>OX940731.1:8835000-10035000 GCA_954870855.1 Scutellaria minor | reverse complement strand
GCGCGCCCCGGTGCACGCAACGCCGTGTTTTCGATCTGAATCCCATTTTTTCCATCGTTCATCCGTATCAAGTCTTCGCTGACGAGATGTCGTTGACCGGGGTTCGTGGGTCCGGTCAAAGCCAACCCTTTGACCAAAATTACCAAAATACCCCTGAAATTAAAATGTTCCGTTCGAGCTCATTTTAACTCCGATTGAGCTCATTCTTTTTCCGTTGTGACCCAAATTTCATTCTCTATCATCTCAGCCACATAGACTGAACTTTCAGCCTCGTCTCCTAAATCCCAATCTTTAGATCTCTCGATCCATCGCGTCTTTAACGAACATTTTTCCATCGGAACCTTTTATAGCTTTATTTATACTGTATTTAGGATCTAAGAAACACCGTAACTGTGTAGGCTACTTGTTGGATTGAGCATTGAGTGATCAGACCTTTGGTACTTGCGACTCACGTGGTAACAACCGAACAAGGTGGGGATAACTTCTAAATTTTTATCTGTTTACTATTTTCCCTATTACTCGCATGATTGAGGAATACTAAATGTTGTGGATATAATTGTTGTATCATACTTTATACTGTGAAAGGACTTCGGTTCACATTGCATGTTCGAAGGGTCCTATGAACTGTAAAAAATTGACTCCCTCCCTTCTACTACTCTGAAAAGGTCTGGCGGTCCTTGAAATGTGCTAGCGGTATTGAGACCGTTTTATAGGGTAAGATGGGGAATTCCCGCACCTATCCTTCCCTTGCTATTTCTAATATCTGCTATGCATTTTATGTGCTGTGACAACATGACTTAAGGTTATTTTCCCGGTATTATATATCTGTTGAATGTTATAAGATGCGGAGTTTATCCCCACGAGTGTATTCCACACACTCACCCCCTTAAACTGTACTCACACTACAGGAGCTGATGAGCATGATGAACCCTAGATGGGAAGAGGTGGTGCTAACTCTGGACATGTATATTTAGGTTGAGGTCACACAAACATTTCCAAACAATGTTTTAATTAATTCACGTTTTTGTAATAAATTCTGAGTTTACTGTGAATGTGAGATCCTGATGGTTTGATTCCGCTGCTAAAATTATGTCGTATTATCGGTATTGAGGCTGATTGTTATCGACTGAGGCCGTTTGTTGATATGTGAATATTTCACATCATCCCTTACCTCTTTCTTCTATCGTCTCCTACTACTTCTTTCTATTTTCGATTTGTGTCCCTTGCTATTTCTTTCTTCACGCCCGTGTGAAAACTCTGATATTTTTATGAAAGAAAAGGGGGCGTGACAAATCTATTACAAAAATAAGTGTTCAATTTAGATTAAACTTTTCTTGGGCTTTCACTCTCCAGCAATGTATCTGATCTCAAATGATATAATCTCCACCAAACCATTTAAGCCCAACTTCACAATTAAGGTCCAAAAATCAAACAATTTTTTTTCAAAGTCCATCAAAGTCCATACCTACAAATAAAATAATAAAACCAATTAGTTAAAACAAAAGTGAACTATAATCAAGTGTAATTATAATTATAAAATATATACAAATAACAATAAACCCTTCAAATATTGAACATGTAGACCAATTTCAATTAATTAAACATCTAATTGTTTTTTATTTACAATAACACCTAATAGTAGCAAGTTAAATAAAATTTTGAGAATAACTTATTTACTTGAAGAAAATTATATGCATCATTTGCAACATACTTATATTTTATTAGTTAATTAAATAAAAAAAAGTAATTAAGGGTGTGACAAAATATGTTTAATCATTGATTTATTTATTATTTGTTTTTTAACAAATTTGAGCATCAAAAATCTTATTTGAAACCATTATGCATTCATATTACTCTATTATAACACATTTTTTTGAGTCAATTAGAAAACTACATATCGACTTGATAGGAGAGGGCTATATTACATTAAAGTTTCTAGTTAATTATATTTATTAGGTAATATTTTTAAATTCTCTATACCTAAATATTACAAAGATAATCTTTCTTATTGAATCTATCCTAAAAAATAATAACTCATCTTCTTTATGAAGGTGTCTTAAATGCTTATTTACATACCTGATGTTTTTTTTAAATAATAATTTAATTATATCTTTCGTCTTTTAAATAGGGACTTTCAAGAAGGGTTTAAGTGATTTTTTTATGTATATTACATGTATTTTCTTAGTGCAAGTGAAGCTAAGAAATGGACAATGTTTGTGGGATGAAGATAGTACACATATATGAGTAAAATAATGTTTAAGTAAATTTATATAACTAAATACTTAATTAACGTTTTTTAAGACCTTACAAACTTCTAATTATCTTATAAAATATTTAAAAGAGTGTATAACCCAATATCCTCTAACAGATTAATGTACATTGAGTGTAGCAATTGTCTAACCATATTGATGGTGAAAAATAATAGATTGATTGGTCATATTCTATGGACAAGAATATTGAAATAAATTATGTGAATAAAAAATCCAACGTTAATATTTTATTTACAGAAAAATTAATCTTGAATTAGTTGGATTGTTTTCATAATAATAAACCAAGTGTGTGAGAGTTTAGGAGAAATATGAATTCAAATCCATACTAAGTCAAAATATTTATTATAGAGAGCATCTTCTTATCTCCACTTTAATTACAAGCTATATCAAATCCCAATAGAGAATAAATGTAATTATCCTATTGTTAACTTCATATTCTTCATGAAATGAAATATATATACTAGAAAGTAAATACAGACATAATGACAATAATAATATTGATATAGATTTGACATAAAAAAGGACCAGTCTTTATTAATAAATAACAAATAGAAAAAGGGTTGACTTCAATTAATGATGAGCAATGTCATTTGAAACAGGAAACTGGTGCTATTATGAACCTAAAACCTTTAAACAAGTACCATAGAACAATAAACCAAACAAGGAAATCAGAGCCATCCATCCCATTCAAATTTGCAGAATAGTAGTCAGTGGTGGTAGAGACAAACAGAGCGTCCCATGTTAGGACATCTGCAAGGTAGCAACTTCCAATTCCTCGGTACGAATTGTCTGATCCAAACATGCTTTCCATTAATGGTTAATTTCACCTTCGAGTCTCCATTAAGGATCATCTCAATGAAAAAGGAGCGACGAAAGAGGATCTTAGCATAAAGAGACTGCTCATTTCGCAGGGGATCATGCATCTGGATATACTCTATGCATTTTCCAAACCTCGTCTCAAAATACTTCTTCACTTCACCCTCGCTCACCGGATAACCCTTCGAGAAGGTAGCAAACATGGTTCTACCATACTTTTGGAGTTCATTTCCTTCAGCAGAATTATTATTTCCGATCCTCAAGCCAGAGAATCTTCGGGCCAATGGCTCCGGATCAGGAGCTGGAACATTATGTGATTTGTTAGTGATTGAATTAGAAGCGGAGCTTTCTCCAAAGCCACCATGACGGGCTTTCTCCATGATGTCGGATAACACCGGTATATACACATCACTTAAGAACATTTGCATGCTATGATATACAGAAAGACGATTTTCGTTGATGTAACACAACAACGTCTCAGATTTGGCAAGGCTACAAGTTAATGGTACATGAGCAGTTGTTGGTGAGAATGGAGAGTGGTTGTGTATCACCTTAACAAATGTTAAAGCTTCGTCAGCAACTTCATTGATCAAATACGGGGCGAGGGAGAAGATCTTGCTAATGAAGTTGGAAAAGCCTTGACGTTCAATCCACAACCAGAAGCCCATGATTTGCAGGCATTCCGAGGGATTGCGACAAAGGTCTCTTACAAGGGTGGTATAAAGCTCGCGGTCAATCCCATAAAAGACCTTGAATTCCTCAAGTGTGACTTCATTTCGTGGGCCCTCCATAGTCAAAATGATGGCTCAGCAGTCTGTTTGAGAAAAAAAACGAAAAAGGAAAATAATTAAATATATTATAAAGTAATTAATTGAGAGAAATGAGTGAAATTAATTACCACATAATTGTACACCTAATTTGCTGGAGTTTTCAAGAAAAACCCTCCCAAATCATAATAAAGGGAATGAAAAAACAAGCCATTAAAGAAAAATCAATTGTAATAAAAAGAAAATTTTCAAAATAGTTAAATGATGTTGTCATAAGTGAGACTTCCTACAATTGCTTCAATGCCTTAGCATCAAAATTTCAACAAAAAGCTTGTTGGAATACATTTATAGAACTTGTGGGGTTGTAGATCCCAATTCCATTTTCATTCAAAAATTTACAATCATGTATGTGATATAAAAATATCTACCAAACTCTCTATAGGACATCTATTATGCAAATCTATTACTAAAACTATTGGAATTGAAGAAATGTAGAACAAGATAAATCTTACTAGAGAAAGAGCTTCTTGTAAACAATTTCTTCTTTCAAGTGACTGGTACAACTCCCCAATACTGATTTTTATAGGCGATGGGAAGAAGTTGGTGATGCAAAACTATTAATAACTCTCTCACAAAGATACAAGAGATTTTATTATGATGAGTTGGACCCACCTCATAAAAGTTATCTTTAGTAGGTGATAATTAATATCACATGTATTATAGTAATATGCCTAAAAAATATTCATAATTTAGTAATTTTAGTCAATCAAATTCAGTGAATACTTGCACAAATGGTTGATTTGGAAAGGCGGAGAAGTCTAAGAATTAATTAATTTTAAAAAAGTCCAATCTTACATTGGATTACGTGAATAGATAATAGTAATTTCAAATGTGGTAACACTCACCAACAATCTTTAATGAAGTCTTCTTCCCTTAATTACAGAAAATCTAAAAGGTCTCCATTATAGTGAAATTCTAATATTGTAAATACATTTTGTGATTGTTAAACACGAGTATTAGGAGCAAACAATAGGGGCAAAAAATAAAATTTCTATAATTTTCCCACATTAATAAAACATAAAAACTTAAACATGAAAAATAGATAGAAAAATTCAATAAGATGAAATAAAACAATGTTAAATAGTTTATAATATTAATGTTTTCATTCCATTTATATTACTTTAAATTAATAGCTTTTATATCAATGTTGTACCTAAAAAAGTTACGTGCTATGAAGCCTAATGTAAAACAACTTCCATTCACGAAACAATGCAAAAAAAATTGCAGGCAAATCCAGTCCTGTCAAGATTAAGTATCCAAGAAGTAGTACTATATCAACAAAGGAAAAACAAGGTTTCAAAATACAAATATGTAGCTCAATAAACTACTTTGAGATTTTGTTATTAAATTAGGTTTTTTTAGGAGAGTTACTTTAAATTAATAACTTTTATATCAACGTTATACCCAAAAAAATATATTGTATAAAGCCTCATATAAAGCAACTTCAATGACAAAACAATTTTCAAGCAAAGCTAGTGTTGTCAAGATGTACCATGAAAGTACTTTATCAACAAAGAAAAAAAAAAAGGTTTCAAAATACATATTTATAGCTCAATGAAGTACTTTGAGATTTAATTATTTAATTAGGTTTCTTTAGGAGACTCGAGCATGATCAAAATGCAGCATGCTGTTAATTATATTTATTGTTATCATAGTTTAATTATGAGCATTGTCGTTTACCTATAAATGTTTTACAGTCTTATCCATAAATGTAATTTATAATCCATTTTTTCGAGGACCTTTTCGATAAGGTTAAAAGCGACCAACAATTCTGTTAATCATAAATGTTATCTCATTCTCATTCAATTGAGTATCTTTCCATTAAAACGAGTTTGTAGATACATTTACATCACAATTGTCACTAAATGCAATATATAACTTATCGATTTTCGTACAAATGATATATAATATGACTCAAAAAAGTTTTGTTGTGACTAAAAGATAAAAGCATATGTTCATGGAAGCATAAAGAATTTAATTAAAATGTGGCATTTTTCTAAATTCAATATTGTTAATAAGGTTAAAATTAAGTAATCTGATTATTTTGTTAATCATAAATATTATCTCATTGTTTTGAAACTTAATATTTTTCCATTCACTCATATTTATATCACAAGTATGTGACATATATGATTCCAACAATAAAATATTTGATATCTATGCTAAAATGATTTGAAAAGTTTTAATAAGCACATAAATTGTTACATGTTTTTCATTACTAAGTATAACACTACATTACACTATACATGATTGAAATGTTTTATTTTACAAAAACTACAAACCAATACATTATTTAAAATATTAGTCATTTTCATGTGCCGCATATCTACAATCATTAAAGTCTATATAATTGAGCCAGATTCATATTTGTGTGTATGATTGTAATGGGAAGATATTCAATAAATGACCTTAAAGTTTCACTTCAAGGTGCATATAGAATATATGTTATAGTTATATTATGTAAGTTAAGAAAAACAATTATGACAAACAAATAGTTCTACTTTTTATCTTAAATTCGACCTAATTAAATGTTCAATCTACACAAATGTATAAAGGGAGTTGAAGGTTGATTGCGATGCATAAAATACATAATAACACATTTTACTCTTATGTCAAACTTGATAAAATAGAAGTTTTGAATCCATTATATTATTGGAAAAATATAGATTATAAAATTTAATCATGAGAAACATTTTATAGGAACTTCGTATGGAGGTAGCAAACCAACATATTCAAAGATGTTAAGAATAACACAATTATTAGATTAACTATAGGTGAGAAAATAATATTTGTCAAAAGTTAGGAAATAAACCATACCTTAGAAATACATTCATTTCCACTATAATATCATTTCTTAATAATCTCATAACACATCTTCCATGTCTTTAGTTAGAGAAATTGAACTCATACTTTGAACGCTAATAGCATCTTTATAAAAGCTGGTTGATTCTAGCTGTAACCAACCAACATTTTAAGCTTGTCAATATACTAAAGTCAAGTTAATGTCGAAATACATATTTCACAAAAACCAGTAAATGAGAAATTATATTTCAGTAACCAAAATTAAGAGATATTATACATGACTAGATTATGTATGAGCAAGCACAATTAAATTGAACTCAATTTCTCATAGGTGAGGGAATTCATTATCTATACACAACTTATGAGAAACATTTTCAAGTGTTCTCTCCCCACATGAATATCTGAAGAAATTGTTAATGTTTTTGTTGTGTTCCTCTAGAAAATAAAAAAGAAGAGGAAGAAACGAATAAAAAGAAGAAATTATGAATGTAAAATCATGATTTCAAAAAGAAATCACAAAAATGATATAATTAGTTGAAGAAGATATAAAAGAAGACGATGATGTAATTTGAAGAAGAAGATGAAAAAAAATAAAAAGAAGGAGAAGAAGAAGGGGGTACAGGAGTGCTTGTTTAGAGATAAGAAAAAAAACAAAAAAAAATGAAAAAAAAAACACATGTGGGGGTTGGTGGAGCGGGTCGGGTTGGGTGTACGGATCTAGGATCCTTGCTCTGGGGCACAAAAGTTTTTACATTATATAATATCTCTATATCTGTTTTATACTCATACTGAAACTCATATAAAAGAAATCTATTACAAAAATAAGTGTTCAATTAGATTAAACTTTTCTTGGGCTTTCACTCTCCAGCAATGTATCTGAGCTCAATTGATATAATCTTCACCAAACCATTTAAGTCCAACTTCACAATTAAGGTCCAAAAATCAAATTTTAAACCCAGATTTTTTGAAAGTCCATCAAAGTCCATACCTACAAATAAAATAATAAAACCAATTAGTTAAAACAAAAATAAACTATAAATCAAGTGTAATTATAATTATAAAATATATACAAATAACAATAAACCCTTCAAATACTAAACATGTAGTCCAATTTCAGTTAATTATGCATCTAATTGTTTTTTATTTACAATAACACCTAATAGTAGCAAGTCAAATAAAATTTTGAGAATAACTTATTTACTTGAGGAAAATCATATGCATCATTTGCAACATACTTATATTTTATTAGTTAATTAAATATAAATTTAATTAAGGATTTGACAAAATATGTTTAATCGTTGATTTATTTATTATTTGTTTTGTAACAAATTTGAGCATCCAAAATCTTATTTGAAACCATTATGCATTCATATTACTCTATTATAACACATTTTTTGAGTCAATTAGAAAACTACATGTTGACTTGAAAGGAAAGGGTTATATTACATTAAAGTTTCTAGTCAATTTTATTTATTAGGTAATATTTTTAAATGCTTTATACCTATATATTACAAAGATAATCTTTTTTTTTTATCTGTCCTAAAAAATAATAGCTCATCTTCTTTATAAAGGTGTCTTAAATGCTTATTTACATACCTGATGTTGTTTTTGGAAATAGTAATTTAATTATATCTTTCGTCTTTTAAACAAGGACTTTCAAGAAGGGTTTAAGTGAATTTTTTTATGTATATTACATGTATTTTCTTAGTGAAAGTGAAGATAAGAAATGGACAGTGTTTGTGGGATGAAGATAGTACTCATATATGAGTAAAATAGTGTTTGGGTAAATTTATATAATTAAATACTTAATTAACAGTGTTTAGGACCTTACAAACTTCTAATTATCTTATCAAATATTTAAAAGAGCGTATAATCTCAACCCAATATCCTCTAATAGATTAATGTACATTGAGTATAGCGATTGATTAACCATATTGATAGTGAAAAATAATAGATTGATTAGTGATATTCTATGGACAAGAATATTGAAATAAATTATGTGAATAAATATTCCAACGTTAATATTTTATTTACAGAAAAATAAATCTTGAATTAGTTGGATTGCTTTCATATTAATAAACCAAGTGCGTGATAGTTTAGGAGAAATATGAATTCAAATCCGCACTAAGTCAAAATATTTATTATAGAGAGCATTTTCTTATCTCGGCTTTAGTTACTTGCTATCTCAAATCCCAATAGAGAATAAATGTAATTATCCCATTGTTAACTTCATATTTTTCATGAAATGAAATATATATTCTAGAAAGTAAATACAAACATAATGACACTAATAATATTGATATAGATTTGACATAAAAAAAAGGACCAGTCTTCATTAAAAAATAACAAATAGGTAAATGACTGACTTCAATTAATGATGAGCAATGTCACTTGAAATAGGAAATTGGTGCTATTATGAACCTAAAACTTTAAAACAAGCACCATAGAACAATAAACCAAACAAAGAAATCAGAGTCATCCATCCCATTCAAATATGTAGAATAGTAATCAGCGGTGGTAGGGACAAATAGAGCATTCCATGTTAGGGCATCCGTAAGGTAGAAACTTCCAATTCTTCGGCACGAATCGTCACACCCCGTTTTCATACTTAAAAAATATCAGAATTTTCTTTTGGGCGTGCAGGAAGAAAGGAAAAAGAGATGTACGTTTTAAAGGTTTTAGATAAACCAAACAATAGAAAGTAGGTACGAATCCACGTTTGAAACAGAAACTTCGGAAACAGTTTAAAGATACGATTTTACATGTTTAAAACCTTCAACACAAAGCTGGGAGAAAACATAGCAGCAGAAATACATCAAGATCCAATACATAAAAGAAATACAGTATGACTTTACAAACGTGAAATATTAAAAACATTGTTTCGACATCAAGTTTTAGAAAGTAAAAAGAGGAAATTTGATATAGCACCATTCTCTCTACAAATCTTGATTTTCTTCATCTCCTGTAGTGTGAATGCAGATAGGGGTGAGTACGTTGAATACACTAGTGGGAGTAATTTCCATGTTTTAACATTTATTTAACAGTTGAACAAATCAAACAGATATGAGTTCACAGCACGTAAAATGCATAACACATAACTTAAACGCACACAGCTATAAATAGGTACGGGAGCAGCCCATCTTATCCTATAAACGGTTTTTAATACCGTTGGTGTTTTTTACGGGCCACCAGTCTGTTGGTCTTTTTACGGGCCACCAGTCCATCCATAACGTGATCGTGGACTTCCGTCCTCATTTAACATATTCATAACATATGCATGAACAAATAAAACACAACACATAACCCAAGAGACATAAGGTTCAACAAATTCATAGTGATCAATAGTATTCTAATAACATCAAGTTTACATGCATGCGTCGTTCATCATCACTATACATTAAATATAGAAACGTAAAGCATTTAGAGATTCGAAGTTACCCCCGCCTTGTTCGGTGGTTATCCCTCGTGATACGTTGAATTCTAAGCTTTAAGATCTTTTCTAAACTTGATAGCCTACACATGTAAATGAGGGTTTTCTTAGATCTTGTATTACGATAAAATATGCATACTTAAAAATAGAACTCTCTCTCGAAGAAGCGTTAAAGGAAACAAAATGAAATGAAGACTTTGGAGGTCGAAATGGGTGTTGAAATGATCATGGAAGTTTAAAACAAGTTCATAAGGCTTGAAACTTGATCATAGGATATAAATGAATCAATTAGATTTATAACGGAGGAAGAACGGGTTAAAACGGAGGAAAAACAAGCTTAAATGAAGTGTTTAAAGGTACAAGGGCGTTTTCGTAAAATCTGGTAAAGTGTTGACTTTGACCAGGGGTATTTTTTATAAATACAGAATAGTTTTGGGGTCTTTTTGTTATATTCTAAACCTTGGGGTTAAAACGAGATTTTAAAAGATGAAGGGCTAGAATGTAAAATCCTAAGAATCTAGGGTTTGCAAAATGGTCCCCGGATAGAACGAAATAACAAAACGACCCCTCCCTCACCAAAACCCGTTCCGCCGTCACTGGAAAACACCGCCGATGACACCACGTCGTCGGTAACATCACGCACACACACGACACGGACTAACGTGCACACACGCATGCCTCGGCCTCCCACAGCACATGCACAGCGTGCATACCTCGACCTCCGGCGCACGCACCGTGCACACCCCGCTACCCCCCGCACGCGCGCTCCAGCACCCGATACCACCAGCTCCCTATGTGCCTGCCCAACAGCAGCAACAGGAGCACTGCAAGCGCCATCCCCCAACTCCACCATGGCCGGCGTCTTCCCATTGTTGACGACACCACACCACCAGTAACGACGGCACAATGAGGTGCCGTCCCAAACCCAACCCCAACCGGCGACCTTCCATCACCGGCAACAACCAAACACAAACTCATACACACACACACATAGGATATAGAGTAGAGGCAATAGTCCTTAATTTGGCTCAATCCGATGATATTTTACCTCTACTGCAACTAGAGTTTGCTAAATCCTGTAGAGACGCAAAACTTCAAGAAATTATTGAAAACCAGGAAACTCTGAGGAAGCACAGGGCTGCTAAAGAGAAAAATCCCTTTGATGAAGCTAAGGGTGAATAATCGATGACAACAAGGGTAGGTAACATATTGATGAACCCGAATGCTGAGATTGTAGGAAACCCAATAGAGTTGGAGATGGCTGAATCTCAATTAGCACATCTTGATGTCGAAGAAGCAAATCAAAGGATGTTGCAGCTGAGCCTGCAAGCAAGTATTTCTGAGCCTCCTAGGCAAACTCCTCGCAAGCTGCAATCAGGAGAAGAAGATAGTGGAACTGAAGTGCATGATTCTCCAACATTCAACAAAATGACAGCAGTATTGTCTCCTATCGTAAGCCTTGAAGTGATGGAGACCGACGAGTAGGAGTTGGTTGATTATGAAGATTTCCCAAAGTACATGGAGATTATATCTAAGAGAAAAGCTTCAGAAAAGATAAAAGTAGTCCTGGAGAGCCTAAAGGAAGAAATCGTCAATAAAGCAACCACGGAGGAAGTTGCTGAGGCAGGACTCCCTGTACTGGCTTCACTAGCAGTACAGAACACTGAGACAGAATAGAATGCAGTAAATTCTGATGCTGCAATCCTTACAACAATGGAAGAAGAGACCATCCATACAATCCAAGGTGAATCAGAACGTATAAAGGATGATCACTTCCTGGTGGAATTCCAGCATATCATTGAGAGCACATATCTTGATGCTCAGAATTTAGACATTCTCAATGCTGCCACTAGAATTGTTGAATTAGGGACGAATATTGATATAATTGTTGTTGAGATAACATCTCCAAGAAAGACATCGGGCGCAGTTACTACTGAGGCAATGCTGGCAGAGGATGTAGAAGGGAAAGAAGAGGAGGATGCAGCACCTCAAGGAGGAAAATGTGTTCTGATAGCCGCTCCTGAAGAAGATCTTGAGGACAATGAAGAAGATTCCTTAGTTGATGATGAAGATTTTAAAGAAGATAGTCCACCTGGACCCGGCTCACATTTCCATAAGGTACATATTGCTGATGATGTAAGAAAGAGAATGCAGCAGTACTTAGAGGAGGATGCACAGAACCTAGATCAAGGTTCAAGTCAAACTCTGGTCCCATACATTCAAAATGCACCAAAAACAACCACTGAATACCACTTGACTCTTACTGATGCACAAGAGCAATCCCTCCAGGGAATCATGGATGTTGTACAAGGGCTAATTCGGGCATTGCAGACCTATGAAGTCAACATGGCCAACAGTATCCATACGAGTGACAGATCTCACTTTTCATCAATGGAAAATCTAAGAAGGGGGCTAGCTGAGTTTCCTTCCAGAATTCAAAACAGGCTTAATGATGAATGGAATGCACAGCATCATGAGCGTCAGAGAGTTGAGAGAGCATACTAAGTTACAAGTGAAGCAAGGGACAAGTCCATCGATGAAATCAAAAACACCCTTGCTGCACAAAATCTTGTACTCAACACTCTGCAAGATTTTGCATCTATTCAAGCTCGTGCATCCCATAGCATAAATGATAGGATTACCAATCTTGAGTTGTTTGTTGGTGAGATGAGAACAATCCTGCATAGTGTTTTTCCTCAATACATACCTACTGAATCAGTATCTCCCCAGCTTACCCCTATTGATGATGATAAAAAGGAGGAAAACAAGAAATGATCATAAGATAAGACGATGGATGTTGCAGTAGATGAAGTCCTAAAGGACTTGGATTAAGAAGAAGAGGGTGGAGAACCTTTGGCCAGCAAGAAGAGAAGAAGATCAGATTCTGGGCACGGCCAAAGTCCTTAATCCAAAATGAGAAAAGATGACAAGGATGAAGGAGGTACAGGTGCTGAGGTTATTGCATCCAAAACAGTAAGCAATACTGTATCTCGACAATCAGAAAGAAGTGAAATTGCACTAGCTCAGAGAATGAGCAGTAGACAACAACAGCAGCAAAACAGATAGCAGCAGCACCAGCAGAAACCTACTTAGAAGAGCAAACCATTAAGTGAAGTTGTTGTCAGGAGACTCGATGAAGAAAGATGGAGACAACTGAAAGAGGCTGAAGAGAAAAGAAGAATGGAAAGGAAAGATTGGATGTCAAGGCTATGTGTGATTGGAGAAAAGAAATCAGTGCTTCTTGCTAAGGAAGTTGATGAAACTCTATATTCATATCCATCTCAAGATATTCCCTATTTTGATCCAAATCAAGTTTCTACTGAAGTATCTGTATTACAGGATCAAATGCTCCTTAAAGAAAGCATTGCTTGGGATTTGAAAATTTTTGACAAGGTGATTCTGCCAAAGCACATAAATCCAACATTTGAAGAGACAACCCTCTATAAAAGGTCAGAATACTTGAGGTATTTTAGACACCTTTGTTAGCTAAACTACTTTGCAAGATATGCTACATGCCTTGTAGCTTTGGAAAGTTATGAGCAGTTAGCAAGAGATTAAGAGCTAGAGAATCAGAAAGAGTTGATAAAGAAGATCAAGCAATGAGTACATATATCATTCTGTGAAGACTTCTGGCTTCGATGGATTCAGATTCCTACATCAAGAAGAAGTTTGAAGAGACTTATCAAGAGTTTATTATCAATTGGTGGAAGGGAACTAAATTTGAGAAGAGAAAGCCGCCAGATAATGATACAACAAGAAGAAAGCTCTTTGGAAGACGGTAATCCTGAAGAAGTAATAGCTTACTGCTTTTATCTGTAAGATCCATCTGTACACTACTTCCTATAACTTGTAATCTCCATTTCTGATCTACTCAAATTACAGATACTGGAACATATTCACACTTTGCACACTTCAATTTTCTATAGGATAGCATGCTAGATATATCTGTCAAATACATGAGCTGTGAAATAGGATGATAGCTCACTCGAATCATTGTATGAAAAATCCGTGTTCCAAGTATCTATAAAGTATGAAAATATATGCTACATGACACTCTGAATTCTTACAATGAACTGCATAATGTAAAGGTTTTGTTATCATCAAAAGGGGAAATTGTTATGATATTTTTGTTTAGATTTTTATGAGACAAAACAGTATTGTAATAGGAATTTAGAGTACCCCATTTCTCCATATTTTTTAAGTGGAAACCTTAGTTTATTTTTCGAATCTTAAAAATCAAAGTTGAAGAATGGAGTATCTCGGAAATTAGTAAGAAGAAGGTTCCTGGTAGTAGTCGGAGTCAGCAAAGAAATCTCTATCGGGTTCTGCATATGACAATCAGAAGATTCAGCAAGCAGCAAGTAAGAAAACTAAGACAAACAAAAAGTACTCTACAGACTCAGAATAGAAAGCTAGTGCAGAACAGAAAGCTAGCGCGAAACAGAAAGCTGGCACAGTACTTCAGAACAGGAAGCAGAAGGAGATAACACGCACAATCATACTATATGAGGAAGATCACTACTATATGATAATACATCTTATAAAAAATAGCCAGTAGAGATAAGTGATCATATTGTATGAAGAACCAGTGTCCTGCTGAAACGTAGGCCAACAATCTGCAACAACCCTGAAGTAAAGAACAGCCGCATTAAATGACCTGCAGAATAAGACAAGGAGTTCGTCCTTATTTTTTCAAAAATATTGAATGCAAGATCAAGGACGATCAAGGGAATTCAAATTCAAACAAAGTGTGTTTCTCTTCAACAAGCACATTTTTTACATCTATAAATAGAGAAAGAGCTGACTGAAGAAACTACTGAATTACTGATTATCAAACTCACTTTTGCAAGAGCAAACTCTCAAGCTTCTCACTCTCTAAGTATTCAGTCACTCAACCTCTTAGTGAAACAGCCAAACCTTCTAGTCCTCAAAACTCCAGAGTCATCAAAGTTGTTTCAAGCACCAGTTGAAGACAAACTTATATACTTTTAACCTCTGTGTTGTGTGCTTAGGTTGTTTTAGTGGTCTCCTCAATTGATAGGATTTAGATCCTTATTGAGTGTTTGTCTTAAGTCGTTAAGGCATAACTATGTGTGAGTTAGTAGGATCTTGTGTGAGTCAACTTAAGAATTCATGCAATCTGTCCGTAAGCAGAACCCTTGTAGGTGAAAACTTGTTTAAGTGATAGATTTTAGGATGAGTCCTGTAATTCGATCTAATCTAACGAAGTTCCTCCTCGCAATAGGAGTAGAGTGGACGTAGAAGTTGTGCAAAGAGTTGCTGCAATAAGCAGTGTTGTATTCTAGCACTGTAAGCTAAGTAGTAACATGCTTTGTAAACTATTTAGGTTACTGTTGGTCTCAAGTGACATAGATGTTTAGAGGAAGGATGAATGAACCTTTATCGATTTTTGAAAATCTTTTCAAACTTGCAACATTGTATTCTATAACAGAATACAACACAAAATGTAGTACAACTTACTGAGCTTGAATGCAGCTCAGCTTGCTATACCAGAGTTCTTTGTAGCGGAAACTATAAACTTTTGATAGAGTTTCTTTTGAAAATCATTTCTGAAATATAAATTTTTAGCAAAGTTTGAATGTTGAATGATGCGATGTAGAATGTAGCAAGATATAAGCACAAAGATGCTAAAACACAAAGATAAACACACAAGGCTTATAGTGGTTCGAATGTGGTGTAATCCTTCTACGTCCACTACTCCTTCTCTCCTACTCGTTAAACAAGATTATTTTATAGAACTCGACTTTACAATCTATCAACCTAACAAGTTTCACCTACTAAAATTTAGCTTCTACACAGGTTGCTCGAATCAAACAGGTTGACCTACATAGGATCCTAGACTCACACGGAGTTATTACCTTAAACTCCTAAGGTTAAACACTCAGCAAGGATCTAAATCCTATCAACTGAGAGCATCACTAAAACAACCTAAGTACACAGCACAAAGTTTAAAAGTATATATGTATTCTTCAACTAATGCTTGAAGCAACCTTGATAACTCTTGAGCTCGAATGCTTCTAAGGCTTAACTGCTTCTCTTAGAGGTTGAGTAACTGAAAACCTGAGTGTTAAGAGCTTGAGAGTTGATTCTTGCTTGAGAATGAATGTTCAGTTTTTCAGTAGTTGTTTCAGTCAAGTCTTCCTCTATTTATAGGTGAAAAGATATACCCGTTGAAGAGAGACACATCTCTTTGAATTTGAATCCTCTTCAAATGTTCTTGAGCTTGCATTAAGTGCTTCTGAAGGGCTGCATTTAATTTTCTTTATCTTGCACTCCAGGTTATTTAATGCGGTTGTACTAGGTTACGGGTTTGTTGCAGTCTGTCAGTCCATGTGTTGGTAGATTATTGGTTCTCGGTACTGCTTGATCATTTTATCTCTATTGGCTAGTTTTGAAAAGACATTTTCTTGGATAACATTGATCTTCCTCTTGTTGTATTGTTATGTGTGATGGTTCATTCATATTTTATGTCTTTCTTTGACTTCAGGGTGCAGTACATGCTTTCTACAACTATTGCAGTAATGCAGCTTTCTGTTCAACTTAATGTATCCATTCTACTTTCTACATTATTGTATTATTCTACTTACAGTATCTGAATACTATATTTCACTATTGCATTAAGTATCGGTCTTTCCTCCTGCTTCCTGCTGCTAAAATAAACTTCTTTCTTGATCAATTGGCCACTAAATTTTGAAATCCTTCATTCTTCAACTCAACTTTTCAGAATTATTCTAAATTTCACTTAAACAGTGTGAAAAATAAAGAACTCTAAATTCCTATTATATTATTTTTTATCTCATCAAAATCTAAACATAAATTTCCTAACAATTTCTCCTTTTTTATGATGACAAAACATTTATATTATGCAGTTCATTGTGAAAATTCAGAGTAAAATTGCAGCATTTACTTTTCATACATTATATAGAGATGATTACAAAATATAGAGGTTCTTCATGCATTGGTCTAGCCATGCTATCAGTCCTAACTTAGACATTATCAACACATAAACTCAAGCAGATATATCTAGCATGCTTCCTTATATCAGAAAATAAAATGCATGAAGTTCACATGTTGTGAACTTGTTCCATCAGCAGTAACTTGATTATATCAGAATATTAGTATTACAAGTTACAGAGATTTAAGAGTATGATTCAGCTTACAGAAATGATTTACAGGGAAATACAATAAGTTGTTGATCTTGTTTAAGCTTCTTTAAGGTTGCTGACATCTAAACAACTTTCTTCTTACTGTATCATCTTCTGGTACTCTTCTCTTCTCAAACTTGGTTCTTTTCCACCAGTTTATGATTGATTCCTAATAGGATTCTTCAAGGTTTTTCTTTATATCAGGAACTTGTATCCATCTAAGCCAAAATCTTCATAGAATGACATTTGTGCTCCTTCTTTTATCTTCTTAATCAACTCCTTCTGATTCTCAAGCTCTTCATCTCTTCCTAGTTGCTCATCTCTTCCAATGCAGAAAGACATGTAGCATATCTTCTAAAATACAATTCAACTGACAGAGATGCTTGAAGTATCTCAAGTACTCTGATCTTTTGTAAAGAGTTATTTCTTCAAAGGTCGGATTTCTATCCCTAGGAAGAATCACTTTGTTGAAGATTTTCAAATCTCAAGCATGACTTTCTTTAAGGAGCCTCTGATCCAGCATCATAGATACTTCTACTGTATGACTCATATATTAATGTCTCATTCATGTACAATTTTCTCATTAAGTAAGACATTATACTTCTACTGTATTCTAATAACATCATATACTTCTATTGTATTCTAATAACATCATATACTTCCATTCATGTACAATTTTCTCATTAACTAAGACTCTCCTTGGAATTGAAAGAAGAAGGGCCGAGAGAGATGCTTATCCGACTTATGTTTAAATTTTAAGGTCTCATTTGAAATAAGTTTTTAAAACTTAAAAAAGAGCAAGACTCTACAAAGGGTAAAACAATGCTCTAATACCAAAACTGCCACGCCCCAATTTCAAAACGTATATATAGGAATATTTTTGTCTAGGCGTCAAGCAACACATTTAAATTCAAAATATTAAATAATAGATATTAACTAGGAAAAAGTTTAATAAAATTCATAACGAAAGGCCTAAACAACATTAATGTGTCTATCGCTCAACAAAAATCAATAATGGAAGTTGATATTCAGAAGTTTGCCCCATGAGCTTAAGTTTTACAAAATATGAGTTTGAGCTCGAATGAAAGATAAAATTCAAAACAATTTAAATAAGCTTTAGAAGATACGACATCTCTCTCTCTCTCTCTTCATACTTCTCCATAAACATAGGGATTTGTAATATGAATATACATACGGGGTGAGTGCCTGGAATACACTCGTGGGAATACTTTCTCATACCATAGCATCAAACAAACATACACACATAACAAAAATTAAACATAGCATAGAACATGTGGACACATGGTTGTTGTATTGGTGCGGGGTTTTCCCGTCTTATCCTAAGTTACGGTTCCTATTTCGTTAGATTATAGCTACAGGACCATAATCCCTCATGGCATAGATTACAGTCTTAGCCGTTGTTACTTAGTCTACGGGTCATAACCGTCATAGCTTGGACATTCGTTCATGCACACATAATCACAACAAACTTTAATTAAACATTCATCTAAAGATCATTCACAAGATAAATCATAAGTCATCGCATCACATGAAGTTACAATAGCAATTAAGTAGATGTATTGACCTCACGTATCTTTAGCATTCATATAGAGCATGAAATTTAAGAGTTTAGCTTAGAAATTACCCCTACCTTGTTCGGTGGTGCCTACCGTGAACTCGAGCCTATACAATCTTTGTGCTCGTCCTTCTTAGCTTCTTACATAACACATGAATGTGTCTTAGATACTATTCAAACTAAAGCAATTAAACTAAACTTAAAGAAACTTAAAGCTCTCTCTTGAAGGATTGGGACAATGAAGAATGGAGATGATCAATACATGATCTCGTAAAGAATAGTGTCTTTTAAAACATAACACGAGTTTAAATTTTTTTCATTTGGAAAGATAATTTGTGTTAAAGAAGGAAAAACGGAAGCTTTCAAATTGATTTAAAACATCAAAACGACTTTAGAGGGTTAAACCTTGAATTTTGTTAAAAGCATCATTTGGGCTTGAAATTAGATGATTTGGGCTCAAAATAAAGGTTTGTAAGAGCAAAAGAACAAAATTGCAAAATCTGAAAAGTTTGACTTTGACTAAAGGGGTGAAAATGTTAATTTTCAAAAGTTCATAAAAAACCTAGGGACTAATTTGTAAAGTTGTAAAATGTTTTGTGGTCTTGTTGACAATTTAAAAAGGTTTGAATCCAAAACAGAATTTTCCGAAGGTTTGTGGGTTTAAACATTATTATTCAAAATTTTAGGATTTGCAATTAGGCCCCTAGCCTTCATCAAATTTACGAGGGAAGGTCCCCCCAACTTACCACCCCCATCCAGCCGCCGTCCCTCTTTCACGTGGCCGGTTTCGCCATGGCTAGCGACAACACATCACCAGCGACTCACACGGACACCCACACGAGAGAGAGATCAACCTTTCCAAATGAGAGTCCAACTCTACCCTAACTTGTCAAAATTTATCCCTTTATACTTCTATCTATTGGGCTTGTACTCGCTAGCTTTTTCTTTTATGCAATTGGGTCTTTAATTGATATTGCTCTTCTAATTAAATCACTTAGGTGCGCATTCACATAGTCACAAAATTAATCTATCTTGCTAATATCATACAAATTCAATTAAATAAATAACATATAAATATAGAAAAAGGCATATTAAAACTTAGGTGTTATACTTAGGTGTTTAATCATGCCCATTTCCACTTTGTGAAACTCCCTAAAATTTAATCATCCTATTTTCGATGATTTTGGGATCAGAATCGATAAAATGTGATGGTTTTACCCCATGAATTACTTGGTTACACATTAACAATGATCGTACCTAACATTATTCCTTGATCACAACTAATAGTTTATACTTTATATATATAACCAGTTAATGATATAGGAAAAAAAAATAGAATTAGTTGTCATTAGAACTACACATGCCATAATTATTAACACGATTACAAATAATCATTTAAAAAAAAAGTATATAAGCATTAAGCTCTATGGAAACCTTTCTCAACATTAAGTTGTATAGCAGTTTCTTTGAAAACTACTGAAGATGTGACCATTTTTCTATGATCATTCTCCTTGTTCATTTCGTTATCCCTTTTGGTTTCTCTTGAAAATTGTTTCTGTGAATCTCTATGTGTTGAAACAGCAAACACAAATGTGCCCATTTGAATGTCATCAACATCTTTCAAGGCCTCCAAAACTTTGATCACTTCACTCATATTGGGTCTAAGCTTAGGCCGATGTCTTAAGCATTGATAAGCTAATGTCGCTGCCTTCTGAGCCCCTATTTCCGGGTATTGGCCCTCGAGTCTTGGATCCATTACCTGGATCAATTTCCGAGGATTCTTCAACCGAGGCCTCACCCACTCCGCAAGGTTTTGTTCTCTAGGTGGATGACTTTTGTCTATTGATTTCCGACCTGTTAGAAGCTCTAACAGTACTACTCCAAAACTATATACGTCACTTGCGGATGTCAAATGACCTGCACGCACAACATATTATACCAAGTATAAGTTTAGAGATAGATAAAAAATCTACGATAAGTTGAAATTTTAGGTGGTCTGTCAAATTAAGGACATTATATATTAGAATTTAAAAGTTAAAACAATAATTTAAAACATTTCACATATTGAGAACAATCTGAACTCCAATGTCCTTATTCGTCAAAATTTTTAAATTAAAGTTATAAATTGTCAACTCGAATATGAGGTGGACATGACCAACTTCGCTCAATGGGGACAACGAAGTCTAAATGTCCCCAATATGTGATGTTTTTTTTTAAATTATGGTCCTAAATTAACATCTCAAATATTTAGTGCTCTTTATTTATAGCATTCTCAATCAAAATTTTCAGAAAATATGGAGACGAACAAAGTTATTACCTGTCATGATGTATTCAGGAGCAGCATATCCTTCTGTGCCCATAATTCGTGTGGAAACGTGTGTATCATCACCCTCTGGACCATCTTTAGCAAGCCCAAAGTCCGAAAGCTTCACGGTAAAGTCCTAAAAATAACAAGAGGAAAGAGTGGCAAATAGTGAGAGATGTAAGCAAGAAGAAATGAGTGAAAAATAAAATTGATCTTGTAACTATTGAGGCGTGCAAACTTGGTCTCTTCATTAACTTCAGTCTCAAATTCCATAATTCAATAGAAATTTTCTTGTATCTAGGGCATACTACAATAATTTAGGATTTTTTTGAACTCTGGTCATTTCTGAGATCGAATGTAAGTTTATCATTCATTAATGCTACTGAAAATTAAAGAAATGTTTGAAAGTTTTAATGATCAAATGATTTACATGTGACAATTTCCGATTATACTTGAGAGGTTTTGGATTAATTTTGCAAAAAATTAAAAGATATACGAGACTAAATTATCAATTAAAAAATGAACATAACCGGTTTTGTAACATTCTATATATAGTTATACTAAATAATTATGAAACCAATGATCCTCTTAGTTTTTAGAGGAATAGACAGGGAAAATATTGGAGAATAAAGAATATATAGATGGAAGAGAGATTACGTACAGAGGTTAACAAAATGTTGGATGCTTTAAAATCACGATATATGACAGGGTTTTTAGCTTCATGTAGGAAAGCAAGCCCTTTTGCAGCTCCAAGAGCAATCTTCATTCTCGTTGACCATGGAACTGAAACTGAGTACCCTGCATCTCATCTACATTAATTAATTATTCCTTCCTTCTAATTATTTTAATTAATATTTGATTAATTCAAAGTGACAGTTATACAAAACAATCAAAAAGTGGTATGCCTGTTTGTTTACTAACCAATTAATTAATTAATTGACCAATCAAATAGCAATTTCCAATCCAAGGGAAAATTCAACCGAATGACTTTTTCTAAAAACTTTTCGTATTAAATTAATATAAAAAAACAACTCCAAATGCCTACAATATAAATATATATATATATAACTGGATCGAGTGATTTACAGCTATATGTCCTAAGCAATAATTAATCTTTAATTTACCAAGTTGAGAAGTAAGATTTTTTTTTTTTTTAAAGAAATGCACAAAATAATACTTACTTCTAAATAGCTGATTTTCCAAGCTTCCTCTGGGCATGTATTCGTATACCAGAACCCTCTGTGCTTCTTCACAACAGTATCCAATCAGCTTCACCAAATTTACATGTCTTAATTGACCTAGAAATATAACTTCAGTCTGTTGATAAATACAAAATATATAAGAATATATAAAATCTAATTGGAAGATCGAGAACATAGTACATGATCAAGCTGATAAATAAAATTAAAATACAAGGAAAAATGCATATATTTTGTCCTAGAACTTTATTCACTAATTGCCCTTGTAATTTATTATTTATCCTGTTCTAATTAGACTTCCTTCGCATTTACTTTTATTTAAGGATCATATAAGCCAAGGAATTAAAGTATCATGGATAACGAGTAGAAAAAAATTAAAATATAGAAAAGTAAAATGTAGGGTTCAAAAGTCGAAATTTTGAAACAGTTTGGGTAAAATATACAATTTACCAAAATAGAATGAAAGGAATTTCTTACCAGCCATTCTCTATGGCCTTGTTTTCCATCCAAATCCAAGAGCTTAACCGCAACGGGCTGGGCCTTGAGGCCGGGCCTGAGCTTGTCATCAATGAAACCCTTATAGACCGGCCCGAACCCGCCTTCACCAATAAAATTAGTGGAAGAGAAGTTGTGTGTTATGTGCTTCAGCTCTTGCAGCGTAAAAACATGGAGATTAGAGCCCGCAAGAGAAATCGACAGTTCCTCAGAAAGCGTTGAACTGCTCAAATCCGATAATGAAATCCTTTGAAATGAATGTTTCCACAACGACTTCGGGCTCTCGGCCTTGAAACACGTGGCAAAATAATCTTGCCATTTCATCTTCTTCTTCTTCTTCACTGCCAATTATATGGATCAACTATTCGATATAGGTATCATGGATGATTGATATGTCAGCTATAATGAGCTAAAATGAAAAATAGAGAATACTATTGGTTTTTTGATGGAAGAATTAATCAAATTACTCACTGCTCTCTCTCTCTCTCTCTCTCTCTCTCTCTCTCTCTCTCCTCTGGGGGATATATGGAGAAAGGTTTGCAAATCCTTTTATATATAATGATAGAATTAATGAAGGTTTCATATAATTATAATCATGATGTGTGTATGCTCGTCCACTACCTATATATATTATATACGTAACTTTCCCCTTTGAATATATATCTTGATTGATCTGGACTTCTATTACTCTATATATAGAAAAAAGAAATTTAATCAGTATCTAAAATGGTGGACGCAACAATAAGGAATTAAATTATCCAAGTTAACTTTCTCCATTTTAATTGATTCTAAAAATAAATAAATAAATAAAACAGTTTATCCACTTTATTAATTGAGAATTACATATTTTCTAATTCCATACATTTTCGCAAGTTAGACTATCATTCTCCAATTATTTTTTCATTATTCTTTTTATTTTGAAAATCAACCCTCTGATAACGTGCTAACTATTTGGTAATCTAATATATATCAATTACCCAAAAATGGAAATGTTAGAGTTTTCTCGTCATTTTCATTTACTAAATATGCATTATATTAATAATTAATATTTGGTAAATATTAAATATAGAAAATATATATTTTGTACTATACAACTCTACATATGGAAATTGAACACGGCTTTGATTATACTATCCGATAATACATTTCCTTTTAAGGTTACTTTCAATTGTTGTCATGTATAGTCTTCCATTTTTTTTTACAACAAAGTATGTGTTTCTCAATTTTGGCCTTTTATTATTTAAATTTTTTTTATTTTAATCCAATTTTAATTAGAATTTTTTGAACCAGCTAACGTGGTTGTGAGAATGGCCAACTTTTCTGTGGCTTTATAATGTTAATTCTTGAATTTTGATAAGATTAATCTATATAAATAATTGAATTATGTAGAATTTCTCAAAAACAAATTTTAGTGGGTCAGAAATTAAGTTCTAAAGCTAGCCACTTGAATGGAAAAAATAAAAGAATAAATGTGGTAATCTGAAAAATCACATCCCAAATTGAAATTTTAAGGTTTTAAATTAGTATAAATTAGTATCCACTCTTTGAGTAGTTGGCATGTGGACAACACATTACATGCTTGACTCGACATCGGCCTCGATTTGGACGTGGGCGTGGGTCGTGAGCTCCGGGCCTTGGGTCTTGGGGACTATGGACTGGACTTACACAAATTGGCCTAAGCTCAACTTATCTTTTTACGACTTGAAAATGAGCTCGAGAGTTGAATCATTATGGTTTAAGTTTTAATTGTCTGTTCGAACTTGATTGAGTGAAGGCCTAGTTGTTGCATGTTCGAATTTTGAATAAGTCATTTCACTTAAGTCGGCATTACTATGACATGATGGAATGCTCAACCTCGGTCTCGGCGTGGGCCATGGGCCTAGTCCTTGGCAAATCTAAATATATACTATATATTACATTTCTTATTCAAAATGTATTTTTTTTATTAATTCATTACAAATATTTAGTTGATAAATCTCACATATCTCACGGGGTCTGTACTGGTATATTTTATAAATGAATTAAAATAAAAATATACAATAAAGTGATTAAAATAATTTTGTTATCAAAATAAAATTTTAAATTACTTAAATATATATATATGCATGGTAGTTTATAAATTAAGTTTCTACCAAATCAACAATTCAAATATAATAGAATGTGTGTGTGTGTGTGTGTGTGTGTGTGTATATATAGTAACTAAACTAAAATTAAAAAGAAGTATTAAAGTTTGGGAATGAATTTGTAATTTTGCATACTTTTAAAAAATTGCATAATAGTCCTTTAAGAGTTTTAAATTCTCAAAATAAAGCGATCTCCAAACACTTAATCCTCAACTGTTTGCCTTTTAAAATTTCGAAGTGGTGGTGCATATTGGTCGAAGGCCCAAGCTAAAGACAGCACCCGGGACCATGGTCACTTCAATTTTGGACTTAACTAGGCCGGAAGCCGGTTATAAAAAAATGGATGTAAAATGATGTTTATTTTCAAAACACATGTTTGGACAAGAGTTTGAGTGGTGTTTTAGATTTTTCTTTTTCGGGGGAGGGGAATTATAGTGGAGCGGTGGTGGGAAATGATAATGGTTGAGAAAAATGGTGAAAAGGAGATTTTGCAGTAATTTTTTAAACGATAAGGGGATTTCACATCGATTTTCCAAACCATTAGAGGGTTTCGTACATTTATCTTCTAAAATATTTGAATTTTAGTGATGCAATTATCTATTTTGTAACTAAAATATAAAATTATTTTGGCCAAACAACCAAAAAACTTCAATCCTTTGATGGATTTTGCAATTTTAGCCAATCCTTCTAATCTTGTCAATTTATCCATAATTTTATTCTTTAGTTGCAATTTTAGCCAATTCTAGATTTTGGTCAAAATCAAGTGATTTATAAATGATGTGGCAGACACATAAACATGATTTATGACACGTCATCAAATATAATTAAACCCAAAGTTAAGTTCTCCAAAACTATCATTCTCTTTCAAGTATTGACTCAAAAGGTACATGTCTGTGGAAATTAGACCTTTGGCCGGAAAACCCAACAAAATCAACAAATTTAGGGGGACCCATCTATCACCGGTGACAGAAGGCCAAGAGTCAACTGATATAGAAGTCCCAAAAATCAATTGATACAGAAGTCTATGCTTTTTAGGTATATTTGCATTTAAAATCCGGATGAAATAAAATGAAGGCAAAGAATGGTGGTTTATATAATCAACTTTTTTAGAAAGAGAGAAAAGGGGATACAGAGAGAAAACAGAGCATGAGGAATATGTGGTGCCTAGAAAAGAATACATCATCTCTCTCACGACGAACACCGAAGCCACCACCATCACCAGACACCACTACCAATGGCCGCCTCCAGCTAATCCGGTGGAGGCCGTCGTAATCAACGACCACTGCAATGAATATACTTTCTCTCAATTGGTTACCTAATAGCCATGTAAATGGCAAAAACTCTGCAAATGACGAGAACCCTAGATTCTAAGTTGAAAGATGAGTCTAACCTTGGTTTGGATGGTTGGGTTAACTAGATGATGACATGTAATAGTGGAGCTTCATTTAAATGACACGTAATCCAATTTTGACTAAGAATTAAAATTGGTTAAAATTGTAACTAATGATTAAAATTATGGATAAATTGACAAGATTAAAAGGATTGGCTAAAATTGCAAAATCCATCAAAGAATTGGAATTTTTTTGGCTATTTGGCCAATTATTTATTATTTTAAACAAAATGATATTTGATAACGAACACTATTATACTGTAGAAAAGTTTAACAATGAATTATGTTTATTTATGCTCTAAAGTGGATCATTATTTTATTATTTTATAAATTAATATTTTAGCGATTGAATATTATGTTTCATCGAAAATTAGCAACGAAAATCCTTTGATCACTAATACTTTTCTTAGCTATACAGACACTTTCCTTTGCTATGAATATCTATACTTGTCGCTAAAACTTCATCTCTATTTTTCCTGTAGTGCATTTGAATTTAGAAAAGTTGTGCATTTGGCTATCGAGCTAGTTGGTTTTCTTGTTAACAAGGTTTTTTTCTTTTAAATGCTTTGGTGTTTATGACATGGGACAGCATTAGTTTGGTTTTCTACTTATGATGAGAAATTTAAAATTTTTAAAAATTATCATAGTTTTGTCCGCGACATGACTTGAAAGAATATGATATGGCAGAAATAATTAATATGCAATCAACACCCAAGAGCTGGAATAGCAAAATAAAATAACAGGTTTTTAAAAAGGCTATAGCAAAACAATTCTTGAATTTCTGGAATTTGTGTCAACAATTATATACACTTAAATATAATAAAACTTGTAACGAAATCATTCCAAGAGATTGATGCAGATTGAATCCATTCATGAAACCGGAAACTTGCTCGATTAGAGAATCAACTTGGGGCAACCATGGAATCTGATTATCTCTTCTGATAGAGAAAGGCCATTTCCAAGACTAACCAACTCTGGTAAATAGTTAAGTACGAGGTTTCTTAGTCTGGGAAGCATCACATTGTCGTAATTCACTTTCTTGTTTTCCTCTTTGATTATTTTCTCCACACTTTCACAGTCTTCAACAACAAGTTCCTCGAGGTTGGAGAGGGATTGAAGCATGGATTCCCAGAATACAAATTGCAGCTTAGGACATGTGTTAACTGTAAGATGCTTAAGAGCTTTAAAGTTTACACGAGGCCAACTTGTCTTCCAGATTCTCTTCAGTCTTCCTGGGGCCGAAGATGGCTTCCAAATGTGCTTCAGTTCCCACAAATAGTAGACTCTCAAA
Source organism: Scutellaria minor (assembly GCA_954870855.1). Classification (NCBI taxonomy): domain Eukaryota; kingdom Viridiplantae; phylum Streptophyta; class Magnoliopsida; order Lamiales; family Lamiaceae; genus Scutellaria; species Scutellaria minor. Next base: position 10,007,310 of record OX940731.1, on the reverse strand, counting down.
TGTTCTAGACATGGAAATGTGCCTTCCACTGTTTTCTCATCCATAATCGCCTTAATTCTTGGGCACTCTCTTACCACACAGAATTTTAGAACCTGGAAATTAGAAATCCCGAATTCTGACAAGCTCTGGATTCCGATGTGATGGTCCAAGTAGAGTGCTGTGACCTGAATAAGTACCGTTTTAATCACATGGGTAACCTTGTCGCCATTCACAAATCTGAAGCACTTGTCTTGCTGATCGAACAATGATTCAACTTCGTCTGGGACTCGAGATGCAATTCTCTTCACATTAGGACCAACAATAAAATTGAACCTGCTTAATTTGTGCTTCTCCCATGAGGGGCTCGTTTGAATGAAATGTTCAAACGTTTCTAATTCCGGGAAGTATAATTGAAGATAAGTGAGCTTCTCCAGCTTGCCAACATCCTCCATTATGCGTGAAGCAACTGTTTTCCATCGGTTATCATCAGGGTGGACGGTAATGCTTAGTGCTTGTAGTTCCTTGAGCTTTGAGAAAATACTTGGAGAAACAAATTGAGATGGCAAATGGTCGTATTCGCTTTCATCATCGGGTCCATAAAACGAGAGCTGCATATGCCTTAGAAGAATAAGTTGGCCAATTTCATCAGGGAGGTTATAGAGTTCGGTGCCTGTAAGATCCAACACTTCAATCTGGTTGAGTTTTCCGAGTTCAGATGGAAGGTTTTCAAGACAGACACAGTTTCTCAACATCAGCACTTTGAGTATCGGAAGCCTGAAAAGCGAACTAGGCAAGATCCTGATTCTAGTATCGGACAAATCCAGGAAACGCAATTCAGGCATGCTGTCGAAAAACGAGGAATGAATAGAAGTCAAGCGGTTGTTTCTTTGGAGGAACAAAAACAAAGCATTATGGTGATCTGATTTCTCAGGTAGCTCACGCAAGTCTTGCCCTACCAAATTCAGCATAGGTTCAACGTTGGAACTTTCAGGTGGTTTAGATGGTCGACGATCTTCAATCAAGATTTTTTGGTGATCCAATTCGAGCACTATATGATTGTCCTTCATGCTAACCGAATAGTGTTTGTCCTTCATGATTTTTTCTTCCTTCGACGAAGTGGATTTAGTTAATCTTGGCTCACCCCTGAAATTCTTAGCCCCTGATGAAGTAGTCACTTCACGCACTTCCTGAATGTCTCCATAAGATTTTGATTCAATTTCTTGATCACTTGCAGATTTCTGTTCAGAGTTTTCGTCTGAAAAGGATGCAGTACCTAAATCTGCAGAGACGGTCCTCAAGTCATCATTTTTCTTCTGCAGCTCAGCTGCTGAAGAACTTGCACCAGCAGCATCTTGGTCATGACCTTCGACAGGATCCAATGGCTGTTTACGGGCCCTCTTCGTGCCTTCTGATAATGTGAATGATATTTCTCCCATAGAATATTTCTTCTCCAATCTTCTACTTGGATTATTATCTGAACCCGTTTCTTGTTTCTGTATGATGACAGGAATGGGTTTGTCATACATCATTTCGTCTTTACAAGGGCATTTCTTCAAGTGATTGATCATTTTAATGCCTGTTTCCACCAACTCTTCACAATTTGGTGAGTCACCCTTTCGGTTTTGGTGCTTTTTTAAGAGATCACTAACTTGACACTTGAGAGCTCTCGCCTCCATTGCCCATTGGTTGACTTTCTTGGGTAAAATTCTCCCTTGGATAAGTACATTGTTTATTTGTTTGTCTATATGAAAAAGGAGGACAGACAAACGACCAAAGAGTTTTTCGATAAATTCAGCAACATTTTGAGTGTCCTCAGTATATTTATGATGACGAACAGTACCAGTTGCCAAACAAATTTTCTTGCCACCATAAAACCAAATGCCCTGTTTAAACTTTGATAAATAAAGTAGAGCATTGATTGATCACCACAACTTTGATATTGATAGCGAGCGGGGCGAAGGGTACCAGCCCCTGTTCGAGGCTGCTGCTGAGCCACGACCCTTATTGGTCTATCGTCGGCGGAGTCGGGCTTGAGTCCACTTTCGTGGGCCGGCGTAATTAATTGTTTATGTTGCCTTTATTATTGTTGGGTCTGGGCTTTAGTGTTCTGTTTAATTTCTATTTTTGGTAGTTGGTCTAGAGTATAAATTGTCATTGTTAGGGTGATTGGTTTTTATCGAATTATTGAAATTCTTGGGAGCCTGGAGGCTTGGCAAACGGTGTTCCGTTTGATTGTGTTCTTTCTCTGCTTTTGTTCTTATCAATTTGGTCCGACCTGCCGGTTCCCGACTCGCCGTTATGACTACTCGTTCCACCGCGGAAAGACTGGAGAAAACTCGAAAGCGATCAAGTTAACTTGCTGAACAAGATCACTGCAAATTCAGAACAGATGACGGAGATGCAATCTGGGTTGGCGGAGAACATGACGAAGTTGAAGGAGATGTCAGCCACCTTGGCCGCGCTCTCCCGCGCAATCTTGAAGCCCGGAGAGGGGCAGATTCCGGCGGCAAATTCGCAGGAAGAGGGTTCCGAATCGCATGTTCCACTCGCGGCTATCCCTATACCGCCGGCAACGATGGCGGATCCTGTGCTGCCCGCCGCGATGGCACCGCGCGCTACACCGGTGCTGGTGCAGTTACCAACGTTCGAGGGCGTGGACCCGATCGCATGGTTGGCTCGGGCCAACCAATAGTTCGAACTCTATGGCACGTCGGAGGGTTAGAAGATGACCGCCGCTGTGGTGGCGATGGATGGCTCGGCGTTGCATTGGATCACCTGGTTCCGAGGGCGGAAGCCCAACGTGACCTGGAATGAGTTTTCGCAAGCATTGGTGGTGAGATTTGATTCTCGGTTCAAAGGAAGCCCGTACGAGAAATTGGCGAGGGTTCGACAGACAGGAACAGTGGAGGAATATATGAACGTGTTTATACAACACGTCGGGCAAGTTCCCAGGCTGACGGACGCCCATTATTTGGGCTACTTCATGTCCGGACTGAAAACCCCGATCAACAACTCGCTGCGTTTGCTCTGGCCAGCGGACTTGGAGACCGCGATGGAACTATCGCGGGATATAGAGGAAAATCTGACTTGGCCTGGGGTGATAGACAAATCAGGGGATCGAATATCCCAGGGCAACGATCCTCCAGTTTTTCGCGTCCGTTCAGTGGACAGTCCAGCACCGTCACAGGCCCACCGGGGGGTGTTTCTGCAAGTCGCATGACTCGGTCGACCGAAAAATCAACGGCTGCTACTTCGGCAGCCTCGGAGCAGTCTACTGCGCGCTCGCGCTTCACTCGTCTCACATCGAACGAGATAGCAGACTTGAGAGCGAAGGGGTTGTGCTTCAAGTGCCGCAAGACTTACACACCGGGCCATGGGAGCGTTTGTCCACTCAGGGAGCTACGAGTGTTGATGGTGGAGCCGGATGAGGCAGCGGACCTGCAGAATTATGAATATTACGAACCCACCGACCAAGAGAAACTAATGGAGGAGATAGAGGAAGGCGCGGAGGAGGAGGGGGCCCTACCCATTTTCTCAATGGCTGGATTCTCTAGTCCCGGCACCATGCGCATGCACGGGGTGCTCCAGGATGTACGGTAACAGTGTTGATTGATAGTGGTGCCAGTCATAATTTCATATCTTCTTCCCTCGTTCCATTATTGCAGCTTCAGCCGGACGAATCAGTCAAATTCGGGGTGCAGTTAGGTGACGGCCACCATCAGAAGTCGAAGGGATTATGTCGAGGGGTGTCAATGACTTTGGCTGGATGTGAGTTGACGGCGGATTACTTTGTATTTATGTTAGGTGGTGTCGATGTTATACTGGGAGTAGCATGGTTGGCGACTCTCGGGGATGTGAGCGTCAATTGGGAGCGGATGTCTATGTCGTTCATCCAGGGGGATCAGCAGGTTGTTTTGAGGGGTGATCCCGCCATCAGTCGTAGTCCAGTGGGGCTGTGCACACTGATCCGCACCAGCGATGTGGAGCTGTGGGCGGTAGTGGTCGATGCCGATGCGGTAAGGTTTTCGGAGGCGGAACAGGGGCGTGTGAAGGGGGTGTTGGAAGAGTTCTCGGAGGTATTTGGGAAACCAACCGGGCTGCCACCGCAGCGTTTCACGGATCACAGAATTGAGCTGCTTCTGGGCTCACGACCAGTGTCCGTACGGCCGTACCGTATCCTTATGCTTACAACGGGTATTATTTGACCGAGTTCAAGCCCTTTCTCGAGCCCAGTACTTCTGGTCAAGAAGAAGGATGGGAGTTGGCGATTTTGCGTTGATTACCGGGAATTGAACAAGGTGACGGTGCCCGATAAGTACCCGATTCCTGTGATTCAGGAAATGCTGGATGAGTTGTCATGTGCAGTGGTCTTTTCGAAGATTGATCTTCGCTTAGGTTATCATCAAATCAGAGTGGCCGGATCGGATATCCACAAGATTGCATTCCGGACCCATAGTGGGCATTATGAGTTCTTGGTGATGCCGTTTGGCCTCACCAACACACCAGCTACCTTTCAGTCTGCAATGAACGACTTGTTTCGCCCCTTCCTGCGCAGGTTTATCTTGGTTTTCTTCGATGACATTCTTGTGTATAGCAGAACTTGGGAGGAACATCGAGCTCATTTATCACAGGCCTTGTAGTTGCTACAAAGTCACCAGTTCAAGGCCAATTTCAAGAAGTGCGCTTTTGGGTGTCTAAAAGTCGAATACTTGGGACACATTATTTCAACGGCGGGGGTAGCAATGGATCCTAGCAAGGTGAGTGTAGTGCTAGAATGGCCGCGTCCAAAATTAGTCAGGGACGTTAGGGGGTTCTTGGGCCTCACGGGGTATTATCGAAGATTTGTGCGGGAATATGGATTGATAGCAAGGCCGTTGACGACGCTCTTAAAGAAGACAGCCCCTGCCATGTTTGAATGGCCCCCGGAAGAGAGGCTGTTTTTGTTCGCCTTAAGAAGGTGCTGATCGAAGCCCCGGTACTTACCATGCCTCGGTTTGACCGTCCCTTCGTGGTTGAATGTGATGCGTCCGGGACAGGTGTGGGTGCCGTCCTGATGCAAGAGAGACGTCCCGTGGCGTATTTCAGCAAGTCCATGGCTGATCAGACTCTCACTAAGTCCGCCTACGAGCGAGAGATGATGGGATTGGCCCTCGCAGTCTAGCATTGGAGACCATATTTGATTGGATGAAGATTTGTGGTAAGAACGGATCATAGGAGCCTGAAACACCTACTGACTCAAAAGATTGTGACACCTTCACAGTAGCTGTGGGTGGCAAAGCTTCTGGGGTATGACTTCTTTATAGAATATAAGACGGGCACCTCGAATGCAGCCGTGAATGCATTGTCTCGCCGGGGGAGGAGCTAGAGTTGGCGGCGGTGAGTGTGCCGGAATGGTTGGGGTTGGAGGAGGTTCGGTCCGAGCAGCAGCAAGATGCCTCACTTCGCGACATCATCACCGCGGTTGAGGCGGGTCCGGGCAGCCATCCGGGTTATGAGGTCATTGGAGGGTGTTTATATTACAAGGGGAGATTGGTGTTGCCAGTGGATTCGAGATTGATCCCACAACTATTGCGGGAGTTTCATGATACTCCTGCAGGTGGCCATGCGGGTGCTTTTCGCACTTACCGGCGTTTAGCAGCGAACGTTTACTGGAAGGGAATGTTTCGAGTAGTATAGAGTTATGCCGCTCAATGTCTTGTTTGCCAAAAAGCTAAGTGTCAGACGCTCATGCCGGTGGGATTGCTACAGCCTCTTCCGATTCCTGTGTTGGTATGGGAAGATATCTCTATGGATTTCATTACTTGTCTGCCTAAGTCTAGAGGATATTCTTCTATTTTGGTGGTGGTGGATCGGCTCTCGAAATATAGGCATTTTATCAGCCTGAAGCCACCTATTATAGCTCGTTCGGTGGCGGAGGTGTTTATGAGAGAGATAGTCCGGTTGCATGGGGTGCCGCGGTCGATTGTAAGTGATCGCAACTCAATTTTTATGAGCACCTTTTGGAGGGAGTTGTTTGCTAAGTCGGGAACATCTCTGAAGTTCAACTCGGCTTATCACCCAGAGACCGACGGGCAAACGGAGGTGCTAAATAGGGTGGTGGAGACCTATCTGCGATGTTTTACCTTTGAACAGCCCAAGCAGTGGGTGAGGTGGTTAGCGTGGGTGGAGTACTGGTATAATACATCTTTCCAGACTGCCGCCAAGATGTCACCCTTTGAAGTGTTTACAGGAGAGAGCCGCCTTCAATCCAAAGATTCTTGTCGGGAGAGTGTAAAGTGGCAGCAGTGGCTGATCTGTTGGACAGTCGGGATAATTTGCTGCGGTGCCTGCGTCAGAATCTGGAAGCAGCTCAGCAGAAGATGATGAAGCAGGCGAATAAGCATCGGTGAGAGTTGGAGTTTCAGGTGGGGGATAAGGTGTTCCTGAAGGTGCGTCCATTTCGGCAGACTTCTTTGCAGAAACAGCCGCATCATAAGTTGACCGCAAAGTTTTATGGGCTGTTTTTGGTGGAGGGTAGAGTTGGTCCTGCTGCGTATCGTCTCGTTCTTCCGATTGGCAGTCGCATACATCCGGTTTTTCATGTTTCGCAGCTGCGTCGCGTGGTGGGAGACCACCCGGTTGAGTGGGAATTGCCATCTACCTTGGAGATTCCAGTGGGGCCGGTGTTTGAGCCGGAGGAGGTGTTGGCGGCACGCAATGTGGCGGAGAATGGGAGTGAGGAGGACTAGGTGTTGGTGAAATGGGTTGGTCAGTCGGAGGATGATGCGACGTGGGTTGGTTTGGACGAGTTTTAGCGTCAGTTTCCAGATTTCAACCTTGGGGACAAGGTTGTTTTGAAGAGGGATGGAGTTGATAGCGAGCGGGGCGAAGGGGACCAGCCCCTGTTCGAGGCTGCTGCTGAGCCACGACCCTTATTGGTCTATCGTCGGCGGAGTCGGGCTTGAGTCCACTTTCGTGGGCCGGCGTAATTAATTGTTTATGTTGCCTTTATTATTGTTGGGTCTGGGCTTTAGTGTTCTGTTTAATTTCTATTTTTGGTAGTTGGTCTAGAGTATAAATTGTCATTGTTAGGGTGATTGGTTTTTATCGAATTATTGAAATTCTTGGGAGCCTGGAGGCTTGGCAAACGATGTTCCGTTTGATTGTGTTCTTTTTCTGCTTTTGTTCTTATCAGATAACTAAGCAGTTATATCGATATATCCTTGCAGAATCTAAAATTTCAATCTTTCTTGACCTAAGTTGGAGCAATATTATCATATTCATGCTTTAAGAGGTCAACAATATGCAAAACCTCACTAACCTCACAAACTCAGAAAACTCTATAGAGATTGGACAAGGCAGTATATCATACCTCGTAGAAAGTAGTAAGTTCGGACAGCTTGGCAGCAAGAACTGCAGCAACGTGTGCATCCATATCACGCCTAAGCTTCTCTCTCACTTTAGAAGAGTCCCAATTTGCCTGACCAATGTCCGCATCTACACATCATACAGTAAACCATCAAATTGAGAAAGTCACCAATGTCACTAGTGTATTTTCTGCAGCAGCTACTGAACATTAAGGATTACCTCATTTATCTATGATACAAACTCATTCTCAAACTCCTTAGAAACAAACCAATAACTTTACTCGAATTACATATATGGATATTAACAGTGCCACTTATATGCCACTTTGAAATACTCATTCAAGGTTTCCTTTTCCGAAAAGAAAGTAAACTACGCTCTGATATCCCAAAAAATATCCTCTGCACAGGTGATAACAGACATGGCATGTAATATGTATAGAGCTATACCTGCAGATGCTTCATCAAACTGTGACATAAAATGCTCGGTGCAATCATGTGCAGCCACAGCAAATCCTTTACCCCCATTCAAGGCATTATCAAATGCTTCTTTGAATCTGTCCAAGGTTCCAGAGCGTATGTGTCCCAACATGAACTGGTATGCTGGTTGGACAAGCTAATGGAAACAAAAAATAAATAAAAGAAGAATGACAAGACTGAAGTGATTAAGAACAAAAAAAATACAAAATGGATAGACGGGTGAGAACTATAATATTTACAGATTGTTCACAATGACACCCATAGGCATCATTTTCTTATTTAGGAAACTACCAACATCAGAAAAGTGAGAGCAAAATAACATTTGAGTTTTTCAAGATAACACCAGTTAAATTAAACCCAACAGTTATGTCAGGGAAAAGATAGGAACTGAAAGAAATAATCTCATATGATAAGATTCAATGAACACCACACTTTGCTATTGCCTGTGGCATGACACTATTAGACAAAACTGCAGATTGAGCAGCCATCAGGTCAACATTCTAAAAGCAAGTTTTAGTTTTTGCTAGATAAATGCACTAAATAAAGTACAGAGAGAACATTGCCTGCTTCCACAGCAAAAATAAGAAAGATCCATGTCTTCACATCTACAAAGACCTCAACACACCGTTTTTCTATTTTAGGGTGGGGGTGGGGGTGGGGGTGATGAATGCAAGGGTACAACCCATCAATAGAGATTAGAAGAGTTACTTGCAAAAGCTTATCTTCCAATTGTTTCCGCTTTGAAGATCTAACACCTTCATCAAAATAGGTGGCCTCCACATCATACCTATTATAGGAAAGAAAATACGACATACAATTAAACATAAGGAACAGTCAAATATAATTGATTTCGGTGATTAATTAACTGACTACAATGTCAGCAGGAAAATTTATGACTAACGACATGGGAAAGGACCCATACATCTTTCCTTGATTATCGCCATTTGATTCACCAAAAGAAGTAAAAGATGGCATGTCAACAGTTAAACCTATAGTAAGATATCAACTAAAATTGTTTTTTTGCTTCTTTTTGTTATCTTTTTCTTCTTTTTGTTTACTTTTCATATATAGTGAAATAAATATTTTGCTTGCATGGGGAATTCAATAAACTGGTCCTTCATGGGGAATAAAACTTGCAAAATAGCACCTTCCATGTATAATTTAACACAAACCATCAAGACATTAAAGACAAAATTGAAAACTTCTTCAGTAGCCACAAAAATCTTTTACATGGCATGTAAATATAATAATCACCATGCAACATAAAAAGATAAGTGATTGCATAAGATTGTCACTTACTCTGACACGCAATCATCAAGAATGGAGGTTAACTTCCTCCCAAAGCCAGGCACTGGCTGAGATTGTACTCTCTCTTTTAATTGACACCATTCCTGCATATTTATAGGCCAAATAAACAATTAAGAATGCTTGCAGTGATATATAATAGTACACCTCAATAACTGTACAGTAGAATAAGTACCTCATTCGTAGCAAATGATGAAAACTTTTCGTTTGCAATCTCTTCGCATCGTACAGTATCAACCATTACCTACCAATAAACCATATATTATCTGAATGAAAAGACTGCCCAAACAGCTATATCATGGATTTGAGAAAGACATTAAGTTGAAAACCTTGTGAGCAGGCAAGTCAAGGTCCTTGTTCTCCTTAATGACCTTCCACATTTGTTGTGCACTGAAAGAAAAGCCAGATGCGGGCACTACACCACACCTATCTCCCACAAGGCCCCCAGGTGCAATAGAATGGAAAAATAGTCGTCTTAGATTCGCCACCTTCAAAAAATAATAACACAAAATAATAATCAATATAAGATTCATATATGCATGAATGGGAGTGCATCCGTTCTTCTTCAAAATTAACTGGAAATACATACATGTTAAAAGAATGGAACCAAATCCTTAGTAAGCACAATCCATTAATATAACTTTAGTACATCGGTGAAGAATTGAAACAAGAAAATGAACCTGCTTTTTAAATTGCTCTTCCTCATATTCATAACTAGAGAGAGCCACAACTCCAACCTGCCATTCAATCATTTAACCAAAAACCACAATGAGTAGTTTAGACATACAAAGACAGGATAGATTTTTTTATCAATTCATCAAAACCTTACATTGAAGAATTCACTTAACGGGGTTTCCTTGTGAGCTTGTGGCTTCGGAACAACATCCCATATCTTCCAAAAAGATAGCAGAAAAACAAGGAATTAAGAACATTATTAGAAATCAAACTGCAATGAGATCTATCAAAAGATAGCAACAAGCAGCACATATTGTACCTTCTGAATGTCCTCCCTTAAATCTGACTCCAATTTCTCCAAAGGTGTCTATAGAAATGCAAACAACAATTCTCCAGCATCATAATAATTATTTCAAAGGACCAAATGCACCATATATCTTAAAGAGTTTACAGTATCCAAAGGTAACATCAAATCGTTAACAAGGAAAACATACCCTGGTTTTATCACGAATAACAAACAGCACAGTTGTCTTACGAGGACTGAATAATCTCATCATAACCTGCTCATAACAAAATAAATCAGAAAATATATATGCCATTGAAAGTAGATGAGTGCACAGAGCACATTGATGGGTTACCTGAAATACTGTTTTCAATAGGGGTTTATTTGCGGCCTGCTCACGCCCAATATCATGACACCACCTGGACACTCAGAATAAACACAACTATTAAACTGTAACAACAACTAGATTATTATTGGTGTAATCAAAAGTAGAACATCTTGATCACTACTACTGCAATTAACACCCTTACATGTTTATGAGCACTATATCAGAAACTGCAAGGGCAAAAAGTGCACTCTGCTTTTCAAATGCAGTGTCATACTGAAAAGAAGCAAGTAATAATCTATCACATAAAAATGGAACTTGTTTAAAATGAGGAAACCGAAATTGGAAGATAATAAGCATTCTTGTCAAAATCTATGGCTGTAAGAAGAATAAGGGAGTGAAAACACAAGACAGTTGCCAGTAAGAAAGATTAGCTTTTCTGAGATCTTGTCAAAGCATAAATAGAAGAACAAAAAGGATACAGTCAAAGAAACATTTACGGCTTGCACTTAAAACTGCAAGCAAGAATGCCATAAAACTAGCTAACTCGGCAAGCAAGCACTGCTGACATGGAGAAAATATTGAAGATTCCATACAGTGAAGAGAACACACCATGGAACACCAAATCAACACATACATATTAAGTAAAGAAGTACAAGTTCTAGAGCACCTCTCCTCTTTCTCCTCCATCAGTACCCTCCAAATCCATTACAAGAGTACGAGGTTCAATGCCAACACAGTGCGCCAACCATATGCCTTTTGTGGTTTGAGACCTGATGAAATTAAATGTTCAGTATTCTTTCAATCAAAAAAGGAGCAAAAGACTTTAAGGACAGTCAATAGGTGCATGCCTCCCTCTTGAAGCATCCATTTCTCTGAAATTAGTACCAAAGAGGTGATTCAACAAAGTGCTCTTCCCTGTCAAAATCATAAAAGTATTTTAATCAAAAACAATAGATGGTAGTCAGTAGTTCATTTAGAATGTATTCATTTCCATAATTGCCAATATGAAGTACCCTTTTTACAAGAATAAATACAGCAAGTCATGCAGGCAAGAATCCATGAATGTACTGTGACTGATTGAAATTGGAAGTGTGGGTTCCATTTCAGAATACATACCACTACTCTGAGGGCCCATTATGGCTACCACAGCATAAGAAAGCCCACACTCAACAAGTTTAACTTCCTTTGCAAAATTATCAAGTCCAGCAACATTGAAATTACCATCCCCATCTATGAGATGTGTCGAACAACAATGGTCTTTTGTATCTGGAATGAATAGTAGTTGTGTTAACATGAAATACAGACGTAACTTGAACTGAATCATTTACTCCAGAACAAATAATATCTTGTTCATAAATCAAAAGTCTCCTTTATCGTATAGCAGTCAGAGAACATCATGAGGTGAAAAATTATATAATTTTAATAAGCTGGGACAAAACAAAAGAAGAAGGAAAGGTGATAAAATAATTAAGCCCTGAATTCTCAAAGAATAGGAACCCCCAATTTAAAAAAAAAAAACTAATTTTTTCTACAAATGCCACTTGAATATTTTTAGCAGCATTGATATCGATAAGTACAAACAGTCAGCCGAACCGGAAATTATAAATAAGGTATGCACAATTATAAGAAATACTAAAAAAATAATATCATATAATTCAAAATGAAAAGTAAGTCCTAAAAAAGAGTGGGATAAACAAAATATTGACATTTTATAACTTGAAAATATATAATATTAAGAATTACAAACTAAAAAGTTCAAAATTTTATGAAAAATTACACTTGTTCTCGACGAGTTCTCATAATCTAATCTTTTTTCCACCATTTTTGGGATTTTCAATATCTATATATCCATACGAAAACATCCCAAGAAAATAAAAACTCAAATCAACTAATAGATCAAGCACGAGCTACAACCACGTTTAAAATTTTGAAAAGAACAAAAAATTGAATAAAGCATTCATAATCCACAATCCAAAACAAGAACTCTATCCCCGTCGTCCAAAGCAACAAAACCCTACAGCTCGAAAACATTTGAACTGAAACTCAAATCCAAGAAGAAAAGGAGCAGACAATCTTGACCTAATCTAAGTAGCTGAAGTGAAAGGAAGTTAAAGCAACTGAATTTACTATGAAAAATACTTCAAACCCATATATTGATAGTCTAGCACAAGGCAGTCATTTTGACAGTTAATAAGATCACATATCATTGAACTGAAGGTTCCATTTTGCACAAAAAACTGAAAAATTATCTCAAACTTGAATCGATCGTAAACCAACCCATGCGTTCAAGCAATAGAGGGACTGGCGTGTTCGGTTCCATTTTGCAGAAAAACTGAAAAATTATCTCAAGAGTGAATCGATCCTAAACTTTTTCAATTTTCTTTGAAACTTATTTAATTTTTCCTTTTGTATATATAAGGGCAGCTGCAATGATTTTTCTTTTTCTTTAATGACAAGGTGGTATATGTTTTATGGAGAATTGTTCTTCCGCTGATTAATAACAATTGTTTTATGGAGAATTGTTCTTCTGCATGATTAATGACAAGGTGGTAGGTGTTTTATGGAGAATTGTTCCTCCGCATGATTAATGATAAGGTGATGACAATTATTTTATGGAGAACTAATAGGGTCCGTGTAATACACGGGATGAAAAAACTAAATTAAACTTGGTCAAATTAGAAAAATATAAATATTATTTATAAAAATAAATATTTATGATTTTGTGCGATACACATCTTTTAATTTAGTATAGAATATAACACAGTCTGAAAAGAATTGTTAAGTATATTATATTCTTCAATCCTCCCACTAATTTTTTTACTTTATTGTTAAAGTTTAGAGTAACCCTAAATTTCTTTTCAATTAAATGATAAAAAAAATAATCAATTCATATTTATCTTAATTTTTTTAATATATATTTTTCACTAAAAATTTTAAATTAAACAAAATTAAAATTTATAAATAATTTCTATATTTGAAGTTTCACATGTGTTATTTTCACAAAATTTAATTACAAAATTCATATACTATTTGCTAATATATATTATCAATATAATTAAATTGATATCATTAAATAGCCACATTAATTAGCTTTAAAATTCTATTTGTAAATTAAAATAAAATTAATATGAAAAATTGTATGGTTGACATGTGACACATGTGGTCTTACTTTTATATATATAAAAATTGTTCTTCCGCATGTTTAATGACAAATAGGTGGTAGGTGTTTACAGAGTTTTATGGAGAACTAGCGGAATCCCTGCGCCATGCACGAGATTAATATAATATTTTATATAATTTTAATTTTCAAGTGAAGATGAGTTTGATATATGATTTTGTACTTATTCATTATTATTTAGATTTTCATTAGATTATGTGTGATTGTTTTATTAGCTCTAAATTTATTTGTTATTGTTTGCACTCATCCTAAAATAGCATTCTGTTATTGGTTCTTCAGGACTAAAACTATTTTGTTTCTATTTGCTTGATTCAACAAATATTCAAAAAGGATATGTTGAAACTGTCATTGGCCGATTAATTTTTTAGTCTATTGTTGTAGTTTAGTTATAGATAAATGTAGAGAATTTGAATGAATATTTCTTATATTTTAATACAACTACAGTCATACACACATTTTGTTAAAGTCCAATATATAAAGAATCAAAAACTTGGATAGCAAAAAAATGGAATCAAAACCCAATTGCAAAGCAAAATGAAAAGTCAAATAATTCTAAATTTATATGTTAATGTTTGCACTCAATATAAAAAAGTAGCATTCTTTTATTGGTTCTTCATTACTAAAACTATTTTGTTTCTATTTGCTTGATTCAACAAATATTCAGATAGAATATGTTGAAATTGTCATTGGCTGATTAATTTTTTCTTTTTAGTTGTACTTTAATTATAGTTATATGCAGAGAATTTGAATGAATATTTCTTATATTTTAATACAACTACAGTCATACACACATTATTGTTAAAGTCCAATATATAAAGAATCAAAAACTTGGATAGCAAAAAAATGGAATCAAAACCCAATTGCAAAGCAAAATGAAAAGTCAAACAATTCTAAATTTATTTGTTAATGTTTGCACTCAACCTAAAAAAGTAGCATTCTTTTATTGGTTCTTCATTACTAAAACTATTTTGTTTCTATTTGCTTATTCAACAAATATTCAAAGAGAATATGTTGAAATTGTCATTAGCGGATTAATTTTTTCCTTTTAGTTGTAATTTAATTATAGTTATATGTAGAGAATTTAAATGAATATTTCTTATATTTTAATACAACTACAGTCATATACACATTATTGTTAAAGTCCAATATATAAAGAATCATAAACTTGGATAGCAAAAAAATGGAATCAAAACCCAATTGCAAAGCAAAATGAAAAGTCAAATAATTTCGGTTGTATGAATGAATAACCAAATTCTATTAAATGCGAATGATTAAGATTGTAAACTTTTTCAATTTTCTTTGAAACTTATTAAATTTTTCTTTTTGTATATATAAGGGCGGCTGCACTGATGGTCTGCCGCGTGATTAATGACAAGGTGGTACATGTTTTATGAAGAATTGTTCTTCACAATGTTCGTATAACTAATAATTCTCAATAACTAATATAACTACATAATAATATAGTTATATTATTAGAACTAAATAATAATTCGTCATGAAATCGTCCTGTAACATTGTAAAACAACATAATTTAATGTACACACAAAAATTATAACTATTGTAACTAAATAATAATTACATAATAATTTTTCTTATTAACAAAATAAATAATTAATAGTGCTAGTTTAATTTATGTGTACATTAATCTGCACACTAAGATTTATTATGTTAATCTATATTACTTATAAATTGTTATATTATTATAACTAAATAATATATACATGAAGATTTACCTCATAAATAAAAAATTAATTATTTCATAGAAAATTGAAAATTAATGAAGGAACATTAATAATGAAAAATATTATGATTGAATTTACTAATGTATGTAACCATAGTAAACAAACATTATTAAAAATATTACAATTTAAACGAACATTAATAAAATAATATTATGACCGCAATAACGAATATTTTGGATAATGTTCGTTTAATTTGCACAAAATAGGGTTAAAATCGTATTTAGCGAAATTCTCATTTAACCCTGTCATCCCTAAAAATATAGGGTTGAACGGGAATTATTCGAAATCTCTGTTTAACCCTATATTGTTAGAAATGATAGGGTTAAATGGAGATTATGCAAAATCTCCGTTTAACCCTATCATATGATATAGTGTTAAACGGAGATTATTCAAAATTCACGTTTAATATAAGAATATAAGGTTAAACGTGGATTTTTAATAATCCCCATTTAACCCTATATGATAGGGTTAAACGTAGATTTTGCATAATCTCCATTTAACCCTATCATACTTAACAATATAGGGTTAAACGAGAATTTCGCATAATCCCCGTTGAACCCTATAACGACAGATTATTTAACAATATAATTTTAAATGAGGATTTTGCATAATCTTAACAATGTTACACGAAAACTTAACTATTAAATATAAAAATTTGGTGTAATAGTAAATAATAGTTGCATGGACAAATCCCATCACAATAAAAATTAAAAAATATCACTTGTCATTTCAGCCACTATTCCAATTTGACTTGAACCAAAAAAGTGGTAGAAATAGATCTAAAACTATATTTTATGGTAGAAAGAGAACAAATGTTATATTTGATGGTATATTGGGTAATAAATTATATTTTTTGTGGTATATTGGGTACTTTCCATTTTGCAGAAAAACTGAAAAATTATCTCAAGCTTGAATCCATCGTATACTTTTTCAATTTTCTTTGAAACTTATTTAATTTTTCTTTTTGTATATATAAGGGCAGCTGCACTAGTGGTCTGCCGCATGATAATTAGGTGGTAGATGTTTTATGGAGAATTGTTCTTCCGCGTGATTAATGATAATTAGGTGATAGGTGTTTTATGGAGAATTGTTCTTCCATGTGATTAATGACAATTAGACGGTAGGTGTTTTATGAAAACCCAACAATTGTATGAATATTATATATATAAAGATATAAAGATTATTATTATTATAGAAGTTTTTTTATGGTTTGTATTGAGAAAATTATCAATTAAATTTATTAAATAAAATGTGAATAAAACATCTATCACAAAAACTCATGTGAGACGGTCTCACGGATAGTTTCCGTGAGACGGAGTCCCATCACCCACAAAAAACATATGAATTGTAGGGTTTGGATGGTGGGTAATTGGGTTGTGGGTTGACCCGTCTCACGCAATGTATTAAAATTTCGTGAGACGGTCTCACAAGAGACTTACTCAACATCTATTCACTATTTAAAACTTTTTTTTAATATATATATTTTAAAATGAATAAAATATCTCTTTTAATATTTAAGTTTTTTACTTATTTATTTGGTAACATCAATATTAATAAGAGCATTTAATACTGAACAATTGTAAGAATGATAGTGTTCTAGATGGTCTTACTTTTATATATATAAAGATTGTGTTTCTGTCGACACAAAGTGAACACTACAACATAAATGAGTTTATGTAACACTGCATTGTAACATTTTCAGATTATGTAACACACTATTGTAACACTTTTAAATTTAAACATTAAATGTAACATTTTTTAACACTATTAATATGTAACACATACATGTGATACTTTATTATATGTAACACTTGTGTGTAACACTCTATTAATATGTAACACATACAATACAACACGTGTATGTAACACTCTATTAATATGTAACACATACATGTAACACTTTATTAATATGTAACACTTGTATGTAACACTCTATTAATATGTAACACGCACATGTAATAATTTATTAATATGTAACATGTACATGTAACACTTTATAATATGTAATACTTGAATGTAACACTCTGTTAAATATGTAACACATACATGTAACACTCAGTTAGTATGTAACACTTTAAAAATGTGATATTTTTTGTAATATTTTTTAATTATTCTTTGTAACAAGAACATTAAATACTTTATTTAAAATTTTGGCATTAGAAGAAAATAATATAAAGAATTGACTAAGATATTATTTTCGTTTAGCAAAAGATATGTATGTATATATATATATATATATGTGTGTGTGTGCACGTGTTACATATAGGGTATACTTATCAGCGACAACCACACCACCACTATCGAAAAACCTCCAAAATTCCAAATTTCACGCTAGTCCTCATGTTTTGAGTTAAATATCAAAGACAAAAGTGTTTGAATTTTTTTTAAAATATTTGACATTACATAGAGGTATAATGATATTTATAAAAGGTTAAATTACAAAAATCAAGACAAACTATGACCCTGTTTGCACTAAGATACATGAACTTTGAAACTTTATTGTACCACTGTCAATCTTTGCGAATGCTATTAATAGACTGTCAAATACTGTCGGCGGTGGAATATTCTTCCAAACATGCTTATTTTCAAGGGTATTTTTGTCTTTTAAAAGAGTTAGGGTGGAAAATGAAAAATTCAAAAACTTGGAGTAGAGGCTTTAATTTTGCGAAATTCATAAAAATTACAAATAAATTCTTTTAGTACTTTAAATTCTCAAAATCATGCCCTTCAACTTGAAAATAAACAAGGAAAATTAAGTCTTTAATTTGAAAATAAACAAGAGAAATTAAGTCATCAAAAATAACTAATCTTCAACATTTTTAATCAATAGGATTTTGATAAGTAGGAAATAGGTGCATTTTATCGAGGGCATATTTATGATTTTATAATCTTTTAGATGATTGAATACACCGTTTTTATACCAATAGGTGTTTTGTGTCTTTAAATACTTCATATATTATTTTCTTGATTATTTTAGGAGTTTTGAAGTATTTTGGAGTCGAGGAAGATGATCATGGGATGAGGAGACGTCAATTGGGCCTAACTTAATTTCTAAAGTCCAAGAAAACTAAAAGAAGACTAAATTTGGCCTTAAAGAGTAAAAGAAGAACGGCCCATTACTCAAGAGAAGATGGAAAAGAAGGAAAGAAAAGATTTCTTTCTAAACTTATAAAAAGGGCACTGTTCACGCAGCGAAGAGAAATTAGCTTTGGAGAGATTAGATTAGATTAGAGAGAGAAACTAGAGTGAGAATAAGAATTAGGTTTTAATCCTTTATTTTGGAGATTGATTTGATTATTCTCAGAATTGCTTTGATGGAATCAATTACAAGGATGATAATTCCATGATAATCTGAGAGGGGTAATACATTGTTTAGGGAATAATTGATATCGGGGGATAATTGAACTGTTAACTGGAATATTTGCATATCTTGAATCCTTATTTAATTTGCTTTCTAGATTATTAGTATTTTAGTGGTAGATAATCAATCTCAAACCCCCCCAATCTGTTAATTGTTTGGTTTATTTTTTACTCCTCGTGGGATCAACTCTGACTTGCCCCAGCTACTAGTTGGTTAGGTTAGGAAAGAAATTATTTAATTTTATCGTGTTACGACGCGCGGTCAAATTTTGGCGCCGTTGCCGGGGGTGGTTTACATTTATTGTGTCATCTTGTTTCTTTTCTTGTTTTGTTTATAAATAAAAATAAAAATCGAAAATATATATATATATATATATATATATATATTTGTGTTGTTTAGTTGTGCATTTTTCTGCTCTGTTCCTACTCTATTTTGCTTGCTACGCTGTTCTGTCTCGTCTGCTGATCTGTTCTATTTTGCTCTGCTTTTCGCATTGGCAATCCCAGTGTGACCTTGTTCTGTCAGTGTCAACTTCTGCAAACAGTTTTAGCGGAAATTTCTGGAATTTGAATTTTCTCACTTGAATTTCACGATTTTAGGTGGTGGATGCGTACTCGATCTCAAGGTAACAAGGATTTGGAGTTTTACCCTGAAATAACTCAAAGAGATCGAATCTTGAGGCGACAAGCTAAGCGGGCCTTGGAATTTTTACCTCCTTCCGAATCAGAATCTAACGAATCTGAACACGAGGATGAAGTAATGGCACAGAAACGAACATTGAGGGAGCTAGCAAATCCTGCACTTACTCAACAACCTCTTTGCATCACCTTTCCTGATCTTGATGAAGATACTAACATTGAACTCAAATCTGGGTTAATCCATTTACTTCATTCATTTTATGGACATGCAGGTGAGGATCCTCACAAGCACCCGAAGATGTTCTATGGTGTATGCTCAAGTATGAAGCCAAAGGCTGTGACGGAGGAACAAATCAAACTCCGGGCATTTCCTTTCTCTCTAAAGGATTCAGCACAAGATTGGTTGTATTACCTTCCCTCAAGTTCCATTAAAACATGGAGTGAAATGGAACGACTTTTTCTGGAGAGGTATTTCCCTGCATCTCGAGTAGCAAACATTCGAAGAGAAATAAGTGGAGCTCGACAAATGCATGGAGAGACATTGTATGAATATTGGGAACGTTTTAAGGAATTGGAAGCAAGCTGCCCTCATCATCAGATTTCTGAACAACTTTTGATCTAATATTTCTATGAGGGGCTGTCCACTATGGATCAAAACATAATTGATGCAGCAAGTGGAGGGGCTTTAATGAATAAGACGCATTCAGCAGCAAGAGCTCTTATCGCAGATATGACTGCTACTTCCCAACAATTTGGCACTCGGGATTCTTCACTACGAACTGTGAAAGAGGTAAGTGAATCTATTATTGAGATTAGACTAAATGAATTAACTTCTTTTGTTCGTCAAGTTGTTGCAGGTGTTCCCCAGATAAAACCATGTCGTCTTTGCAATACCACTGACCACACCACAGATTCATGCCGAATTTTGCTCACTCAGAATTGAATTAGAAATGTTATGTTCTTGTTATCATGTTTCCAAGGAGAAAATACAATTGACATCCAAACTCTTAGGGTTAAACAATCAGTTGGTTCAGTCAACCGAACCGAACCAACAAAAATCGAAAATCGAATTTTTAGATTTTTATAACCCAACCGAACTTACACTCTCAACCAAACCTAACCAATCGATTCGGTTCTCAGTTTTGGGTTTTTCAAGTTGTAAAGTTCATTAATTAAAAAATCTTATTTCACAAAAAAAAAAAAAAGAATTAAAAAGGTTTAAACAAAATCAAACATTTTAGTGACTCTATATTAAACAAAATAAACATAACCTATTAAACAATGAGATTATAACAGAAAAACAAACACATGTATATTAAAATCCTATTAGTTAGCAAAACCAAACATTAACATATAAAAAATGAATTAAAATCCTATCAAACAAAACACTTTAAATTAACAAACGGAAAATTTTCAATTTCTGCACTGGATTGATGTTGAGTTTTGAAGTGCATTAAAATTTCAATTTCTTTTAGTCTAATTCATATATTATATTATATAAAATAAAATAAAAACTAAAGAATAATATATTGTCGGTTCGGTTCGGTTAACCGATTTTTTTCAAAACAAAACCGAACCAAATCGAAATTTTATTCGATTCCTAATTTCTCAACCGAACCGAACCGAACCGATTTGATCGGTTCGGTTCGGTTTTTCAGTTCCGGTTCGGTTTTGCTCATCCCTACAAACTCCAGAAGTTTTTGCCATCCAATCCAAAATGCACGTGTAGGCTTATGTATTACCAATTATTTACCATGTAACTATCAACATTTTAGCACTAATTATCAGCTGCTCTAGATTACTAATCAGCAACTGATGAAGGTTTTGTTGTAGAGTGTATTGCTTTGAGATATATTAACTTACGGATCGACCAAATATTAAACATATAAAACGCAGCTAAAAAGAAAAGGAGGAGGAGAAAGAAAGAAATAAAGAAATCGTATAAGTGCACCTAAAGATAGATTATAAATTTAATTTTTCCTTAAAACAATGATTCTATTATGAAAAGCTAGCTTATAAAATCATCCAAAATTATGATGGTAAGCTTCGTATATCTTCAACAAACATGCAAAAATTTGCTGAAAAAGTGTGATCATAAAATGTAGTAAATTGTTGAAAATACAATAATAATATCCCTCAGGTAATTTTGAAATTGAAGTCAATTTCAATAAACAATGTAGGTTCAAATACAAATTTTACCCCCTTTGTAATTTTGCTTATTCATCAATTATCCTCTTCTATTAATAAAACCATTCAAATACCATACAAATAAAATGAGACATATGAACGAAAAATTACCCCTCAGGTAAAATTTACTTTACCCCACTGCTTATGAACCGATAGTATTTTACCCCATCCATAACTAAGTATCAAATGAATTTATTCTACAACTCAATTCACTATTTTTAATTGAGTAATAAAATTTTAAAAGAGGAAGAATGCAGATTCTAAATTTTTATAAAAAGTACATCAAATCGGTCGGATTTCTTGAAATTTAACTTTTAGCCGAAGGAAGAGAGAGAGAGAGAGAGTGACCGAGATTAGGAAAAGGTATCGCCATAGCCTAAGAAGGGCGGAGCAGATCCCGAAGTCCAAAGAGAGAGAAATACAGCAAACCGAAGAAATAATGTTTCAGTTTTTTAATTGGATGAAAAACGGACATGCATGTAGTTGACTTGCAACTTGCAACCATTATTTTGAGGGTAATTCTCCTCTGCATCCATGCACCCGGGCGGGTCAGGTTAAATCTAATTTGAATCCACATTTTTTTTAATCTTAATATCTATATTATGTTAGTTATACATTTATATTATATTAGTCATATATTTATGTTCAGATATCATAACTTTAGTGCAATACTTTAACTTTCAAAAAAAATATTGCTGACGTTTATACTATATTAGTCATACATTTATATTATATTAGTTATACATTTATGTTATACTAGTCATACTTTTATGTACAAATATCTTATTTTTATTTAATACTTTTACTCCGAAAAAAAAAATCTTTTTTTCAACACAATTTATACTTGTTTATCTTTATGTGATATTATTCATATATTTATGTGATATTATTTATATATTTATATCAACATAATCATATATTTATGTAATATATAAATGTAGAGCTAATATAACTAAAACGTATGAAAGGTACTAATAGTTGTCTAAAAATATGTTAAGGTACAACTAAAACCCTAAATGTAAGACTAACATAATATAAAAATATGACTAATATAACATAAAGATACAGCACCTGAGAGCGAATTTGGGTAGGTTTGGGCGCACCCACCCAAGCATGTGGGGGCGAGTAGAGGCGCGTTGGGGTGGGTCTAAGTTGGGTCGGGTCGAGTGCATGAATCTATGATCCATGCATTAGGTGTATAAAAATTTTTATCTTCTCTTGATCTTTGACTAGAAGATTGTCTTACGTGATTTGTTTTTTTCTTTTTTTTCTTTTATTTTTGAAAAAGTTCCCCCTTTTTGTTTTAATGAGTTTGAGGGTTTGGAAGAGAGAAGACAATAAAAATTAGAAAACTTTTGTGATCCAGGCTTAAACCCTAGTCGTCACACAATTTTCAACTTTACCACTTAAGCTACACAAGGCTCGTGGTAAAAAAGTTCTCCTTCTTTAACTCTACTTATTTTATTAATTTCAGTTGGTGTAACACAAAGGTAACATGCCCAAACAGTTCTAAATATTGTAAGCGAACTGGATCGAAACAGTGAACCACATTAATGAGATTTAGTTTCGGTGGTTTAACTTGTGATTTTAAATCAATGAATCGAACTGGCGGTTAAACCACCGGTTTATCAATTGTTTTTCTTAATGTATATTACATATAATAATATCATAATATTCTACTATTTAATTTCAAGTTGTAATTTTTTTTTTTTAATTTGTACTGTAAGTTGTATGTTTTTTAAATTTATGATTTATATTTTGTTTTATCTAATTCGTAATTTTCTAATTTTGTATTAAGTTGTATTGTTACTATTTAATTAAGTTATATTGTTATAACCTGTAATTTGTAAAAAAAAAAATTAATTTATGTCAAATTATTAATAAAAATTTGTTATTTTCAATAATACGAATAATTGTATTATTTATATTAAAATTTAAATAAAAAAGCTATTTTTCTAAAAAAAATTAGAAAAAAAAATGAAACCACTCAAATTGGAATCGAAACCAGAATTCCTACAGTAAGATTTCGATTTGTCACTCCATGATTTTTTAAACCGGTTGTTCGAACCATTCAGACACCTCTACAAATAGGTTTAAAAATAACTATTAATAATATTAATGAGTAAAAAGTTTAAAATATTATTTATATTGAAAAAATATCTATAGTTTTGGTATCATCCAGACACCTCTACATATAGGTTTAAAAATAATTATTATTAATATTAATGAGTAAAAAGTTTAAAATATTATTTATATTGAAAAAATATCTATAGTTTTGGTATCATCCAGACACCTCTACATATATGTTTAAAAATAATTATTATTAATATTAATGAGTAAAAAGTTTAAAATATTATTTATATTGAAAAAATATCTATAGTTTTGGTATGTCATGTCAATTAATTTTACAATTAAATACAACATAATTTGATTAATATGTTATTTAATTATGAAAAACATAATTTGTAATAGAACATAATTTTCATGTTCGTTTTCTTTTATTTACTTGTACTTATATCTTAAAAAGAGCAAGTAATATTGTGTTTAAATCTTAGTTCTTAAAAGAGACCCGATAAAAATCAAGAGTTTCCAAAAAATGTTAAAATTGTCATTAATATTGATAATTTTAATTAAATAAAAAAATAAAATATCTAATGTTATTTTAGTTAATAGTTAAAACTCATTCAATCCGATTTCTGATTTTTCTGATTCAACTTCAATGTTATACATAGTTATATGGATAGGATCATGGACCGATTCCCAATTCAATCAATTGAACTGGTCGATTCGATATTGAAAGCATTAGGTCATATATGTTAACTTGGGGTCTATGATTGTTGAAAAATTGGTTTTTACCAATGTGTAACCACACATGTTTGACCATAAATTTAAGGGTCAAAACGTGGGTCATTGTGAAATTAAAAGACATGAGATTAATCTGCGTTTCGAGTAGATGATTGTAGTGTGTTTAAATGCTCAAAATCTATTTTCAGTGAGTGAGAAATTAATACACGAAATATGTGGGTTGAGAATGGAAAGTTTGAGATTGGGAAGTATCCCATATTGAAATTTTAACTTTCTTAACTCCACTATATAAGTAATAATGCCTTAGAGGTTTACAAAGTGTGTAGACCAAGAAGTGGGCCCCACACGTGTGCATTAGGCTGATTTGGGCTTTGGGTCTTGGATCTAGTCGGCCCAATAAGGATTTATTTTGGAGTACAAAACTGGGCTCAACCCATTAATGCTGGCTCATGACGGATGTTGTCCGAGATGTTGGCAACATTGATGCCAACACATTGGCCCAATCCAGTTCATGCACGACCCATCGGATCTTGAGGCCCATAATAATCCATGATTGAAGCCCTAACTCCCTTTCTCATTCTTGAGAGCTTCATTTCTCTCTCATTCTTGTTGCATAAAAATCCATAGAATCTTTGCAAAGTAAAAGTGCAAGTGCATTCGAGTTCCATATAGATCATACATTCTAGTCTTTTTATTCTAGTTCGCTGGAGCTTCAAGTTTTGTGGTGCTACTAACTTGAAGAAGAAGTCGTTTTACCTTTGGTAATATCGCGTCGTTCTATGAGCAACAGCCGGGACCTGTTTGTCTTTGAGAAAAAATGTCTAACCTTGACTCGACTTATTCCCTTGTTCGTGGGTTATTCTTATTGTTGTGTTGAAGGCTTGTTCTTGGCTGGAAGTTACTGTGAAGGCGGAGAAAGAAAAAGACTGCTCGTAGGAATTTTTGTTGTTGTTGTGTTGCCTGCTGTAGCGCCCCGGATCAAAACGAGCATAAATGATTAATTAAATATTTTAACGCATGACATAATAACTATGTGTGTATATTTGGACTGTGTAATTTATTACGTGCGTTTCAGATACGTGTTTAAAGCACGCTTTAGATGAGTGTTTCGGATCGATATTTTTTCTTAGACATGGTATATAGAATATTCTTATACCATTAGATGCATATCGAGAAGACGAGAAGATAGAAACGAACTAGGGGTCAATCGGAGACCCGTAGCTCGAACGACGACGAAAAGGGCAAAACCCGAAGTTTCGGTCGGAAAACTGGAAGATATTTTACGTGAATAGTAACATGGGAAAAGTCAACCGATGAATAGTGCCGAGATATTTTGGATGAATAGTGAATTCTGGAATTCTATAAATAGGGCTCCTCCGATTCATTTTTCACCGTTTCTCCGAACGAGCCGAAAGCGACGAAAACGAGTAAGTCCTTCTCTCTCCTCTCTTTCTTTCCGGGTTTCTGTTTCCGGCGGGCCACCGCCGGCCGGTCGCCGGAAAATTTCAATATTGTCGGAATCGGACGATTTTCGTACACGACATTCGTCTCGACGAGACGAATCTAGGATAGGTCTCGGAATTCAATTCCGATTTCTCGTTCGCCGGAAAACGGCGAAAAACGGTCTCCAAACCCGTTTTCTCTCTCCTCTTTCTACCTCGTTTCTTCTCCGTTTTGGGTAAACTCAAACTCTAGATTGAAGCTCTCGTCGAGCCCGTCACGAAACCGGGCTCGGATTTCTGAACGGATCTCTCCTCCTCCAGAAATCGCCGGTCAAAGATCCGGCCAACCTTTCTCTCTCCTCCCTCCCTCTTCTCTCTCCCCGACAGCTTCTCTTCTCTCTTCTCTCGCCGGAAAAGTTGCCGGACAGCGGCTGAGGGTGTGTGTGATGGTTGGAGGTGGTGGCCGGTGACTGGTGGTCGCCGGCCGGAGTAGGAACGGGCTGGAAGGGTTTGCATAGTTTGTGTGTGTGTGTTTATATATATGTACGTGTGTGTGATGGTGGCTGTTGGTTGTTGTTGATGATCGCCGGCGACGGGAGGTCGCCGGCCGGGGTCCTAGGTGGCGGAGGAGAGTCGCCGGCGGCAGGTGGCCGCCGGCCAAGGCTGGTGGTGGCTAGGGTTTAGAGTGTGTGTGTGTGGTTTGCATGCGTGTGTGTATATATGTATGGTTGAGGTGTTGTGGCCGGAATCGGAGGGTTGCCGGCGACTGGAAGTCGCCGGCCGGCGATCTGGAGGTGTGGGGGTGGTCGCCAGCGACGGGAAGTCGCCGGCCGGAGGTTTTTGGTTGAAGTTTGGTTTTGGAAAAAATGTGACGATGAAGGGTTTTGCGGCGAAGTTTCGAGCACTATTCACGGCCGTATTCCGGCAAGGTATGGCCGGAGGTGGTAGCCGGCGGTGCGAGGTATCTGGCGAGGTAGGTGGTGGTGGCTGGAGACGGCGCCACCGCGCCGGGTGGCGCCGGGAAGTGGCCTGGTCGAGCAGGCCACCGTCGGAAACTGGGCGACGGGCTGTTTTTGCAGGTGTTTTGGCGGAGTTAGGCGGCGCCGTTGTGCCCGCCGTTGGTCGGAGATGGTAGCCTGAAGTGGGGGGAATCCGGGGGTGTGGTCGGCGACCGGTGGTTCGCCGGCCGGCGGCGGCTGGAAGCCCATTTAGGTAGCCTGTTCGCGCGGGCGCGCGGGCGCGACGACGGGAACCCCAAATCTTAAAACGCTTCGTTCGAGCTCGTTTCAACTCCGATTGAGCTCATTCTTTTTCCGTTGTGACCCAAATTTCATTCTCTATCATCTCAGCCATATGGATTGGATATCCACTCTCGTTTCTTCAACTCCGATCTTTAGAGCTCTCGATCCGTCGCGTATTTTACGATCGTTTCTCCGCTGGAGTCTGTTACAGTTTTAATTATGCATTATTAAGGATCTAAGAACACCGTAACATATGTAGACTATCAGTTAGATTGAACTTCGAGACACGAGGTTTGAGACACGGGATTTGAGACGCGAGATTTGAGATATCCAATCGTTGGTACTCGCTACTCACGTGGTAACCACTGAACGAGGTGGGGGTACATTCTAAACTCTGTCTGTTTACTGTTTTTCTTATTTTGCTATATGAACTGTTGAAACTTATATGAGGTGATTATACGCTATGAGTTGGTTGAAGCTTATGTGCTTTGGGTTATGTGCTGTGATTATATGATGTGTTCGGTGGGGGTAACTTCTAAACTCTATGTGTTACTGCTTTCTATATTTGATAGTTGAACTCTACATGTTGTGTTTATATACGGTGTTTATTTTACAATGGTGATGCTACGAAGGGATTTTGGTCCATAAGTGTGCTACGAAGGGACTTCGGTCCATATCTATGCTACGAAGGGACTTCGGTCCATATTTGTGCTACGAAGGGACTTCGGTCCATAAGTGTGCTACGAAGGGACTTCGGTCCATATCTATGCTACGAAGAGACTTCGGTCCATTTCTATGCTACGTGTTTATATGTGATGTCTTTATTTGCTGATCTTTTATATGATTGAATATTTGAACTTGGAAAGTATCCCCACGGGTGTATTCAACGCACTCACCCCTTATTCTGTACTCACCCTACAGGAGACAAAGTGAATTTTGATGCGTAGAGAGAGGGGTGCCCTATCAGCTGTGTCCATCTTCTGTTTTTGTGTGTTAAAGCTATGTAAAACTGTTTTGTTTCTATGTAAAGGATCCTGATGTTTTTCCGCTGCGTATGGTTTCAAAACTCCATTTTATCGGTTGTATCCGATGTTTCAAGTGTACCACTCCTTGTCCTTTTCTTTTTCTTTCTATTTTATATCATGCACGCCTCCTTCCCCTTTCTTTCTTAACGCCCAAAAATGAAAAACTCTGATATTTTGACGAAAAGATTTCGGGGCGTTACACTTGCGGTGTCCCAACATTTCCGGCAACACTTTCTGCAAATTAATGTCGTTTGTATTGTTTCCAATATTTTGGGGAACATTTTGCTTCTGTAACAGATTTACTTTTAATCATTGTAACTTGA
The DNA here is from genome assembly GCA_954870855.1 of Scutellaria minor. Taxonomy (NCBI): domain Eukaryota; kingdom Viridiplantae; phylum Streptophyta; class Magnoliopsida; order Lamiales; family Lamiaceae; genus Scutellaria; species Scutellaria minor. The sequence goes on along the minus strand of OX940731.1, from coordinate 9,978,975 downwards.
CATTTTTTGGTGTTCTACAAACCACAACAATGATTTCATGAAAAAAAAATGTTTTATTTTTTATTTTTTGCTTTTTTTCCATGTAATAATATTTAGAATTAGATATAAATTTATACTCAAAGGGTTTTTTATTTTTTATTTTCTTTTTCTTGCAAATTACTGCCTTCTGAGGTAAAAACCAAAATATGAGATTGTGAGTACATTACATGATCTATATTATAATTCATCACTGTTTTTGTTGATTCTGCAACAGAATTCAAATTTTCCATAATGTGGGTGTTGGAGGTAGGTTTTGTTTTCCCTTGTATGCTCTACATATATTTCAATTGCATGAATGATGTTGATTATTCTATGTTCTTGTTTCATGAATGGTGAGATTGTCAAGATGGAAGAATGCATGGTTGACCTCCCAATGTTTGACGAGGTGTATCAATGGGTTGTCCCTGTAGATGAGTACATAATGTGTGCAACAATAAATTGTTATTGCCTTTAGAACCTGGTAGACTTTGGGTTGCAATCTTTGCAGTTTCTTCAAGTTGGGGGTCAAAACAGATGTCGCCTCTTTTAACACTCTTTAAACGACCCTTTTTAGATGAAAATAGGGTGGTTGAGGCAGAACAACCATTTGAAAGGTTGTTAGCCCAAAAAGTCTGTGCCAAATGAAATTATGAGCACTAACACCGACATGATACACAGATTATTTCGTAGAAATTGATTTGCAAAGGCTGGAAGCTTTTTAGTATTAAGGAAGGATGGAAAGTATATCCCAATTTATTTAATTTAAATATCTTGTTGGATAGATTGCTCTAGACCCATCAAATTGCTAATAATAGTAAAGAATATGGATATGGGCATAGACCTAGATAGATAGACAGACAGACAATGTTGGTGAAGACGTATATGTAGATTTGTGTTTCAGTGGGTGTAGTCTTATAATAAAAGGTTATCGATTTTCTTTCGACAATTACATCAAGTTTGTCATTGTAATAAAGGGTAGTCACATCCACAACCGATCCATTTTGAAACACACCCCCAATTAATAAATAAATAAAATTGATAAAGGCTACAATACCCTCATGCTTAAAAAAACAAAACCAAAAAAAACTTATTTCCATCCATTCAATCAGGAGAAATCGAACAACCTTAGTGGCGTTTAACTCACACTAGTTGAATACACTACTTGGTGCACAACTCCTAACGGACAAACAGTGACAGACCAGGGGGCCCGAATTGACTAATAAAAAAAATACAATAATTTTAAATTAAAAATATAAATTTATCAAAATTTGATAGAGTTAATATATTATTTTATAAAATTATAATAATATCCAAATTAGTAACTTAATTACAATCCAACATGACAACATCAACGTAAAAAAAAATTTAATTAAACTAACACATAACAACATTTTTCTTATATTTTTCGTGTTTTGAAATTGGTGCATAATATCTTCATTGCTAACACAGTATACATTAGAATTAGATGAAGAATGAATTAAGAGAGAGAAAGAGAGGTAAATAATGTAAAAGATATCCTTAGAATTAGATTTGTGTAGACTTTGTGAAAGAAAAAAAAAATGTACAAGAAGTACACATATCTACATTTTCTAATTTATTCTTAATACTGAAATGCTCACACAATATCAATTAAAAAACTTTATCAAACTCAAAGAAATTATCTTAAATAACTAAATTTTTTGATAAAGTAAAATGGAAACCCTCAATACTCAATAGTATATTGTTGGCAACAAACGGGATAAATAAATTGATGAAATTTAACGATAAAAAACAAAACAAATTTCAGTTAAATTAAACAAAATAATAAGATAAATTTTGTGCATAAATTAATTTATAAAGGGGATTGAGTAAGAAAATACTTAACTAATGATAAAAATATCCACCGACAAATATAAATAAAAGTTAAGAAGAAATAAGTAAATGGATGAGAATGTTAAATTAAATCATGAAAATTAATATTTATTTATTTATTTTTTAATTAAAACATTAAATTATTAAAATACCCCTATATTTTTTAGAAAATTTCAGGGGGGCCCAGTGCCCCCCTTGGCCCCTATCTACGTCCGTCACTGCGGACAAACATACTTATTTATGTCCGGCCAACTAAGGTCAAACGAAGATTTCAAATTTGTTTGATTTTCAACCTTTTTTTTTTTACATGATTTTCAAACTATTGTCACACATTAATCTAACAAAAAAGGGCATAAAACAAGCATTTACAACACATGAGATTTAAAAAAAAACAAAAAAAAAAAACCTAATGTGAAATGGTACGAGGGAGTGAGAGAGATGAACAAGAGGGACAGGGGAGGGAGAAGAGTTTCAAATTATATTTTGTGTGTGTTTGTGTTTTCATTGTGCTGAGCATATATATATACCTCTTGATTGGTATAAGAGATTGAATATTGCTGCAGAATCTGGCACTATCCTCAGTATACCTTCACCATGATATCTCAAATCCTATCTTCCACCATGATCTTTAAACTGCTTTCATCTTTTTAGACATGGATTTCTCAGTGAAACTTGCTGATTTCGAGCTACACACTAGTCCTTGCTATGAGGATCAAAGTTGTCAGACAAACAACATATACTGCATGGGTTTAGTCCTTCTAGAAGTCATCACAAGCAACACAATACTGATTTGTTCAACAACAGGGGCTTTGCAAATGATAAGGGAAAGGTAGAAGAAATCGTAGATCCTATCATGAGTAGCCATCATTTCAGAGGGAGCAAATAGAACTAATAACTGATCTTGCAATGAGGAGTTTACTTTTCGGAGGTGATGGCAAACTTAGTATGGTGGATATCACGAGGGAATCACTGCACCTCACAAAAGATATGAGTGTAGATCAGAAAGTAGTCGGAGCAGAGGGGACATTGGAGGAAGCATTTTCTAATTCAAGCCTTCTTCAAGTGATATCAATGTCCCCCCATTCTATTTACATCACTAAATTGAACTGAGTCAACATTAGCATTTTCATGCTTAGTTTGACGGTGGTCTGTGTATCTCAACTTGAATAAAGTCTTGAATATGAGTTTATTCTTCTCTCTTCACATGTAAGCATATGTACATGTTTATTGTCGAGCTATACACATAAATTTTGACATTTTGCCTCTATTTTTCAAGTATTCATGTATTAGATCATAGAGATGGGTCAGAATAGAATCAATTATAAATAGGTCTCTCAATAATCGTAATAATAAGTCTTTCATTTCCTTCAATGTATACACCTTAGACAACTATCTCACAAACTCAATTGAAGCAGGGCACTAAATGATGAAATTGCATTAACTTAGTGCGACCAAGATTATCTGCAGGATAAAACAGGTAGAAATAAAGGTACCCAAAAGCAGGCAATACCTGAGAACTGATCGCCTCATCCTCAAGCTCAAAAACCCCAAGTAGTGCAGCAAAGTCACCTCTAGGATGGATTCACCATCAAGAAAAAATACCTGGTAATGTTTACACAATACTTTCAGAGAAATACAACAATGATCAGAACAATGAATTTTTATCACAAGACCAAGTTCTCACTCAGCCATGAATAACATATACAATGGGAAATGTTATATAAAGACAATGTTTGCAAAATGTGGAAACTGGGGGAGAAACTGGATCACTTTCTGGACCAAAAAATTCTCACGTCACATCTCAATGATTTGCAGATTCGAGTTTGGAGTCCGAGTGAGTGAGAGAATCCTACTAGAAAGAAAGGGCTTCATCACTACTTAAATGATTTACCACATGCAATAGAATAAACAGTTGGCAAGTGATGCCATCAAAGTCACTATCTGTCTTAGATTAGCAAAATGAATCAGGACAACATCTTACTATAGGAGATTATAAACTCCAAAATTGATTTATAGAAAAGGAAATGAGAGTAGTAGGAACTTTATAAAGAAAGACATGTAAAGAATCGTTTTCTCTACGAGCACCACCACTATTACCCCAGTAATTCTTTCCTTTTAGAAAAATGCTCCAAATGCCAAGTCCTCCAATTTCTTATGTATAACCACCATTTCCTAAGATACAAGATGAGCATGACTATTCCCTTCAAAACCATCCCAAGAAAATCCCCATATTTTTCTTCTAACCAAGCTTGCAATTCATCTCACGACTAAAAGAATCGGTGTAGAACTAAAAGAGATTTAAGTAACGTCAATCGACCACCCTTAGACATAAAAACTTATTTTCAAACCCCTAAATATCTGACTGGTCATTCTCCCACTGTGCAACCAATAGCATCAGCCAAACCTCTAATCTTATTTTCCCTCACAATAATAATGCCCAGAAGACACTATTATCCATGATCTAAAACTCAACTTACTACAAAACATATACAAAATATAGACAAGCACAATAAATTAGATTCCTTTTCATTCAAGAAAAACAATGTATCATCTGTGAATTACAAGTGGGAAATTCAACCTTATCCTTCCTTACCCACTGGCCACCACCAATCCTCAGGTAAACAATATATTTTTCACCTTATCAATTCATCTACTCATAACATCAGCAACCATGCTCATAATCTCTTACATCTTACTGGACTTTTTTGAAGCTTATAAGATGCCAAGGTTTGTTAAATTGTCGAAGTATTTGAACAAAAGTAAGATTATAAAACTCTTATAAGTTGTAATGGAATTTTTTAACTAAAATGACCAAATATAAAGGGGGATTTCAGAATAAGATGACATTTCAAAATAGGGTTGGATTTCCTTCCTAGCATCTTATTTTGAGACATGAAGATCTTTTTAAACATAAAAATAAAATATTACCTAAAAATTTCGAGGAGCTTATTGGGAATCAAACACCTAACAAAACACTCCTTTTGTGATAGAAACATACATCTTAAAGTTTATCGTTATAATTCCTTGACGGCGAATTAAAGGGCGCAAATTTTCAAATTGTAGCACTTAAATAATTAATTAGTATAGCTAGCAAAGAAAAACTTATTGTTATTTAGTTTCAAGGAAGTAGTATTCATGACAAGATTTTCAACTGATTTATATTTGCTTAACCTCTTAAGATTGTAGGTATTTACAACCAAGGTTAAACTCTTACATTGGTTCATCCTTAATATTATGTTTTACCATATACAGAAAAGGACAAAAAAAATCCATATTTAGAGATAACATTTAGTTCTATCGTAGTAGATTTCAATCTAATAAACACTATAGCATCATACAAAAGCTAGATCTAGATTAATTAAAATTAAGCTAAAAATGTTGACAATCTTAATGTGTAGGTCAGGTAAATTTTAAAACTTCATCACTCTGGTTTGCATTCCATTACAACAGTTTCAAAATAGTAACATTTTCCCATAAATATAATTGAAGTCATCTTAGTCATGTCTAAATACTCTTCTCAAATCTAAGACATCAAATTGTCTTACAGGAAATTCCTATTGCAATAGAAAATCATGATACTATACAGTTTAACACTTTAACACTGGGAAACAAACATATAAATCATGTAATATAAAAAGTGAGGGGTACTAAGTTCATAAGAAATAGTTAACACAACAAAAACAAGAATCACTTAGCATGCCCATGTAGAGAGAAAGTTCAGACTTGCAAACCGACATAGCATTCAGGCATCAACTAGTTTAAATGGAAAATAATTTATCACCTACCGGCAGGCTATTCAAAAGAGCAAGTACCATAGAGACATGGAAAGCACATGTGAAAAGTTTCTCGAACAGATTTGGAAGATAAGCGATGAAGTAAATCGACAAACGAGGTTGATATGACGTCAAATGGATAGAATGTGCCATTGACATGAGATCACCGACAAAGACAAAAGTCTGAAGGCATCTTCTTTCTCTATTACTGGAATTCTTGTCATCTGAAAAGTAACTTCTTCCATGGTTTAGGCATTCTAAACTAGAATATGTTATCTCAACCCATGCTTGTCCTGGCAGTTGCAGCGGCATCAGGCATGATTCTTCCTGTGTCCATGAGTGTCATAGACCATTTTCATTAAAAAGGTAGTTTACTACAAACTGATTTGAAGACATTTCATGATACAGGTAGATTACCTCTAAACAAAGGCAGCCACTATTATTTCTTGGAGCTTGCACACTATTGTAGGCACATTTCCTAAGCTTTACAACATCCTTAGCATTCAAACAGTGAATATCTTCCCTTTTATGATGATTTTTGGTGTCCCCACTATCATTAAATTTGCTTACATCCAGACATGCTGCCGGTGCAAACGCAATAAGTTCGTTTGGACAATATGTTTGATACCCTTCAAATTGAGTTTGCATGCTCTTCTTAATTAATGAATCAGGAACACAATAACTCATTTGCACATTTGCTATTTCGCTTGATTGACCAGAGGTAACCAAGTGGGTCCTCTCAGTCAACACAGTAATGATATGCTTCCATTCTTCAAAATTATGAATACGGAATTCATCCAAAGAAAGTATAACATCATGTGGCGACAGATAACCTGACATTGGTGACATGGGATGCACATCCAAAACCTGTGGCAGAGTGGCAGGTCGTTAAGACAGAGCTGAGGAGAACTCAGATACAATTGAGATACTTGAATTTCTACAAGACGCTTGTGCTTTACCATCGGGCTTTCACCATGTATGTAGAATGGACTTAAGGTCAAGGGAAGAAGGGCCAAAGCCAAGGTGCAAACTCCACAAAACTATAGAAAGAAACAGTTAAGTTTTAGCATCAGGGAGCACATATTAACTCTATTATACAGTTTATCTACTATTAGTAACAAAGTCAAAATGGTACATGCACTTACTGCTGCATTGTGCCAAATACCAGCACAATATATGCGAAGCGAAGCTACCCCAGGCAATGCCTGCAACGATGCGTGATTGAAAGCCACCAAAGCTCCTGGAAACGTCAGAGCATAAAAGAAAGCAATATACTCCATTTGCACACCCTCACTGCACCCAAGAGAAATTGCATCTACAATAATCATTGTGAGACGGGTCATCTAGCCAAAGAACTATTTAATTCTCTTAGTACTCAGAATTGAATACTAATAAAACTGCATAATTCCTTTCTATAACATTTACTCTGTTACTGTCTTATGCAACACATTCTGTAAGTTCACTTCTTGCTGGAGTAGTTTCAAATTGTTTACCTTATAATTAAGTGATTGATGACAGTAATACTTTGAACACTGAATCACATATATTTGCATTTCCGAAACCATAATTGCCATTTGCCATCATCAAAGTGCTGCGAGAATGTGTAGAATGTTTCCTTTTAAAGATTAATCCTTCAAAGTTGCAATTCACATAAAGAGCCTTTTGAACTGTTTAGTTCTTTACAAGACATAAGCATCATGTTCAGCTAGTGTTCATTGCTAGAAAACAAAATGGACTGCTAGCAGAGAGAATGATTCTCTTTATGATTTTATTAGGCATCAGTGGGTGTTAAGAGGAAGGAAGAAGGAGGTTCCTAACCTTGCTGCTGCAAGAACATGGCCAAACTCATGCACAATTATGCATATGACAGAAGATAAGCACAAGTATCCCAGACTAGAAAGTGAGATGTTCATTCCAGTAATCTGCATAAGAGCAAGACAGCTATAGCAATTAAGATGTCCAAGTATTACACAGAAGAACAAAAAAATGCCCAATGCTAAAACGAAGAAATGATTCATGAGTAGTCATTGGTGATCTTCCAAATCAATGAAATGTGAACACATCCACTCCTCCTAAATGACCACTCTAGTCTAACTACTTTGATATATAATCTCAATAATTGGATGACACAGTATCTGTCTTGAGAGTTGAGACTCCAACTAAGAGCCAAGAAAATTGCAGAAAATAGAAGCAACAAATTTAAAGCATTACATAAGTTCAGTAAAACTGGTCATGCATGTACTTCTAGGATACTATATAAAGCTACAAGCATGAATTGAAGTTAACAACAAATGAAGGGAATCCCCTTTGAGATAACAAGGGGTCACAGGACGAAAAAGGAGAACAGAGAACTTGATACTAACCAAAGAGGGAAGGCCAAATAAGGAGTCATCAGACCGTGCATTTCCTGCATATAAAAGAGGTGTTTTCGCCAATTCATAAAGAATAATCTGACAAAAACAAGAACCAAAGATCATTAACCATTTGTGAGGAAACTTCATTTGTTATAGAGAGAAAAATAGAGTTTAGAAAGCTGATAAGCTGCCGACCACAGTAACTCCAAAGAGAGCAGCCAAACTAAATCCGATCCCCATGGAGAACCAGATTCTCAAGTACCTGCAATAAAAGTCCCAAAATAAAATATATTGCTCCGTAAAGAACAAAATAAAAATGAAACAGAGAAAAGGGCTCAACCTGGCGTGTCTGCTACCGAAACGAAACAAGGGTTCATTGAATATCAGCAACTTGAAATCGCAATACCTATACAATTTGTGTGAATATATGATACAAAAACCAACCCTAGCTAGGGTTCAATATTTTGAAAAATTGAATTGGCAGAGCGTTATTCTTACCAGCACGAGAAGGTATTGGAGAGGTGCCGGGTAGAGCGAAGAGGCAGAAGAGTTTGTCTTCCCCCTCGCCTGCCTATACCATCCATCATCCTCATAGAATAGTCGCATGGGATCTTCAAGTTTTGAAGTCTTTATACGGTGCTTTCAGGTATAGAGGGGAGTGTGGAGAATCTCTATGAATGAGAATTGAGCTAAAATGCTTAAACGTTACAAAGAGACGAGAGACTAGAGATGCCAAAAAAATTTACTTATATTAATATGAATTTTAATTTGTGATTTCATGTATACCCTTAACTAGTATAAGTCTCGTGCGAACGGACATATAAATTTCACTATTTATATATTTTAATATGAAAATATTGAACACGAAAAATAATAAAAAATTTTGAAGAATTTCAATCAGATTTATTACTCCAGTGACTTACGATCATAAAATCTAAATATTTCGAGTTTGATGTGAAAATTTTAATTTATAAAAAAAATAAAAAATAAAGTTCTCATAATATTTCAATCTCATTTGGTATATCCGTGTCCATGTGATGTATGAAAAAATAAATTTGAAGTGTTGGTAATTTTTTGATATAAAAATGTTGTTAATGAAAAATAATATAATTCTTCAAAGTGTTTTCAATTTAATCTACCACTCATATAATTTACGTATTTAAATATTTTTTATTTTCATCATACGTTGTCATCACTATTGGCCTGAAACAAACTTATGCAAATTTATGTTCAATAATTTATTCATAATGAATATAAAATGGTGATATTATTAAGCATTATAATCAAGTTTTGATAATATTTCAACCTCATTTGATATTCGTGTGATGTAGTGAATAAATTTCACGTGTTACTAATTTTTTGATATAAAAATGATGATCATGAAAAATCATATAGTTTTTCAAAGTTATTTCAATTTAATCTACTATTCATGTAATTCATCTAAATATTTATTATTTTCATCATATGTTGTTTAACTATTTTAATACTTGTTTTTGTCACAATTGGCTTAGAAAATACTTGTGCAAATATATGTTCAACAAATTATTCATAATGAGCTTAAAATATTGATATTATTGTATATTACCCCAAAATAAAATTTCTAAATTTAACATACCATCAAAAAATCTATATAATTATTTTTTTCAGATGTCTTAAAATCAAAATTTATCTATTAGAAAAATCATATTGGATGGTAAACATTTCAAAATTTGATAAATCTAAAACCATGAAACTATATTACATTATAAACTAAATATATTTTATCATTGTTATGTGAAACTTCATGCTACCATGATAGGGAAATTTCAGATTTTTATTTACTTTTTAATCAAGAAGAAAACATTATTTATTCTTACAAAAAAAAATGATAAATTCGCTAATTTTTTCATGGATATATAAAATGATTTAGATTAAGGTATAAATTTTTATTTACAACTTTTCATGACATGATATTATTACCATATATACACAAATCATACTAACTTTATAACATATCAAATACGATCATATTTTTTCCTCAATTTTCATATATATACAAAATGATTTTCCTACCATGAATATACTGTATACATAAATTATGAAAAACTAAATATTTACAATTTATAAATTTATAAAATAATAAATATTTGTATTTCTACTTTAAAAAGTAGAAATGAGGTTAGTTGGTTTTTATATAGATGACAGTGAAATTTCATAATAAAAAATTAAAAGTATTTAAAATACATATGTAAACATTCTTCATTTACGTATTATCACTCTTATAAATAGCATCGACTATCTATTCTTCATGATTAATAATGAAGATATATTTATATAATTTAGCATTATGAAATAGAACATATTTTTTATTATTTTTTATAAGTATAAGTATAAATGATATGTTTTTTTTTTATCATTTTTTATACTTAATTTGTAGTTTTTAATAGAGAGTATATGAATTCATAAATTTTATACTTCCTAAATGTTATTGTGTGCAACAATATATCATATGTATATTTTTTTATTATATTCAAAATATATTACAAATCTTTATGACTTTTAATAAGAATTAATATAGTATAATAAAATAAAAGTATATAAACACTATGTTATATTATTAACATTGTTACATATAAGATATATAAAAATTGTAGTATTGTATACGACATATTTGTCAAATAAAATTGTGTGATGTTTATAATAATTTTACAATACATATTTCAAATACAGTAAATAAAAATAGTTAATTTACATTGTTTTATATATGTTGGTTGACTTGATTAATAACTCACTTCTTGGTCTTCGACCCCCTCAGTCACTACGAACGCCCTCAATCAATGGAATGATATATTTATTGAGGTGGTATATGTGTATGTGGATTGTGGGGTACAACATTAGAGATAAAAAAAATACTTTGATGATCTATAGTTCTTGAAATCCAATCATTATGTTATTTTAATTTATTCAACAAACATATATTTTATAACACCCCAAATTAATTACTTAATGTGTAATGTTATATATATATATGTTGCTAATTAATTAAATATGTATAAGAATTAATTAATTAAGCTAAGAATTAATTAATTAATTAAGTGATAATCTTAATTAAGCTAAGACTTAATCAATTAAGCCTAAGTAATCGATTAGTTAAATTCTAATGTTTGGCACATGTGTTTTCCAAATGAACCTTGGGCTGACATTTGGCGCTTTGAAATGTTGAACATAAGCATTTTAACTTAATTAATATTATGTTGCCATTTGTATTGTTTAAATTATGTTTTCATCCTATACATGTCTGTTATTTTATCTCTCTTATTGATTCTCAAACGTTTCAACCTCAATAATTCTAAAAAACAAACGGTCGTTTATTAATTCTCTCTTCATTCTTAACTGATAATGCGTAATTCTTACAGGGATCCAATCGAGGGAAGATAAAAGAGTGCAATGCATTACTAAATAGAATTTAAGGTCATTAAATCGTTGGGAGCAAAGATGGCGCAATGGGGCCTCACGAAAATGATACTACCAACAACAGGTGATATTTTATTTGATTCTAAGAAATATCATGTTCTTGATCTGTAGAGAGAGTTTCTTTGGATCTCTTCTTCTTGCAGTAACTTTTTTTTTTTTGGCTTCCCCCTTATAAGATAATTTTATCTTTCCAAAATGATTATTACCCTTTTTTGAAAAAATGAAGTATTCTGTTAAACCTTTCATTCTTGCAGGTCGATAAGATTGTGTTGACAGTTGGTAGTTATATTCTTGGCCTTCTTAATCTTGCTCATTAAGGTACTCAAAGAAAAAAAACATTATATATGCAGAACCTTTTTTATATATGAGAATGCATATGTGCATACAAATGTAATTATGACTTTATAAGCATTTATATATATGTGGGTACTTTAGCATCAATATCTTATTCTTCTATTAGAATAATGTCGGACGAAGAACTTGACAACGACAATGGAGATGGCAAAGATGATTCCCACGTCGATGGTGTTGTTGATGATGATATCTCCCCCTCTAACCACTTCGACTATCACCATTGGTCACAGTTCATTTTTGTTATTTCCCTAAATCATTCTGCAATATTTTTAATTTTTAAACAGAAGTGATTCACGATTGAGTTAAATATAAAAGTGTGGTTTGGTTATAACACCCCAAATTAATTAACTAAGGTATAATGTTTTATATATATATAAGTACATAGGTTGCTAATTAATTAATTAAGCTAAGAATTAATTAAGTAAGTGATAACTTTAATTAAGCTAAGAAGTAACTAATTAGGGGATAACCTTAATTAAGTTAAGATTTAACTAAGTGATAATCTTAATTAAATCCAGAATTAACTTAATTAATCCTAAGTAAGGATTAATTAGGATATTTTTATATTATAATCCAAATTAATTAAGATGTAAAGTATTAATTTGGTGATCAAATTAATTATACATAAGTAGTTAAGAACTAAGTATATATATATATGTATAATTGTATGATAAAACAAGTATTAAAATAAAATAAGAAAAAGAAAGAAAATAAAATAAAATAAGAAAATGAGTTAAGTAAAAAGCATGGAATGCTTATTCACCATCTCCACGCCACCTCACCCTTTCCCCTCTCCAAAACAGGACACACACACCTATATAACTAGATTAAGTGTGAACAAGAGAAAACAAAGAAAAGAAGAGAAAAAGTAAAGGAAGAAAGGGCGTATCAACATACACAGCCCTCTATCTCACGACTCTCTCTCTCTCCCGATTCTCTTTCGCTCTCTCGCTTTCTCTTTCTCTCTCTGTTCTCTCTCTACTCTTTGATCTCTCTCTTTATTGGTGTTGCCGTCGGTAAGGGGTTGCGTCGGCGCGTGTTTTGCACCGGCGAGGGCTGTGTTGCGTCGCCACCGGAGGGGCGATTTGGGTAGGTGTGTGTTGTTTGGGCTGCTGTGGGTTGGTTAGGAGGTGGGGGTTTTCCGGGCTGTTGGTTGCCGGTGCAGTGGTCACGCCGGCGGTGAATAGTAGATCGACCACGTGAGCGGTGGCGTCGTGTGGCGGGTGTGCGTGTATGGATGTGTTTTCTAGGTGTTGATGCTGCACACCGGGGGTCGACAAGGCTGCTGCTGCGCGCCGGGAGCACTGCTGGTGCACGTCGGGTTGTGGCAGCAGGCGCTGGTGCACACTGGGGCGCGCCAGGTCTGTTCTGAGGCTGGTCGACAGCCACCTTTCGTGCTGAGTTTGGGTAAGTTGTAGTGTAGCTATGGGAGTGTTTTTGGGTCGTCTGAGTAGGTTGTAGTATGGTAGTCAGTCGGAGGTAAGTTGCTGGCGACGCGGGTCGCCGGAATTGATGGTAGCAACGACGGAAAGGAGCTAGTTGCAGCAGATTTTGGTGATCGGGTCTGCGCCAAAGACTGCGCGCAGGCAGCGCTCGACATGCCATTTCAGGCACTTTCAATGAAGGGATCGAAAAACTGTTTTTAAGGCATATACTAGGGTGTATGGGGAAGGTCTCCACCAAGTTTGGTAGCCATCCGAGGTCGGACGGCTGAGGAATAATTTTACGAAGTCGAGGCTGTGATTCTGCACCCGAATCGGAAATAGTCGCGGAGCAGAAGGTCTTAACAAAAGGGTTTCTTAAAACTGTTCGTATGGGATGTTCTTTAGCGTGTTTGGAGCATTCCTACCAAGTTTCACCTTAAGGCGAGTCCGTTTGAGGGGCCTAAGACGCATCGGGGCACAGAGTGGCAGTGCAGTGTACAATGGTGAATTTCAGCCTATTGCAAGGGCAATTTCTAGATGATCGAATATTGGATGGGCTTAAGATTTCACGGAGTTAATATTCACACCGAGAGCTTCATTGCGGGCTTTACGGATCATAAATCGGAGCTCAGATGAGGAAGATACGCAACATCAATTTTCTTTCCAGTTGGCAAGGGATTTTACATTTTCAATTCACTTTGCAAGTTCAATTTATTTTGCAAGATTAGTTAGCCTTGCAAGTTAAATTCTTTCCTTGTAGAAGATGTAGATGAAAGACCACACCAGTTCCCTAAAATGTGGCAGTTTTCCCAAGATATCATTGGATTGAGGTGAAGAGACGAACTTAGGATGTAGAGAATCAAGTTTCACGAGGGTTACCACTGAACAAGGTGGGGTAAATTCTTATAAATTACATAATGTGAACAATGTGCGCTCTTATGTGCAATTATTGTATGTATTTGATTATAACCTGGAAGTTTATACGTGTTGTGCATGCAAAGTGAAAGATGTTGTACTTTCTGAGTGGTGAAGTGTAGTGTAGGTTATGGGGGAATTTCTGCTTTCCCGTTTGAGTGATTAAGTGCTATAAAGTGCAGTAATTGGCTGACGTGAGTTGAACATGGTTGATTCGTAAACGTGGCATTGCGTGTCTGTTATGTGATATAAGTGAATGTGCAATGTGGGTGAGGAGAGTGAAGGAGTGTTATGGGAGAGAAAGAGTGATGGAGTGTTATGGGAGCGAAAGAGTGAAGGAGTGTTATGAGAGTGATTGATATCATGGTGGCACAGATCCACACTAACATCAAGGTGGCTAAAAGCCACGTAAAAATGTTTTCACGGCGGCTCAGAACCGTATTTTCAAAGGCGGCCTCAAAACCGCATTTATGTGCTATTGAGTGATATGTTTATGTCTGTTAAATATGTAAAAATGGCGGCAAGTTCCGCAAGATGCAAAACTGGCGGCTAAGCTCCGCAAGACGTATTTGGTGGCAAGTTCCGCAAGACAAAAATGTTTTCACGGCGACTCAGAACCGCAAAGTTTTCCAAGGCGGCTCAGACCCGCAACTATGTGCTTGATGAACTATATGTCTATATTACCTGTTACGTTTTAAATGCTCACAAGTCCCACCCCACTGAGTGTCTTCATACACTCACCTCTTTTTTATGTTAAAATATTTTCAGCTTAAGGAATCATTGAGCGTGGTGTGCAAGTGGTGGATGCTAGTAGCCGATGTTCTAAAGATTGCGAAAGAATTTTATTGGAAGGGAAAGAGGTGTTATATTATTTATTTGTATAGAAAATAATCTTGAAATCTTTTGGGAAAACCTAGTTTGCAAAGCTGTACAGTTTAGCTGTACAATTTTAATAAAATATATATATATATATATATATATATATATATATATATATATATATATTCCTCTTCCGCTGTATATGATACACGTTTAAAAAAAAATGTTCGAATTCACTTATCTTTAATTGCAAGTTTAAATTATCTTGGAAAGACATGTTTTATCGAGTATCTGGACGCCCAAAACGGAAAATTTATTAAACTCTGATATTCTACAATAACGTAAAAGAAACGGGGCGTTACATTGGTTCTCTCAGGTGATGATAATAGGAGCTCTACAATATTGTCAAGTGTCCTCCCTTAAAATCATTTTATTTATGAAATATCAAAAAATTAACACCAATTAAATACACACTCCACTACTCTACAAAAAATAAGTGCTTTGAAAAAAATAAATATGTAAGTTACAAATGCTTGGAAGATATTGCTAATGTTGTATACCTTTCTATATATGAAATCTTTGGTTTCAAACTTGAATAATAGTTTTTGTCCAACATTTCAAATTGGAAAAAAAAAAGTAAACAATAATGCTCTTGCAAAACTAATGACATTAACAAAAAAATAGGTCCTAAAAAACTTAGGATATATTTACATTGGGACGTATATAGATTTGCAAGTTTGAAAGTGGATCATATCGGAAATTGTGGAAAAAATAGATGATGTTCTATTATTTTATTTAAAAAAATAAAATATTTTTAATGGGAATTGTAAAAAAAAAAGTGGATAAAGTAGAAAAAATAGATTAGAGTTATAGGATTCTGCAAATTAATAAATAACATGATTAGGATATTATCCATTTAAAATCCGGATGGACACATCCAATCCAAGCACCCTCTTAGATCATTGGAAAATTGTAATAAAACATTACAACAATAGATGTAACAATTGGTTAAGATTAATAAAAAGAACAAAAAAGGAAAACAATTACAAATGAAGTCATTATGTAAACCTGATAAAAAGAGTACTCAAAGGCAAAATCGGAACAAAATAGGTGCCTTCGAGCGATAAAAATGAGATTTATTCTATACCTTTTAAAGAAAGATATGAAAATACCTAATACAATAGTTAAAACACCTATAAAGAACTAGCAATTAACAATGTTGTGCTAAAGATCAAATGAAAAAAAAAACAATGAGAAAGATTATTTTAAGGATATAGAAAAAAATATTATACATAAAAATAAATCAACAAACACTTATAAAATAATATTACTTATGAAATAAAAATTAGATAAGTGTTAAATGAAGTCCGTGCATTGCACGGGTTCAAACCTAGTGGCATGAAAAGGCTAGTCATCACAAGCCTCTTGCCACCTGCCTACCCACGCCACCTCACTCTTAAAAAAAAAAAAAAAGAGCATGACACATCCTTGTTGAACTGGTTCAAGTGGGAAAGGAAAATAAAGGGGGAAAAGCAAGAGGCATACACGCACATACACTCTCCTCCTCGCTCTCTCTCCCTCGCTTTTATTTCTCATAGGCAGCGGCACCACTGCTGCCCACCGTCACCACCAGCCTCTTCTTTCTAACTAATTCTTATGTCCAAGCATATTCCTCGAAGAGCTTGATATAAGTCCGAGTCTTAATTCAAGTTTCACCGTCATCTTCGTCGCCAAATCGTCGGTGAAAGTGGTGATGCCAACGACATAAGGTCGCGGGTTAAGGAAGAAAGACGAGGGGGTGGAATAGAGTCTGCAACGGGTGTTGGGTGTGCGTTGGGAGTGTTGTGTGCGTGCGACAAGGGCGTGCTGGGTCTGCACCGGGACTGCCCGATGGCCGCCCTTCGTGTTGTGTTTGGCTGAGTTATAGTATAGCTATGTGTGTGTTTATGGGTCGTCTGAGTAGGTTGTAGTATGGTGATCAATTAGTTGGGTGTGAGTCATCGGCGACGCGGGTCGCCGGAGTTGGTGGTAGCAGCAACGGAAAGGGGCTAGTAGCAGCAGGTTTTGGGTGATCGGGCTTGCACCGAAGACTGCGCGCAGGCAACATTCGACATGCCATTTCAGGCACTTATGAGGATGGGAATGGAAACCTATTTTTACAGCATATACTAGAGAGTATGGGGAAGGTCTCCACCAAGTTTGGTGGCCATCCAAGGTTGGACGACCGAGGAATAATTTTACAAAGTCAGGGCTGCGTTTCTACACCCGAACTAGAAATAGTCGCGGAGCAGAAGGTCTTAACGAAAGAGTTTCCTAAAACTGTTCGTATGGGATATTTTTCAATGTGTTGAGAGCAATCCTACCAAATTTCATCTTAAGGCGAGTCCGTTTGCGGTGCCTAAGATACATTGGGGCACATAGTGACAGTGTAGTGTGTAATGGTGAATTCAGCCTTTTGCAAGGGCAATTTCCAGACGATCGAAAGTCGGATGGGCTTGAGATTTCACGGAGGTAATATTCACACCGAGAGTTTCATTATGGGCTTTCTGGATCATAAATCGGAGCTCGAACGAGGAAGATAAGCAACGATGATTTTCTTTCCAGTTGGCAAGGGATTTTACGATTTGCAATTTACTTTGCAAGTTCTATTTATTTGCAAGATTGATTTATTCTGCAAGATTCATTTACTTTGCAAGATTAGTATGCCTTGCAAGTTTAATTTTTCCCTTGCAAGATTAAAGTTCTTTACAAGCTAAATTATTTTCTTTGCAACTTTGCAAGTTTAGTGTTCCTTGCAGGCTTGATTATTTAATTCGCAAGTTTGCAAGTTTAATTTTGCTAGCTTAATGTCATCTTTGCAAGTTTGCAAGTTAATTCTGCAAGCTTAGTTTCTCCTTTGCAAAGTTTAATTCTTCTTGCAAACTTTATAATTTTCCTTGCAAGTTTAAGCTTTCTTTGCAAGTCTACCAAAGTTTGCAAGGGTTTTTCTTTGCAAATTTAATGTTCGTCGCAAGCTTAATTTTGCCTTGCAAGTTTAATTCTTCCTCGCAAGTTAATTTTACGGACTTATGCCATCGAACCTTGTCTAAGAATATTCTCAATCCAAGGTTCTAATTAGAGATATGAATAGTCTCTTTAAGCCGCTAAGATAGGTTTATATATACCTTTTGTAGGAAACGCAGACGAAGGACCCCGTTAACTCTCTGAAACGTTGTAATTTTTCCAAGAGACCACTTAATTGGGATGAAGGAACGAACTTAGGATTTAAAGAGTCGAGCTTCACGAGGGTTATCACCGAACAAGGTGGGGGTAAATTCTTATAAATTACATAATGTGAACAATGTGCGCTCTTATGTGCAATTATTGTATGTATTTGATTATAACCTGAAAGTCTAAATGTGTTGTGCCAAGTGAAAGGTATTATACTTTCTGAGTGGTGAAGTGTAGTGTAAGTTATGAGAAAATTTCTGCTTTTTCGTTTGAGTGATTAAGTGCTATAAAGTGCAGTAATTAATTGATGTGAGTTGAACGTGGTTGAGTTGAAAACGTGGCGTCATGTGTTTGTTGTGTGACAAGAGTGAATGTGCAATATGGGTGAGATGAGCGGGAGTGTTATGAGAGTGTTTGTTTTAGGAGGGACTTATACCCACACTAACTCCATGGTGACACAGATCCACACTAATCCCAAGGTGGCTAAAAGCCACGTAAAAATGTTTTCACGGTGGCTCAGAACCGCAAAGTTTTCCAAGACGGCTCAGATCCGCAACTATGTGCTTAGTGAATTATATGTCTATGTTTCCTGTTATGTTTTAACGGCTCACAAGTCCCACCCTACTGAGTGTCTTCATACACTCACCCCTTTTTTATGTTAAAATGTTTTCAGCTTAAGGAATCATTGAGCGTGGTGTGCAAGTGGTGGATGCTGGTAGCCGATGTTCTAAAGAATGCAAAAGAGTATTACTGGAATTGAAAGAGGTGTTATATTATTTAATTGTATAGAAAGTGTTCTGAAAACCTTTTTGGGAAAAACTTAGTTTGCAAAGCTGTACAGTTTTATCTGTATGATTATAAAGAAAAGAAAAATATATTTCTTTACCGCTGTATACGATGTACGTTTTATAAAATAGGGATGCTCGAATTGTCTTATCTTTATTTGCAAGTTTTAAATTACCTTGAAAATACATGTTTTATCAAGTATCTGGACGCCCAAACGGATAATATATATTAAACTCTGATATTCTATAGTAACGTTAAAGAAACGGGGCGTTACATATTTAATCTTTGATTGTATCAACAATTAAAAAAGGTATTAGATGAGATCATATTAACATTCATATACCATATATATAATAATTTTCAAGATTTTGTCAATATTATAAATGATATTATTACCATATATAAATCATGTTTATTACAATAAAATTAATAATTTATAATTTATAAATTATGAAATTATATGTATTTCTATTTTTGGAAGGTGGAAATGAGCGAGAAAATTTTAACATTTCTATTTTGAGGGGGTAATTATTATATATATATATATAGAATTTTAAATATGTTTATGTACCACGATTGTTATAAGGTATTACCTCTGCCACCAACTATAAAATGAAAACTTTTTTACTACAAAATATAAGGATTCACCATAAAATACCACAAAATTTGACCAGTCGCAATGTGAATAGTGTGTGATGGGATTGAAGACTGATTTGATGGCAGTGCGACAGTGTATATGAATGGCAGTGAGTCGCATGATATATGATAGTGGTAGTTTTGAAAATTTAATATGATATATTGCCTCTATCTAATCACACCAACATACACGAAAATTGGTGCATTTCTCTTTCAAATATCCCTTTGTAGCTTGAAATTGCTTATTTTTGTCGTTGATAAGAGTGATTTGAAGCATAGCTTTGGTGAGCTTGAGGTGAATTATTTTTCGTGGCTAGATATGTATATCATTAGATTAATGTTACATGAAAATTATCATAAATTATTGTTAAGTGTAGACCTGCAATGAAAATTTTCACGTAAATGTGTGTATAGTAAGCTAACATTGTCATAGTTTATTGTTAAGTATTTTTTTCGTCAAAATGTATGTATAGTATCTAACATTTTCATTGTTTATTGTTAGTTATTTATTTTCATGTAATATAGTTACTGCAATTTAATATTCATTTACAATCAGATTTTGGTTTATTAAAGCCTTTACATGAAAATTTCGTAAATAAAGTCTTGCGTGAAAAATATCATAATAGGCTTTATTGAAAATTTAGAAGTTATCCCCACCTAATTAGGTGGTGTTTGACTTTGTGAGATGCAAGCTTTATAGAAAAACACGAACGCTCCTATATGCAATTGCCTACACATGCAAACGTAACCTTATTAATGCTTGTTATGATCGTTAGTTAAACTTTTTAAAGAACTCTCTCGGAAGAAAAATGATGTGGAAGGAAAAATGATTCAAGAAGCTTAGAGCTTGATCACATATCGAAGGGGGTTCGATTACGGCTCTATAGGCGAAAGAATGAGCTTAATCGGACGAGAAACGAGTTAAAACAGAGCATTTTAGGGTTTTAGGGGTAAAAACGTAAATTCTGGTAAAGGTTGACTTTGACCAGGGGTAAAACTATAATTACAAAGAAGTTTTGGGGTCAAAGTGAAATTTCTAGAATTCTGGGGGTCGAAATGTAATTTCCAGAAGTTATAGGACCAAAATGAACTAAATGAAAGTTTTGGGGTTGAAAGTGAGAGAACCCTAAACTTCTAGGGTTTGCAATTGAGTCCCCGAACTATCAAAAATTGCAGGGAGGCCCTTGCCTCCCCCAAACACATCCCGCCACTGTCGCCACCCTCTGCCGCCAACAAACACTTAGCCGGCGACACCGCGTCGCTGGCGAATACTACCAAACTCACGCACACACGCCGGTACACCCTGCGCCGGCCTCCGAGACATACGGCGGTGCTGGAAGCGCCGCCCACGACACACACACCCACCAGCACCAACACACACACACCCACCAGCACCAACACACACACACCCATACAAGACCACAGCGGCACCACCTAGCGCCGCCTCCGTCCACAACACACACGACCAAACGGCGACCGAGGGCGAGCTCCGGTGAGAGAGAGAGAGAGTTGTAGGAGAGAGAGGAAGAGAGTTGCAGAAGAGAGAGAAAGAAAGTTGCAGAAGAGAGAGAAAGGAAAGGGAGATGAGAGAGAGAGAAGAGAGCCGAAACTTTAACCGGCGATTGTCGGAGGAGGAGAAGGTCGATCGATGATCCGAGCCCGGATTCATGATGGGCTCGACGAGAGCTTCACATGTATGTGTAAATCGGTCAAATCAGAGAAGGATCGGAGAGGAAACAAAAAGAGAAAAAATGGGGGGAGGAGAGAGAAAGACCGTGTCTTTGCCGATCGATTTCCGGCGAAGGCGGCGGCAGCTCGACGATCCGAGCCAGAATACGTGATGGGCTTAGCGAGGGCTACATTTTGATATAAAACGAGTGAAAATGGGGGAGAAGAAGTGGTTGCTCTGGCTAGGGGTGAGCATTATTCGGTAAAAATCGAAAAACCGAACCGAACCGAACCGAAATTCGCATTTCGATTCGGTTTTTGGTCCATTCGGTTCGGTTTTGGTTTTAACTTTTTAAAACTTTGGTTTTCGGTTCGGTTTTTGTAATAAGAAAACCGAAATACCGAAATATCGAAAACCGAACCGAAATAATATTTAATAATTTTTTTTAATTCATATAATAATTCATACTTCTTCTACTCTGTCTCTGTTAGGGCTTGCAAATTTGGGTTTGGACTGCTACTCTATTAGGGTTTAGGGCCTCTTTTCTTTTCTCTCATCTCAATTCTCACATCTTGGGGATTCGATTTCATAGTTCCAAATTCACTTTCTGTCTCGGATCTCACAAAACCTGTGAAGGGACGGGAGGTGGATTGGGCGATTTCTCGTCGATGATGGTGGAGAGTTGGTTGATGAATTGATCAACATTGTCAGAGATTTCATTCTTATGGGGAGAAGCTTCACGATTGTTAGGAGATGAAACCGGCTCTTTGGCGCTTGGGCTTGTTGGAATCTAGGTTTTTTTGTTGAAGCTACTGTGTTTATCAAGTATGGTTTCTTCCATTTTCTTTTTTTGATATATATATATATATATTTGTTTTAGGACAATAAATTCCCTTTTATTTGGAAAAAAAAGGGGAATTGAGAGAGAGGGTGGAATTAGAAGCATGATTATTGTTTGGAAGAGAGAAGGGATTGATTATTTTAATGTAAAATGTATTTTTGTTTTTGCAAAACGTATCCGACCTGTCATCTTCATACTCTCTTCGTGGATCTCCATACTCTTCACTACTCTACTTTCATATTCATGACCATACATGCTCACTTTTTATTTAAACATATCATCTTCTGCTTTGATTAGTTACAAGACTGCTTTGGTGAGAGTGTTGAAGTTACAAGACTGCTTTGGTGAGAGTGTTGAAGTTACAAGACTGCTTTCATAATTTTGTACTCACTTCAGGTTAAAAAGAATGGATGATGCAACAACAGATGAGTGCATGACGAGCAACAACGAAGTGCCAAATGATAATTATTTTGAGCCCAACCAACCTTCAAGTCAATCTTCACACAACACCGATGCTCGATCTTCTTTGAAGATAAGAAGGCCTATCAAACCAAGATCAAAGGTGTGAGATCACTATGAGAAAATCGCAAATGATGAAGGTATCACTATATCAGCAAAGTGCAATTACTGCGATAAGGTACTCGCTTGTCATCCAAAAAAGAATGGAACTTCATCACTAAATGCTCATATGCATGCTTGTATGAAAAACCCACATGTTCAAGAAATGAGACAGGCACTTTTAAATTTGCAACCAAATAGCAATACACAAGAGACTAGTAGTGAGATAGGATCACTTACTAGGAAATTTGATCAACAAGAAATTAGAGATGCTGTTGCATACATGATCGTTGTGGATGAGTTGCCATTTAAATTCGTAGAAGGTGATGGGTTCAAAAGAGTTATGAATAAAACATGTCCTAGGTTTAGAATTCCATCACGATGGACAGTTTCAAGGGATTGTTTTCTCTTATATGCTGATGAAAGGATGAAGTTGAAGTCTTTTATGAAAAACAATTGTCAAAGAATTAATCTCACCATTGGTACTTGGACATCTCTGCAACGCATTAATTACATGTACATTACTGCTCACTTCATTGATAATGATTGGAATTTACATAAAAAGATCATTAATTTTGTTCCTATTTCTAGTCATAGAGGTGATTACATTGGTAAGGCAATCGAAACTTGTGTTCTTGATTGGGGGTTGAAAAATGTGTTCACTATAACTGTGGATAACGCAAGTTCAAATGATACAGCTCTTGCCTTTTTGAAAAAAAGAATGTTGAATTGGGGGGGTAGTGTGGCAAATTGTAAGTTTCTTCATATGAGATGTCTTGCACATGTAATCATTTGGTTGTATCGGAAGGCTTGAAGGATGTAAATCCTTCAGTGAAGCGTGTGAGAGATGCAGTGAGATATATCAGAAATTCTCCTGCAAGAATTAAAAAAATCAAAGAGTGCAGATTACGAGCTAATTAAGAACAAAAACTCATCGTGTTTAGATGTAGCTACAAGGTGGAATTCCACCTATATGATGCTAAAAACAGCTGCACAGTTTGAGAAAGCATTTGAGAGATTTAAAGATCAAGAATCTAGCTTTGTTACTGATTTGGGTAGGGATGGGATCCCAACTCCTGCTGATTGGTATTGTGTTAAAAAGCTTGCAGATTTGTTGAAACACTTTTATCAGCTAACCTTGCGTATCTCAGCTTCCTTGTATGTCACTTCTAGTTCTTGTTTCAGTGAGATAAGTGATTTGTGTTGTATTTTGAATGAATGGAGGAATAGTGATGACATTGATGTTAAAAGGTTGGGTGACTCTATGAAAACAAAGTTTGACAAGTATTGGGGTAATCCGGATAAAATGAATAAAATCATATTTTGGGCAAATGTTCTTGATCCTCGTGATAAAATTGTGTACATGGAGTATTCCTTTTGTGAGATGTATGGTGCTGAAACTGGTGTTAGATTGTTTTAGAGTGTGAAAGATGGATTGTCAGAATTATTTCAAGAATATTTGAACAAGTATCTTCCGGAAAGTGATGCATTAAGTGATAATAGTTTGTCAAACACTAGAGATGGATTGTCTGATTTAACGGTGACTGATTCTGGTTGTGCCCAAAAGCCACCATCTATCTTGAAAGCAAAATTTAAGAAGCAAAGGATGGTGAGTGAAAGTGGTGGGATTAAGAAAAATGAACTAGATATTTACTTGAGTGAGGCTATCTTGGAGGATGCAGATAACCTTGACATATTGAAGTGGTGGAAGCTTAATTCTGAAAGGTTTCCTATTCTTTCAAAAATGGCTCGTGACATATTGGTTGTTCCTGTATCAACTGTTGCATCGGAGTCGACATTTAGTACCGGTGGGAGAATACTAGACGTGTTTAGGAGTTCTTTAACTCCAAAGATCGTTGAAGCTTTAATATGTGCACAAGATTGGCTTCGAAACTCAAAAGTGCCTACATCGATTGAAGAAAAAATAGAAGAGCTTGAAAATTTTGAGAAAGGTTATATTTTCTCATTCTTGCAGACTTGCAGTTTCACATTTAACACATATCTTTAGATATTTATGTCTTTTTATTTGAATTCTATTTACACATTCATATGTAACTCTTAATCTTTATATTTCAGAGTTGCTGACCATTTGAATTGGACCGACATTATCGAATGTCCTCTAGCAGAGGATGATGATTCTTGTTGCCTTGTTGGTTGATGATGGATCAATGATTGCTATTGACATTGGCTCATTAGAATAATTTGTTGTCGTTTATTAAATGAAACTTTTGAAATATGGTTGTGTATTTGTTAGTTATTTTATTTGTATGGATTGTATAACTTATGATATTGTGGACTCTACCGTTTGTTGGTCTATGCTTTTATTATATGGAATGATCGAATGTACTTGAATTAATTTTATTGAGCTTTTATATGATTTTGATTTTGTTTTGTGGAATATAGGTGTTATTTAAATTTTGTAGTTCGATTTTTGTTAATATGTCTAATTTCTTGATTTTGATTTGAGCAGGGATTTTTTAGCTAAATTACGGATTTTTTTAAAAAAACTTCGGTAAAAACCGAACTTAGAACCGAACCGAAATATTATTTCGGTTCGATTGGTAATCAGTTTTCAGAAGTTCGGTTTCGGTTTTGGTTTCCAAAATTTTAAAAACTTCGGTTCGGTTTTTCGGTTTTCGGTTCGGTTCGATAACCGAACCGATCGATGCTCACCCCTAGCTTCGGCGGCGGCGCCACCTCCGGCACGGCGGCGATGCGGTGGCGCTTCGGCCGCCGGCCGCCGGAAAATCAGAGAGAGAGGAAGGTGAGGGAAAGAGTAATTTCTTTTTACCTTAGTTAGTTTTTGCCAAATGTGGTAACTTTCTCAACACTTGTGTATTTTAACCCTTGTTCACTTTTCATCAATTAGGCCTAACTTGGGCCTCGGGCCTCCGATTGGCCCGTTTCTCGTTTCTATCTCTTCGTTTTTCAATCGCGATCGTTCTCATAACATGTATTCTTTGTTTTCAATTAAATTAAACCTTCGATAAATATAAACATGGGCTCTCCAAATTAATTATGTTTTCGATAAATATAATCGTACATTCGATTAATTAAAACATGCACTTCTCGATTAATTTGAAACGCACGTAAATTAAATCACACAATTAAGGTTAAATTATTTAATCGTCAAATTATATGTCATTTTTCCTAGGCGCTACATTATTACACGAATTTTTTTTACATTATTACACGAAATTTAATTTTGTACATTATTTGTAGCACCCTGGACCAAAAACGAAGCATAATTGATTAACTAAATATTAAACCTTTAATATAATTATTATGTGTGTTAATTTTAACTGTCGTGCGTTTCAGAAATGTGTTCAATGCATATTTTAGATGGATATTTTTTCTAGATATGGAACATATAATATTTTTATACCATTAGATGCATAATGGAAAAACGAGAAGATAGAAATGAACTAGAGGTCAATCGGAGACCCGTAGCTCAAACGGCTGCAAAAAGGGCAAAACACGATGTTTCGGAAAACCGGAAGATATTTACGGTGAATAGTAATGAAGATTTTTACGTGAATAGTGACCAAGATTTTTACCCCATGAACAGTAATTTTAGATTTTTTCGATGAATAGTGATTTCCGGGAATTCTATAAATAGGGGTGTTTTCGATTCAAAAATCACCGATTTTTCGAACGAGCCGAAAACGATGAAAACTCGTAAGTCTTTCTCTTCTCTCTCTCTTTACTGTTTTCTGCCGCTGCCAGCACCTCCGCGCCGCCACCATTGGTGGCCGGAAAATTTCAAAGTTGTCGATTTCGACTGATTTTCATAGAACGTAGGTCTCGTCAAGACGAGTCTAGGATAGGTCTCGGATTTCAATTTCGATTTCTCGTTCATCGGAAAACGGCGAAAAACCCTCTCCAAACCCTAAACCCTAATTCTTACCACCTTTTCTCTCTCTTCTGATTTCTTATACCTTCTCGCTGGAGCAGCTGCCAGGGTCCTCCTGGTGGTATGGCTGAGTCGTCGGAGGGGTGGCGGCGCCGTGGGTGGCGGCGCCGGAGCTGTTATAGGTTATGTGTGTGTATATACGTGTGTGAGTGTGTGTTTGTGTGTGTGCGTGTGTGATCGCTGTTGGGGGCGGCGCTGGCAGCACCGTCGTGAGCTACTGTATGTAGCGCCCCGGATCAAAACGAGCATAATTAATTAATTAAATATTTTAACTTATGATTTAATAATTTTGTGCGTATGATTTAATTGTTTAATTTATTTCGTGCGTTTCAGATACGTGTTTTAATGCGAGGTTTAGATCGATAATTTTTATTAGACGTGGAACATAGGGTAATTTTATACCAGTAGATACGTATCGAGAAAACGAGAAGATAGAAACGAACTAGGGGTCAATCGGAGACCCGTAGCTCAACCGGCGACAAAAAGGACGAAACACGAGGTTTCTGAAAATCGGAAGATATTTCGGTGAATAGTAGCGTGGAAAATTCAACCGATGAATAGTGACGAGATATTTTCACGTGAATAGTGTTTTCCAACTTCTATAAATAGGGGCTCCTCCGATTCATTTTTCATCGTTTTTCCGAACGAGCCGAACGCGCCGAAAACTCGTAAGTTCTCTCTCTCTTTGTTTTCTGTTTTCTGGTCGGCGGCGCCGCCGGCGCGGCGGCACCGCCGCCGGTCGGTCGCCGGAAAATTTCAACGTTGTCAGAATTGGGCAATTTTCGCACACGACGTTCGTCTCGACGAGACGAATCTAGGATAGGTCTTGGATTTCAAATCCGATTTCTCATTCGCCGGAAAATGGCGAAAAACAGCCGCAAAACCCTAAACCCTAACCCTTGATCACCCTTTCTCTCTCCTCTGTTCTTTCTCTCTCCACCGCGCCGGAGAAGCTGCCGGGGGTCGCCGGAGGTCATGGTCAGACGCTGGAGTGCCGGCGCCGCCACCCACGGCGGCGCCGGAGAAGGACAATATGTATATATGTATATATTTGTGCATGTGCGTGTGTATGTAGGTGTGTTAGTGTGTGAGTGTGTTTGCATGCTGTTGGGGCGGCGCATGGTGGCGCCGCCGTGTGGGAATGAACGGCCGGTGACGGGAGGTCGCCGGCGAGGTGGAGGAGGAGGTCGCCGGCGGCTGGTGGCCGCCGGCCAAGAGTGGCAGTAGGGGTGTGTGTGTAAACACACCCTACGCTATGTGTGTGTGTGTGTGTGCATCCGTGTGCGTGTGTTTGAGTGCACGGCGGTGGTGGTGGCCGGCGACGGGGGTCGCCGGCCAAGGGCCTGAGTGGACGGCGGTGGTCGCCGGCGGCAGGTGGCCGCCGGCCAAGGAAGAGAGAACAGTGTGTGTGTGTATGGAAACGGGTGTGTGTGTGTGGTGTTCAAGCATGCATGGTTGTGGCTGTGTTGATGGGATGGGATGGCCGGAATAGGTGGCCGGCGACGGGGGGTCGCCGGCCAAGGCTCAGGGAAGGGTCGCCGGCGACGGGAAGTCGCCGGCCGGAGTTTTGGTTGGAGTTGAAATTTTGGAAAAATGTGACTTCGAAGGATTTTTCGGCGAAGTTTCCGGGAACTATTCATGCCGGAATCCGGCGATGGACGGCCGGACGTGGTAGCCGGCGGTGCGAGGTATCCGGCGAGGTAGGTGGTGGTGGCTGGGGGTGGCGCCACCGCGCCGGGCGACGCCGGGAAGTGGCCTGCTCGAGCAGGCCACCGTCGGGAACTTCTGGGCAGGGCTGGCCGAGAAAACTCGACCAGCCGGGTTGGGTCACGCCTAGCTGCCGAGAAAACTCGGCAGCCGTCGGGTGCCGGGTGCCGGCGCGCACCGTGCGCGCCCGTCGGGTGCCGACGCGCACCCGACGCCGTGTTTTCGATCCGAACCTCGTTTTCTTTCCGTCGTTCATCCGTATCGAGTCATCGCTGATGAGACGTCATTGACCGAGGGTCGTGGGCCCGGTCAAAGTCAACCCTTTGACCAAAATTACCATTTTACCCCTAAACTTAAAATGCTCCGTTTGAGCTCGTTTCAACTCCGATTGAGCTCATTCTTTTTGCGTTGCGATCCTTATTTCATTTCCTATCTATTCAGCCACTCATACAGATCTGACCCTCTCATTTCTTGAACTCCATTCTTTAGATCGTTCGATCCGTCGTGTCGTTAGCGAGCGTTTTTCCGTCGGAACCTTTTACAGCTTTATTTATACAGTATTTAAGATCTAAGCAACACCGTAACTTGTGTAGGCTATATATTGGATTGAGCTTGAGTTACTGTTGGATTGGACTTGTGTTATCAGACTTTTGAGACTAGCGACTCACGCGGGTAACCACCGAACAAGGTGGGGGTAATTTCTATCTCTTTATCTGTCTACTGCTTTCCCTATTAAATGCATGATTGAGGAACACTAAGTGCTATGTTTATATTTGCCGTGCCATAATATAACTATGAAAGGACTTCGGTTCACATTGCATGTTCGGAGAGTCCTATGGACTGTAAAAGAATCTTCTCCCCCTTCTTCTAATACTCTGAAAAGGTCTGGCGGTCCTTGAAATGCGCTAGCGGTAAAAGAACCTGTGTATTTAAAACTAATGTTTCACAACACTTAAACAATGATTTTATAAATTCACGTTTTGTAATGAATAATATTGTACATGGTTTGATGGATCCTAATGTTGTAATTCCGCTGCTATGTTTATGTTAGTCGGTTGAATCCGACTGTTGATATGTAAATGATTCTGATCGTCTTCTACTTATTTCTTCTGTCGTCTCCTACTTCATTCTTCTGATAACTATCTCTTATCTCCTTTTTCTGTATATGAAAATGTCTTTTACCATCTTCTTCTATTTTATACCATGTACGTCTCTTTCTCCTTCTTTCTTCACGCCCAAAATGAAAAACTCTGATATTTTTAAGAAAAGAAAATGGGGCGTGACATTATTACATGAAAATTATTTTTTTTACATTATTACACGAAAATATCATTATTATAGGCTTTCATGAAAATAACATTATTTACACTAATTGAGATATTATATTTATTTTTGTGAATATTTTGTGTAATGTTTGGTATATTTTCTGTTATCTATTATTATAGTAAAACTCGTAGTCACATTATCAATTAAGTCTTGATATCATATTTGACATATTAAAAAATCATAATTTATTATGATTATTTAGACAATTGTCTTATAAGGTTTAATATCATAGTTCACTGTTTTAGAACCAATAATTTAATATGATAAAATTTTGACTCACTTTACACGAAAAGTAGACATGGAATATTCATCTATATTTTCATATTAAATATAATAGTTCAGTGTTAGAATTTTCGTTGTAGTATAAATATTGTTAATTATAATATTATTTTTAACTTTCTATAATATTGTTCATTTTAGTATAAATATTCATGAATTATTTATTTTTGAAGGTATTGAATTTAATAATCTTTTTTTATTTAATTATGTTATTATGATGAGCTAAAAACTTCATTTCCTCTTTTTCTGATAGTATACAAAAAGATGAGTTTTATCTCTGTAGTGGTTTGGCTTGGAGGCTATTGGGAAGGGTTAGAGTATAAAAACAGTTATCAAGAGCTGCTTCACCTTCAAAGAACAGATATCATGATTTACTTGACTCAGTTTATGGATTTGTGCATGTCGACATGAATTTTTGGGGATATGTGATCCGTTCACTAATTGAGACAAATGGATTTGTGAAAAAGATGAAAATAAAGAATGATTCTGATCTAGACCGATTATTGTCCATGGGAAATGAGGTTGTCATTGTTTTTGTTTCCTTTAAAAGGTTGAATGTTGGAGTATCCTTGTACTCGAAAGAAACAAATGCGCCTGAAGGTCAAAATTTTCATTCTTTTACATATACCACAGATGTGACAAAGTCGAACGATAATTTTGCTAAAAATTTGGATATTCCAAATGTTCCCTTTGAACTACAAACCGATGAAATATTTTATGCAAAATGGGGTGTATCAAATGAGGATCATATGAGATACGCTGGGACTTCCTCAAATGCTCAGTGGGAACCTTGGCCATCGTCACGTGGTCGTGTAGACTTTCTCACGGATTTGGGTCTTGACATTATCGACTTGAATAGGTCTCTGATTGCCTATAGACAACATGAAGCTGTACAATGTAATGAAATACCAGAACTGGCAGAATTTGAAGGAGGACTAGAACAGAGACATAATGATAGAAATGGTAACTTTTTTAGATCATTTTTAATACAATCAAGTTACTACATATGGGATATTTTTTTCTAATTTATGTCCACCTTATGTTTAAATTCGAACAATGAGGAAGATGAATCGGGATTAGCAAATATTCATGTACAAGATGACTTCGAATTAGATGAAGAGGATGAGAATACTTTGAATGGAGACCAACGACTCACACTTGAGGAATTTATGACATACATTGAAAGATGAAATTGGTTTATCCTAGATATTCCAACATTTGAGGAGCCCCGTATCACAGATTTCATTGAGAACGAGTCATCTACACATACTCTGCAAAAAATATCCACCTTTTATAGTAAAACTGATTTGAAGAATGCCGTTGGTTTTTACCATTTGGAGAATGAAGTTGAATATTGTGTTGACCATTTTAACAAACATAAACGGTTTGTGAAATGCAAATTAAAGGATTATCCATTCATCCTCCATGCCTCGAAGAAATATGGAATTTGGAAAATCTTCAAGATTGTTATCCCACATGAATTCTCATTTCAGCTAAACAGTAGTGCTTCTCATCGACTTCCATCTACTTTGATTTGTGAGTACTATGCTGAAACACTACGAAAAGAGAACTCGAGACTCGTTCCTAGCACTATCATTGAAGAAATAAATCAACGTCATGGTTTGAAACTCAGTTATAAGGTTGTATTGAGTGCAAAATGTCATGCAATTAGGGTTTACGAAGATCCCAAAAAGTCTTTTGCAATGCTTCCAATGTACTTGGAGGTCTTGGAAGCTGTTAATCCTGGGGCGTACACAACTTTGGATACACATGAAAATGGAAAATTCAAATATGTGTTCTTTGCATTGGCTGCATCTATTCACGGATTTCAATGATATTCACGATCGATTTTAGTGGAGGATGGTTATCACTTGAAAGACCAATATAAAGGAATTAGATTTGTCGCTATGACAAAAGATGGAAACTATCAAATTTTTCCACTAACAATTGGGATAGGAGATGTGGAAAACAATGAATCTTGGACTTGGCTTTTGAAACATGTCCGTGAGGCATTTGGATGCCCAGATCAACTGTTTATTGTATCCGATCAACATCAACATCAGTAATGCTATCACTATAGTCTACCGAGATGCAACTCATGGTCTATGTTGTTTTCATTTGCAACAAAATTTAGCTAAACATGTATTATATTTGGTTAGACTCTTCCACAAAGCAGCCTATTGTTATCAGGCCATTGAATTCGAATGGTACGTTTTTTACATATGAGTCATATGTTGTAGAAATATTTTATATTGGCATATTCACAATTATTTTAATTTAATGATTTTGTTGTTGTATTGATAGGTATATGACCATGCTCGAATCAACAAATATACAAGATATACTGTATACCTTAACCAAAGCAGGTAAGAGTAGGTGGTCTTGTGTTAAATGTCCCATTCGAAGATTTAATTTCATGACATCAAATGTTGCTGAGACATGAAATGCTCGCCTCTTTTGGGCCAGAAAGCTACCTGTTTGTTTTTTTTGAAGTGTGCTTGACGGATTACAGAAAAATGGTTTTATGATAGAAGGATGACTATTGAAGAAAGAGAAAACTTGCTCGCGAAGTCAGCGCATGATAGATTGCTTGAATCGTGAAGCCTGGACGACGAATGCAGGTTGAGGTACTTGGACGATTCAAATACAAAGTCATAGATAGGAGTAAGATTTTTCTCATTGAGCTATCCCATACGAGTGCTTGTGTTTTATTTTTAAAAGTGAGTTCATACCATGTTCGCATGCATGTGCAGCAATAAGGTCCATATCTTGATACTCTTAATAGTTTCGTGTGATAATGTGCAGCCATATTAAAATGCTTACATTGTTGTTTTTTCTTTTTCTAGTTATGCGAAGGAATCAATGACTTCATACATTGGCCCATATTACACGACATAATGGTTGAGGGGGATGTGGGGAGATGATGTTAATCCTGTGCCTGAACCGCAAGATTGGATTGTGTTTTAATGATTTTAAGAACAAACGATGTATATCACCTGATAAGCCCAAACAAGCTGGTCGTCTGAAATCAAAACATATTCCTTAAACTGTTGAAACTCCGAACATTCATGCAAAACCACGTCATGTAGTCATTGTGGCCGAACCGACTACAATAAGATGAGATGTACCGAACACATGACCATAGATTCTCAATACCTCTATGACGAGCTCGATGATGAAAACACAGTCCTCATCGAGGGCCAAGCCAGATGAAGAAAGAAGAAAAAATGCTTTATTTGTAGGTCGATAGAGCATACAAAAAGAAAGTGTCCACTTTATTTGGCGTTGAATGTTGTAAATGAATGATAGATTTAACATGTATGCTTGACTTCAATATGAGCTGCATATATTTTCGACAATTTGCATGCTAAGTAAATAACATCAAATTTCTTCTTTCCAAATTGCATAAAAAATAAACTAAATTGATTATGCATTTGAAAATCTCACCGAATGAAAGGTTCATTTGCATATATCAAAACTTAATCAAAAGTATAGAAACAAAAATTTGATGTCCACAAACAATTATAATACTAGAGAGTCAATCCAAATCATCATCCTGAATGGTATCTGCATTTGCAGAGTTCTTGTACAAGGCTAGAGCCATCTGTCACCTCATCTAAAAAACCCCATGAATAATATTCGGTCTGGGAAACATAACACTAATACAACTCTCAATCACCTTTAATGCGTAAATACTATAACAAGTCAGGTCGTCCTGCTTATAACAGAGTCGTGCCTCAACACTTTCAAGGCGAAATATTTCTGGGCGCCAATGATAGTACTCTAACTTCTCATACCATCCTGCATACTCTAAGAGACGTAGTAATATCTGCCCAATGGGTAGGGTCTGATGAAGTCACAACTTTTCTACCTCCGGAGTCCACTCATGTCTTAAACTGTCGAACAATGTCAGTCTCATCTTCAAGAGATTGAGCTCAGCAGCCACCCAATGCCCGTCCAAATTCAGGATCAAGAAGACATGTTAACGTATTAAATAAGCTCCCAATTTCGTTATGAAACTTATGTTAAAAAAATTAAATGAACAAAAAAGAAACAGTCGCTAATTATCTTGATATGTACCTTTTTTAGTGTATACCATCAAAGCTTCACACCAACCAACCTTGGTCTGTCACCGTCATTATATGGGACAAAATGATCCAACTCCTTCAGGTCAAACTGCTTACTATAATCTTCGATGTAACATACATTTTGAGGATTAGTCGCATGCTTCTTGTTCCAAATCTCCTTGCTTGTTTCCTGTAATTAGAAATCAAACACCAATAAGAACTAATGTGACTTTAGTACTGATAAATTATATATTCTTTAGTACTTACATTGAACATGCAGTCTATAATTTGGACAAGACCTTTTAATTCGCGATCCACTTCAACATCAAGACACCCTAGAGCACTTTGCAAAATTTTGAGATACACATCGATTGTCTACAACACAAATTATGTTATATATGTCGTATAATAATAATTTATTGAGGGATGTCGGTGTGTAAGGATCTGATCAGACAAGTACCTCTCTATCAACTTCCTTGTGTACATCCATCCGTGAATTGAAGAATTCAGGACCAACTGGAAAACCGACACCAATGTTGCGCTAGTCAAATAAAACACACATACCAAATGTTATTACAAAAGAATTTCCACATAGGCAGTATCAGATAAATTATCAAATTAGTGAGCTAAAACTTACAAATCAGCTTGTTCCCCAAGCTCCAACCACAATAAGAAATCCTTCATGTTATGATCTATGTTTCTATGCCATGAAGCAGTGACGAACTATGCAGATGTCGACACTTGTATCAGGGATGTCATGTCTAGTAGCACTTGAAGTCAAAACCATATAATAGTCGGGACCATCAAACTGAGTAGGATGTCGGTGTGCCACGATCACAGTGTACCCTATGAGGGTCAAAATCGTCCTACTGGTAAGGAATAATAGCTGTGAATGGCTGGATATCAGTGGTCTGATAAGTAGAGGGCTACTGATTGGTCGGCTCATAATCGTACTGCTGTGGATCAGTGACGTGACAACCAGTGTGCTTCGGATTAGTGGGCTGATGATCCAAACTATGGAAAACCCAATGCTGATAACCACTACGATGTTGGTCATCCTTAAGCCAAGTAACCCAAAGCTCAGATGAGCGAGGTGCGTACTGAAACCCGAAGTATGATTTAAGCTGATCTTGAATAAGCGAGGGGATCTGACACTCTAAACGATCACTCTCATCCCTAATCGCCTGCTCCATCCAGGAAAATTGTCCGGAGAAGTAATTCTGCATTTGTGAGAACCAATTGTCTATCACGCACTCAAAACATGTAAACAGGTGATCATACATGTTAGAGTGATCACTTGCAACATCATCAGCCTAAGAAATATCGATAGACGTAGACACCATAACTTGTAGCCGCCGATGTTGGATTGGCAGAACATCTATAAACGAATCATACTGATCAGATCTGTGATGGGCCGACGAATGATTTTGGTATGCATTATGAACATCCGGCATGTGAAATGGAGATGTCTGCTCCGACACAGTAGTGTAACCAAGGTCAAAATCTGGCATGCTAGATCCAAATGCAGGGTTAGGATCTTCAGGAACATGTATGGACGAGCTCAGAATGGTGTTAGAACCAATCATCGCACGAGTGCTATGACAGCTCGTCATACGTATCGATTGACGTCTAGTTGATCGGGTGGATCGAATAGTAGTATCACGTGTGGATGAACTAGGATCTGTGGGAGCCCTCAAACCACGTTGAACACCATGAGGCTGAACTCCTAAAGAGAGGTCCTAGTCTATGAACTGCCAATACAACTATTGTGACTCCTCAAAACTCGGCTCAAGAGTCTGCAAACAATCAACCTAAACAAAAACTCAAATAATTTAAGGTTAGGAATATGATTTGGATTCAAGTTTGCTATTATGAAGTAAAACATAAAATAAAATATGTGTTCATCTAGTGTTCTTGTCACATCTGATATGGACCTCATAGTAGACCACTTCAAACATCGAGGTAATCGGTGCGGGACATCCAGTCGACGACTAGCAAATGTGCCAATCACGGGAATGACCTCGTAAGCCCATATCTAGACAAGAAAGTTATAATATTAGTAATCAAGTTTAAGAAGTTAATACGAGAAAAATATTACTTAAAAACTATTCACTAATAGAGCAATAGAGAAACCATATAAGTGGTAAGTGAAGTCTCGGTTCCCCTGCTATAGTGGAATAGTGGTAGGGAGCTTGTCTATATGTTGTAATAGACTGAGATAGGAAAACATCCCCCATGGGAAGCTCTCCCATCCCTCCTCTTGCTCCACTAAAACCCAAACCCACTTGTTTACTTTCGTCTTTCCGATGTTGACTCCTAGTACAATACTATACAATATGAGAATCTTCGCCATCTTAATTGAATCCTCTTGGCTTCGATGAAATTCCCCTTGAACAAATCGATGATGAAGATCTAAAATAGTCACATGTATATATCCGGTCAAAACTTTATGGTTTATTCCATATTCGGGTGGAATATATCAGTCAGAGGGATTCAGAGTCACCAAATTGCAGACCGGTGATGAGAGTGAACTCCCTCCTCGAGAACCGACAAAGACAGTCTCACCTGATGCGAAACCATCTCTCATACTAGTCATCGCCGCTCCTCCAAGACACCTCACGAGACATCAGAATATGGAGAAAGGCCTTGCATAATTTAGGATCAGTGAACCACAACAGGAAATGCCCGAAACATGTCGTCTAAATTGATTGAGGTAGTCCAAACCAATATCGGACAACTCCGTCCTTATATCATCCAATATACTTAAATGCGTGTATCCGTTAATATAAGCCAGCCAACCCTGACAACCCCTTCGGACCCATAGACGATCCAACTAAAATATGTAAAAGAATTACTAATAAATACGTATATAAATACGTATGATTTATTTTGATATTTTCATTTATAATATATTTATTTATAAAATAATAATATATGATTAATATTCATTAGTTCCCAAATACATTAATTAATTTTTTTAAATGTTCTAATTTATTAACACGATTTATATGTCTAATTTAGTTAATTAATATAAAATGTTTTAGTAAATGCATAAATTTTATTGAATTAAATATCAATATAACTAAGTGATATATGTATGCCTAATTATGGTTTATTTAAAACTTCGGTAGATAGTACCTAGTGATACTGCCCTAATTTTTGTTTATACCTAATTCAACAGAATTTTCGTGTAGGGTTATTCCCATGATTTTCCGTTTAAGTCCGGATATTTTCAAATTTTCGTGTAAGCTTATGTTTTTTTTATAATTTTCGTGTAAGCTCGAACTTTGCCAATTTTCATGTAAGGACGTTTTCGGACCATTTTCGTGTGAGGGCTAACTTGGTAAATTTTCATGTAAGGATGAACTTCATCAATTTTCGTGTAAGGGCATTTTCAGTCTATTTTCGTGTAAGGACTAATTCAGTTAATTTTCATGTAAGGATGAACTTCGTCAATTTTCATGTAATTCATCGATTTTTGTGTAATTCCAGTGGGTAGATTTTGTGAACCTTTTCATGAATTCAATTCCCTGATTTTGTAAACTTTTCCACCAATTCCAGCTCTAATTCAACCCACATTTTCATGAATTTTTTGCCCTAATTTTGTAAACCTTAAAAAAAATTCCAGCCTTATTTAGAAGTTGTGGCTTCTTACACGAAAAATTTGTGGTTAGGGAAAATAAGATTTTCTCTTTATTTTATTATACAAAAATTTGATTCACTTGTGACCTAATGTGATTTGATTGTTAATTGGGCCACATTTTGCCTCTTCAAACACAATAAAAGTAGGGGACATAAATGTACTTTTCTCTCATTTGTGGTATTTTGGTAAGTTTATTATAACTAGTGGTAGAAAATGTATTTATTATTTGTAATGTGGTATTTGGGAATGCTATCCCTTAATTTAATGTACTCTCTATTTATTTTTTGAAAAATAAAAGGTTTCATTTAATACTAGTTTTTAATGAAAGACAATGGTATAATTGAAACTTCAAATATTTTCTTAATTTGTGTAAAAATATAAGTAGCTTATTTTTGTGAGACGGAAGTAGTATATATTTTACTGATACTAGTTTTCATCATGTGGATACTAGTTTTGTTAATAAGTTCATTGATTGGCATCTCTTCACCCTTTTCAATGAGATAGTTCTCATGTCTTTTTTTTTCCCTCTTATTCTTATATATATATATATATTAAACATATGAATTAAAGAATGAAAAGAATAATT
This sequence comes from Scutellaria minor, assembly GCA_954870855.1. Taxonomy (NCBI): domain Eukaryota; kingdom Viridiplantae; phylum Streptophyta; class Magnoliopsida; order Lamiales; family Lamiaceae; genus Scutellaria; species Scutellaria minor. The sequence goes on along the minus strand of OX940731.1, from coordinate 9,940,793 downwards.
AAATAAAAGGATTTCATCACAATCATAATCCAATATATTGTATATTATCCACTTTCACCCACCTCACCTCATCTACTACACTTACATATACCATTACAAAAACCTAATTTTTAATTACATTCCATTTGCTTCCAAATTAATAATAATACTATTAATTAAAAATAATAATAATAGTAATTGTCTATAAAACATGATGACTCAACGCCAACTATAATAAATACTTTGTTAGGAATTTTCATTGTAATTTTAATGATGACAAAGCTCCTTATTGATTAAGACATCTTCTTATATATATAGATTGAGTCTGCTATATAGTTGTTTTCCTAGGGTCATCTATATAGTTCAATAGAAGGACCATCTGATCGAATAGAAGACCATCCAAATGAAAATGTTTTGGAAAGCATACATCAAGAGGGAACATATATCAGAAAAGTCACACACTATAAAGTCACAGAGCTTTACTCATCCAGTAGACTACCCAAGACAAAAGAGATGTTAGAAGAGAGAAAGCTAAAGATATGAAAGTGTTAACTGAAAGACACCTATCTCTAAAGAAAGATGAACCTGCACAAATTCTTTAGAAGACTCATCTAAAGAATGTAAGAGAAAGCTTTTCAAAAGACTTTCCTTTTGAAGAATAGTCTGGAAAACTTCAACAATTATTGGAGCACATTTATTGAAGTCTTAATCATTGAAACAAACATATTTAAGGAATGACACTCTCCATCAAGTTTGCTATCAGTCGTCAAGTCAACCAAATGAGATCAACTTGGAATTAATCAAAGGCAACACCTGATCTGAAGCCAAGAGAAGAGACTCAAGTTACTGTTAGCATAAGGTCAAAATCTCATGACAACCAAGTACAACCACCTTAAATGCTACAACAACTTTTCAGAAGATTGATGTCTCATCTAAAAAACATAGACACACAAGTACACTTAAAGCCTAAAGACAAGGAGTTTGTCCATCTTTCAAATTGACTCTCTTTAATGGCTGGAATCTCACCCTCTCCTATAAATAGAGATCAATTCTCACTCTTGAAGACTACCGAGACTACACCAAAAAAGCCAAATCTTCAAATTTTCAAAGTTCATCAAGTTCCTTCTCAAGTTCATCACTCTCAAAATCCCTTATCATTTCTGAGTGGGAACTATATTAGAAGAGAGGAATCTTCTATCTTAAATTTTTTGTAAATCCTTGAAATATAAGATTGGTCCTCCTAGGATTAAGAGTATTCCTTCTTATGTATTTGGGAAGAGCATTCCCCAGTGTTTAGGAAGAAGTAGTGTTCCTCAGGAGATTGAGATGAAAAGTGTGTATTGTTCCCCTTTTAAGGAAAACATGTTATAATCGTCAGTTAACGTACTTAGTGAATTTCTCTACTTTGGGAAGAGAGGGTGTAGATGTAGCACCTCAGACCTAAAACGAAGCATAATTGATTAATTAAATATTAAACCCATAATTGAATAATTATGTGCGTTGATTTTGACTGTTTAATTTAATTATGTGCATTTCAGATATGTGTTTACTGCATGATTTAGATGGAAATATTTTCTAGACATGGAACATAGAATGTTATTATACCATTATATGCGTAATGGAAAAATGAGAAGATAGAAACAAACTAGGGGTCAATCGGAGACCCGTAGCTCAAACGGCAATGAAAAGTGCAAAACATGAAGTTTCGGAAAATCGGAAGATATTTATGGTGAATAATAACGAAGATTTTTATGATGAATAATGACCAAGATTTTTACCCATGAACAGAAATTTTAGATTTTTTTTGATGAATAGTGATTTCCGGGAAATTTATAAATAGGGGCATTTTCGATTCAAAAATCACCATTTTTCCGAATGAGACGAAAACGATGAAAACTCGTAAGTCTCTTTCTCCTCTCTCCTCTCTCCCTCTTTTCTATTCTAGCCTCCGGCGCCGGTGGCCGAAAAATTTCAAAGTTGTCGGTTTTGGCCGATTTTTACATAGAACGTAGGTCTCGTCGAGACGAGTCTAGGATAGGTCTCCGATTTCAATTCCGATTTCTCGTTTACCGGAAAACGGTGAAAAACCACCTCCAAACCTTAAACCCTAATTCTTGCCAACTTTTCTCTCTCCTCTATTTTCTCCCTTTCTCTCGCCAGAGCTGCTGCCGGAGGACCTCCTAGTGGTGAGGGTGAGTCATTAGAGGGCTGGCGCCGCTACCCACGGTGGCGCCGGAGCTGAAATGGGCTGTGTGTGTGTGTTTTGTGTGGTGTGTGTGTATAGTGTGTGTGTTTGTGTATGCATGCTGTGGGGCGGTGTTGTGCAGCGCCGCCATGGGGAAACTGGTGGCCGGCACTGGTGAAGCGCCGGTAAGGCAAGGAAGAGGGTCGCCGGCGACTGGAAGTCGCCGGCCAAGCTGCAACGGGGGTGTGTGTGTTTATATGTTTATGCGTGTGTGTAGTATGTTGCTGTGTGTTTGTGGCTTGGTTGGAGAGGTCCAGTCGCCGGCCAAGAGTCATGAGTGTTGCCGGCGACTGGAAGTCTCCGACCGGAGCTGGAAATGGGGTGAGAGAGGAAGAGAGAGTAAGGGTTAGGGTGTGTTTGGGGCTATTTTTACGACACTATTCATGCCGGAATTCGGCGATGGGTGGTCGGAGGTGGTGGTCGTCGGTGCTGGGTCGCCGGCGGACAAAGTAACGGCGGCACTGGGCGGTGCCACCGCAACTGGGAAGTTCCAGGCGTGCCAGGATGATGCCGGGTGGTGCTGGGCACGGGCCTGGCTGAGGCTGCCGAGAAATGGCCGAGGGCGCTGGGTGCCGGGCGCGCGTTTGCCGAACCACCGAGCCCACTGTCGAAGCTACCGAGGACGCTTGCCGAGCCTGCTGAGTCCGCTGAGAAGTGATGGGTGCCATGCGCGCATGCTGCCGAGACACGCCAGGTGCTTGCGTGCGCATGCCGTCGAGGCTGCCGAGAATTTTACCTGACGTCGAGAGCGCGCGCGCGCCACGCCGTGTGATGGGTGCGTGCGTGAGTCCGTGTTTTCGATTCGAATCTCATTTTTTCCGCCGTATGTTATCATCGAGTTGTCACCGATGAGATGTCATTGATCGGGGGTTGTGGGTCCCGGTCAAAGTCAACCCTTTGACCAAAATTATCAAAATACCCCTAAACTTAAAACGTTCCGTTCGAGCTCGTTTCAACTCCAATTGAGCTCATTCTTTTTCCATCGTGACCTAAATTTCATCCTCTTCCATATCAGTCTTATAAACTGAACATCCACTCTTATTTCTTCAACCTCAATCTTTAGATCTTTCGATTCGTCGCGTCTTTAACGATCGTTCATCCTCCGGAATCATTTATAGCTTTAATTATACTTTTTAAAGATCTAAGAAAACACTGTAACTTATGTAGGCTACCTGTTGGATTGAGCTTTGAGATATCCGATCTTTGATACTTGCTACTCACGTGGTAACCACCGAACAAGGTGGGGGTAATTTCTAACTCTTTATCTGTTTACAGTTTTCCGTATATTGATGCATGATTGAAGAATACTAATTGCAGTAATTATATGTCTTGTATATGTGTTCATGATATACTGTGAAAGGACTTCGGTTCACATTGCATGTTTGGAGGGTCTTATGGATCGTAAAAAAACTGTCTCTTACCCCCCTCTACTACCTGAAAGGTCTAGTGGTCCTGTAAATGCTCTAGCGGTATTTGAGACCATTTTGTAAGGTAAGATGGGAAATTCCCGCACCTAATGAATGAGTTATGAGATACATGCCTTGCATTTTATATGCTATGACAATGTGACTAAATGTTACATTTCCTATATAAAATATCTGTTATATGTATAAGATGCAGATTTTGTCCCCACGAGTGTATTCCACGCACTCATCCCCTATTCTGTAATTCACGTTACAAGAGCTGACGAGCATGATGAACCGTAGAGAGAGAGAGGTGTTGCTCTATTCGGATATGTTTATTTAAGTCTGTGGTTCCACAATAATTAACAATGATTTTATAAATTCATGTTTTGTAATAAATAATCTTGTACATGTTTTGGATGATGGATCCTGATGTTGTAATTCCGTTGCTATGATATGTTAATAAGTTGAAATCGATTGTTGATATGTGAATGATTCACATCGTTTTCTACCTCATTCTTCCGTCGTCTCCTACCTCCTTCTTCTGTTTTGCGAAAATGTCTCTTACCATTTCTTTCTTCACGCCCGTAAAGAAAACTCTGATATTTTTATGAAAGAAAACGGGGCGTGACAGTAGAAGGATTATACCACCTTCGAATCTCTATAAATTGATGTCTTCTTTACATAATTTCATATATGATCTTTGTCTTTATTTTATTCATTCTTACACTCTATCATATCTCTATCTTCTAAAGCGTGCTTATCTTCGTGCTTACGTTTTCAAGTGTTTTCATACATGTTATATATTTTCATGATAGAAGAAAAGAGTCTGGCCCTTCACATTTCCGTATAGAGCTTTATAGCTCATCTCTCTACTCTCAGCCAAGTGATCAGCATCTGCTTAGCCTATCTCATCTTTTCTTAGTAGACCTGTTACTAAGCCCTTGTGCTATCTTGGTTGAAAAAGTTTTAAAGTCTATTCACCTCCTCTAAACTCCTTTAACTCTTATCGGGACCTACATACTTGTTTCATACAAATTCCGTCCTACTCAAATCTCTAAACTAACCCTCAAGTAAACTAAAATTATCATAAAGCTTCCCTCATCTCATCTCTTTACTTACACTATTATAAAGAATGGGTTCCTCTCACATTCTTACCTTCGTAAAATAAAGAGGATGTTCAAAATTATATTTATAAAATAATTTTTTAACATAAGTTGTTAATTTATCATGAGATCAAGCAAAGAAGAGACCAAATTTACCTTAGTTAATGATGTCCGATTTTCTATGATATCATTTAACATCACTTCTTTTGCCTCTTTTATTTTTCGGCTTGTGCCTAGTCTTATATCACTAAAGGAATTTGCATTTTGAGCATCTTGGCATATTTTTATGTTTATTTCATTTGGAAACCAATAATATATTCCATAAATAAAATAAACAAATAAACAAAAAAAGACAATTAAAATAACAATCAATCAAACATGTATTTATTTTTAAAGAAGCACTCACCATAGGTACATGTCCACAAATTCTTTACCGACCGATTCTATGTGAAGTATGGATGCTGGTGTTGATTGTAATGTTGTCTCACCTATTAAAAAAATTAATTATTTAAGTTGTAATATTGATCATCTATTTATTTAAATAATAAACTTACTAATCTAGTTTTTTGCAAGGACTTTTGTAATTACTATAATTAGTTTCTTTCCAAACTCTATTTCAAATGTGTCCTTCTATTTCTATTAAATTCTCCCCAAGAGTTATCAATGTTTTCATTTTTCTGAAAGATATAGTATAATAATATGTTAGATAAGTCATAAATTATTGAGTAGGGCTTGTGTGCCCCTGGTGTATGGTGTGCCCCCACCCCAACTCTAATGCCTTTAACTAATACGACTAATACTTTTACATATAACAAATAATATCTTAAGTAATTGTAGCGCCCCAAACAAAAAACGAAGCATAATTTATTGATTAAATATTAAACCTTAATTGAACTATTTATGTGTGTATATTTTGACTGTTTAAAGCAAGTTTTAGACGGATAATTTTCATGGACATGGTACATAGAGTATTTTTATACCATTAGATGCGTATTGAAAAAATGAGAAGTTAGAAATGAACTAGGGGTCAATCGGAGACCCGGTGCTCAAACGGCGACAAAAAGGGCAAAACACGAAGTTTTGGAAAACTGAAAGATATCTCGGTGAATAGGAATGGAGACTTTTCAACCGATGAATAGTGACGAAGACTTTTCAACCCGTGAATAGTAACTAGGATATTTTTGGTGAATAGTGTTTTCGAAAAATCTAAATATAGGGGTGTTTTCGATTTGAAAATCACCGTTTTTCTGAATGAGCCGAAAGCGACGAAAACTTGTAAGTCTCTCTCTTTTTCCGATTTTCTGCCTCAGGTGCGCCGCCGCTGATGGCTGGAAAAATTCAATGTTGTCGGTTTCGGCCGATTTTCACACACGACATAGGTCTCGATGAGACGAATCTAGGATAGGTCTCGGAATTCAATTCCGATTTCTCATTTGCCTGAAAACGGCGAAAAATGGCCTCCAAAACCTAAACCCTAACCTTCACCACCTTTTCTCTCTCTTCCTGTTTTCTGTCACCTACTCGCCGGAGCTGCTGCCGGAGGACCCCTGGTGGTGAGGGGGTGTTGCTGAAGGACCGGCACCACCGTGGGTGGTGGCACCAGAGCTGAACAATGGGTGTATATATGTATATCGCATGTGTGTGTGTTTTGAGTGTGTGTGCATGTGTGTTCGCTGATTGGGGGCGGTGCAGGTGGCGCCGTTGTGTGGGAACAGTGAGCCGGTGCTGGTGATGCACTGGCGAGGTTAGGTGGAGGTGGCCGGTGGCTGGTGGCCGCAGGCCAGGTTATGTTTGTGTGTGTGTATATAATCTAGTGTGTGTGTATAGCTCTTGTTGTGTGTGTGTTGGGCTGCTTTGGGATGGTGGTCGCTGGCCGGTGTTCCAGGTGGTAGAGGAGAGTCGCCGGCCAAGAGCTGGGTTTGGCTAGGGTTTGTGTGTGTGTGTGTAAGCATGCTCATGTGTGTATATAAGCTGCTGGGGGTTTGGGGTTAGGTTTGGATGGTCGCCGGTGACGGGAGGTCGCCGGCCGAGGGTTTAGGAAAGGTTGGGGTTGGTTTTACACATGTGGTTGACGAAGGGTTTTACGGTTGATTTTTTCGGTAATGTTCATGCCGGAATCTAGAAAGGGGTGGCCGGAGGTGGTAGCCGGCAGTGCAGGCTTACCGGAGGACGAGGTGGCGGCGGCACAGGGCGGCGGCGCCGCAGCTGGTGGCGCCGGAAAGAGGGGCAGTTGAGCAGGGTCGACGCCGGGAAGCCTGGATGCACCGGGCGCTGAGTTGCCGAGAAAACTCGGCAGCTGCCGAGACGCGTGCACACGCTGCCGAGAAAACTCGGCAGTCGCTGAGTCGCTTTCCGAAGCCGCTGAGACGCATTGCACACGCTGCCGAGAAAACTCGGCAGCTGCCGAGCCACGCCGCCGAGGCTACCGAGAAAACTCGGCAGCTGCCGAGTGATACCTGCCGAACTGCCGAGAAAACTCGACAGCTGCCGAGTGAAGCCGCTGAGGCTGTCGGGTTTTCCACCCGGTGCCGGGTGCACGTACGCCCCGTCGCACGCAATGCTGTGTTTTTTATCCAAAGCCCATTTTTTCCACCGTACGTCGTCATCGAGTCGTTGCCGACGAGATGTCGTTGACCGAGGGTCGTGGACCCGGTCAAAGTCAACCCTTTAACTAAAATTACCAAAATACCCCTAAACTTAAAATGCTCCGTTTGAGCTCGTTTAACTCCGATCAAGCTCATTCTTTTTCTGTCGTGACCCAAATTTCATTCTCTATCATATCAGCCATATGGACCGATTATCCATCCTCATTTCTTCAACTCCAATATTTGTGATTATATGCTATGATTATTATGTACATGCATACATTATGAATATGACAAATAAGGACGGATGCCCTAAGTCATGTTAGGGATGGATTGGTGGCCCGTAAAAAGCACGATACGTTAGGGATGAACTGGTAGCTCGTAAAAAGCACCATACTTTAAGGATGGATGGTGGCCTGTAAAAAGCACCGAGTATAGTTGAGTGCTCTTAGAGCCGTGTGTTCTTTAATTGTGTGTTATGCATTCTATATGCTGTGATTACTTGCCAAACCAATATATGTTGGATTTGTTATGCTTACCTAATAACTGTTAAAAATAAGGAAAGTATCCCCACGAGTGTATTCAACGCACTCACCCCTATTCTGTACTCACACTACAGGAGATGAAGAGAAACTTGATGCGTAGAGAGAGTGGTGCCCTATCAGCTGTGTCCATCTTCTGGTTTTGTCTTTTAAAGCTATGTTGTTCGTTTGTAAAAGAAAACTATATTTCTCCTTTCTTGTATTGGATCCTGATGTTTTTCCACTACGTAAGGTTTCAAACTCTATTTTATCGGTTGTATCCGATGTTGTACGTGTACCACTTCTTATTCTTTTCTTTTTCTTTCTATTTTATATCATGTATGCCTTCTTTCCCTTTCTTTCTTCACACCCAAAAAGAAAAACTCTGATAAGTTTTATGAAAAGAAAACAGGGCGTAACAGATGGTATCAGAGCTTAGTTCTACCCTTTGTAGGGCTTTGCTCAAGCTGGTTTTAATTTTCAAATGTGTTTTAAACGAGAAAGTATTTTCGAAAAGAAATGTATATGCATCATTCTCTCTCTATACGTGTCTCTCCCTAATCATAAAAACTTAATAAAAGAATGTTTATCTGCTATGTGTTTCTCATTTATCTAATATAAATTGTTTAGGTTTGACGGGGGGTTAAGAATATAGATTTACGGTCTAGGTTTGATGGGGTGTTAAGGATATTGCGCCATGATAAAAAGATCTTTTAAAAACCCTCTTGACGTCACTACAATCGATGCATTGCTTTTGGCCATCACCAAAAGGGCCGCTGATTGCAGCTGCATGAGCCCGTGTGCGTAAACCGCCACAAGGGCTGCTGACTGCAGGAACGTGAGCTCATGTGCGTAAATGGTCGTTTGCATTAGTAGATGTTGTGTGACTGATAGTTGAGATTACCATTGACCCTTGTTTACAACAGTGTGAGCTAGTTGGTGTGTTTTTCCGGTTCGTGGTTGTGATACATAAGGTTGGTTTTGATACTTAAAGTCTATAGGGAACCATGTGTGAATGTCAGTGATGTGTTTCATGATGTTTTACTTATGTTGTGTTTTTCTGGTTAGTTTATGCAAGTTGGGTATACACTACCCAACATGACCATGTTATGCTACAATGATAAACAAATGACAGAGAATCTATTGAGATTATTATATGGTTTACGGAGTAACGTATACCGATACCATGGTACCACTTATAGTTTATCTGTTGTTATAGATTGTTGGGTTACATGAGGTAAATTATAAGGGATAGTTTTCGCATATTGTCTTTAGAATTATGCCTCGAGGTTGACCACGAAAGGTCCAGCCACCAACTGCGAATCCGCCAACTGTAAATCCACCAGAACAAAATGTGGATGCTACAATGATGGATTTAGTGTCCGTTCTTAGGGGACTGACACAATATTTCGAGGTAACTTGAGCCACCCCACAACCAACAGGATCCGATTCGAACCTAATATACGAATAGTTTTGGCGATTTAATCCACCGGTGTTCGATGGGAAAGGAGAACTACCAAATGCGGAAGAGTGGTTAAGGTCACTTGACCGATTATTTGGACACTTAACGTGTACCAAGGAGTAGAAGATCTCTTACGCAATCTTCCAGTTCACCGAAGAAGTGAGTCATTGGTGGGACTCGTATGAGAGGACCCTAGTGCCAGCTCAAAGAGAGGAAATGACCTGGGAAGATCTTAAGGAAGTGGTTGCTCGTCACTTCATACCTCAATCCTACAAAGATAAAAAGGAAATGGAGTTTCTACATCTCTGTCAAGATAGCTCGACGATAGGAGAGTACGAGCAGAGGTTTAACCATTTGAGCAGATACGCCACTCACTTGGTAGACACTGATATCAAGAGGGCCCGATGTTTTGAAAAGGGTATTCACTCAGAGATCAGTTCAATTTTGGCAAGATAGGGAAACCTGACCTATGCCAACGTCGTGGAGAGAGCCCAAGAGATCTCCTCTCACCTGCCCATGGACGTGTTACTGCCCAAGAAGGTTGATGAGATACCTGGAAAGAAGAAGTGGATTGAGCCGAGTCAAAGCTTCGATCAAAACAAATTTCCAAGGACTAACAATGTTCCACTTCTCCCTATTCCTAGACCGGGGAACTCATGTTCCAAGTGTGGAAAATCGCATGTGGGACTCTGTCTCCATGGAACCCGAAATTGCTATAAGTGTGGGGAATTAGGACGTATAGTGCGCGACTGTTAGAAGTTTAAGAATTCAATGAGTACAGCACAAAGGCCAAGGCCAGGAGCAGGCCAGGCTTGAACATTCGTCCTTACTTGCTCAGAGGCTGCCGATAGATAGGTTACAGATGATGAACTTTTAGTATTATATATGTAAATAGATATATAGTGGCTTTCACCTTGTAGTAATGTACATGATCTTTCGTTGGATGTACGAGCTGCCCACCTCTTGCTTTGATATGTATAACATACCAGATCGTCATTTGCTATACGATGAGATTTACGTTTACATCTCTCTTCGCATTTCAAGTTTTATTTCTTCATCTATAGTATTACGGTGGTACCGGATCTGTTAAAGCACGTGAACGACTGGATAGTTGCTAAAAACTTTAGAAGTTAGTATTTCTTTGGAAAGAACGATACAAACAAAACATCTTTGCTTAGGTCTAAAGATCGCGCTTAGGAGTATAATTCTTTTAGCCGATCTATATGTGTTAGAGATGAATTTGAGGTGATTATGGAAATGGATTGGCTTACGGTAAAATCATGTAGTGAACAAGTGCCGTGCGTGAGAGGTTGTCTTTCAAACATCTGGAGAACCGGAGTCCATCTTTCATGGGACATGAGTTAAAGTTGACTCAAGGATTATAACGGATATGAAGACAACCCAGATGCTTAGCAAAAGGAATTGCGAAGCTTGGTTGGTCAATAGGTGAACCCTGAGCAAAGATCAATTTCTATCGAGAATGAGACACAGAAGTGTGATTCGGTTACGAAGGTTTGAGAAAGAATTGGAGAAGCTCGGGATTGACAAAAGTTCGGAACATTGAGCTTAGCCAAATAATCAAGGCCTGCAAGTTTCTTGACGAGAAATGGAAAGAATGAAACAACACGGGAGTAAGAGGATGAGATTCTGTTAAAGTAGCCACTCTTGTCATTTCTAAGTACACGTTTAATTTTGAGGACACAATTCTTTTAAGGAGTAAGGGATGTAGCGCCCCGGACCAAAAATGAAACATAATTGATTGATTAAATATTAAACCTTAATTGAACTATTTATGTGTGTATATTTTGACTATTTAATTTAATTACGTGCGTTTCAGATACTTGTTTAAAACAAGTTTTACACGAAAAATTTTCTTGGACATGGTACATCGAGTATTTTTATACCATTAGATGCGTATTGGAAAAACGAGAAGATAGAAATGAACTAGGGGTCAATCGGAGACCCGATACTCAAACGGCGATAAAAAGGGCAAAACATGAAGTTTCGGAAAACCGAAAGATATCTCGATGAATAGTAATGGAGACTTTTCAACCGATGAATAGTGATGAAGACTTTTCAACCCGTGAATAGTAACTAGGATATTTTCGGTGAATAGTGTTTTCAGAAAAATATAAATATAGGGGTGTTTTCGATTCGAAAATCACCGTTTTTTCGAACGAGCTAAAAGCGACGAAAACTTGTAAGTCTCTCTCTCTTTCCGATTTTCTGCCTCCGGTGCGCCGCCGCCGGTGGTCAAAAAATTTCAACGTTGTTGGTTTTGGCCGATATTCGCACATGATGTAGGTCTCAATGAGACGAATCTAGGATAGGTCTCGGAATTCAATTCCGATTTCTCATTCGCCGAAAAACGGCAAAAAACGGCCTCCAAAACCTAAACCCTAACCTTCACACATTTTCTCTCTTTTCCTGTCTTTTGCCACCTACTTGCCGGAGCTGCTGCCAGAGGACCCCTGGTGGTGAGAGGATGTTGCTGGAGGGCCGGTGCCACCGTGGGTGGCGGTGCTGGAGCTGAATAGTGGGTGTATATATGTATATTGCATGTGTGTGTGTGTTTTGAGTGTGTGTTAGTATGTGTGCATGTGTGTTCACTGATTGGGGGCAGTGCAGGTGGCACCGCCGTGTGGGAACAGTGAGTCGGCACTGGTGATGCGCCGACGAGATCAGGTGGAGGTGGTCGGTGGCTGGTGGCCGCCGGCCAGGTTATGTTTGTGTGTGTGTGTGTATATAATCTAGCGTGTGTGTGTATAGCTCTTGATGTGTATGTGTTGGGCTGCTTTGGGATGGTGGCCAGCGACTGGAAGTCACCGGCCGGTGTTCCAAGTGGTGGGGGAGAGTCACCGGCGACTGGAAGTTACCGGCGACTGGAAGTCGCCGGCCAAGAGCTGGGTTTGGTTAGGGTTTGTGTGTGTGTGTAAGCATGCTCGTGTGTGTATATTGTTGGAACCGACGGATCGCCGGCCCTATGCTATCGGAATCGGGATCCATAAAAGTACGCAGCGGAAAGAGAAATCATACCCTTGTAGACCTCTTTGATCTTCTGATGTATTCCTCTGAGCCCTTCTCGAACGTTGCGTGGCCAACGATCCTTCGAGAAAAATCAGTTCTGCTCTCTCTCACTTATCACGTATTTTCTGTGATCTGTATTCTGTGTTTTGAGAGGCGCTGATGAAAAGAGCTATATATAGGCTACACCAGGGACCTAGAGGAGGAATTGGGTTGGGCCTCCTGATGGGCTTAAGTATCCTGTGTTCGGCCCAAACACATAACTTAAGCCCATCAATAATAATTCAGTCCACTAGAGAATTATTATTGAACTACCGTCTCAATCCCATATTTAATATGGGCTCCTTCTTATTATGTGTACATTTATTTCCCCGTGTTTAAGATATCGAATGTCCGTAAATTAAATAAGTTACTGACAACTTAATTAATTTACATCTAATTCCAAGAGTAGTACCACTCATCCTTATTATCATGTCGGATTAAATCCACCTGCAGGGTTTACATGATAATCCTTATGAGTTCCTCAAGGGGACATTATCATCCTAAATAATTAGGACACAGATTCCTTCTACAATCAACAACACACCATATAAACAATGCTATCTCCCAACTCACCGAGCTTATTGATTTATGAATAAATCTCACCCATTGGTAAATTAAAGAAATAAACACTGAGCATACGTGCCCGTTATTATATAGGGATTAAGAAGATGTACATCCATAATAACAGAGGTCTTGTTCTATTATATAGTCAGTATAAAACGAACAACCTCAAATGGTCCTGCTCAATACACACAAAGTGTACTAGTGTAGTTTTATAGTCAAGACAGACTAATACCAAACTACACTACAACCATTCCGATGATTTGTCCAAATCCATCTTGGTTGTGAGCTACTATTTATAATTTATAAGAAACTGATAACATGATCTTCTGTGTGGCACCACACACCAAGTTATCTATAATATAAATTAATTGGACATTGCATAAACATATATAACAAATATAAAATGCAAACATATGACCAAAATGATTCTTATTCCATAAAGGATGTTCATACAAAAGCTAGACTTATAGTATACATCCTAACAATCTCCCACTTATACTAAAAGACTATGCTGCCATAAGCGCCGCCATACATCTGATTCCCATCCCTTCAACATGCCCATCAAAAGCTTTCGCTGGGAGGGCCTTTGTGAAAGGATCTGCTAGGTTATCTGCTTGATGCAATTTTGGCGACAACAACTTCTCCTTGCTTTACGATGTCTCGTATCAGGTGGTACTTGCGCTCAATGTGTTTACTTGCTTTATGGGCTCGTGGTTTCTTCGAGTTTGCCACTGCACCACTGTTATCACAATAAATTGTGATAGCTTTGGGCAAACCAGGAATCACTTCTAAGTCCATCAAGAAGTTCCTGAGCCATACAGCTTCTTTGGCTGCCTCAGAGGCTGCCACATACTCAGCTTCCATGGTGGAGTTTGAAACGCATTTCTGCTTAACACTCCTCCATATAATGGCTCCACCTCCTAAGGTAAACACATAACCCGAGGTAGATTTACTGTTGTCCCTATCCGACTGGAAATCAGAATCTGTGTAACCCATAGGAAGCACATCATCTGCTTGGTAAACCAGCATATAATTTCTAGTCTTTTTCAGGTACTTTAAAATATGCTTTACCGCAGTCCAATGTCCTTGTCCTGGGTTACTTTGATATCTGCTAACCATGCCCACGGCAAAGCAGATATCTGGCCTCGTACATAACATTGCATACATTAGGCTTCCTACGACCAAAGCATAAGGAACTGCCTTCATGTCCTCTATCTCCTTTGGTGTCTTAGGACACATCTCCTTAGATAAAGGTACTCCATGTCGAAAAGGTAGAAAACCTTTCTTGGAGTTTTGCATGCTAAAACGAGCTAGAATGGTATCAATGTACGAAGCTTGAGATAAGCATAACATTCTTTTCTTGCGATCCCTTATAACTTTGATCCCAAGAATATGTCCAACTTCTCCCAAGTCCTTCATATCAAACTGCTTGGACAACCATACCTTTACGTCTGACAACACCTTGACATTGTTGCCAATGAGCAAGATGTCATCTACGTATAGTACAAGAAATACCACCACGTTTCCATCACTCTTCTTGTATACACAAGACTCATCCGGACATTGAATGAATCCATAAGACTGGATTACCTCATCAAAATGGATGTTCCAAGATCTCGAAGCTTGTTTCAATCCATAAATGGACCGATTAAGCTTACACACAAGATGCTCTTTGCCCTTTGCAACGAATCCTTCTGGTTGCTTCATATAGATGTTTTCTTCAAGACTACCATTAAGGAAAGCAGTCTTGACATCCATTTGCCAAACCTCATAATTCATATGAGCAGCAATAGACAAAAGAATCCAGATAGACTTAAGCATGGCTACCGGCGAAAAGGTTTCCTCATAATCGATTCCTTCTTTTTGAGTATACCCCTTCGCAACAAGCCTTGCTTTGAAAGTTTCTACTTTCCCGTCTGATCCTCTTTTTCTTTTGTAGACCCACTTACATCCAATGGCTTTTACACCATTTGGTGGTTCTACTAGCTCCCAGACTTGATTAGAATCCATAGATTCTAATTCAGAATTCATAGCTTTTTGCCAAGATTCTGCATCTTTATCTTGGAGTGCTTCGTCATAGGTCCAAGGATCAGATTCATGTTCACCAGGTACTAAGTCCGAAGACTCTCCCAAAAACATGAATCTATCAGGCTGTCTAACAACCCTCCCACTACGACGAGGCACTTGTGGTAAATGTGTATCATTAGTGACACATGGTGCAGACCCCTGTGGTATCTCATCTTGTACCGGTGGTACTAAGGTAGGGATTTCCCCTCTGATTTCCTCTAAAACAATTTTACTTGTGGGCTTGTGGTTCATTACATAGTCCTCTTCTAAGAATCGGGCATTTGTGCTAACAATGACCTTCTGATCCTTAGGACTATAAAATAAACCACCTTTCGTTCCTCTAGGATAGCCCACAAACAGCCGAACATCCGTACGAGATTCCAACTTATCAGCGTCTCCCTTTAGCACATGTGCTGGACTACCCCAAATCCGAATGTGTTTAAGACTAGGCTTACGCCCATTCCACAATTCTGTGGGAGTAGAGGGTACTGTCTTAGAAGGTACCAAGTTTAGAATATACGCTGCCGTTTCCATGGCATATCCCCAAAATGAATTCGGTAATTCCGAATAACTCATCATCGATCTAACCATTTCCATGAGAGTCCTATTCCTTCGTTCTGCCACACCGTTCTATTGGGGTGTACCAGGTGCAGACAATTGGGATTGAATCCCAGCCTCTGAAAAGTAATTCCTAAACTCTCCTAAGAGGTACTCGCCACCACGATCAGATCGTAGTGTTTTGATACATTTACCATGACGCTTCTCCACATCAGCCTTGTACTCTTTGAATTTATCAAAGCACTCAGACTTGCGGCGCATCAAATAAATATACCCATATCTCGAAAAATCATCTATAAATGAGACAAAATATTCGAAACCACCTCTTGCCTGGATAGTCATAGGACCACACAAATCAGAATGAACCAATTCCAACACTTCTTTGGCTCTATACCCCTTGGCTTTAAAAGGCCTCTTGGTCATTTTTCCTTCCAAGCAGGACTCGCAGGTCGGATAGTTTTCCACTTCCAATGAACTCAAAGGTCCATCGGCTATCAACCTTTGAATCCTACTCAAGTTAATGTGACCTAGTCTTAGATGCCAAAGATATGTTTGGTTCATTTTAGAAGGTTCTTTTCTCTTATTTGAGTTAGAAGATGTATTATTAATTTCCATTTGTTGCATCGTAGGAGTTATTGGATTAAGAGTATATAAATTGCCAACCAACGTACCAGAACAGATAATAACCCTATTTTTCTTGACAACCACTTTGCCATCAAAAGAAACAGAATATCCATCCAAAAATAACTTAGAAACCGAAATCAAGTTCTTTCTAAAACAAGGTACGTAAAGACAATTCCTCAAAACCAAAGTCTTGTTCCTATCAAAAGATAAATAAACATCTCCCACTGCAACTGCCGCCACTTTCGTAGCGTTGCCCATGTAGATGGTAATCTCGCCCTCACTAAGTCGCCTGGTTTCCTGGAACCCCTGCAAAGAATTGCAGATATGATCAGTGGCTCCCGTATCTACATACCAGGTACCGGTAGATAACACCACTAAACATGTTTCAGTAATTAGTGAATAAGATTTACCTTCTTTGTTCTCCTTTTTCTTGGGACAATCTACCTTCCAATGTCCAGGCTGCTTGCATGAGAAGTACTTGCCCTTCGGCTTTTTCACGTCACCTTGTGGCCCAGCCTTTTGAGGTCCATTCGCTTTGTTTACCGAAGGATTCTGTTTCTTCTTCTTCTTTCCACCTTTCGGCTTAGAAGTAGAAACATTTTCAGCAACGTAAGCTTGAGCACTTTGATGAAATAGTCCTTCTACCGATTTGAGTTCTGTCAGAAGTTCCGCCAAGGAGTACATCCTTTTATTCATATTATAATTAAGGTGGAACTGCTCAAAACTCTTAGGCAGTGTTTGGAGCACGATATCGACCTGGGTTTCCCCATCGATTTCAGCTCCAAGGACTTCCATCTCATTCAAATGAGCCATCATCTTAAGGACGTGATCACTCACAGGTGTCCCCTCAGACATGGTGGTCATCATTAAGTTTCTCATTGCCTCCTGTCTGGTAGCTCGACTCTGGTGTCCGAAGAGTTCTCTGAGATTGTGCATCATATCATAGGCAGTGGGCATGGCCTGATGCTGATGTTGCAGTACATTTGACATGGAAGCCAAAATGTAACACCGCGCCATCTCATCTGCCTTAACCCACTTTCTATAATGCGCTTTCTCCTCTTCAGTAGAGTTTTCATCAGGCATGTCAGGACAGTGCTCATGGAGTACAAACTTGTACTCTTCAGCAGTTAGGACAATATCCAGGTTTCTTTTCCAGTCAATATAATTAGGACCAGTAAGTTTGTTTTCTTTGAGTATAACAGCAAGTGGGTTGAAAGACATAATGAAATCCTGAGAATCATATAAATAAATAAATAAATACACAGGTCATAACATATAGAATTTAAAGCCTATATTGTTCCCTCAAACAATATAATTAAATTCACCAACACCTCAAAACACCGTGAATTTCGCATGCCACGATAGTGTGGACGTATGCTAATTCAAACATTTGTAAGAGGAGGTTTTACCCATTAATTTCATTATCTTGTCAAACAAAATGTAATTAATAGTTGGTTTAGCTTTAGCCATGCAAACAACAGCACTTACTCCGATGGGGAGGATACTATCATATGCACCTAAGTGTGTACCATTTCTTAATACTAAGTCCATTATCTAGGATTGTATCTCTTCAGATGGAGAAGATCATATGCTCCTAAATAATTTTCTATAATTATCCATAGAGGAAGTTTGATCCAGTGATCCGCAATCAAACTCATCCGATGTGGAGGAAGGCACTTAAAGCCAACGCGCAAGTTTAAATGCATCACTTACAAACCAGTAATGGAGACCATGGGATTTATTCAAAATAAATCCCTCTCCCACTTAGTTATTTAAATGAGGGATTTTAGCATGCAATAACATATAACATATAAAAGCATGCTTGATAAAACAACAAACAAAAAGAAAGGCAATAAATATGGAATATTATAAATCCAACTATTATGGCCACTTCGATCGAAAGTTTGCCTGCTAAACGGGGATCGACCTGCCCGGTCAGGTCGCGGGGATCGACCTGCAGGTTGTTGCACAGATCAGCGCCAACCTAGCAATCTGATCGAACAACCCCATCCAGCAATCTGTTCCAACGCCAGCAATCTGATCGAACAGCCCCTTCGAACGCCAATCCTAGTTCGAATAGAAGTATCGATCGAACAGGAATCCTATACAGAATCTAGTTCGAACATCTACCAATCCTATACAGAATCTAGTTCGAACATCTACCAAACCCTATACAGAATCTAGTACGATCAGAATACACCATATGAGATCGAACAGAATTACATCGAGAACAAATCAAGAATATGTAAAACCTAACACGACAAACCGCCGTGTTTTTACTATTACAATCATGCAACCAACCCAAAATAAAAACCTCGACAGGTCCGAGGGTTTAGATCATATATTAAACATACATACAGACCATAATAGTTGGATATATAGGTAACCTGCAAAATCGAGTTATCCTATGCAATCCTACTATCATACAATCTGAATATAAAACGTATGAAAAAGCATAAGATCGTAATATATAACCGATCCAATTACATAGAACCAGAAACCGTGGCTCTGATACCACTTGTTGGAACCGACGGATCGCCGGCCCTATGCTATCGGAATCGGGATCCATAAAAGTACGCAGCGGAAAGAGAAATCATACCCTTGTAGACCTCTTTGATCTTCTGATGTATTTCTCTGAGCCCTTCTCGAACGTTGCGTGGCCAACGATCCTTCGAGAAAAATCAGTTCTGCTCTCTCTCACTTATCACGTGTTTTCTGTGATCTGTATTCTGTGTTTTGAGAGGCGCTGATGAAAAGAGCTATATATAGGCTACACCAGGGACCTAGATGAGGAATTGGGTTGGGCCTCCTGATGGGCTTAAGTATCCTGTGTTCGGCCCGAACACATAACTTAAGCCCATCAATAATAATTCAGTCCACTAGAGAATTATTATTGAACTACCGTCCCAATCCCATATTTAATATGGGCTCCTTCTTATTATGTGTACATTTATTTCCCCGTGTTTAAGATATCGAATGTCCGTAAATTAAATAAGTTACTGACAACTTAATTAATTTACATCTAATTCCAAGAGTAGTACCACTCATCCTTATTATCATGTCGGATTAAATCCACCTGCAGGGTTTACATGATAATCCTTATGAGTTCCTCAAGGGGACATTATCATCCTAAATAATTAGGACACAGATTCCTTCTACAATCAACAGCACACCATATAAACAATGCTATCTCCCAACTCACCGAGCTTATTGATTTATGAATAAATCTCACCCATTGGCAAATTAAAGAAATAAACACTGAGCATACGTGCCCGTTATTATATAGGGATTAAGAAGATGTACATCCATAATAACAGAGGTCTTGTTCTATTATATAGTCAGTATAAAACGAACAACCTCAAATGGTCCTGCTCAATACACACAAAGTGTACTAGTGTAGTTTTATAGTCAAGACAGACTAATACCAAACTACACTACAACCATTCCGATGATTTGTCCAAATCCATCTTAGTTGTGAGCTACTATGCCTGCCGAGCTGCCGAAAAACCATGGCAGC
This sequence comes from Scutellaria minor, assembly GCA_954870855.1. NCBI lineage: Eukaryota > Viridiplantae > Streptophyta > Magnoliopsida > Lamiales > Lamiaceae > Scutellaria > Scutellaria minor. Next base: position 9,921,096 of record OX940731.1, on the reverse strand, counting down.
TGCCAAGTGAATCCGCTGAGGCCACCGGGTTTTCCACCCGATGACGGGTGCGCGAGTGTCCCATCGCACGCGATGTCGTGTTTTCGATTCGAAGCCCGTTTTTTCCATCGTACATCATCATCGAGTCGTCGTCAACGAGATGTCGTTGACCAAGGGTCGTGGGCCCGGTCAAAGTCAACCCTTTAACCAAAATTACCAAAATACCCCTAAACTTAAAATGCTCTGTTTGAGCTCGTTTTAACTCCGATCGAGCTTATTCTTTTTCCATCATGACCTAAATTTCATTCTCTATCATTCAACCATATAGACTGATTATCCATCCTTATTTCTTTAACTCCAATCCTTAGATCTCTCGATCCGTCGCGCCTTTAACGATCGTTTTTCCACCGAAACCTTTTATAACTTTATTTATATATTTATTAAGGATCTAAGAAACACCGTAATTGTGTAGGCTACTTGTTGGCTTGAGCCTTGTGTTGTCCGATCTTTGGTACTCGCTACTCACGTGGTAACCACCGAATAAGGTGGGGGTAACTTCTAAACTCAATATGTTTATTATTTTGCATATTTGATATTTGAACTGTTGAACTCTACGTGCTGTGATTATATGTTGTGCTTATTATGTACATGCATACATTATGAATATGGCAAATGAGGACGGATGTCCTAAGTCATGTTAGGGATGGACTGGTGGCCCGTAAAAAGCACCATACATTAGGGATGGACTGGTGGCCTGTAAAAAGCACCGAGTATAGTTGAGTGTTCTTAGAGCCGTGTGTTCTTTAATTGTGTGTTATGCATTCTATATGCTGTGATTACTTGCCAAACTAGTATATGTTGGATTTGTTATACTTACCTAATAACTGTTAAAAACAAGAAAATTTTCCCCACGAGTGTATTCAACGCACTCATCCCTATTCTGTACTCACACTACAGGAGATGAAGAGAAACTTGATTCGTAGAGAGAGGGGTGCCCTATCAGCTGTGTCCATCTTCTGGTTTTGTCTTTTAAAGCTATGTTGTTCGTTTGTAAAAGAAAACTATATTTCTCCTTCCTTGTATTGGATCTTGATGTTTTTCCGCTGCGTAAGGTTTTAAACTCTATTTTATCTGTTGTATCCGATGTTGCAAGTGTACCACTTCTTATCCTTTCCTTTTTCTTTCTATTTTATATCATGTATGCCTTCTTCCCCTTTCTTTCTTCACGCCCAAAAAGAAAAACTTTGATAATTTTTATGAAAAGAAAACGGGGCGTGATAGTAATATCTTTCACTACACCATATATTTTAGTTGTACAAGTAAATACCTTATGAGTAAACAACTAATACTTTATGAATATACAACTAATATCTTATCAGTATACAACTAATATGTGTCACTAAAACATATATTTCTGTTATACAAATAATACCTTATGAGTATATAACTAATACCAAACTAATAATACATTTGAGGTACATACACTAGGGGTATATAAGTTTTTACCATAATTATTTTGTAAATAAAGAAAATAAATAGATGAACTTACTTACTCTTTGTTCATGATGGTGATCTCCCGTATTGATTTGAGAATTTGTTTGTTCATCAATGTCTTTCTGCACTGACTAACCGTTATCAGCCACAAATATCTACAAAGAATGTTATTAAATAAAAATTATATTTGACTATAGTATACTTATATTTTTATTTTTTAAATTAATGTTAGTACCAATTCATTCTTCTTTGCCTAGTTTGCAATTGAGGTCTTTGAAGTCCATAAAATTATAATGATTCTTTCTGTTAATTTCTTCACTTGTCTCCTCGACAAAACTTCTTTGATTGAGAACCAACTCTTTTTTTGGGTGTGGACTTACGAATCGTGGGCTATTCCTTTTCATTTTAGCATTTGTTATCATATATGTCCTATCTTTTTCTATTTTACCTAATGTATCAATTGATATCATCATTGAATATTCGAACTCCAACAAGGGCTTCCTGCTCAATTTGATTTGTTGAAAGCATGGTTAATTTCTTATTTCTTGATTTTTGTAGTATTAGTCAAGTTTGAAATAGTGCATGTCTCATCATGCATCATTACTAGTTTCTTGATTGTCATTGTCCCACAAGTATTTGATTGACTTATTTGAATAACTTTCAGTCGAATTGTTGGTGTTCCTTCATTAACCATTACACAAATAACAGTCATCATGGTATCTTTCGACATGATTCTTTTTTTGTTCTTACACATAAAATAATCATTGATTTCATGGAATCATAAAAAAAAAATATTTAAGATTTCATGGAAAAAAATGAAGAACTTGGCCAGCAGAACAACTACCTTCCACCAACAAAGATCACATATCTTTCCAACACAACCATTCATCAACACTTTATAATAATCACAATTCAAACGACTCATTTTAAGCTAAATTTCCTATTTTCATAATTGTCTACAAGAATGATAAGTGAATTTCAATTCCATCAATCAAATAATTTCATCACATAGCTGGTCAGTCATTGAATCATTTTAAAAACAATTCACAATCAAAGGATCATTTCATAGATACACTTTATTTTTCTTTATATTTTCAATCAAATAAAACTTACACAGATGATTGATTTAATCATCCTTCAATTATCTTTCTTTGATTATATCAAATTTAATCTTCCTTCAAAATCTCTAAGTATAATTTGATAGGTTATGGCTTTATATTTCTTTATTTTTCTTTGTCCTTCCTTCGAATAAATCTCTCTTTATTTTTCTTTATGTCACCATATGTTTTTACGGTGGGTCTATACCCACCCCACCATCTTCTAAGCACATCCCATATTAAAATAAATGGAAAGTAAATAAAAATAAAAAGACGAAAATACCCTTTATTTTTAAATAAAAGAAATATTTGTCTCTTCTTCTACATCTTTTTCTCCGTATTTCTTAAACCCTAACTTAAATAAACTAACAAATCTTGGTTTATGAAAAAAATAATCAAAATGATAGATGAAATATATATTTGGAACGTATAATTCAAGATTTTTCATACATGTTTATAGTTTTATAAAATGTAGTTAAATATTCAAAAATAGGATGGTATTGTAAAAAAATTATTGAAAACACGTTGTTCGACCAGTATAGGTCGAACATTACATCGTGTCTTTGACCTCTACAGGTCGAACATTCTAAGAGAGGTTCAACCATAGGTAGGATACTACATTGTGTGTTCGGCCACAAGTAGAACAGTACAATGTGTGTGTTCAACCGTTGATGAACGAACACACTATTATGTGTTCAACCAATCAAGGTCGAATGATGACAAAAAACTTCAATTTTTAAACTTTTTTTACAACATTTTCATGCAAATCTCATTGATTGAATTCAAAAAATGCATAAACCAAAGATTTGTGATGTATGAACATGATACCTAATATTTTCATCAAAACTTTAAGAAAAAATAAAGGCAAATGAAAATTTGAGAAGGGGGAGGCAGAGTTTGAGAGGAGAAGGTTTTTTTTTGTTTTTTTATTTTATTTTATTATAGAGGGTATAAATGTAATGTGGTGGGTGTGTTTAGAAATTTTATAACTTAAAGATTTTAAATGTGAGTGTATTTAGTAAATGAGGTGTGGTTAGTAAGTGGTAGGGTATATATAACCCCACCCATGTTTTTAGTTTAAGTTTGATACGTTATTTATAATGATATTTCTTACTGTATGAGCTTTAGGATCCCTAATTGTATTAGGTTTGAATTTCTTTATTTTGAGAGTTTGTTTAGTGTAGAATTCTAATTGTATTTGATTTGAATTTCTTTATTTTGAGAGTTTATTTAATGGTAGAATTCCTAATTATATTAGGTTTTAATTTTTCTTTTGTCATCATCTTTTAGACACATGCCCATGAAAAAACCTTATAGCTAAAAAAACTTAGTGCAAGAATTGATATGAAACCGTCTCATATAAGACCTATTCTACATATAATTATTTTACCAACCAAATGTTCCAACAATGACATATAATGATTCACTATTACCCAAAGAAAATATATCTTAAAAAAATTGGTAGTAAAATATTTTTAAAGAATGAAACTAAATTAAAAAAAAAAACTATTGCTACTAAATTTGTTTTATCATATATATATTTTTTTGATGCCACTTATCGATAATATCTTTTATAATTCAATTTCAAGATATTCAAGTTGTAAGGAATATCATGAGAAATCATAATAGTACGTGCTAAATATTTATATTATTTTTTTAGAATTAAATACACTTAGTTATATATTAATTAATAGATTTATGTATGTTTTATATTAGAATGATCCATATTGTGAAATAACAATAACTATATCTTTTATCCAGGTATAATTTTCATATTAATGGTTAATATGTATAGATCTCATAGCAATGAAAGATTTGTGAAAATATATCTACAAAAGGACACTATAGAGTTGAAAAAAATATTAATTTTCAAACAATTTTTTAACGAACACACTTATATGATATTATTTTTCATCCTTATTGATATAGATATTTTGGAAGTGTATTATATATCTGGTATTAGTCGATATCGATATTTTGGAAGTGTAAGATATATATTTAATATCAATATCGATAGTTTGTGATATTATGTAACATATATCGATAGTCTATATCTTTGATATTGTTATTTTTTTATTGTCTTGAGATATTGTGAATGTATAAATTTATAGTGTAGAATTATATCAAATATTGAAAGTACTCATTAGCTTAGAAGAAGAATAATCGAAACATCTAAAGCATAAATTATGAAAAGTTTCAAATGTAGAAATATTAATAGTCATTAGAATAATATTGATATCAATATTTTAATATGTTATGTAATAAACATTCATAAAGATGTAACTACGCTAGCCTTTTACAGAAAACTTCTTGTAGAATTTTTAAAATATTGTTAACGATATTGTCACATTCTCATTTGCAGATGGTATGAAGGACATTGGATTTGGCCGATCACGGCAAAGGGTGGTGTTTCATTTGTTGTTGCTTATCAACAATTTTGAGACACTTTCTTGAAAGTCAAATGGGACAGTTGGATTTGGGATAAATACATCTTTGATGGTCGCTCAGTTGTTCGTTGGCGGGTTCTCTATGATCGTCTGCCCATCATAGATGTGCTTCGAAGAAGAGAAATTATCTCTCTTTCAATATGTTTATGTTGTTTATCTATGGTAGAATCACTGGATCGTCTGTTCTTGGATTAGAAGTTCACAACGAATCTTTAGAGATGGATCTTAGAGGTTTTCGACTTGCAGTTTGATCTTGAATCAAGCATTTGAAAGACTGTTCTTCAAGCTGTTAGTGTGAAGTTTAGCATACAACTTAGCACTCCTTGGAAAACGGCGGTGGAATCTCTAGTTTGGTGTGTTTGGCATGCTTGGAACATGCTGGTTTTTTAGGATAAGAAGTTGACATTTGAGGCTGCTCGAAGTTTATTATAAACATGTATAAAGAAAGCAACTAATATGTTGGATGAATCTATGTTCAACACTCAACTTGAGCTCATGTGTTTCTCTCATCTGAAGATAGCAGGATGCTCAGGTTGAGCTTTGAAGATTATTCTAGTATACTGGATTGCGCCTTTAGTCGGTTTGGTTAAGACTAACACTAAGGTAGTACTTTAGGAGCGACGGGACAACTTCAAGTTGGTGGGATTTTCAGAAAATTTCAGGGTGCTGCTTGTGGTTGTTTTTCATTTCAAGGAGGGATCGGATATGCTTTTGATGTGGAGCTCATTGTGATGATGTTTGTGGTGGAGGCCGTTTATTCAAGGAGGTTGACTCGATTGTGGGTGGAATCAGATTTAGTCTACATAGGTTCGCTTCTCATGCATAGATCAATGCAAGTTTTATGGTACTTTAGAAATAGCTTGGCTTCTATGTTGCATATGACGTCGAAGATGGAATTTTGTGTCTCCCATATTTTTCGTAAAGAAAATCAAGTGGTGGATCGACTGACAAAGTTGGATGTAGATTTTCAAGGTGGCCTTCGGCGTCAAGTTTCTTGGGTCATTTGATGTTCATAGACTATTCTGAGCAGTTTTTCTATAGATTTGAATAAGTGTTCGATACTCTTTTTTTCCTAGCATAGTTTTTCCGTATAGGGTTTGTCACGTCCCGTTTTCTTTCACAAAATATCAGAGTTTTCATATGGGCGTGAAGAAAGAAATAGAAAGAGACGCATATCACAATAGAAAGAAGTAGAAGAAGACGACAGAAGAAAGAAGTAAGAGACGATGTGAAACATCACATATCAACAATCGGTCTCAATACCGACAAATTCAACATTCGCAGCGAATCACAACATCAGGATCTCACATTCCAAATATATACAAAAATATTACAAAACGTGAGTTAAATTAAAACATTGTTTTAGAAATGTTTGAGAGACATCGTCTCAATACAACAAAGCCAGAAATAGCACATCCTTTCTCCAACTAAGGTTCCTCATGCTTATCATCGCCTGTAGTGTGAGTACAGAATAAGGGGGTGAGTGCGTGGAATACACTCGTGGTGATAAAATCCACCTCTTGTGACTCAATAGAGTACAGAATACTAGTAAAATAATCTTAAGTCACGTTGTCACAACACATAAAATGCATAGCAGATATTAAAAATGGCAAGGGATGAATAGGTGCAGGATTCCCCCGTCTTATCCTATATAACGGTCTCAATACCACTAGTGCATTTCAAGAGGACCACCAAACCTCAACAGAGTAGTAGAAAGGAGCAAGGACGAATGCATGATCAGAGTGGACCTCGGTCCTTTCACAATAATAATATGACACAACAATTATATTCACAGCATTTAGTATTCTTCATTCATGCATTTAATAGGGAAAACAGTAAACAGATAAAGAGATAGAAATTACCCCCACCTTGTTCGGTGGTGACCACGTGAGTCACTAGTACTGAAAGTCTGATAACTCAAAACTCAATCCAACAAGTAGCCTACACAGTTACGGTGTTTCTTAGATCCTTAATACAATACAAATAAAGCTATAAAGGGTTCTGACGGAAAAACATTCATTAACGATATGACGAATCGAACGATCTAAAGATAGGAGTTGGAGAAACGAGAGGGACAAATCAGTCTAAGTGGCTGAGATGATAGGGAAAAAATTTTGGGTCACGACGGAAAAAGAATGAGCTCGATCAGAGTTAAAATGAGCTCGAACGGAGCATTTTGAGTTTAGGGGTATTTTGGTAATTTTGGTCAAAGGGTTGACTTTGACCGGGCCCACGGACCCCGGTAAACGACGTCTTGAAAAAGACGAGCAATGGAAAAAATGAGGTTCGAATCGAAAACATGGCATCGCGTGCGCGTCGGCACCAGACGGGCGCGCACGGGCGCTCGCGACTCCCAGCGGGCTCGGCAGCGGGACACGGCGCTCGGCAGGCTGCTGAGTTTTCTCGGCAGCTGCGTGCTTAGGCTCCCGGCGTCGGGCCTACTCGTTCTGCCACCTTCCCGACACCACCGGCCGCGGCGGCGCCGCTCTCTACCGCCACCACCAGGTTCGTCGGAAACCTCGCACCACCGGCTACCACCTCCGGCCATCTCTCGCCGGATTCCGACATGAATAGTGCCGGAAAAGTACGCTGCAAAACCCTTCGATACCCATTTTTTAAAAAATCCAACTCCAATCCAAAACTCCGGCCGGCGACTTCCAATCACCGGCGACCCTTCCCTAACCTTTGGCCGGCGACCCCCCATCGCCGACCACCTATTCCGGCCAACCCAATTCACCAACACAGCCATATACACTCACGCATGAAACACACACACACACGTTCAAACACACACATACTTTCCAAACTTGGGTGGCCTCCGGCCACCTTTCCCGGACCCTCACCAGCGACCTCCCGTCGCCGGCCCACCATTCACACACGGCAGTGCCACCCAGCGTTGCCCATATCAGCGAGCACAACACACACATACCACCACACCTCAACTCACACACACATGCACGACATGCATATATATACTATTGTCTATCTCCGGTGCCGCCACCCACGGCGGTGCCGACCCTCCAGCACGGCACCCTTGCCTCCGGTGGTCCTCTGGCAGCATCTCCGACGCGGTGGAGAGAGAAAAATGAACAGAGAGAGAGAATGGTGGAAAGGTTAGGGTTAGGGTTTAAGGGGCTGTTTTTCCCCATTTTCCGACGAATGAGAAATCGGAATTGAATTTCGAGACCTATCCTAGATTCATCTCATCGAGACGAATGTCGTGTGCGAAAATCGGCCGAAACCGACAACATTGAATTTTTCCGGCCACCGGCGGCGGTGCCGACGGTGGCTCGCCGGAAAACAGAAAGATGGGAAAAGAGAGAGGAGAGAGAGAGACTTACATGTTTTCGTCGCTTTCGGCTCGTTCGGAAAAACGGTGATTTTCGAATCGAAACCACCCCTATTTATAGATTTTTCATAAACACTATTCACCGAAAATATCTCCATTACTATTCATCGGTTGACTTTTCCGAGTTACTATTCATGTAAATATCTTCGCTTCATTTCACCATAAATATCTTCCGATTTTTTCCGAAACTCCGTGATTTGCCCTTTTCGACGCCATTCGAGCTACGGGTCTCCGATTGACCCCTAGTTCATTTCTATCTTCTCGTTTTCTCGATACGCATCTAATGGTATAAAAATATCCTATGTTCCACGTCTAAGAAAATTATCCATCTAAACCTCATATTAAAACACGTATCTGAAATACACGAAATAAATTAAACAGTTAAAACTGCGTACATAATTATCAAATCTTAGGTTTAAATATTTAATTAATTTATTATGCTTCATTTTTGGTTTGGGGCGCTACAGGGTTTTTCTATGTTAGGGTTTTAACAAGGTCGACACTTTTTTTCCCTTGTTTTGTTTTCCTTAGCTTGTTCTATTTTGTTTCATTCTTGGTTAAGTATAATTTTCATATAAATGTTTGATATGTTATGGTCTCACGACAATAACCATATTGTGAAATAACAATAATTATGTTTCTTTAATTTATCCAAGTAGTATAATTTTCATATTAACGGTTGATATGTATAAGTCTCGTAGCAATGAAATATGTGTGCAAATATATCTATAAAGGACAATATAGAGTTGGAATTCATGTTACATCAAAATGAAATATAATATTAATTTCAATTTGATGTAACATGTCCAAGAAAATGTTTGAGAATTCACTCATTTTAAGAGATAAGAACTAATGATATTCATATAATATTTCTATCGGATTATGTGCGATTGCTCTTAAAGAATTAAGGTTCAACTTACAAGAAATGTTGGATTATGATAGTCTCCTTAAAGACAGTGTCAAGATCACGAAATAGTCGATGCTCAGATGTATCATAACATCCATCACAAAGATCAAGACCTCCAATAAATGTAGTTATCTTCCGGTTATTGTCTTGATCTTGAGCGTTCACAATCACACATTTTTTATGGTGAGTATAAAGAGTTCCAACAACCTAAAGTGAACACAAAGAGGTCCAATTGATTTATCCAAGACACTATAAAACATAATCAAATGGTTGCCAAAACAAGAACTCAAAGAGTTAAGTGATTTTAAAAGAAGAATTGATTACATAGAATAAAACATGTATGTTGCTTAAAAAACTTTAGTGTTTCTTCATCACGAGTTTGCATCACTCATTCCTGCATTAATATAGGTCAATATTCATTATAATATGATAGTCGAAACACAACATTTACCATCAAACTTGTATACCAATAACTACCCATACAAACTGCAAGAAACGACTAAAAAATAACTCCTTTAAATTCAAATCACTACCATTTGGCAAAGTCTAATAGGCTCCCTCACCAATCTTACCTTATTATAAATCAACCAACCCATAATATACACTAAATGATGTGTCTCCAATATCGCGTGGTATATGTCCTCCCTACACTTTTCTTGCTTAAAATTTCTCCCCTTATCCACATAAATCAGATAACTAGGATTTGGTGTATATATATTATAGTTACAACATCAAATATTCCATATAACTCTTTATACTCATATTTTTTTTGGCTAAAACCTTAATACTCCATTCAAAATAACAGTAGGTCTAGAAAAGATAATTTGTTTAAAAAAACAACAAATTTGATTACCAAGAAGATGTCCTGAAAGAACTAATCTAATCTATTACACACTAAACATTAACCTATAAGAAACTCCAATTTTGTAGTTGTCAAGATTTGATCAAATGAACAACTTGATATTGGCCTAAGAATTGTGTTGTAGTTGGGAATTTCTTTATAAGTTGATACAATTCTCGTGCTTATCTATTTACAACATGAACTAATCATTATTTAGACTTTCAAGTTTGGCATAATATGCGTAGACGACCACTTGAAAATATTCTAAGTCTAAGAACACGGAAGCAGAAAGGAACAATATGCAAAACCAATCAAAATCTCAATCCTTGTTCTTTAAACAAATTCTACCTTCAGGCACAAAATAGGATAATCGGCAATAGAGAAACTCCATTCTCAATCAAGATAACAGATTGCCAACCAAATAAATATAATTTTGCAGAAAATCAAAAGCAAATTCCATCAAACATCATATAATTCAACAATTCTTAAACAAAATCCACACAAAAAAAGAAAGAAAGAGATATCTTACTTTCTAAAGAACATATTATCAACTTAAAACACCAATTGAGAATCTCATAAATTAAACAAAAAGAAAGAGACTGATACTAAATCAAAAATGAAATACTTACTTTCAGTATACAAAATGAAATCACCACCGTGCGATAATAATGCCTAGGCTTCAAGAAAGAGATCAAGTAAGAAAAAGGTATATGTTAGAAAATTTATGTTTAGATTTTGATGAAACAAACCAGTATTGTAATAGGAAATTAGAGTACCCTATTTTCCCATACTATTTAAGTGGAAACTTAGATTAGTTTTCAAATTTCATAAGTCGAAGCTGAAGAATGGAGGAACTCAAAAATCAGTAAGAAGAACGTTTATGGTAGCAGATGGATACAGTAGAAAAATCATATTGGATACTACATATAATAAGCAGTCGATACAACAAGCAACAAGCAAGAATACAGTAATACGAACAGAAAGTCTCATTGCAGTAATCTGGCACAGTAATCCAGAACTGAAAGAAGACTTAAATCAGGAAAAGACAACCACACACAACAATGTTGTACAAAGAAGATCAATGCTAATCGAGAATACATCTTGTCAAAAATAGCCAGTAAAGACAAGTGATCAAATAGTACAAATAACCAGTATCCTACTGGACCGACAGTCTGCAACAACCCTGAAGTGCAGTACAATCACATTAAATGAGCTGAAGAATAAGATAAGGAATTCATTCCCAAAAATTCAGAGACAATGAATGCAAGATCAAAGATGATCAAAGGGAATTCAAATTCAAATAAAGTGTGTCTGTCTTCAATGAGCACATTTTTTACATTTATAAATAGAAGAAAAGTCGACTAAAGAGATGACTAAAAAACTGATATTCAAAATTCACTCTCACAAAAACAAGTACTCAAGCTTTCTACTCTCTAAGTTTTCAGTCACTCAATCTCCTAGTGAAACAGTCAACCCTTCGAGTCATCAAGCTCTAGAGTCATCAAGGCTGCTTCAAGCATCAGTTGCAGAAAACATATATACTTTTAACCTCTGTGTTGTATCTGTGGTGTCCTCAGTTGATAGGATTTAGATCCTTATTGAGTGTTTTTTCTTAAGTTGTTATGGTAATAACTCTGTGTGAGTTAGTAGGATCCTGTGTGGGTCAGCTTGTGGATTCAAGCAACCTATGTGGAAGCCAGGGGTGGAAATTGGACAGATTGGATCAGAAATAGGGTGTTTCGAAAAAATTCCAAAAATTTTCTGAATTGGAAGACCAATTCTGATTCCGATTTCGAAATTTTTGGAACTGTAAAATCCATTCCGAAATCATGAATTTTTTTGGAAATTTCAGAAATTTCAGAAATTTCGGATTTTTTCAGAAATTTTGAAAATTCTGAAAATCATTTATACCATCCATGATATGGAACTAGAATTTAAGAGTGAAACAGTGACCCACAAAAACTTCCATGTCCACTGCACAAATCAAGAACCATCAATACCTAAAGCTCAGCAAAAATGTGAATTCAGAGAGAGAGAGAGAGAAGAGATAGAGTACCAATCATGACAAGAACAAAGAGAGCCCAGAACATGGTGCTCAGAGCAAACCAATACAAAGGCCAAACAACAATAAAATAGATTCAAACATAAAACATATTCTAATTCTCATAGTTCACATTGTTTTAGAGATGACTCACAATCATTTGGACCACTCAAACAGTTAATCTTCGGAGCTCTTCAATACCTACAATGAACATATAAGAAAAAATATTACGATTTTTCATTAAAAATAATAGTGATCATAAAAAAAACTAAGTAAATAATTAGAACATACCTTTTTCAATTTCCAAAAGAGTTTGTTCATTTTTTTCATCCTCAACATGTGACAAACCATTTCTCAACCAATCTTGGGCACACACTAAGGGCTCGTTTGGTTTGATGGGTAGGTTAGTTAAATTTAATATGGTAGGGTGAGTTAACACTGTTCATAAAATGGTGATTTGATGTTATTTTGTTGTTTGGTTTGAATGTTGGGTTGTTGGTTTAAATTAAATTGTATGTTTGGATTGTGTTTTCTGAATTTTGGCATGAGTTTATTTATCTAACTTTTGTTTGGTTCATAGGTTGATTTAAATTACATGCAAAATGTCAATTACACCACACTCATATTTTTTGTATTTATGCTCTATTTTTAAAAATAAATTATTAAATAATACTGCAATTATGTTTTTTTAAAAAGAGATATCACATTGCTACTAAACGCCATCATTTCTATCAAAGTACAGCTTAGGAGGCAATCATAATTTCTAAAGTCTGGACTGTCAATTTTGAATTCAACCCACCCTTCAAAACACAAACCACATCTCAAAACTATTTTGAAAAAATTCATTTGCATCCAAGGAGAACAAACCCCAAACAAGTGAGATACAAACCATCCTCAATTTGTATATCCCACCGGCGATTCCCTATGTCACGTAAATCACCCTCGTCTAGGTAAGCTTTAAACGATCTTTGTATTGTGATTCGAACTAGTCATAGATTTTATGTGTATTATTTTCGATAACTATGGAGAATAACCTGTATATGAAATCAATAATGTATTTAATTTCAAGAATGTTAAGATTAGGGCGATAATATAATTTCGAGCATGTAGCTTAAGTTATAAAGAGGTGGTTACACCTTGTTTTTGTGATTCATTTTTGGAGTATAGATTATTGATTTGGACAGTTTCAGCTCCCAGATAATCTTATTTCATCAGTGTAGTTGAGTTGACTTATAGTGTTTGAAAATTTTAAAAAAATATATAAAGTAATATATACTCATTTGTCTTTTGAATTCTGTAAAGGTGATTTATACATGATCCCCCAATGAAGTTTTATTCTTGTTGAAGTTTGGTTAATTTGGTGTTAATATAGTTTATTTTGCACCAAATTAAGTCCATAATCTATGATTTGATTTAATTTCATTGTATTGAAACTACCTAGCAACAATTGTTCCTCTCGGAATATGTACGGAAGTGGGACTCATATGCGTTGTTCGATGGATTCATTGATCCATTGTGGGTATGACATCCTACTAAATGAGAGGACTTCCACTACAAAAATAAATCCAGGCCGTCGGTTTATGGTGTGTCCAATAAGAGGGGTAACTTAATCAATATATACTCAAAGGGATTGCATTGAAATAATTCACCAACTAAAACAAGAGTTATTACTTATTTTACATAGGTTACTTGTTTTGTAGGAAGATAAATACGGCTTCTTTATTTGGTTGAAACCTCAACTAAGTGGGAAAGCTAGGGAAGTTGCAGTTGAATTTACTGATAAGATAGACAGACTTCAAATGGAGGTTAAGTTATTGAAAAAAAATGAATAACGAATGAAGTGCGTGATGAAGCTTTGTTTGTTGATAGTTATAACAATGACTGTGTTTAGCATTTATTTTCTTAAGATTAAACCATCTGGTGCAACTGCAATCGTGCATTTTGATGGCATGTAATATGTTTTTTAATTTGGGTAGAAAAGTGACGTTTTACTTTTCTTGTGTGTAGTATGTATGTGTCATTAACCTAATGTAATTGTGGACACCTTAATTTGCAACTTAAATATGAATTCTGCTTGAAACTCCGACTTTTATGATTTTGTTTGTAATATTGTATCGATCGTCACAAATAAGTTCTTTGATATTGCAATTTGTTAAAGAGAGTGAGGTCAAATTTATAAGTACATAACATAAAAAGGGTGATACTTTGAGTAAGCAAAAGTCTAAAGTTATTGAAAAAGTAGACCCAAATTAATTCATGTCTTGTATAGATCAAGGTATAACATAACATGCATAACTAGTAGCAACGATAGTAAGGTGGGTTGTTTGAAAGCCGGATAACAAATTGATCACATTAGGATGAGTTGTCGATTTTTATGGCCTCTCAAAGTAACACTTGTAAATATGTTGTAGTCGAGTCCATCATGCGGTTCATCTTTATTGATAATGAAGTTAGATGATGCTCCATTTGAAACAAGAAGAATTCCACTCAGACTTGTAGACGTCCAATATTTTCGGGAAAAGTTTTAAAATAGTGGAAAGTCATGCTCCTTAAATAAACGTTGAAGCACCATTTTCAAATGCTTATGAGCAGCTTTATGTTGCTATCATGCACATGTCAACAGTGTTCTATGTAATAGATATCTTACATTTTCAATCTTGCAATTATTCAAGTTTGCATAGTGAAGTATAAATTGTATTATATTTAATGGAATCTCTTTTGGCTTTACTGTTCTTACACCTTCCCAATTTCAAACTCTTATCTAAAGGAGAAAATACAAGATTTTTTCCAAAAATTATGATATACTTATACTTTTGTCATTATGCTCTTTATATACTCTCATCTTTATCGATAATGGTTAGTAGCTATTGTAGTGAAGCTATTACTTGGTTCATTTCCTCGAAAACAATATAAGTATAAAAATCTTACTACATTTACTCGAGTACAATATGACTTATGGTGTCACATCCCATTTTTTTTTCTTAAAATATCAGAGTTTTCACACGAGCGTAAAGAAAGATATAGTAAGGGACGCATCTCATAAACAGAAAGAAGGAGTAAGAGACGACAGAAGAAAGAGGTAAAGGATGAAGTGATATAATCACATATCAATAGTCGGTCTCAATACCGACAATACAACATAATTTAGCAGTGGAATTAAACCATCAGGATCTCACATCCACAGTATACTCAGAATTTATTACAAAAATGTGAATAAATTAAAACATTGTTTTGAAAATGTTCGTGTGACATCAGTCTAAAAACACAAGCCCAGACATAGCACCGCCTCTCTCCAACTAGGGTTCATCAGGCTCGTCATCTCCTATAACGTGAATTACAAAATAGGGGATGAGTGCGTGGAATACACTCATGGGGATAAACTTCACCTTTTATAACATTCAACAGATATAAAATACCGGAAATATAACCTTCATTCACGTTGTCACAACACATAAAATGCATAGCAGATATTAGAAATTGCAAGGGACGAATGGTGTGGGTATTATCCGTCTTACCCTATAAAATGATCTCAATACCGCTGGTGCATTTTAAGGACTATCAAACCTATCAGAGTAGTAGAAAGGGGAGGGAGTCGATTTTTTTACGGTCCATAGGACCCTTCGAACATGCAACGTGAACCGAAGTCCTTTCATAGTATAAAGTATGGCACAACAATTATACCCACAACATTTAGTATTCCTCATTCATGCAATAATAGGGAAAACAGTAAACAGATAAAGAGATAGAAATTACCCACACCTTGTTCAGTGGTTACCACGTGAGTCGCAAGTAACAAAGGTCTCGTATCTCAATGCTCAACTCAACAAGTAGCCTACACAATTACGGTATTTCTTAGATCCTTAATAATGTATAATTAAAGCTGTAAAAGTTCCTAGCGGAAAAATGATCATTAAAGACACGATGGATCGAGAGATCTAAAGGTTGGAGTTGAAGAAATGAGAGAAGATGTTCAGTCCAAAAGGCTGAGATGATAGAGGATGAAATTTGGGTCACAACGGAAAAAAAATGAGCTCAATCGGAGTTGAAACGAGCACAAACAGAGCATTTTAAGTTCAGGGGTATTTTGGTAATTTTGGTCAAATGGTTGACTTTGATCGGGTCCACGAACCCCGGTCAACGATGTCTCATCGGCAATGACTCGATAAAGATGAGCGATGAAAAAAATGGGATTCGGATCCAAAATACGGTGTCGCGTGCGACGGGGCGCATGCGCACTCGGCGCAAGGTGAAAAACCCGACGACCTAGGCAACTTCTCGGCAACTGCCGAGTTTTCTCGGCAGCGTCGGGTAGGTGGCTCGACAGCTGCTGAGTTTTCTCGATAGTGAGTCTCGGTGTCCTCGACTTTTCTCGACAGCTGCCGAGTTTTCTCGGCAGCGTCGGCAGCCATCTCGGCAGGCTGCCGAGTTTTCTCTGTAGCGGGTACTCAGCTCGGCAGGCTACCGAGTTTTCTCGGCAGCCCGGCTCCCTGGCCACCCGACGTTGGCCTTCTCGACCAGCCCACTTTCCGGCACCACCGGCTGCAGCGGCGCCGCTCTGTGCCGCCACCATCAAGTCCACCGGCGAGCCTGTACCGCTGGCTACCACCTTCAGCCATCTCTTGTTGGATTCCGGCGGTGAATAGTGCCCAGATATCCGCCGCAAAACCCTTCGATAAACACATACGTAAAACTCACACCGCTCCTTCCCCAGCTCCGGCTGGTGACTCCCAATCGCCGGCGACCACCCCCCTCAGTCCAGAATGTCGGCCAGTGACTTCCAGTTGTCGGCCACCTCCTCTCCAGCCCCTCTATCTCCGGCAGCTTCAAACACACACACACGCACACATATATAAACACACACACACACACACTGTCCAAGCTTGGCCGGTGACTGGAAGTCGTCGACCACCTGCCACATGGCCCTGCCGGCGCATCACCAGCGCCGACCATCGGTTCTCACACGGCGGCGCCACCCGGTGCCGTCCATATCATCCACAACACAGCACACACTCAACACACACTAAAAACATACACATGCACACTATACACTTACTCAGCCCGCTGTGGCTCCGGCGTCGCCGTCCACGGCGGCGACACCCCCCTAGCATCTCCGTCACACCACTAAGCGACTGCTCCGACGAGAGAAGAATGAGAAAGAGTAATCAGAGGAGAGAGAAAATGTGGTAGAAATCTAGGGTTTTGGGTTTGGAGGCTGTTTTTCGCCGTTTTTCAACGAATGAGAAATCGGAATTGAATTCCGAGATCTATCCTAGATTCGTCTCATCGAGACAAACGTCATGTGTGAAAATCAGTCGAAACCGACAACTTTTAGATTTTCCAGCCACCGGTGGCGGCGGTGCGCTAGAGACAGAAAAATGGGAAGAGAGAGAGAGAAGAAAGAGACTTACAAGTTTTCGTCGAGTTTGGCTCGTTCGGAAAAATGGTGAAAAATGAATCGAATGAGCCCCTATTTATAGATTTCGAAAGTTACTATTCATCGAATTATCTTGGGTTACTATTCACTGGAAATATCTTCCAATTTTCCAAAACATCATGTTTTGTCCTTTTCGTCGCCGTTTGAGCTACGGGTCTCCGATTGACCCATAATTCATTCTATCTTCTTGATTCTTCATCACGCATCTAGAGATAAAATAAAATTCTATTTTCCACGTCTAGAAAATATTTCCATCTTAAACTTGCATTAAACACGTATCTGACATGCACAACATAAATTAAACAGATAAAACATACGTACATAATTATTAAATCATAGGTTTAAATATTTAATTAATTTATTATGCTTCGTTTTGGTCCGGGGCGCTACATCCCTTACCCCTTAAAATAATTTCGTCCTCGAAATTAAATGCGTACTAAGAACGACTCGGAATTAAAGGTGTACTAAGAACGGCGAAACTGGATACTTCGTAAAAAATCTCGTTATTGTATTTCTGTGTTGCTTCTTTCTTTCCATTTCTCATCAAGGAACTTGCAAGCCTTGATTATTTGTCTAAGCTCCATGTTCTGAACCTTTGTCAGGTCTGAGCTTTTCCAATTCTTCCTCGAACCTTCCTAACCGAATCACACTTCTGCTTCTCATTCTCCTCCTTCTTCAACTCATAGTTCTGATTGTTGTAATAATCATCCTAGGTACTTCTTGTTTTCTCCATTTTTCTTTCTAAGTGAAGTGAGGAGTAGTTGGCGTTGGAGAGTCGCTTTCTCTCAGTCGAAGAAGCAAGTACGTTTTCGATAAAGGTAAAGAAAAGAGAGAAGGAAAGAGAAATAAATAGAGAGTTGAAGAGACGGGGGAAAAAGATGTCGCATCTAGCAGGAGGAATTTGTTGCATGCATAACTCCTTTCGTAGAATTTCCAACGCATTCCCAAGATGTTGTTTGTGGTGCGTTGCATCGCATGATGACGAAAAGATCGAGCTATGGATGGAAGACGCGATTCATCAAGTCCGTAAAGACAGCTGGAGCATTCCTCAGACCAAATGGCATTACTACAAACTTGTAGTGGCCATATCTTGTCCTGAATGCTGTCTTTGATATATCGGCGTCTTTGACTTTCATCTAGTGATATCCAGACCTTAAGTCAATCTTCAAGAACACACTAACACCTCTTAATTGATCGAAAAGATCTTTAATTCGAGGCAGTGGATACTTGTCCTCTAGGGTCCACTTATTCAACTCTCGGTGATCCACACATCCGAAAGTTTCCATCTTTTTTCTTCACAAAGAGCACTGGAGTTTCCCAAGACGACATGCTCTGTCTAATGGAGCCTTGGTCCAAAAGTTCTGGTAGTTGGACCTTCAGTTCTTGTAATTCCTTTGGTGTTATCCGATATGAAGCTTCTGACACCGGTGCTAGTCCTAGGATGAGATCAATCTCCAAGGTCACCTGTCGATCCGGTAGAGGACCAGGTAAATCCTCAGGAAAAATGTCCATGAATTCCTTTATCACCGGCACCTTCTCGGTAGTAGTCGATTCCTTCTCGGAGTTCACCATGTTGACCAACCAAGCTTTGCGATCTCCTTTGCTAAGCATCTGGGTTGCTTTCATGGCCAAGATAACCCTTGATTCGACTTTAACACGAGTTCCATGGAATGTAAACTCCGGTTTTCCTGGTGCTTGAAAGACGACCTCCCTTGCACGACACTTGATTACTGCGTGATGGACTCTAGCCAGTCCATCCCCAATATTGTATCAAAATCCTTCATCTCTAATGCGTGAAGATCAGCTAGAAGGATCTTATCTCCAAAAGCTATCTTAAGATGACGGTATAGATATTTTGTCCTTACCGTCTTTCCTGAAGGAATACTAACTTTTAAGGTTTGAGCGACTATCCTACCGTCTTCATGTTTCAGCAAGTTATAGAAATTCACAGAGACAAAGGAATATGTCGCTCCGATATCAAACAGGATGAAAACAGGTATATCAGATACTGATAACATACCTGTCATCGTTCCAGCTCCACCAGCGGCTTCTGGGCGAGTAAGAGCGAAAGCTCACGCTCTGTCTGCCATCGGCCTTGAGTTTGGGGCTGTAGCTGGTTCCTTGACCTCTAGCAGTTAGCCGCTATGTGCCCCGGTGTCCCACAAGTGAAACAGTTCCGTGTGTCTTGCTGACACGATCCTGAGTGTACCTTCCTGCATCTAGAGCACGGGTTCCTAGGTCTCGGAGTGGGAAGGAATGGAGCATTGCTTGCCCTGGGAATGGGAAGGAGTGAAGCGTTGTTTACCCTTGGAAATTTGTTCTGGGCAAAATCCTTGCTCGGGCCAGTCCATTTCCTTTTCACAGGAGCCGAACAAACTTTCTGGGGAGGTATAACATCCAACTCCAAACGAGAGGCGATCTCCTGAGCTCTCTCGATGACACTTGCATATGTCATCGTCCCCTGCCCAACCAGGATCGAGCTGATCTCTGAGCAAAGACCCTTCTCAAATCTTCGAGCCTTCTTGAGATCGGTATCCACCAAATGTGGGGCATACCGGCTCAAATGGTTGAACCGCCGCTCATAATCTCCCACAGTTGAGCTTCCCTGTCGGAGATGAAGTAACTCCGTTTCCTTCTTGTCCCAATAGGACTGAGAGTGAAGTGATGAGATACCACTTCCTTGAACTCTTCCCACGACATCCCCTCTCTTTAAGCGGGCAACAGAGTTCGCTCGTACGAGTCCCACCAGTGACTCGCTTCTTCAGTGAGCTAGAAGATGGAACAGTTGACCATCTGTTCTCTGTAGCACGTCAGGTGCCCAAATAATCGGTCGAGTGACCTTAGCCACTCTTCCGCATCCGTCGGTTCCCACTTCCCATCAAAAGTCGGCAGGTTGAATCACCGAAACTATTCATTAATGAGATTTGGGTCGGTCCTAGTTGGCTGTGGGGTGGCTCGGTTTACTTCGAAGTGTTGTGCTAATCCTCGTAGCACTATAACCAAGTCTCCTACATTGGCGGTCTCCTCACGTTCCGGCTAATTGGTCGGTGTTCCTCTCGATATAATTCTAATACGATATATATAGGTATAAATCATTGGGATAACGCAATACTACTATAGGTAAGGAGATTAACGCAAGACACGTGAAGAGGCATAAACGTATACTATATAAAATAAGCAAGAATGTACATACGCGTATATATATAGAAGCCTAATAAGGGTAACCCTACACCATCCTAAAAGGTGTATGTACACTATCTATGATGTAAAAACTACCCTATACATATACATATAGAATAAAGTACTGTTTGTAGCATAATATATACATAACATGATATCCTCTACACTACTGCAGCGGGAGGCGGCGGAGGCCCCGGTGGTGCCCTGTCCCTAGGGTCACCTATCACCTGATCGTCCTTCTCTGGATCCTCATCAGGATAGTCGTCCGACAACTCGGAGCTGCTGCTGGATGGATCATATAGTGACAGCTCCGGAGTAGTCGGAAGACCATGTCGGCCCCATAGCTCCAACATCTATCTCACTACATTTCCGAAGTCTACGATGGGCACGTGATCTACTAATGAGAACACTAACTCATCTCGATAAACTAAGCGGGCCCTAGTCTCCCACTCACGTGACAGAGTATGGATCATGTACCTGTTAAGATGTATACTATAAGCCTAGCTTTTGTATGAACGTCTTTATGATATGAGATTCATTATGATCAAATGTTTGCATTTTATATTTGTTGTATATATGTTAATGCAATTGCCCAGATTAATCTATATTGTAGATAACATGGTGTGTGGTGCCACACAGAAGATCATGCTATCAGTTCCTTATAGATTATAAATAGTAGCTCACAACCAAGATGGATTTGGACAAACCATTAGAACGATTATAGTGTAATTTGGTATTGAGCAGGACCATTTGAGGTTGTTCGATTTGTACTGATTATATAAAAGAACAAGACCTCTGTTTTAATGGATGTGCGTCTTCTTAATCCCTATATAATAACAGACACATATAATCAGTGTTTGTCTCTTTAATTTACCAATGGGTGAGATTTATTAATAAATCAATATGTTCGGTGAATTGGGAAATAACATTGCTTATATGGTGTGTTGTTGATTATAGAAGAAATCCGTGTCCTAATTATTTAGGATGATGATGTCCCCTTGAGGAGCTCATAAGGATTATCATGTAAACCCTGCAGGTGGATTTAATCCGACATAATAATAAAGATGAGTGGTACTACTCTTGGAATTAGATGTAAATTAATTAAGTTGTCAGTAACTTATTTAATTTACGAACATTCGATATTTTAAACGCGGGAAAATAAATGTGCACATAATAAAGGAGCCCATATTATAATATGGGATTAGGACGGTAGTTCAGTTATAACTCCTTAGTGGACTGAGTTATAATTGATGGGCTTAAGTTGGGTGTTCGAGCCGAACACAGGACGCCTAAGCCCATCAGGAGGCCCAACCCTAATTCCTTCTTTAGGTCCCTGTTGTAGCCTAATATACCCTTATAACAGCGCCTCCCAAAAAAATACTCTCAATCTCACGCACACGTTAAGATACAGATTCGTGAGGAGAGAAAAGAGATGAGATCATTGAGCCTTTGGAGGATCGTCGCCCACACGACGTCCAAAGGAAGGGTTAGGAAAACATCAGAAGATCGATAGGTTTTATCTTTGATCTGTTCGTCTCGAGAAATGTATGTTTTCTTCCGCTGCGCATATTTTCATGGAACCCGATTCTAATCACATAGGGTGTAGCGCCCAGGACAAAACGAAGCATAATTGGATAATTAAATAATTAAACCCTTAATTGAAATATTTCTATGTGTGTTAATATTGGGTGTTTAGTTTTATTATGTGTGTTACAGATATGTGTTAGATGCGGGATTTGAGGGACGTAATTTATAGACATGGAACCTAGAAGTTTTTGTATATAATCGGATGCGCAACAGAAAAACGAGAACATAGAAATGAACTAGGGTTCGATCGGAGTTACGTAGCTTGAGTAGTGAAGAAAATAGTGAAACGAAGAATACGACGTATACGAGACGTATGCGAAGGCTAGAATATGAGATATTTAACATGAATAGTAGCCATGTTTGGAGGAGTATATATAGCTTGTTTTTAAGTCGATAAGTCACACGAGCTCATAATCGAAAAACACGTAAGTTTCTCTCCCTCTTCTCTTTCTTTTTCCGACGGCGGCCGCCGCCGCCGCCGGTGGCTGGAAAAGTCAACCATCTCGGAATCGAACGGTTTTCGCATAGGTCGTAGCTCTCATCGAGATGAGTCTAGTGACGGTCTTGTTTCTCCGTTCCGACGGTCGGATCGCCGGCAAATCACCGGTCAATCGCCGGAAAAACCTTATTTTGAGTCCATCACCTTTTCTCTCTCCTCGTTTCTTGTTTTCTCTCTCTCGTCTGCCTTACCGGGGTGGTAGATACCCATTCCAGAGTGTGTGTCTATGGGTTGGAGGTGGTGGAGCCGCCGGAGGGGCGGTGTGGCCGGAGTTGGGTTTGTGTGTGTTGTGGGTTGAAGCTTGGATTTGGTGTGTGCGTTGTGTGTGTATTGTTCTTGCTTGGGTCGTTGTGTTGTGTGTTGTTGGAAGTTGCCGGTTAGGGAGGTAGAGGTGTTGCCGGCGACGGGAGTCGCCGACCGAAGCTAGAAGAAGAAGATGGTGAAGGCGGCGCTGCTGAGTGGGCTGCTGCGCGCAGGACCGTGCGCTGGGGCACGACCGTGCGCTGGGGCACGACCGTGCTCTGGGGCACGACCGTACGCCAGGGATGAGCAACCGTGTGCGGCCACTGGAAGGTGGCGCACGGTCGAGTGTTGTGGGACACGGTCGTGTGCAATTTTTACACTACCGTGCGAGGGGTTTTGTGTATGGAGTTTTATCGGGTTTGGCCGGGTGCGTTGTCGCACCGGCGAGTGTTTTCATGGGTCGGTTCGAGTCGTGTGTTTCCATCCTTGTGTCGGGAGTCGGGGATCTCGGTTGAGTCAACCCTTTTTACTAAGTTTACCTTCCACTCTTGTTTCGATATCCTTAGTCTTCGAGTCTTCCTTATCCGTCCCGTCTTTACGATCGTTCTTTTCTTTATTTATATCCGTCTTTTAATCTTTTGAAGATCTAAGATATCATGGTACTTTTGTAGGCCATCGGTTGGATCGTACGCATTAGGCTTGACTCTTTATCTTGTCAGAACACGTGATAACCTCTTATCAAGGTGGGGGTATTTTCTAATTCTTAATCTGTTTACTGTTTTCCCTACTTTGATGCTCGTTTGAGAAATGCTAAATGCTGTGTATTTTAAGTGTTGTGTCATATTTATATTGTGCATGGGCTGCGGTCCACCTCTGATCATGCATTCTTCTCCTACCCATTTTCTAATACTCTAAGAAGGTTTGGTGGTCCTATGGAAATGCACCAACGGTAATGAGATCGTTTTTATAGGATAAGACGGGGGAACACCCGCACCTATTCGTCCCTTACCATTTCTAATGCTTGCTGTGAATTTTATGTGCTATGACAACGTGCCTCTTTGCTGCGAACTTTTGATTTATTATATATACATCTTTGTCGAGTGTTATAAGATGCAGAGTTTATCTCCACCAGTGTTTTCCATGCACTGACCCCTTAATCTGTACTCACACTACAGGAGATGACGAACCATAGAGCAATAGAGAGAGATGGTGCCACTTTTGGGATTTTCATAAATGTATTTTACAAAGTATCAAGAAAACAATGATCACAATCTTTTGTAATGTATATGTAAATTCTGTAAACTCTGATGACGATGGATCCTGATGTTTTTTTTTCCGCTGTGATGACATTTTGAGAATCGGCTGTGACCGATGTTGGTATATTATGGAATCGGCAGTGTCCGATGTAATATGAGAAAGATTTTGATGTCCTCTATCTTCTTCTTCTTCTGATCGTCCCTTGCCTTCTTTTTCTTTTGCTCGTCTCTGTTTTAATTATTACTTTGATAACTTTTGTATGGAAGAAACCGGGGCGTGACATAGGGCCGACGATCCGTCGGTTCCAACAGTATCAACAAGCCTGGACACTAATAATCCTACCTCCAACACCTCCTAACTCCCTCCAGCAATACAGCAGCCTGGCTACATGCTCACCGACTGATATATCATCCGTCACCCTACTCTCGTAAAGGAAGTATCGGAGCCTCTCCTCCCGTGTCTCTATAATCGATACTCTCCCTCTAGCGGCAACATAAACCCTATTCATCTGTCAAGTTATATTTACACGAATCTCTTATCATATGTCCATCTCTATAACGCTCTCCCCAAACCTAATGATTTAAGGTGAAAAAAAATCACATAACAGGCAAACACTCATATTCCGCAGGTCTTATGTTCAGGGAGAGTCACCTATGGAGAGAGGATGGTGCCTATCTGTGTCTTTTCAAAAACCTTTTCACGTTTTTAAATCACATTTTTCCCACTTTAAAACCAGTTCGAGCAAGTTCAAAATCAGTAGAACATTGCTCTGATACCACTTGTCATGCCCCATTTTCTTTTCTTAAAATATCAGAATTTTCACACGGGCGTGAAGAAAGATATAACAAGGGACACATCTCATAAACAGAAAGAAGGAGTAAGAGACGACATAAGAAAGAGGTAAAGTACGAAGTGATACAATCACATATCAACAGTCGGTCTCATTACTGACAATACAACATAATTTAGCAGCGGAATCAAACCATCAGGATCTCACATCCATAGCATACTCAGAATTTATTACAAAAACGTGAATAAATTAAAACATTGTTTTGAAAATGTTCGTGTGACATCAGTCTAAAAACACAAGCCCAGACATAGCACCGCCTCTCTCCAACTAGGGTTCATCAGGTTCGTCATCTCCTGTAACGTGAATTACAGAATAGGGGGTGAGTGCGTGGAATACACTCGTGGGGATAAACTTCTCCTCTTATAACATTCAATAAATATAAAATACCGGAAACATAACCTTCAGTCACGTTGTCACAGCACATAAAATGCATAGCAGATATTAGAAATTGCAAGGGACGAATAGGTGTGGGTATTACCCGTCTTACCCTATAAAACGGTCTCAATATCGCTGGTGCATTTTAAGGACTGTCAAACCTATCAGAGTAGTAGAAAGGGGAGGGAGTCGATTTTTTACGGTCCATAGGACCCTCCGAACATGCAATGTGAACCGAAGTCCTTTCACAGTATAAAGTATGGCACATCAATTATACCCACATCATTTAGTATTCCTCATTCATGCAGTAATAGGGAAAACAGTAAACAGATAAAGAGATAGAAATTACCCCCACCTTATTCGGTGGTTACCACGTGAGTCGCAAGTACCAAAGGTCTCGTATCTCAATGCTCAACTCAACAAGTAGCCTACACAATTACGGTGTTTCTTAGATCCTTAATAATATATAATTAAAGCTGTAAAAGTTCCCGATGGAAAAATGATCGTTAAAGACGCGATGGATCGAGAGATCTAAAGATTGGAGTTGAAGAAATGAGAGAGGATGTTCAGTCCAAAAGGCGACGAATCCCGGTCAACGACGTTTCATTGGCGACGACTTGATAAAAACAAGTGATAGAAAAAATGGGATTCGGATCGAAAACACAGCGTCGCTTGCGACGAGGTGCGTGCGCACCCGGTGCCGGATGAAAAACCTGGTGGCCTCGGTAATTTCTCAGCAACTGTCGAGTTTTCTCCATAGCATCGGGTAGTTTGCTCGGTAGCTGCCGAGTTTCATCGGCAGCGAGTCTTGGCGTCCTCGGCAGCTACCGAGTTTTCTCGGCAGCGTTGGCACCCATCTCGGCAGGCCGCCGAGTTTTCTCGGCAGCGGGTACTCGGCTCGGTAGGCTGCCGAGTTTTCTTGGCAGCCCGGCTCCCTGGCCACCTGGTGTTAGCCTTCTCGACCAGCCCACTTTTCGATGCTACCGGCTGCGGCGGCGCCGTCCTGTGCCACCACCACCACGTCCACCGACGAGCCTGTACCGCCAGCTACCACCTTCAGCCATCTCTAATCGGATTCTGGCGGTGAATAGTGCCTAGATATCCACTGCAAAACCCTTCGATAAACACGTACGCAAAACTCACACTGCTCCTTCCCCAGCTCCGACCAGCAACTCCCAGTCGTCGGCGACCTCCCCCCTCACTCCCAGAATGCCGGTCGGTGACTTCCAGTCGCTGGCCACGTCCTCTCCAGCCCCTCTATCTTCGGCAGCTTCAAACACACACACACGCACATATATATAAACACACACACACACACTGTCCAAGCTTAGCCGGCAACTTCCAGTCGCTGGCCACCCACCACATGGCCCTGCCGGCGCATCACCAGCACCGGCCACCGATTCTCACACGGCGACGCCACCCGACGCCATCCATATCATCCACAACACAGCACACACACACAACACACACAAAAAACACACACATGCACGCTATACACTTACACAGCCCGCTCTGGCTCCGGCGCCGCAGCCCACGGCGGCGCCATCCCCTGGCATCTCCATCACACCACCAGGCGACCCTCCGACGACTGCTTCGGCGAGAAAAGAAGGAGAGAGAGAAGGTGGTAGAAATCTAGGGTTTAGGGTTTTGAGGTTGTTTTTCACCGTTTTCCGGCGAACGAAAAATCATTATTGAATTCTGAGACCTATCCTAGATTCATCTCATCGAGACAAACGTCGTGTGCGAAAATCAGCCGAGATTCTGATTTTCCGGCCACCGGCGGCGGCGCGCCGGAGATAGAAAAATGGGAAGAGAGAGAGAGACTTACAAGTTTTCGTCGCGTTCAGCTCGTTCGGAAAAATGGTAAAAAATGAATCGAATGAGCCCCTATTTATAGATTTTGAAAGTTACTATTCATCAAAAAGATCTTGGTTACTATTCACCAAAATATCTCGGTTACTATTCACCGGAAATATCTTCCGATTTTTTGAAACTTCGTGTTTTGCCCTTTCCATCGCCGTTTGAGCTATGGGTCTCTGATTGATCCCTAATTCATTTCTATCTTCTTGTCTTTTCATCACGCATGTAGAGATAAAATAAAATTCTATGGTCCACGTCTAGAAAATATTTCCGTCTTAAACTTGCATTAAACACGTATTTGAAACACACGAAATAAATTAAACAGTTAAAACATACGCACATAATTATTAAATCATAGGTTTAAATATTTAATTAATTTATTATGCTTCGTTTTTGGTCCGGGACGCTACATATGGGGTTGAAAAAATTATTTATTGATAAAATATTATCCTAAAAAAACTTCGCGAAATACAATACATCTCCCAACAAATACTATAAAATATCAAAGAGGTGAAATAAATATTTTGCATAACGTTTAATATATGAGAGGACATAAATTTTACCAAGGATTCATGATTATCATAAGGTTAAAAGTACATAATAGTACATACTTGAGTATTGTGAAGAAAAGGACATGCATGACCGAAAATATAATCTAAAGATATCATATCTTTATTTTCAAAAAAGCAAACATTGGGTAGATAAACATAAAAACAGTTCTTGTAGAAACAATTGAAGTGAGAGAAGATTCTTTCATGTCAATCAAGAACTAGTGGTGGAAACGTAGTCAAATAATAAATCATTTGTAAAGTTGAAAATGAACATTTGAGTTTTATATAAACTTACCCATACATGTTATTTTCATAGGAGAACCAGAAGTCTCTATTGTTTTCAATACTGTATCATCTAATATTCAAATGGCCCCCAATATCACTTTGAAACAAGAAGACTACTTTTATTATTTGGAGTGGGACTCCAACATAAGTACGCTTTTCATCAAAGTGTTGGCCGATCAAACACGAATGGGAAATTTCAGTTTGGGACGCAATAACATCTACACAATCCAAACTGCTCAGTACTTTGTCAACAAGTACTTCAACAAAAACTTTGGGTTTCCTGAATGTTTGAAGCAAGTTCGAAAGCTTCATCAAAGACATGCTGTCTTTGACATGATTATGAACCACGATCAAGTTGGAGTTTCGAAGGAAATAAATGAAGTGCATTGTAATGATGATACTTGGGTCGAGATAATGCAAGTGAGTACATCATTTTATTTTTCCTATGAGGACGACACATTTTATCCGACATGTAAATTATAAAAACACTAATTATTAGTGATTTTTTAAATGTTAACTTGATTATCTTTTATTGTTGAACTTTGCTAGAATGACCCATTTGCTGTTGCTTACAAGAGGTTTGGCGATCCAAATTGGGATGACTTAAAAGTGATTTTTGGAAGCATTGAGGTTAAGAATCCATTGTCACTCCCAAAATGTCCTGAAAATGAAGTTATACACATCGTTTCCGATGATTATGGAGAAAATAAAAATTTTAACATTACAAAGTGTAAGGAGGTAATCCAAATCTTAGACGATGTCGATGCTAGTATTGACAAAATGTTTTTGAACTATATCACTGACAACTACCCATTTGAGTCGGGTGAGGAAGATTCACACAAGTCTCTGTCGTTGAAAATGGAAATGAGTTCATCAAATCCTACCGTTGATTTTAAGGGAAAGGGTAAAAAAACCGTTGAAGTTCATTCACCAAGGAACTTCTCATATCGTTCTTATGTCGCTTCTTCCGAGAACCCATCTCCAAATGCGAAGAATTAATCTCAACTTGTTGGGTCTATTGATGTATATTAATATGTATTTTGCAGAAATTTTTGGCATGTAGGTGAAAATTTGTCTTCTGATATTAGAAAGCTTAGGAGACACTTTTTTGTTTGTATTTGATGTTATATATTTGTTATTGTTTTTGTTTAATGTTGAGTTGATAGGCATTTTGAACTAGAAAGCTTAAAGGGCTTTCTAGCCCTTTCAACTTATGTAATATGTCAGTAGGCTTATATTACTGGAAATTTTCGGACAGTATCTCCATTCAATATTTAAAAGCCAAATTATTGTAAATATGTATCTCTCTCTATGAAGTGTCCACATGACTTGAGTGCATCAAACATTAATCCACTGCTAAAGATAAATTTCACCAACATAACAATCGATGTTACAAAAAGTAGTACTGCATAAATGTTACATGCAATATCAAAATAGTTAAGAAAATCTCCAAATGATGCTCAAGTTTGGCGTAGATATTAGTGACAATACTTCTTTCTCCTTATACAAAATAAAATTACCAAAATACTAAGAGCATGTAGAAGATTGATATCTTATTTTCCCATTTCTATTATGATGTCATTCACTAACACCATTTGAGCATCTGGAGGTATGCTGAAAAAGAGGTCCAACTCAAATTGATTATTGCAGAGCCTTCTTGAAACATGTACTTTTGCTTCCAAGGTTAAAGTTTCGAATGTAGAAAGTGCATGGAAGACTTTTTCCCGTATTTTACATGCATCATATTGTGACCCCACTCTCACAGCTACACCCAAGTGTGAGTCGGTAGTTTTGCAGAAATTAGACATGTTCGTGATGAAACGCTCATCCATCGTATTAGGTTGTTTATGTTTTGCTTTCCCCTTTTCATTTCGCTTAGACATAGAAACACTCTTAGATGGTGCATAGGACATGTTCGGAGTTGAAGTTGCTGAATTTTTTGGATTTTCAGAAGTTGCACCAGTAGATGGACTAAATGGTGTACTAAGTACTTCTTGCACGACATCACGAAAGTCCTCCACATGTTCCCCAATCGCTCGATCTTTGCCAAATATTTCCAACCAATCGATGTAGAATGGCCATGACTTATGTTGCATAGTATGGGTAAATGTATCGATATGTATATAGTTTAAAAGTAAGTTTGCAAGTGTTAAAATATCATTACATAAAGATGATACATAAATTATCTTACGTTCTGCAAATTTTATAATGGTTCGACAGTTCATAAAAATACCTTAATATAGTCATTCCAAACATCGTCATGCACTTCAATTGTGTATTTGTCAGAGAGTCCAAAGCCATTTCTTGAAAACATATTACATAGTGAAGTGTGACACTTTTTCCATGACGTTACCTTGCTATTGATATGAGGTTCTGCTTTCAAGTCTGTTCCAGGAAAATTTTGAGTCATTTGTTTCTCTAGCAAGTTGAGGTATCCCGTCCGAAAACCATTATCAGACTTATATCCTCTACTCACCAACTCTTTCAAGGCCGAAATTAAAGATTGTTCCTCGAGCAAACTCCATATCCTTCTGGTCTTAGTTGACCCTCTTTTCGGAGCTGATTGTGAGCCTTCACAATCCATTAATGACCTTCACAATACATTTAATTAGTTGAAGCAACCAAGATTGACAAATAGTAAACATAAACAACATTACAATATTGAAAAGATCAAAATAATAAACGATGGTCTCTCAAATAATTGTTATATCTCACTTAAAATAAATGTTATGTCCCACTTAAGATAATTTCGATACAAAATTCATAAAAATACCACATTACAAACATTGCCTACAATATATAATAAACAACATAAATTATATAGATGTAGTTGGCTGGAAAATACAAATGAACTTAATTGACACATCATTCTTGTCTATCACTAAACATTTGAAATGTTATACTATCTCTCATAGTGGTCCAAGCTGGAGAACATTCTACTTGATTGATAAATCCACGATCGCTATTGGCCGCATCAACTTCAACATCATTATAAAAGTCTGGCACATCAAGTTCAAAGGGATCACAAGAGGTACTTGTTCGAATGAAGTTATGGAGCAATATACAAGCCATTATAATACGGTTTTGGATTTTTATTAGATAGTAAGAATTACTCCTAAGTATACCCAACGTGCCTTGAGGATTCCAAAAGAACGCTCAATAACATTACGTGTTTTAGCGTGCTTTAAATTGAAGTACTCTTGTTAAGGGTGTGCATTTGCATGATCCCATTCTTGTAAATGATATCTCACACCTCTATAAGGTGCTAGAAATCCTGTCCCATTAGTGTACCCTCCATCACATAAGTAGTAACACCCTGTGATTATAAATTATTTCAGTTAAGTAATATCAAACCTAATAATCCTAGAACAAATGCAAATAATAATTCATGTATCATTGGGAACTTTCAGTCCATGTGGATGACTAACAGCATCATGCAACACCCTCCTATTGGCTACCGAACCCTCCCAACCGGATAACACATAAATATAGTTCATGTGTCGATCACATACCGCCAACACATTAACTAATATATTACCTTTCCGGTTCCTATAACAGCGCTTGTCATGTAATGGAACTTTAACAGGTATGTAAGTACCATCTAAGGCACCGAGACAACCCTACACAATTTATGATTGGCAAATTTAGATAGTGGTATGTCAAAGTCCACTACATAGGATGGAAATAATTAAGTGTAATTGGAAGATACTAGTTTTTGTCTAATACCTTGAAATATTTCCATCGTTCGTTTTCACAGTCTTCTAGTATGGGTTCGGGTTGGATGATTAAAACATTGTGCAAGCTTAACATGGCCTCAAGTACAACATTAAAGTGTTTACTTATTGTGTACCCACTCCGATTGAAGTCATACTTTAAAACCCTATTCTTCTTATGATGAGAAAGAATACTAAGAAAAATAGCCACTTGTTCAGAAATGTGGACATGACGAGTGGAAGAAAGCCCCCAAGGATTTCCAATAGATAACATAATCGTGAAAATGAAACACGATTCATTCGAAGTTGATTCATACAAGTCTCATCGCTCAAGTGGGTAAGACGATGGATATGATCCAATTATCGGGTAATTCTATTTCTAAGATTATAATGGGGTGCTCTCTGTAGATGAGTTCGGATACGGGGTCTTCTACATCTATAATGCATGTATGCGAATGTCATAAACATGACAAATGTCTTCAAAGTTGAACTAATGGCTTCTACAACAACATAAGCTTTCTCGACCTCGACGTGATCATCCATCTTAATTAAACAAGTAGACAAGTTTTAACAATTATATTGAGCAACAACATATAGACAAACACAATATTTGAATATTTTAAGAACACTACAAATCTATTGTTAAGTAGTGTAATATAATATGATGACAATCCACCTCAACTGATAGGAACTTAGAGTAATTTATGAATATTACATGTGACGCCCAAATTCTCTAATCACATGCATCTTACATTGAAATGCATTCATGAGCATTCAAT
Organism: Scutellaria minor; assembly: GCA_954870855.1. Lineage (NCBI taxonomy): Eukaryota > Viridiplantae > Streptophyta > Magnoliopsida > Lamiales > Lamiaceae > Scutellaria > Scutellaria minor. Next base: position 9,888,328 of record OX940731.1, on the reverse strand, counting down.
CTATATTTCTAAGCTTCTTATTACGAAATGCACTGAATTCTCAAGTACATGCCTATTTTATGATCTAATTAGTTATGATTACTTTATCTATGCACGATATTATTATGGCGTTCCAACTCTATAGCCTAATATACTCTGTTTAGTGATTCTTCTTTTACAGTGGAAAGGTTTGGCTTGAGAAGAGAAAATAGATGTGCTGAAAACGGTTATAAATACGCTAAATGCATAATATCTCAAAAACGACATTCCTAGATTAACTTGATTACACTTCTAATTTATGAATTTCATTTCATTTATTTATAATTCTAAAGTAAGTAAAATACTGCAATTTGATTGGTTAGTTGACTAGGGTGCACCAAAAGCACTTTTAATGTGTTGCACTAGATTATTTTGATCTTTCCTCCAACACTAACCTTTTCCTAAGGCCAAAAACGTGGTATATGCCACATTTGACACCCATACTAGTTCAGCCAATTAGAAAAAAACAAGTGTTTGCCTTTAGCATGGTCAAATATGGTAGGAAATGTCATTTTATGCTTTCTTTTGTTTACATGAGACTCAAAAATGACCAACCTCTTCTCCTCTTCCTTTCTTCAACCTTAGAACCCCAAATACCATACAAAAACTGAAATATATGATGGAGGTTGCATATGAGATGAATTGAAGCTAGTTGGTGACTCTTTTGGTGAAAACGTTGCATCCTTAAGCTTAATTGTTAGGTCTGATCCTATCTCTATGTTTTATGCTTCAAATTTATGTTTATATGATGATTTCATGATCTGATTTTATATGTAGTATTATGAAGATGAATTGAAGATAACTAAGTTAGTTGAAGTAGTTTAATTAAACTTGTGAATCTGATAAGCTGTTGCTGATTCTATTGATGCTTGGTATTGTTATAATGATTGGCAGTATGCTTAAAGAGTTAGAGGATAGGTAACTCGAGTGGTTATTTAGGTTAAGTTATGCAAGAACATAATTAGTTCGGTTCATGTGAGTTTTTATTATTGCAAAGTTAGGGGCTGCCCTATTAGTGTTCTTAATTTATTGAATTAAGGAATGATATTAAGATGAATTATAAGTTTTGATGTGTTTAATTGAATTATAGTCTCTTCAATGAATAAGCATTTAAAGGTATATGCATGCTTGATCCTTTTAGGTTTATAAACACATTGTATCTTCCCCAAGGGCCAAACACTTTCACTATTGTACTTGCTTTAGATTCGAGGTAAGTTGAAGCTTTTATTTGCTGCATTGCAAGAACTAATTGATATTCATGTAATTTGAATGATATGTGAATGATTGTTCTATGTCTACGATTGAATGGTATGTGAGATTAACGTGATACATGATGCATATAAAAGATGTTTGGAAAGAGGAAATATGGTACTTGATTGATTGAGAGTGGGCAACATGACTATACGGTCTACAGATGATAGTTGAGCTATCGGAGAGTAAACACAATGTGTACGGTCTGCTGATGTTGGTTGAGTACTAATGATAGTGCTTAACTAACAGAGAGTAGATATCATGATATGATGATTGACCAATCTTAATGAAACACTTATACGGCCTATTGATATTGATTGAGTACCAGCCTTCCGGGTACCCTACAAAGAAGGTTTTCAGAATAAATGAGTATGGAAAAGCATATTGCATGATATACGTGGTTGTGTACATAAGTTTCAACATACTGAGCTTATTGCTCATTAATATGTTTTTGTAATGCAGGTAATGATGTGCAGTGATAATTGGTCTCCTAAATGGCCAGTCAGTTTGTTCATATGCCATGCTCGAGATGAACTTTTGAAGCTTATATTCAGTTACTTATCTTTTGAACAATTAAATCGTTGAGGGTCTTTTGTTGTAAATAGATATTTTTGGATTCCATGTATAAACGATGATATATTTCAATCGACAAAGTTCCTTTCAAGTATTATGAAGTTCTCTTGCAAAAATTAAATATTGGGGACCTTCTTTAATGGCTGGCTGCGTTTTCAAGTTAAGTTAAGAATCTAACATTCTTATACCTGTGTTTCTTAAAAGTATTTCGAATTAGTAAAACTTGGGAGTGTTACAGTTTGGTATCAGAGCAATAGTTTAATTGTCCATAAAGACAAAAGAATGGCATATGAACGTACTCGGCGGCCTGGGAGACTCGGTTTCTATTTATTTGTTTATTCATGATGAGTAGTGTATTGCATATATCATGTATGTTGATCATGCCTTATGCCTGCATCATTAAACATTCATTGCTTTACATATATATCATAAGAAAATGGGGCATTGCATAGGAAACCTGACATAAAAAAGAAAGGGAAGAATAGACAATGAGTCTAGTTATCTTGTTGATAACTTGACCGATTTGATTCAGCAGCAAACTAGAACACATGGTGAACAGATACAACAACTGTTGGATATGCAATAAAGAATACAAGAACTAAATCATCAACCTCCACCACCAAATAGACCAGATATTGTACCAACTATTTATGAAAGATTCCAGAAGATGAACCCCTCTGATTTTGATGGTGGACTTGATCCTTTAGTGGCAGAAGAATGGGTGAAATCATTGGAAATTATCTTTGACTACATGCATATTGATGATGGAGAGAAAGTGATTTGTGCAATTTTTCTATTAAAGAAGGATGCTAGAACTTGGTGGGAAGGAGCTAAACTTGCTATCAATATGGAAGGGTTGACATGGGAAAGATTCAAAACCATTTTCTTTGACAAATATTTCACCAGAGATGCACGATCACTTAAGGTAAAAGAGTTTTTGGAGTTGAGACAAGGAGGTATGTCTGTGTGAATATGTTCGCAAGTTTGAAGCTAGCTGCAAATATGTGCCATACATTGCTAGAGAAAACAATGAGAAGATTGACCACTTTCTCAGAGGCCTTAATCCAGAAATAAGAAGAGATGTTCGAATGTCTTCAGCTACTGAGTTCAGAGAAATAGTGGATAAGGCTTTGATGGCAGACCTTGATGAGAAAGAGATTGACAAATCTAGACAACAAAGAAGACAAGTATTCACTCAAAGAAATACAAATCAGTGGAGGAATGCAGAGCAAAAGACAGGGCAAGGAAATGAAAAATGTCAAAAAGTAGGGCAGACATCTAATGCTGCTGAGATACCTAAATGTGCAAATTGTGGGAAGAACCATTTTGGTCAGTGCTTTAAAGGTACGGGTCGTTGCTTCAATTGTCATGAGACTGGATACATTGCAAAACATTGTACTAAACCACAGAGAAGAGTTCAAGGCAGGATGTTCGCAATGAATCAACAACAGGCGTATGTAGACCCCTCTGTAGTTTCAGGTACTATTTTCGTTTGTGGAATTCCTGCAGTTGCATTGATAGATTCAGGATCTACACATTCATTTGCATCAAATGCATTTGTAAGAAAATTGGGCATTTCACCGGAAACTTTAAAAGAAAGGTATAGTGTGTTGATTTCATCTGGGAAAGAACTAGAGACCAACAAACTATTAAGAGGTAGTACTATCCAAATCGGTGTTAATATACTTCATGCAAACCTTATTGTTCTACCTATACCACACTTCGATATTATTCTGGGTATGGATTGGCTTACAAGGTATCATGCTATTATTGATTGCAATAAGAAAATGGTTATTTTCCAACCATTTGGAGAAGAATAGTTTGTGTTTATTGGTAAGTCTTCTACATATTGCATACCCATTATCACTACTTTGAAAGCTCAAAAGATGTTAAACAAAGGTTGTACTGGATACTTGGTGAGTACTATGGATGTATCAGTAGAATCGCAATTGAAGCCATAAGATGTAGAGATAGTTCGTGATTATCTTGAAGTATTCCCAAATGATTTGCCTGGATTACCACCAGATCGTGAAATTGAGTTTGTTATTAATGTTGTACCGGGAACTACGCCTATATCGAAATAGCCATATCGAATGGCACCATTAGAGTTAAAAGAGTTAAAGATTCAACTACAAGATTTGCTAAACAAAGGTTTCATTCGCCCAAGTTATTCTCCATGGGGTGCACCGGTGTTATTTGTGAAAAAGAAGGAAGGTACTCTACGATTGTGTATTGATTATAGAGAGTTGAACAAAGTCACAATCAAGAACAAATATCCACTTCCAAGAATAGATGATTTGTTTGATCAACTTCAAGGAGCCTCAATATTTTCCAATATTGATTTGCGTTTTGGATACCATCAATTGAAGATAAGGGAAGATGACATTTCCAAGACCGCAATAAGGACCAGGTACGTACATTATGAATTTCTTGTGATGTCATTTAGTTTGACGAATACTCCGGCAGCTTTTATGGATCTAATGAATCGTGTATTCCAAGAATATCTTGATAAATTTGTGATTGTCTTCATTGATGACATTCTAATCTACTCCCATGATAAGGAAGAACATAGAGAACACTTGAGAGTGGTGTTACAAATATTGAAGGAGAAACAGTTATTTGCCAAATTTAAGAAGTGTGAATTTTGGATTGAAAAAGTGGTGTTCCTAAGACATGTGGTTTCTAAGGATGGGATTACTGTTGATCCAACAAAGATAGAGGCCATCACTAAGTGGCTAACGCCAACTAGTGTGTCGGAAGTTAGGGGTTTCTTGGGGCTAGCAGGCTATTATAGAAGATTTGTGCAAGGAGTTTCAAAGATAGCTACGCCCTTGACAATATTAACAAGGAAGAATGTGAAATTCCAGTGGACCGATACTTGTGAAAACAGTTTTCAAGAGCTGAAACATAAGCTGACCACAGCTCCTATTCTTGCCATTCCATCTACTACTGGAGGATTTGTAGTATACAGTGATGCTTCAAAGAATGGTCTGGGTTGTGTTTTAATGCAGAATGGAAAGGTGATTGCATATGCTTCAAGGCAATTAAAAGAATATGAGAAGAACTACCTAACTCATGACTTGGAACTTGCTGCTGTTGTTTTTGCCTTGAAGATTTGGAGACACTACTTATATGGTGAGAAATGTGAGATATATACAGATCATAAGAGTTTGAAGTACTTCTTTACACAGAAAGAACTAAACATGAGACAATAAAGGTGGCTAGAACTTGTGAAGGATTATGATTGCGTGATCAACTATCATCCAGGAAAAGCTAATGTTGTTGCAGATGCCTTGAGTCGAAAATCTTCATCCTCTCTTTTCGCTATACAGAAGCCTATTCTACTTGATTTGCAGAAATTAGAGCTTGAAATCGTGCCGAAAAGTAAGGTTTGCTCACTATTGGCCTTAACATTGAAATCGGTTCTCCAAGATAGAATCAAGAAGGGTCAGAAGACAGATGACTATCTATGCAAATTGAAAAGAGAAGTTGATACAGGCAAAAAGTTAGAATTTTTTGTTAATGGTGATGGAGTCATTCATTATAAAGGGCGTCTATGTGTTCTATTTGATAAGTCCATAAAAGAGGACATTTTGAAAGAAGCTCATGCCACTCCCTATTCAGTACATCCAGGTAGTACTAAGATGTATAAAGATTTACAACTACACTACTGGTGGCTTAACATGAAGAAGGATGTCGCCAAATTTGTAGCAGAATGCCTAACTTGTCAACAGGTTAAAATTGAGCATCAAAGGCCAGTAGGTTTATTGCAACCATTGCTCATACCTGAATGGAAATGGGAGCATATCACAATGGACTTTGTGCTTGGATTACCAAGAACTCAAAAAGGGTATAACTCAATCTGGGTGGTTGTTGACAGACTAACAAAATCAGCTCATTTTCTTGCGGTAAAGTCTACGTACAATATGAATCAATATGCTGAAATCTATATCAGGGAGATAGTCAGATTACATGGGATACCTATTTCTATAGTTTCGGATAGGGATCCCAAATTCACATCTACATTTTGGAAGAGTTTGCATAATGCAATGGGTACTAAGCTTACATTCAGTACAGCGTTTCATCCACAAACTGATGGGCAGTCGGAAAGAGTAATTCAAATATTGGAGGATATGCTGAGAGCTTGCATTCTGACTTTAAGGGGAGTTGGGATTCAAAACTTTCATTGGTAGAGTTCACTTACAACAACAGTTACTAAGTTACAATTGGCATGGTACCTTATGAAGCACTATATGGAAGGAAGTGTAGATTTCCAGTACACTGGGATGAGGTAGGGGAACGAAGTTTGCTTGGTCCAGAGTGTTGGAACCGACGGATCGCCGGCCCTATGCTATCGGAATCGGGATCCAAAGATAAATTGCAGCGGAAAGAAATCATACCCTTGTAGACCTCTTGATCTTCTGATGTATTCCTCTGAGCCCTTCTCGAACGTTGCGTGGCCAACGATCCTTCGAGAAAAATCAGTTCCGCTCTCTCTCACTTATCACGTGTTTTCTGTGATCTGTGTTCTGTGTACTGAGAGGCGCTGATGAAAAGAGCTATATATAGGCTACACCAGGGACCTAGAGGAGGAATTGGGTTGGGCCTCCTGATGGGCTTTAGTATCCTGCGTTCGGCCCGAACACATAACTGAAGCCCATCAATAATAATTCAGTCCACTAGAGAATTATTATTGAACTACCATCCCAATCCCATATTTAATATGGGCTCCTTATTATGTGTACATTTATTTCCCCGTGTTTAAGATATCGAATGTCCGTAAATTAAATAAGTTACTGACAACTTAAATAATTTACATCTAATTCCAAGAGTAGTACCACTCATCCTTATTATCATGTCGGATTAAATCCACCTGCAGGGTTTACATGATAATCCTTATGAGCTCCTCAAGGGGACATTATCATCCTAAATAATTAGGACACGGATTCCTTCTATAATCAACAGAACACCATATAAACAATGATATCTCCCAACTCACCGAGTTTATTGATTTATGAATAAATCTCACCCATTGGCAAATTAAAGAAATAAACATTGAGCATACGTGCCCGTTATTATATAGGGATTAAGAAGATGTACATCCATAATAACAGAGGTCTTGTTCTATTATATAGTCAGTATAAAACGAACAACCTCAAATGGTCCTGCTCAATACACACAAAGTGTACTAGTGTAGTTTTATAGTCAAGACAGACTAATACCAAACTACACTACAACCATTCCGATGATTTGTCCAAATCCATCTTGGTTGTGAGCTACTATTTATAATTTATAAGAAACTGATAACATGATCTTCTGTGTGGCACCACACACCAAGTTATCTATAATATAAATTAATTGGACATTGCATAAACATATATAACAAATATAAAATGCAAACATATGACCAATGTGATTCTCATTCCATAAACGATGTTCATACAAAAAACTAGGCTTATAGTATACATCCTAACAATCTCCCACTTATACTAAAAGACTATGCTTCTATAAGCGCCGCCACACATCTAATTCCCATCCCTTCAACATGCCCATCAAAAGCTTTCGCTGGGAGGGCCTTTGTGAAAGGATCTGCTAGGTTATCTGCTGATGCAATTTTGGCGACAACAACTTCTCCTCGCTTTACGATGTCTCGTATCAGGTGGTACTTGCGCTCAATGTGTTTACTTGCTTTATGGGCTCGTGGTTCCTTCGAGTTTGCCACTGCACCACTGTTATCACAATAAATTGTGATAGCTTTGGGCAAACCAGGAATCACTTCTAAGTCCATCAAGAAGTTCCTGAGCCATACAGCTTCTTTGGCTGCCTCAGAGGCTGCCACATACTCAGCTTCCATGGTGGAGTCTGAAACGCATTTCTGCTTAACACTCCCCCATATAATGGCTCCACCTCCTAAGGTAAACACATAACCCGAGGTAGATTTACTGTTGTCCCTATCCGACTGGAAATCAGAATCTGTGTAACCCACAGGAAGCACATCATCTGCTTGGTAAACCAGCATATAATTTCTAGTCCTTTTCAGGTACTTTAAAATATGCTTTACCGCAGTCCAATGTCCTTGTCCTGGGTTACTTTGATATCTGCTAACCATGCCCACGGCAAAACAGATATCTGGCCTCGTACATAGCATTGCATACATTAGGCTTCCTACGGCCGAAGCATAAGGAACTGCCTTCATGTCCTCTATCTCCTTTGGTGTCTTAGGACACATCTCCTTAGATAAAGGTACTCCATGTCGAAAAGGTAGAAAACCTTTCTTGGAGTTTTGCATGCTAAAACGAGCTAGAATGGTATCAATGTACGAAGCTTGAGATAAGCATAACATTCTTTTCTTGCGATCTCTTATCACTTTGATCCCAAGAATATGTCCTACTTCTCCCAAGTCCTTCATATCAAACTGCTTGGACAGCCATACCCTTACGTCTGACAACACCTTGACATTGTTGCCAATGAGCAAGATGTCATCTACGTATAGTACAAGAAATACCACCACGTTTCCATCACTCTTCTTGTATACACATGACTCATCCGGACATTGAATGAATCCATAAGACTGGATTACCTCATCAAAACGGATGTTCCAAGATCTCGAAGCTTGTTTCAATCCATAAATGGACCGATTAAGCTTACACACAAGATGCTCTTTGCCCTTTGCAACGAACCCTTCTGGTTGCTTCATATAGATGTTTTCTTCAAGACTACCGTTAAGGAAAGCAGTCTTGACATCCATTTGCCAAACCTCATAATTCATATGAGCAGCAATAGACAAAAGAATCCGGATAGACTTAAGCATGGCTACCGGCGAAAAGGTTTCCTCATAATCGATTCCTTCTTTTTGAGTGTACCCCTTCGCAACAAGCCTTGCTTTGAAAGTTTCTACTTTCCCGTCTGATCCTCTTTTTCTTTTGTAGACCCACTTACATCCAATGGCTTTTACACCATTTGGTGGTTCTACTAGCTCCCAGACTTGATTAGAATCCATAGATTCTAATTCAGAATTCATAGCTTTTTGCCAAGATTCTGCATCTTTATCTTGGAGTGCTTCGTCATAGGTCCAAGGATCAGATTCATGTTCACCAGATACCAAGTCCGAAGACTCTCCCAAAAACATGAATCTATCAGGCTGTCTAACAACCCTCCCACTACGACGAGGCACTTGTGGTAATTGTGTATCATTAGTGACACATGGTGCAGACCCCTGTGGTATCTCATCTTGTACTAGTGGTACTAAGGTAGGGATTTCCCCTCTGATTTCCTCTAGAACAATTTTACTCGTGGGCTTGTGGTTCATTACATAGTCCTCTTCTAAGAATCGGGCATTTGTGCTAACAATGACCTTCTGATCCTTAGGACTATAAAATAAACCACCTTTCGTTCCTCTAGGATAGCCCACAAACAGCCGAACATCCGTACGAGATTCCAACTTATCAGCATCTCCCTTCAGCACATGTGCTGGACTACCCCAAATCCGAATGTGTTTAAGACTAGGCTTACGCCCATTCCACAATTCTGTGGGAGTAGAGGGTACTGTCTTAGAAGGTACCAAGTTTAGAATATACGCTGCCGTTTCCAGGGCATATCCCCAAAACGAATTCGGTAATTCCGAATAACTCATCATCGATCTAACCATTTCCATGAGAGTTCTATTCCTTCGTTCTGCCACACCGTTCTGTTGGGGTGTACCAGGTGCAGACAATTGGGATTGAATCCCAGCCTCTGATAAGTAATTCCTAAACTCTCCTAAGAGGTACTCGCCACCACGATCAGATCGTAGTGTTTTGATACATTTACCATGACGCTTCTCCACATCAGCCTTGTACTCTTTGAATTTATCAAAGCACTCAGACTTGCGGCGCATCAAATAAATATACCCATATCTCGAAAAATCGTCTATAAATGAGACAAAATATTCGAAACCACCTCTTGCCTGGATAGTCATAGGACCACACAAATCAGAATGAACCAATTCCAACACTTCTTTGGCTCTATACCCCTTGGCTTTAAAAGGCCTCTTGGTCATTTTTCCTTCCAAGCAGGACTCGCAGGTCGGATAGTTTTCCACTTCCAATGAACTCAAAGGTCCATCGGCTATCAACCTTTGAATCCTACTCAAGTTAATGTGACCTAGTCTTAGATGCCAAAGATATGTTTGGTTCATTTTAGAAGGTTCTTTTCTCTTATTTGAGTTAGAAGATGTATTATTAATTTCCAGTTGTTGCATCGTAGGAGTTATTGGATTAAGAGTATATAAATTGCCAACCAACGTACCAAAACAGACAATAACCCTATTTTTCTTGACAACCACTTTGTCATCAAAAGAAACAGAATATCCATCCAAAAATAACTTAGAAACCGAAATCAAGTTCTTTCTAAAAGAAGGTACGTAAAGACAATTCCTCAAAACCAAAGTCTTGTTCCTATCAAAAGATAAATAAACATCTCCCACTGCAACTGCCGCCACTTTCGTAGCGTTGCCCATGTAGATGGTAATCTCGCCCTCACTAAGTCGCCTGGTTTCCTGGAACCCCTGCAAAGAATTGCAGACATGATCAGTGGCTCCCGTATCTACACACCAGGTACCGGTAGATAACACCGCTAAACATGTTTCAGTAATTAGTGAGTAAGATTTACCTTCTTTGTTCTCCTTTTTCTTGGGACAATCTACCTTCCAATGTCCAGGCTGCTTGCATGAGAAGCACTTGCCCTTCGGCTTTTTCACGCCACCTTGTGGCCCAGCCTTTTGAGGTCCATTCGCTTTGTTTGTCGAAGGATTCTGTTTCTTTTTCTTCTTTCCACCTTTCGGCTTAGAATTAGAAACATTTTCAGCAACGTAAGCTTGAGCACTTTGACGAAATAGTCCTTCTGCCGATTTGAGTTCTGTCAGAAGTTCCGCCAAGGAATACATCCTTTTGTTCATATTATAATTAAGGCGGAACTGCTCAAAACTCTTAGGCAGTGTTTGGAGCACGATATCGACCTGGGTTTCCCCATCGATTTCAGCTCCAAGGACTTCCATCTCATTCAAATGAGCCATCATCTTAAGGACGTGATCACTCACAGGTGTCCCTTCAGACATGGTGGTCGTCATTAAGTTTCTCATTGCCTCCTGTCTGGCAGCCCGACTCTGGTGTCCGAAGAGTTCTCTAAGATTGTGCATCATATCATAGGCAGTGGGCATGGCCTGATGCTGATGTTGCAGTACATTTGACATGGAAGCCAAAATGTAACACCGCGCCATCTCATCTGCCTTAACCCACTTTCTATAATGCGCTTTCTCCTCTTCAGTAGAGTTTTCATCAGGCATGTCAGGACAGTGCTCATGGAGTACAAACTTGTACTCCTCAGCAGTTAGGACAATATCCAGGTTTCTTTTCCAGTCAATATAATTAGGACCAGTAAGTTTGTTTTCTTTGAGTATAACAGCAAGTGGATTGAAAGACATAATGAAATCCTGAGAATCATATAAATAAATAAATAAATACACAGGTCATAACATATAGAATTTAAAGCCTATATTGTTCCCTCAAACAATATAATTAAATTCACCAACACCTCAAAACACCGTGAACTTCGCATGCCACGATAGTGTGGACGTATGCTAATTCAAACATTTGTAAGAGGAGGTTTTACCCATTAATTTCATTATCTTGTCAAACAAAATAAAATTAATAGTTGGTTTAGCTTCAGCCATGCAAACAACAGCACTTACTCCGATGGGAAGGATACTATCATATGCACCTAAGTGTGTACCATTTCTTAATACTAAGTCCATTATCTAGGATTGTATCTCTTCAGATGGAGAAGATCATACGCTCCTAAATAATTTTCTATAATTATCCTTAGAGGAAGTTTGATCCAGTGATCCGCAATCAAACTCATCCGATGTGGAAGAAGGCACTCAAAGCCAACGTGTAAGTTTAAATGCATCACTTACAAACCAGTAATGGAGGCTATGGGATTTATTCAAAATAAATCCCTCTCCCACTTAGTTATTTAAATGAGGGATTTTAGCATGCAATAACATATAACATTCAAAAGCATGCTTGATAAAACAACAAACAAAAAGAAAGGCAATAAATACGGAATAATATAAATCCAACTATTATGGCCACTTCGATTGAATGTTTGCCTGCTAAACGGGGATCGACCTGCCCGGTCAGGTCGCGGGGATCGACCTGCCCGGTCAGGTCGCGGGGTGCGGGGCAGCGCCCCGTTAGAAAAAATTAGGGTTTAAAACCCTAATCAGCACCAACATCCAGCGAACAGAATCAGCGCCAAATCCAGCGATTGTTGCGCAAATCCAGCAGGTTGTTGCACAGAATCAGCGCCTAGCAATCTTGATCGAACAGCCCCTTCGAACGCCAATCCTAGTTCGAATAGAAGTCTCGATCGAACAGGAATCCTATACAGAATCTAGTTCGAACATCTACCAATCCTATACAGAATCTAGTTCGAACATCTACCAAACCCTATACAGAATCTAGTACGATCAGAATACACCATATGAGATCGAACAAAATTACATCGAGAACAAATCAAGAATATGTAAAACCTAACACGACAAACCGCCGTGTTTTTACTATTACAATCATGCAACCAACCCAAAATAAAAACCTCGACAGGTCCGAGGGTTTAGATCATACATTAAACATACATACAGACCATAATAGTTGGATATATAGGTAACCTGCAAAACCGAGTTATCCTATGCAATCCTACTATCATACAATCTGAATATAAAACGTATGAAAAAGCATAAGATCGTAATATATAACCGATCCAATTACATAGAACCAGAAACCGTGGCTCTGATACCAATTGTTGGAACCGACGGATCGCCGGCCCTATGCTATCGGAATCGGGATCCAAAGATAAATTGCAGCGGAAAGAAATCATACCCTTGTAGACCTCTTGATCTTCTGATGTATTCCTCTGAGCCCTTCTCGAACGTTGCGTGGCCAACGATCCTTCGAGAAAAATCAGTTCCGCTCTCTCTCACTTATCACGTGTTTTCTGTGATCTGTGTTCTGTGTACTGAGAGGCGCTGATGAAAAGAGCTATATATAGGCTACACCAGGGACCTAGAGGAGGAATTGGGTTGGGCCTCCTGATGGGCTTTAGTATCCTGCGTTCGGCCCGAACACATAACTGAAGCCCATCAATAATAATTCAGTCCACTAGAGAATTATTATTGAACTACCATCCCAATCCCATATTTAATATGGGCTCCTTATTATGTGTACATTTATTTCCCCGTGTTTAAGATATCGAATGTCCGTAAATTAAATAAGTTACTGACAACTTAAATAATTTACATCTAATTCCAAGAGTAGTACCACTCATCCTTATTATCATGTCGGATTAAATCCACCTGCAGGGTTTACATGATAATCCTTATGAGCTCCTCAAGGGGACATTATCATCCTAAATAATTAGGACACGGATTCCTTCTATAATCAACAGAACACCATATAAACAATGATATCTCCCAACTCACCGAGTTTATTGATTTATGAATAAATCTCACCCATTGGCAAATTAAAGAAATAAACATTGAGCATACGTGCCCGTTATTATATAGGGATTAAGAAGATGTACATCCATAATAACAGAGGTCTTGTTCTATTATATAGTCAGTATAAAACGAACAACCTCAAATGGTCCTGCTCAATACACACAAAGTGTACTAGTGTAGTTTTATAGTCAAGACAGACTAATACCAAACTACACTACAACCATTCCGATGATTTGTCCAAATCCATCTTGGTTGTGAGCTACTATTTATAATTTATAAGAAACTGATAACATGATCTTCTGTGTGGCACCACACACCAAGTTATCTATAATATAAATTAATTGGACATTGCATAAACATATATAACAAATATAAAATGCAAACATATGACCAATGTGATTCTCATTCCATAAACGATGTTCATACAAAAAACTAGGCTTATAGTATACATCCTAACACAGAGATGGTGCAACAAACTGCAAAATTAGTAGAGAAGATACGACAAAGGATGAAAACTGCACAGAGTAGACAGAAAAGTTATGCAGATAAACGAAGAAAGGATTTAGAGTTTTCCATTGATGATCTTGTATTCTTGAAAGTGGCACCATTGAAATGGATTATGAGGTTTGGTAAAAAGGGAAAACTAAGCCCAAGGTATATTGGTCCGTTTGAAATTCTTGAAAGGGTGGGTGATAGAGCTTACAGAGTCACCTTACCTCCATCATTATCTGCTGCCCATGATGTATTCCACGTATCTATGTTGAGAAAATATATTTCGAATCCATCTCATGTTTTGAGCTATAAGGAGTTGCAGTTAACCTCTAACCTCACTTATGAAGAAAAACCAGTACAAATTCTCGATCGAAAGGAAAAAGAGTTGAGAAACAAAAAAATCTCACTTGTTAAAGTTTTGTGGAGAAATCACACGATGGAAGAAGCAACGTGGGAGAGAGAGCAAGAAATGCAAAGTAAGCATCCAGAACTTTTCAGTAAGCCCAATTTCGAGGACGAAATTTTATAAGGGGGGAGGATTGTAACGCCCAAATTCTCTAATCACATGCATCTTACATTGAAATGCATTCATGAGCTTCAATCTATATTTCTAAGCATCTTATTACGAAATGCACTGAATTCTCAAGTACATGTCTATTTTATGATCTAATTAGTTATGATTACTTTATCTATGCATGATATTATTATGGCGTTCCAACTCTATAGTCTAATATACTCTGTTTAGTGATTCTTCTTTTACAGTGGAAAGGTTTGGCTTGAGAAGAGAAAATAGATGTGCTGAAAACGGTTATAAATACGCTAAATGCATAATATCTCAAAAACGACATTCCTAGATTAACTTGATTACACTTCTAATTTATGAATTTTATTTCATTTATTTATAATTCTAAAGTAAGTAAAATGCTGCAATTTGATTGGTTAGTTGACTAGGGTGCACCAAAAGCACTTTTAATGTGTTGCACTAGATTATTTTGATCTTTTCTCCAACACTAACCTTTTCCTAAGGCCAAAAACGTGGTATATGCCACATTTGACACCCACACTAGTTCAGCCAATTAGGACAAAGCAAGTGTTTGCCTTTAGCATGGTCAAATATGGTAGGAAATGTCATTTTATGCTTTCTTTTGTTCACATGAGACTCAAAAACGACCAGCCTCTTCTCCTCTTCCTTTCTTCAACCTTAGAACCCCAAATACCGTACAAAAACTGAAATATATGATGGAGGTTTCATATGAGATGAATTGAAGCTAGTTGGTGACTCTTTTGGTGAAAACGTTGCATCCTTAAGCTTAATTGTTAGGTCTGATCCTATCTCTATGTTTTATGCTTCAAATTTATGTTTATATGATGATTTCATGATCTGATTTTATATGTAGTATTATGAAGATGAATTGAAGATAACTAAGTTAGTTGAAGTAGTTTAATTAAACTTGTGAATCTGATAAGCTGTGGCTGATTCTATTGGTTCTTGGTATTGTTATAATGATTGGCAGTATGCTTGAAGAGTTAGAGGATAGGTAACTCGAGTGGTTATTTAGGTTAAGTTATGCAAGAACATAATTAGTTCGGTTCATGTGAGTTTTTATTATTGCAAAGTTAGGGGCTGCCCTATTAGTGTTCTTAATTAATTGAATTAAGGAATGATATTAAGATGAATTATAAGTTTTGATGTGTTTAATTGAATTATAGTGTCTCTTCAATGAATGAGCATTTAAAGGTATATGCATGCTTGATCCTTTTAGGTTTATAAGCACATCGTATCTTCCCCAAGAGCCAAACACTTCCACTATTGTACTTGCTTTGGATTCGAGGTAAGTTGAAGCTTTTATTTGTTGCATTGCAAGAACTAATTGATATTCATGTAATTTGAATGATATGTGAATGATTGTTCTATGTCTACGATTGAATGGTATGTGAGATTAACGTGATACATGATGCATATAAAAGATGTTTTGAAAGAGGAAGTATGGTACTTGATTGATTGAGAGTGGGCAACATGACTATACGGTCTACAGATGATAGTTGAGCTATCGGAGAGTGAACACAATGTGTACGGTCTGCTGATGTTGGTTGAGTACTAATGATAGTGCTTAACTAACAGAGAGTAGATATCATGATATGATGATTGACCAATCTTAATGAAACGCTTATACGGCCTATTGATATTGATTGAGTACCAGCCTTCCGGGTACCCTACAAAGAAGGTTTTCAGAATAAATGAGTATGGAAAAGCATATTGCATGATATACGTGGTTGTGTACATAAGTTTCAACATACTGAGCTTATTGCTCATTAATATGTTTTTGTAATGCAGGTAATGATGTGCAGTGATAATTGGTCTCCTAAATGGCCAGTCAGTTTGTTCATATGCCATGCTCGAGATGAACTTTTGAAGCTTATATTCAGTTACTTATCTTTTGAACAATTAAATCGTTGAGGGTCTTTTGTTGTAAATAGATATTTTTGGATTCCATGTATAAACGATGATATATTTCAATCGACAAAGTTCCTTTCAAGTATTATGAAGTTCTCTTGCAAAAATTAAATATTGGGGACCTTCTTTAATGGTTGGCTGCATTTTCAAGTTAAGTTAAGAATCTAACATTCTTATACCTGTGTTTCTTAAAAGTATTTCGAATTAGTAAAGCTTGGGAGTGTTACAGTACATGTCCTCAAACGAGCAGACATAGATACATATCAAAATAGTAACATCTCTCTTACAACAAAAAATTACCAATAAATATCAAAGCAATGCACCAGTACATAAATCCAAAACAACAAATTCTACAGTGTATGGAGACTAAGTTTTAAACGTATTGTTGAACTAAATTTCTTCTTAGCAACAACAATCATTAAACATAATTGCATCAAATAAACAAATACTAACTTATCATCTTAGTTGCCATAAAGTAGAAACATTATCAATCCTAACAAGTTCATCCCTTTATCTTGTACACATCCAAACTTAAATAATATTGCATTAAAGAAACCCAATAACTTTTAAGTTCATTTGGGTGATCTATCTCACAATCTTAACAACTATAAAGTAGAACAAGTCTCAATCTAATAGGTTCATGCAAACTCAAACATAATTGCATCAGATAAACCCAATAACAAGTTCATCCATATATCTAACTCTCAATTTTGACATCTATAAAGTAGAAAGATTCTCAATCTTAACAAGTTCATCAATTTTGAAATAAAGTAGAAATTGACAAGTTAAGATTACTTCACAAGCATCATCTGAATTTAACACTGATTTTCAATCTTAACAATTATCAACTTAAAAATTACGAACCTGATATAGTGCCTTAGGAAATCCTCGAGCTTCTGAATTGAATCAATCTAAGGTTTCGTCATTTGAATGGTAATTTGCAAGTCAAATGAAATTTAAAAATTCTTAGTCAATGCATAAATCAACTCAATCAAGAATTAATACTCAATGCAGTGATAAAACTGTCGGGTATACATAAATATTGATTGAAATTTTGAATATTGTATCCACAAAATCATCAAGATAATACCAAAATCCATATTTAAAGGTGACAAAAATGTTTTGGTTCTGTGAAAATACAAAATCATAAACATCAAGATAATTTTTAAAATTGAAATCAAATATTAATCTAAGAAATACCAAAATACTTAATTATCCTACTCAAGAGCTCTGCAAGTTGTAATTTTAACAAAAGCTCTACCTATTTTTATATATAACTGAAGTAGCTGGATGTGAAAACAAGCAAAGATTCCATATATTGATATCAGATATTGCAGATAAGACACAATCACTACAAGAAAAAAAGGCTACGACAAGTGTTTTTAACCCTTATCGTAGCCATATTCAAACCATTGTCGTAGCTTGTGTTGTCGTAGACTCTGAAAAAATCCACTCTACGACAACGGTTTTTAACCGTTGTTGTAGCCATATAAAAACCGTTGTCGTAGATCGTATTGTTGTAAAAAACCGTTGTCGTAGCCATATAATAACCGTTGTCGTAGAACAAAATATCTTAAAAACCGTTGTCGTAGACACAACCGTTATCGTAGTGTCTACGACAACGGTTAATAATCGTGTCGTAGATTGTTTGTAAACCATTGTCGTAGCCATATAATAACCATTGTCGTAGAATGTAGTGTTGTTAAAAACCGATGTCGTAGAGTTTACGACAATGGTTAAAAACCATTGTCGTAGAGTACAACGACAACGGTTCAAAACCATGTTGTTTCTATCTAATAAGCGTTGTCATAGAAACTACGACAACGGTTTTTAACCGTTGTCATTTAGTACAACGACAACGGTTCAAAACCCATGTGTTTCTATGTAATAACCGTTGTTGTAGACTCTACGACAACGGTTTTAAACCTTTTTTTTTCAACCGTTGTGTTGTCGTACTGTTTACAACTATTGTGGTAGCTAGCAAGGACAACCATTTTTTGTTAATTTAAAAACAATTGTCGTAGAGTTTTTTATTTGAAATTTACTTAATAAATAGTGAAATTAAATTATTAAAATTAAATAATACTAAAAATAAAACAATATTAACATTGAATCCCCAAAATATAAATTACAATAAATTAAAATATTATCTTAAATCACAAATATTCAAGCAACAAAGTATTTATCAAAGTAATCAAACACAACACTTGAAACTAGATATCCATCGACTTGTACCACAACAAAAATCGATCTAATACTCCCACCACCAACCAAACATGATGATCCTGTAACAAATAAATTCCACATTTTATTTGTATATCTCGAATAACCGTACAAAAATCAAAAGCCATCAATAACAAGTTGAATATACCACAATTAATTAATTGAAACACATCTTTCAAAAATCAACATGCAAACAGCAAAAACACTTACCAAGGACCTTACTTCCACTTGAAACTTAACCAATAAAGCCAATTTCTCTAACCCCAACAGGCCTTATGTGTAACGCCCCGAAATCTTTTCGTCAAAATATCAGAGTTTTTCATTTTTGGGCGTTAAGAAATAAAGGGGAAAAAGGCGTACATGATATATAAAAGAAAGAAAAAGAGGGGACAAGAAAAGATACTCTTTGAACATCGGTTTCAACCGATAAAAGGAAGTTTGAAACCTTACGCAGCGGAAAAAACATCAGGATCTTTTACAAAGATGAGGAATACAGATAACATTTTACAAAACGTGGAACATCATTTTACAAACGAATCAACATAGGTTTAAAGACAAAACCGGAATCATCGATACAGCTGATAGGACACCCCTCTCTCTACGCGTCGAGATTCTCTTCTTTGCCTGTAGTGTGAGTACAGATTAAGGGGTGAGTGCGTTGAATACACTCGTGAGGATACTTTCCAAGTTTTAAATTATTAAACATATACAATAGCTTAGCAATTAAACACGTCACATAATATACGCATCACATAACTCGATTCATAAACGGACACACAACCCATGACTCGCCAAAAGGACTCACAGCCCAAAGGACACTCTGGCCAACTCTATCGCACCATCGTAAGATATACAGTATATCAACACAGCACGTAGAGTTCAACAGATTATCGGTCACGCAAACAAATATCGGTCACACAGACGATTATCGGTCACATAGACAAATATTGGTCACAAAGACGATTATCGGTCACACAGACAAATATCGGTCACACAGACGATTATCGGTCACAAAGACGATTATCGATCACACAGACAAATATCGGTCACACAGACTATTATCGGTCACGCAGACAAATATCGATCACAAAGACAATTATCGGTCACACAGACGATTATCGGTCACGCAGACAAATATCGGTCACGCAGACAATTCATATCGTACAATATCATAGCAAAATCATCAATTATGGAAAACAATAAACATGTTGAGTTTAGAAGTTACCCCCACGTAACACATATCACGCGTTCATTTATAATCATTCATGCATTTATTAACAGAAACTTAAAGCTTAAGGTTTAGAATGTACCCCCACGTAACACATATCACGCGTTCGTTTATAATCATTCATGCATTTATTAACAGAAACTTAAAGCTTAAGGTTTAGAATGTACCCCCACCTCGTATAGTGGTTACCACGTGAGCAACGAGTATCGGCGGATCAGATTTCCCAAGCGAGTACCAA
Source organism: Scutellaria minor (assembly GCA_954870855.1). Taxonomy (NCBI): domain Eukaryota; kingdom Viridiplantae; phylum Streptophyta; class Magnoliopsida; order Lamiales; family Lamiaceae; genus Scutellaria; species Scutellaria minor. Next base: position 9,868,317 of record OX940731.1, on the reverse strand, counting down.
AGGATCCGATATCACAAGGCTCAACTCAATAAGTAGCCTACACAAGTTATGACGTTCCTTAGATCCCAAATAAAGTATAATTAAAGCTATAAACGTTCCCAGCGAAAGTACGATCGTTAACTATGCGGCGGATCGAGAGATCTAAAGATTGGAGTCCAAGAAATGAGAGGGTCAGATCTGCCCAATTGGCTGAGAAGATAGGAATTGAAATAAGGATCGCAACGCAAAAAGAATGAGCTCAATCGGAGTTCAAACGAGCTCGAACGGAGCATTTTAAGTTTAGGGGTAAAACGGTAATTTTGGTCAAAGGGTTGACTTTGACCGGGCCCACGACCCTCGGTCAATGACGTCTCGTCGGCGATGACTCGAAATGGATGAACAACGGAAAGAAAACGAGATTCGGATCGAAAACACGGCGTCGGGTGCGCGTCGGCACCCGACGGGTGCGCATGGGCGCGCACGGTGCGCGCGGCTTCCCGACACCCGACGGCTGCCGAGTTTTCTCGGCAGCTGCTGCACCCGGCGCACACCTGGTCGAGTTTTCTCGGCCAGGACCTTCCCAGCTTTCCCGACGGTGGCCTGCTCGAGCAGGCTACTTCCCGGCGTCGCCCGGCGCGGCGGCGCCGCCTCCAGCCGCCACCACCTACCTCGCCGGATACCTCGCACCGCCGGCTACCACCTCCGGCCGTCCATCGCCGGATTCCGGCATGAATAGTGCCCGGAAACTTCGCCGCAAAATCCTTCGAAGTCACATTTTTCGAAAAACCAAACCTTCACCAAAACTCCGGCCGGCGACTTCCCGTCGCCGGCGACCACTCCCAGTACCTCCGCCGGCGACCCCTCGTCGCCGGCAACCCATTCCGGCCAAGCCCAACCACCAACCTAGCCTATACATACATGCATGCTTTAACACACACACACACATAACCATAGCTTGGCCGGCGGCCACCCGCCGCCGGCCACCACCACCAGCTCACTCTCTGAACTCCGACCGGCAACCCCAGTCGCCGGCAACCACCTCTCCAGCCCCCTACCCCAGCAGCTTCACTCACACACACACACACGTACAAAACAAACACACACACACATGCTCATCCTTGGCCGGCGGCCACCTGCCGCCGGCCACCACTCCGCCACCGTCGCCGGCGCATCACAGGCGCCGGCCTCCAAGTTCCACACGGCGGCGCCACCCGGCGCCGCCCCAACAGCATGCAAACACACTCACACACTAACACACCTACAAAAACACACACAAGCCCGATCCACATACATACACCACTGTTCCGGCCATGCGCCGCCACTCACGGCGGCGCCTCCACTCCGGTAGCTCCCCACCACTCTCCGGTGGCCTCGCTGGCCACTGTTCCGGCAAGAAAACGAGGAGAGAGAAAGAACTCAGAGGAGAGAGAAAGGGTGACGGGGTTAGGGTTTAGGGGCTGTTTTTCGCCGTTTTCCGGCGAACGAAAACTCGGATTTGAAATCCGAGACCTATCCTAGATTCGTCTCGTCGAGACGAACGTCGTGTGCGAAAATCGTCCGATTCCGACAACTTTGAATTTTCCGGCCACCGGCCGGCGGCGGCGGCGCCACGCCGACGGCGGCGCCGGCGGTGGCCCGCCTGAAACAGAAACCCGGAAAGAAAGAGAGGAGAGAGAAGGACTTACTCATTTTCATCGCTTTCGGCTCGTTCGGAGAAACGGTGAAAAATGAATCGGAGGAGCCTCTATTTATAGAATTCGCAAAATTACTATTCACCGAAAATATCTCCTTTACTATTCATCCAAAATATCTCAAACACTATTCATCCGTTGACTTTTCAACATTACTATTCACGTAAATATCTTCGCTTCATTCTCCGTAAATATCTTCCGATTTTCCGAAACTTCCGGTTTTGCCCCTTCCGTCGTCATTCGAGCTACGGGTCTCCGATTGACCCCTAGTTCGTTTCTATCTTCTCGTCTTTCCAAGACGCATCTTATGGTATGAAAATATTCTATATACCATGTCCATGAAAATTATCCTTCTAAGTCACGCGTTAAACACGTATCTGAAACGCACGTAATAAATTAAACAGTCAAAGTAAACGTGCATACTTATTAAGTCATACGTTAAATATTTAATTTAATCAATTATGCTCGTTTTGATCCGGGGTGCTACATTATGTAGCATAGACAACCTCAATGGATTGGAGCACAGAAAATTTCAATCAAATCATCAACTAAAAACGATTGAAACACAATTCACCAAAAACCGGCCTAAAACATACATTTAAAGTTCAACACCAACAACAAGTATAATAGCATTCATCACCAAACATCTATTCAAAGCAACCTAACTCGAGTGTTTGACACATAATTCACCCAAAGTCAAAAAATACCAATCAACAACCAACTCAAAAACAAATATATTCCGTTCATTACCTAAAAGTCATATATATGTTCTTGTACACGTTCCGCTCACTCCTTACGCACTTCATTAATATCCATGTCAGTGTAGTTGTCTCCAGTAAACTGTGAAAAACACTTTATATAAATATACCATGATAAGATTCAAATATAACATTTAAAGATATGATTCACATTACAAGGGTGTGTAGGGAACGAATCTCCAGTGTAGTATCACACTCAACTACTTGCTTCATGTACTTCATCACATAATAACCACATTGGAATGTGTCCGGTTGTTTAGGACCCTACATATATTTGAATCCAATTGTTAATGACTTAAACTTATTAAAAATCTTTACTTATGATTTAGTTACACACCTTAACTACTATCCATGTAGGTTGTTTTCTTCCTTTGCACCCGTTCTCCGCACTAAACATCTTTAAGGCCCTTCACAGGTGATATGATTGGCATAATTCAGTTAAAGAATCATATAGAAAAATAAAAAAAATAAAGAAATTAAACAAACCAAAACTTACAACTCTACAACTTGTTTCCAAACTCCATCACGAATACCATTGTAAAGTGGATCCAACATTCCAACTTCCTCCTTGTGAGGATCGATAATAGTAAGGATCCAATGTGCACTACATATATACACAAACATAAGATCCCATGCATATAATGTTCAACTAAATTTAATGATCATCTCAATTTAAATGACTTCAAATTCTTACTTACCCCACATTACATGGAACCAAAACAAGTTGATTGACCAAGGTACCGTTCAGCCCATTTGCCAAATGACACGCTCTTTGCTCCATTCCATCGTTGAGAGTTTTCTTATCTTTTCTTGTGTATGGAATATGGCCAATGTTAGATGGATCAACAAATTTAAATCTCTGCAACATGCTTGAGCTCCTAATCTTTTTGTATAAATGCCTATAGATTAAGAAATATGATTGTAATATACAACAACCATTCAAGATAAAATAATTATATTAGATTACAAATATTTCAATATAAATTTACCATATGTAGACAGCAATACACGTATACGAAATTGACTGCAACTTGCAAAAAGCCTCAACATCCTCGAAATGCAAATAAAGGGTGCGCACTTTTCCAAAAACACCCTCATCAAGACTTATCATGACGTTGCCCTCAACTTCGAGAGAAACCTTGCAATAACAATACACCATTCATAATGGTGCTGGTATGGTCGAGAAATCCATCACAGGCTTACTCTTTTCAACTTAAAGACCAAAATTTCTTAAAGAAGCCCTGGCAGTATAGAGGATTATAGATCACATCCACCAGATGATAATAACTCGTGTAACACCTTATTCTATTGGTGAACAAGACTAAAAAGAATTACCTTAGTAATAGGAAGCAATGTAGCTGCATGTGAGAAAGCTACATCAGTTAACGGAGCAGGTAGTGGATTTGATGCTACATCAGCTGCGAATGTTCGCCTATGGACTTCCCTTAGAGCATGCAGTGAAACCTGTGATAATAGTTCGACAAATCTGCAACAAGCATAGAAAATCTTAATACATGAGTATGAAAATATTTTTAAACAAACTTATACAACTTTGAAATGAACTGCCATAGAGATCTATACATAGTTTCACACACAAATTAAAGATGTTCAAAGACAGAAAACAAAGAAGTGAACTATATATCTCAGTGTAGATACATGAAAATTGAAAGTAATCAAACAAATTTAGATTAGAAACCCTTAAAATTAAGAGTAGTTGAATCAAATTTAAGTAAAATAGAGAATTTTACAGATATTATCATGTACTAACTTCAGACCATTTGGTAGGGTTGTGAATTCACTTTCAGGAACTTTGGCTCCTCTTAGCTGCATCAGATAAAAAAAAATTCCTGTAAACAAACTCAGAATCAAAGTTTTATGCACCAAAAAAACTGATATGTGATCATGACAATATTATAGGATTCAAGATTTGTATGATTGGATGAAGAAAATGGACTTACAGCTCTTCTACTTGTGCTCACCGCACTAGATGCTAAAGAGAAATCCCAGCGGCTAATCGATGATAGAAAAGCAACAGCTTCTTCAGTGAGAGTGCCAATAACATTATTTAGCATCTTAAGAGAAAGAAATAACAAATTTACTTGCAATTGACAAATACAGGCCACATTGCATGAAAATATTATTTTATTTAGGCAAAGAATCCAATGATTGATAGTGAAGTAATCCCATATGCAAGAGCTACTAAATGGACATGCATAGAATAAAGATTGATAAGAAATCTATGAAAACCAACTGAATTTTGAATGAATAATCTTCTAAATCCAAATTTGCAAATTTTGAATAGTAAAAACCTCAATAATGGTAAACTTCATCAAGATGATCAACCTAAATTCAAAAATAAAATAAAAAAATCAAAACTAAACACTAAACTGAACTCCATCCAAACTAACCTTGGTCCACAACATGCGGCAAGGGACGAAACCCTCGAGTTGCTCCTAGGTAATGCTCCTTGTGATTCAAGCTCACTTATAATCCCTTGCACAACCTAAAGAATTTTCCCAAAGAAAAGGACACAATTATAGTCCAAAACCAAATAACATATATTACTATACAAGCATAAACCAACTAAACTCAGCAACATTTACCTTCCGAAAATCCCTAGACTGGGTCGGATCAAAAATCGGCCACACCTTATCGAAGTCCTGCAAAAAATATCATCCACTGAAACTTTTACCCAACAGTAAAGGCAACAACGTATATGTATAACTTTAGAAAATATAAAATAAATTAAAAGAGGAGAGAGAAGACTTAAAAAGAGAAATTGCCCTACAGAGAAAGTGCAGAAACACAAGTCTAGTTCACCAATTTAATTCAATTGGAGTAAAATTTGAAATCATCTAATCAGGGCACTGGTTTAGGGCTTTAGACTAATCTGACTTCTAAGAGAGAAAGAGCTGCAAACCTGGGGCGGAGGCGAACCTAAGACGGCAGCGTCGAACCTGCAGCGGCGGCGATTCCCTCCACTTGATTTCGAACGAGGAAAATGGCGCAGAGAAGCCTATATTTCAACAGCCTTTGTTTTTCTCATATTTCTAATATATTAGAAAGTCTTTTTATTATTCCTATTTTATTTATAATTAATTTTAAGTAATCCAGCTTTTATTTGTGTTAAGTAATCAGCATTTTTTGTTTAATTTAAGCTTATAATTTGTGGTTTATAATTTGTTGTAAATATTTACAAAATTTTATTTATAATGAAATAAAATTTAATTGTCAAAATTAATTTATTTCATTCATTTAATTCAACAATATATATCATTTTTTATATCATTTAATTAAGAAAAAAATTAAAATAATTGTCTTTTTTTTTTAAATTTCAATCTACGACAACGGTTTTAAAATGGCTACGACAACGTTTTCTAACTCTTGTCTTAGGGGTCCTAGGACAACACGTCTACGACAACGGTAGGTTAATACCGTTGTCTATGAGAGAAGTTTTCGGGCTACGACAACGGTTTAAAAATGTCTACGATAACGGTAGGCTAAAACCGTTGTCTATGAGAGAATTTTTGGGGCTACGACAACGGTTTCGACAACGATTGCTAAAATACCCTTGTCTATGAGAGAAGTTTTTGAGCTACGACAACGGTTTTATATACGACAATGGAATTTTAGGCTACAACAAGGGTTTTTAGCAAAAACACATGTCGTAGGGGTGTTGTCTATGAGAGAATTTCTTGTAGTGAATATTTTGAAAATAAATGTTTTCAACAAAATTAACAGAGCATAATAGTCAAACCCACAAAAATTTCTATCTTTCTGAATGCATTTTGTAATAATAATAAACATAGATAGAAAGGGATAGAGTTTGTCGTTAATTTCATAAACCCAGGATTTGTTCCTCTATTCGAACAAAAAAACACTATAATGGGGGAAATCGTCTGAGTTTTAAGGTTGAAATGTAATTGCTTAAGAAGAGTTTGGTTTACCTATGAAAGAATGAGCCTCTAACGTCAAACTTTAAATATATACATTGATAAATTTTAGTGAGCTACAATACGTACCTTGTGAGCTACAATACTAGAAAATCACCCGTCAATGGAGCTGTTCTTCACTGGAAACAAACATAGGGTTTGCAGAGAATAAGGTTCTTCAATAAAGGAGTAACTTTAATGGCAAATATGATATTTTGGCAAAATGAAGGGTATTGACGTCATTTTACAAGGAAAATCATGGGCAATATAGTGAATTCAAATTATTTTACTGTACATGATATGAAGAGTTAAATTAACCTACCAATTTTAGTGGGTTTATTCAACACTCAATAGCACACTTTTTAACCCAACAGAAACATGGGCTGGAAACTAAACCGGGCCCTTAACTTGTGATTCAAACACAATTTTAAGTTGGTTAAGGGGCCTTAACACACCTAACCCTCTTAACTTGTGATTCAAACACAATTTTAAGTTGGTTAAGGGGCCTTAACACACCTAACCCTCAATCCAAACAACCCCTAAAGACTCTACTAGTTTAGGTATCAATGAACTATGAAATGGATCAAGTACTCGACCCGCCCAACTAAAAGCATACTCCGAAGCAACCGATGTGATAGGAATGGAAAAAATATCTTGTGCTATTATTGCAACGACACGATAAGTTGCAAACTTTCCTTACCACCATCCCAAAATATTAAAGTTATCACAACTATCCTCTATCCCATCATTCAAGTACCTCTCCAAATCATTCACCGCCTTTAAAGTAGTCTTCTTTTTCAATTTCACCCTAATCTCATCTCTCACATTACTTACTTTGTTAACATCCTTGCTTGTCGAACCATCTTCAACATTAGAGCTTTTAGCATTCACAACACTCATAGACTCTGTCTTGTAACATTCAAAAAGGCGTGACATGAAGCTCTTCACATCCCCCACAAAATTTTCAACCTTCATCTTTCTACTCTCCATGGTGAGTAAGGGATCATACTCTAACAACTTACCATACCAAAGCTCTATATATTCCACCTTATTATGAGGGTCCAAAACAACCGACACAAGAAAAATTGGGTTCAACTTTTCAACCTCACAATATTTTTCAAATTTTTCATTCATTTTCATTGCCATGGAAACACGAGTATAATCATCGCTACCCAATTCTCGAATTAGAAGCAATTTGACCGTGGTCACCTCATCAAAATATGTGTGAGAAGAGACATGATGAAAAGTCGAAATATGATTCGTTAACAAGTAAAATTCTTCTAAAAATATGTGCAAACTTTTCAATTTACCCCAAGTATAACTCTCCAAAGCACCCACATTCTCCAATTCATTTTTGTAATTTGGGTCTTGGTCCTCAAACCTATCAAATATTTTTTCAAGAAGTAAAGCCGCATTCATCATGTGATAGGTTGAGTTCCATCGAGTTTTGACATCCAAGCACACATTCTTTTTAGACCCCATTTTTTCTTCTTCAACACATCTTTTAAACATTTGCAAACGAGATAGGCTACTCTTCACATACTTCACACTTCTCCGAAGACGCTTAATACTTGACTTAATTTCATCAATCCCATCTCTCACAACAAGATTCATGATATGAGCAAAGCAACGTACATGAAAAAACTCATCCCCAAGCAACACCATGTTTCTTTTATTAAATCTTTTCTTCAAATCTTCAACACAAGTGTCATTACTTCATGCATTATCAAGGGTAATACTCATAACCTTTTCTAAACCCCACTCCAATAAACAACTCTCCACCGCCTTTGCAATCACCTCACCATTGTATGGATATGGTAGGACATGAAAGTTAAGGATTTTCTTCTTAATGATCCAATCTTTGTCAACATAGTGAGCAGTAAGGACAATATATCCAAGATTTTGGATAGAGGTTCATATATCGGTAGTGAAGCATACACGGGTGGAGTTCTCTTTCAAAGAAGCTTTTAATTTTTCTCTTTCTTCTTGAAAAATTGTATAACAATCTGTAGTTATGGTAGATCTTTTGATTACATGAAACTTTGGTTGCATTTCATTGCAAAACCCTATAAAACCTTCATTTTCAACAATAGAAAATAGAAGCTCATCAAGAATAATCATCCTAGCAAGAGACTTACGACACTTAGCTTGGTCAAACTTCCAATTAGAAACTAAATCCCTCGTAATGGACAATGAAGCTTGTAACTTATCTTTCAACTCATCGGGTAATTCCTTACAAACTTTTTGATGATTCCATAATTTATTAGTTCCTCCCGACGTGGGAGAAAAAAATCCTCATATGACAAAACTTGCACTTAGAATCCCCAATCCATTTTTTAGACTCTTCATCATTAATCTTGTCAAAAAAATTCCATACCGGAGATCGACCATGATTGCCCAGAAGTCCTAATTTTGCAAGAGTCTTTTGCTTCTTATTTGTCGTTGCAGTGCTTGCTTGAGATGATGATATACTTGACTTCTTGTTTTCTCATAGTGGTAAATGACGATAATTCATCCATCATCTTGGTGTACTCCATTTTTAATTCATAGATGACGAATGTTGCTACATTGCTCTTCTCCTTTCCATTTTTTTTGTCTTCTGACCAATTGGACAGACCTCATTTTCATTTGATACCAAATCAATATGTGTTTCTTGATTGGACGAAGTCTTGCTTACTCCTAAATTATTAGTTCTTGCCTTCTTCATACCAACATAATGACCAGATGATTGTCGAGTAAATTGTGGTCGATCTTTTATGATCCTCCACACGTGCTCCAAATTAAACGCAACACCATTATTTTCATCACAATACTTTTGATAGACGAGTTGAAAAATGTCTTCATCATTGTGACCACTTTGATACGAACTATAAATTTGATTATAGTCACATTGGAGCGATTCACTTTCAGACAAATCATATTGTGCCAATGTGATCTTAACACTGTGTGCTCGATAGATAAATTTATTAAGCTTATTTTCATTATAATATTGAGCAATATGTACCCAATACATTGTAGTCTTTTGATCATTATCGGTGATTGGATCATCATTGATTGTCATCAAAGATTTTGCTAGGAGTACATCCTCGTCCCTCATCCAATTTGGATGCTTTCGACAAACTTCAACATCGGTTTTTGATTTATCGAGAGTATCCTTCTCTTTGTGTGTTGAATCCCGATCAGAGAACTGAGTTTATGGGACATAAGATTATGTGACCGGTTCTTTTTCCATTTCAGACCATAAATGTTGACTTGTTATACCTGAATTAGAATATCCATGTCCCCTCCAAAACTCTGGTATAAATGGCACTTGGGGAGAATTGCTTGTATAATTCATCATACTTCCAAAACCCAACAAATTTTGAGAATAATGCTAAGGGAATAGAAATTTTTGGAGTAACTGTGGTGGAACTTGACCAGAAAAATTAAATTGAGAATATGGAAGATTATGTGGGGTTTGAGAATTTTGTGGAGTATCATTTGCATCCTCCACATTTTGAGAATCTAAGAAATCTTGTAACATTTTCCTAGTATTTGCATTCATTTCTGCAAAAGATTCAATAAGATAAGTACTACAAATCGGAAAATGAAGTGTAAAAGAGAAATTAGAGAAGGAATGTGGAGAAGTGTATTTTCTTGTAAATATGATGGTTTATTTATAGAAGGAAAAATATGGGTGAAATTAAAATTTTGAATCAAAAAAAGTGTTGGTCAACATATTCAAATTCAATGCCACTTTTAATGAGAATTGACAACACACTATTAAATATTAAAAATACAACAGTTAGAAATAGAATTGACAATATAATGATACTACAAGTTAAAAATATAATTGATGTCTTCATAAAGTTGAAATCCAGTGTGTAACATAATCTTGCTTTTGGGATATACTTCAAATTTATCTTATAATTTGTGTTGCAATTTTTTTGAAAGCCTCAGATTGTTTTTATATTGTAGTTAAAAATATTTTTTTTAGTAATTTCATTAAAATACATCAAGATAATTTACGAATGTATGAATATAACCAAATCATGATTATAGAGAATTGAAAATATAATTTATTTTGATAATATATAAATTATTTAATTAAAATTTTAAAATTATAAAATTTTATAGGTTGAATACAATTTATAGAAAGTTGAATAAAATAAAAGAATAAAAGAATGCAAATTATTGACAGTCTTGATAATAAATGGAAAAAGAATAAAAGAATAATAATAAACTTGAAACTCTTTTCTTACCTTAATTTTCAAAAAAAGCATTAGAATTAATTGGCAAATCTATATTGAAAGAAGAAGGAAAAAAATTAATACAATGCAACTTCCTTCGTTAATCTCAATAATTAATATTAATGGAAAAGGATAAAAAAGAAAATAGAATATAAAAGGAAAAGCAGAAAAAACAGAAAAAAAAGGTTGGACTGACGGTGGGACCCAGCTGTCGGGCTCTTAAATGTGCATGTATGGCACATGCGAATCACGCTCCAATCAGAATCTGGCGTGTTCACATGTGCTGAAATCGCAATTTTTTTTCTCTTTTTGGATCCATTACTCTCTCTCCTCCATGGTGGACTCCATCCTTAGACCACAATGCTATGGATCCATTTAATGTGGATCCAAATCCAAAAAATCATTTACATTGTGGATGCTCTAACAAGTTAACTTCAATTGGAGTGGTGTTTGGTGTGAGTTGCAAACTTGCAAGTTATGAAATACGGTTTGAGTTGTTAATTACAATTTAAGATATTAAATTAATAATTAATTTTTATTGGAATTGATGGAGGCTGGAGCCGTCACCCGTGAGGAGTTAATGACTTATGAATTTTTTTTATTTTTTAGTATAGTTATTAAGTAATTAATATATATATATATATATTAATAATATTAAACGGGGAATGGGAAAATCCCATTTCTATGATACTGGGTCGATTTCAAGGTCGGGGATTGGAAGGAGAGCATGAATGTCATCCTCATACCAACCCTATAATTTTTAAATGGGAAATCACCATTCCCGCCCCATTCCTCAATTCGACCGAGGAATCTTCGCCACATTAATATTGGTACCCAACAAGGATTGTAACGTCCTGTTCCCCTTTTAATTGGAAATAGGTCGTCACTCTTTACATATCTAAGAATTAAAGAAATTATAATTACTTTCTAATATACAGCGGAAGACTTAAAAGTGAAGATACGAGAGTTATAAATTTTTTTTTTAAAACATAACATATATACATATATATATATATCTGTCTATAAACCAAGAATAGTCGTGTCTTACCCACATTTCTAGGAAAAAGTTCGAATCAAAGATCTACATGAATATACATAATAAAACTTATATATATATAATAGAATATAAGTTTAGGCCCATGATTTATATACTACACATATTTTCACAACCTATTATTCTCGATAGAAGTATTATTCTAGTACATCGACTTTATAAAGACAGTGAGAAGTCAGCCCAGCCTGCTACGCATCCACGTCATCATCTGCCGAGCCTGAAAATTATAAAAGTAACATCATGAGACACCTCCAGAGAGGGATCCCAGTGGGATAACTTTACTATCTAATACATTGAAGCAATTAAATTGTTAAGCAAGTACTACATGTGGTTCTTAGCCACCCTGAAAATATTTTGTGGTTCTTAGCCACCCTGAGAAACATTTTGTGGTTCTTAGCCACCCTGAAAATATTTTGTAGAGGAATGTGGGAATCGCTCGCCCACTAAACCTCACATCATCATCATCATAAAGAAATGTGGGAGTCGCTCGCCCACTAAACCTTGCATAGACCAGGCATTTTCGCCCTTATGGTCGCTTTCATAGACCAGATATTTCTGCCCTTAAGGTCGTCGCCGAGTATAGAAGTTACATACAGGTTATAGCTACGAACTTCAGTCGTAGATTTTCATACATAACTTATCAATTCAATTATCATCATATAGTAGAGAGTAGAAGTTACCCACTTGTATGTTGATAGTGCAAGGATTGCTTCTGGATTCACCGACCGTCTCGACTGCGCTCGACACACTTAACTGATTAGCCTCTTATGTCGTATAGCATAATCTTTTATATTTTATATTAGGTTACTTTAACCTAAAGCATAATCTTTAGTAATTTAATGTAAACACTTCGTCCTAAATGCAAATATTAAAATGATTCTATACACATCATTCAAGTGTTTATGATAATCATACTTTATTCAATACATACTTCATTTATATATGAAGCTCTAAAGATGATCCTATCATACATAATTCATCTAAGTGCGATTAGAACATTAAATACATCATCATACTTGTAACTTAATTGTTAAGCATTTAAACTAGCAGGTTTAGACTTAAAACAACATATAAAGATGTAATAATTTTAATACTTCATATATAATTCCTAAAATCACAAAATTATTCATATAATCACATAGCTTCTTTTAGTATAACATACTGAAAATTCATGAATTTTAACAGCTTGTACAAAGAATTAAAAATCACACATTTAACTAGTTTTTCACTTCAATTCTAGCTCCAAAACAGTCTGTTTTTGAATAATTAATCAATCCCTATAGAATCCATGGAATCCTTTCAAATTTCTACAGACTATAGATATCTTACAGAAGTATGACATGCAAAAATGTCAACCGAAAATAAGATTCACACAATTAGTTATGAACTTTCTAAGTTGGCTAAAAACTGGACATAGTGTATGCTGAAAACAGACTTTCTTATAAAAATCATCATAAATCGTACAAGTTTCCAAAAATTACATGGTAAATTTCTACATACTCATAAAAACGTCTACTACAACATAGTAAAATATGGCTTATAAATATGATCTCAATAAATATTTATGAATTTTAGAACAAGACTGAAAACTGGACATGGTTTTCGTAGAAAATAGACTATGTTGTAAAATTCGGCATAAATCGTAAAAAACTAAAAAAAATGCATACTAAATTCCTACACATACCTAAGAACAGATTATAAAATATAGTAGAAGATCATACATAAATTCGAAGTATACTGTTCCAGAAAATTATATGATTCAGACCTAAAAACAGGGCGAAAACTGTCTCTGAACAGTTTATCTTAGAAAAATCATATAAAATCGAGTTTAACTCCAAATCTTCTGAAATTTAACAGATATGTTCTTCACCTAGTATATTACAACCTGTTAAAAGGATTTAGTCTAATTCAATCTCTAAGGTTTTCGAACAGTTCCAAAATAGAAGCAAAAATAGAGCTCATCCTTAAGCATATTCTAGAACAACTTATTTCTCCATTCAAGCAACATATAATCCCCAACAAATTGCCAAAGAACATCTTTGGATTTCCTAACCTAAGATATTAATCATAAATCATGAGATTTAATGAAGGTATTATTAGAGTTTAGCCAAAATACCTTTAGGGTTTGAGGAAGAACTTTGATGTATACTTGATCTTTTCTTTCCTTTGTTTCTCTTCTCTTCTTTGCTTGCTATGTTCAACTACTATGGTTTATTTTGGTTCCCATCATATATCATGGACGAGAGAGAGAAGAAGCAAAACGTTGGAGAGAGAGATGGAGTAGTATCGAAAGAGAGAAAGAGAGATGGAGTAGAGAGATATATCCTCAAGCAAAGGATGTGTTGCATGTTGCAAGTTGATGATGAGGTGGCTAGGCTAGGTTTAGATTGCTTAGTCATAACTTAGCAAGTAAGCTTGTGATTTAAATTACTTTGTTATCTTGATACTTTGATGTTTTATATTACACATATTTATAAGTATATGTATACCTTATTGAAGGGACTAACAATAATAATATAATGTGTAATTCACATAAATGTGAAAATTACTTAGCATAAAATTAAGTATTAAAAATTTATGTACTTAGATTAATAAATATTGTGGTTATTTTAATATTCACTATAATGCATGCTTGTTCAAGTAAAACGTTTTATTTCATAAAATCACATATAAAGATTATAAGTAAAATTTCATAAAAAGAAAGCATGTAAACTTAATATCATTTTATTCATTTAAATTTAATTAACATCTTATCTTTTTACTTCCATTCATATGTGTCGAGTGAGTGGAGATCGAGCTCGGTTTTCTCCATAAGTTATTCTGCAAAAATCCTTAAATCTCGAAAGAGATATTAGATCATAAAAATTTTAAAATCACCGTCTTAGTATGCAAGGACTGAGGAGCTTCGCAGGATCTCATTTTCCCTTTCCGACCGGTCTTTGAGTGGCGCAACAACTACTCAATCCAAGAAGGGGGTGATCATCACCACCTGCACCTTACATCTCGGGTTTTTATTTAGTCAAAGTTTGTCTCATCGTATGCAGCTTCTAAAGCTGGGCTTCTCTCATTCTTAGACTTCTTTAGCTGAGCATCTTCTTTGCTTACTCAAAGGCCACCTCTGAGAGTGATCTTGGTTCCACATATCATACTTTTCAAAGTCATGCTTTTGCCAAGTTCAAGCAAAGTCCTTACCTGACTGCATTAAAGAAAGGCTGCTTAGCTGTGGAACTACCAACTACTCTTTCGTGGACTGATCCATCGATTCCGGACTGGTAAAACAATTAATCCACTGAGGGACTTTCAGGCAGTAAGTATCCTTTGACCAACCGGTTCAATTAGTCAGCCCCCGCGAAAACCCGCCGCCCTTCTTGGATTGAGTAGTTGTCGCGTCGTAGCATGCACGCCTCGGGAATGACATGGGGAGAAAAGAAGAGATCAACTCTCGTAACTATTTCGGTGGGCCTCTTCGGGCAGAAAATGCTCAAGTTTTCCATTCTCATATGAGGTCGGAAAGTGGATTGGCAACAGGTCGGCACGAAGAATTCCATCCCCGGGGACATATGATCAAAAGAGCCAACTCGAAGGGGCTGAAGTTCGATGCAGAGCTTTTTGGTTGTTAAGTTATAGCAGCACTGAGCGAACTATTTGCTCGTATTAGACTTTTGGAAAGCCGATTGATTGATCTTTTTTTCTTTTCCTGCTTTGAAAGAGGGAGCTCGTTACTTTTCCTCGGTCAAAAAGGTAGGATTCCTTTTGCCGCCTAGCTCTATCATTGGCATCCGCTTACAGAATTTCCTTTAGAAGATCATAATATAATTTGTAAATCATAACTTTAAGTAGTATAAGAACTTGCACTTAAATCATTTATACTTGAACAATAAAAGAACTTTTATAAAATATGCAATGCAGGGTGTTTTCTTGAAATGGGGTATTACAGGGATGGTTCCCCACGGGGAACTTGTCATCCTTACTCTTATTTCGAATTAAGGTTTTTGTGAGTATGAATATCTACCAAGGCTAGCAAGTGAAACTACACTTTTTGTGATCATTGGTTTAAAAAGACTTCCACATATTTTAGGCTTGTTTAGAGAACCTTATGTGCGCATATATATATAGTTTACGTGTTGGATTCAATATGAATCATTTGGATATAGGAGTGTTAGTAACTTAGACATTTGAAGAAATATTAGATCCTTGTATTTCAAAGAATGTATGTGAAGATGAAGAAACAATTTTAAGGAAAATGTTGTTTCAATTGTGATGTTCTTTATTTTTACTTGTTCATTTATTAAATATATACATATGTTTGTTTGTTAAACTATCTGTAAAATTAATATATTATGTTTGTTGTTTTTATATTCTAAAATTCACTGCTTATGTTTGTAAAGTGTTTAAACATCTTTTATCACACTTTAAACAACATCTCTGATATGTTCACCCATAACAGATTCTTTCAATAGGCATCAAGAGCCTTCACTTGACTCTACGAAGTGAGATCCTGTTTGCTGTTTTAAGTTAAACATAGACAATGTGAATGCTATGACAGGACCTCCTATTTTAGATGGAAAAACTATTTGATTTGAAAGGTCAAGGTTCGTATGGATATCAAATCTCTTGATGAACATGCATGACATGCTCTACTTTTGGGATGGAATCCCTCAACTATTGAAGATAAAGTGGTAATTTTATAGTTAAATCTGAAGAAAAATAGACAAATGATGAGTTCATGCTGGCAAACTACAATTCAAAGGCTTTAAATGCAATCTTTTTAACAGATGATGTGGTGATGTTCAAGATGATCTCCAATTATATTGCAGCTAAGGATGCATAGGAAATCTTCCAATGATAATGTGAATGAACATAAAGTATTCGAAAATCCAAGTTGTGAATTGTGGCATCAAAATTTGAAAATTTAAGAAGAAGAAGAAGAGTCTGTTACAACCTATAATACTAAACTTTGTGATCTCGCTAATGAAGTCTATTCATTAGGTGATCCAATTAGTAATGAAGGTTGGTCAATAAAGTTTTGCAGACATTACCTGAGAGATTCAATATTAAAGTCTATCATCTTGAAGATTCAAGGGATACTTCAGTTATGCGCCTTGATGAACTCATTGGTATTCTATAAACCTATGAGCTCAATATTGTGAATCAACATAAATCCAAAAATATATCAAAGGAAATTGCATTTCCAAAGTCAAGAAACATGTTCAAGTTCAACATTCTTCGCTGAAAAGACTTTGATGTGGAAGATGAAGAAGTTCTAATTGCATTACTTACTAGAAAATATCATAAGTATTTGTCCAAGTCTTAAAAGAAAACGAACTTTAACAAAGAGCCTTTCAATCCATTAAAGAAGGGTGATGAACAAACTACTGAAGAAGCAGGTAAAATAATCATGAAATTTCAAGGAAGTTCAAGTCGATTTTCAAGAGGAGGATTTACAAGAGAATAGATTTCGGTCTTCTAGAGATTCCTCCAAAGTTCAATGTCGAGCTTGTAGTAGTTTTTGGACATTTTGCTAATCAATGTGCAAATACAATTATGAAGCGCATAATGAATATGACTGTAACATTGAGTGATACTGAGTCAGAAGAGGAGGAGGAGGAGAATGATGAAACTAATCAACAGAATGCTTTATTTGTTCAGATTGAAGATGTTTCGCAAAGTGTTGCTCAAGATGTTCCAATATATACATTAGAAACAAAAACTCAATTTCTTATGCATAATTTCAATTCATTTTTAAATCTAGATAATTCTTCTTTTATCATTGATACTAATTATATTGGTAATCTGCACAATTCTTTCATTAACGTTCATGATGATTTTATGAAAAGTGAACTTGAACGTCAAAGACTAGCTATAAGAATGAAGAATTAAAAGAAAAAGTGAAACGTCTTGAAATTCTGCTTACTTAGAGAGACAAAGAAATTGTGAAATTAAAGTTTGATTACAATGATTCTGTTGGAGTACTAAATCGACCGAACTGAGGTACTTCTAAACTAGATGATATTTTGAAAATGCATAACTATGGTCCATCTGGTTTAGGTTATTCTGGTCCTCTTTGATCTAGTTTTGATGATAGATAAATGATTATAAACCTCTTTTTTTTTTAAAAGGTTAACCTTTAGAAAAGAATAACTCTTTTTGTCAAGTTGATGAAGGAATTGTCTTAAATTTCTTTTTTTGTAGATACTTAGTATTCAGATTTTGAAATCAAAAGTGATGATGTTGTTTTTGAAGATCTAAATGATGATTACTCTTCTAATGAGAGTGTTGATCTTGTTGATTGTGAAATTGAAGAAGAAAATAAAAGAATTTCCTTTGTGTGTCAATTTTGTAAAAGAGAAAGACATACTTTTGTGTTTTACTTTAAAAGGAGAAGAATGCTTACTAAATTGAGAAAGCAATCACACCCTGAAGAAAATCATATAAATCTACATGTTTTGTCTTTAGAAGCAACTCGTAATTGAAAATTTTCCAAGTTCCTCTTGTAAAACCTTGAGTAATAATCATTGCAATGTTTTTTATACTTCTTTGAGTTCTAATGTTGCATGTTCTTGGTTATTGATAGTGGTTATTCTAGGCATATAACTCGGACCAAAGAGTATTTGAAGGAGTAGGTAAAGCCTAATGGTGGATTAGTTACTTTCGGAGGAGAAGCTAAAGGAAGAATTGTTGGAAAATGAACATTAAATGTTAAAGGGTTATCTGCTTTGAAGGATGTATTTCATGTTGAAGGACTAATGGCTAATCTAATTACCATAAGTCATCTTTGTGATGATCATTTGCATGTGAAATTTGAAAGAAATTTTTGTTCAGATTTTTATGATTCTAACAAATGTGTTTTGACAATTGTTAGATCCATGAATAATTGTTATTCTACAGGAGATAGAGTTGTTTGTCATCAAATTTAAGTTAATGAAACAGAATTATGGCATCAAAAACTTAGAAATGTAAGTTTCAGAAATTTATAAAAGTTGATCCTATTAGATGCTGTAAAAGGTATTCCAGGACTGAATGGTAAGACTTCTAGCATTTGTGGTTTCTGTTTTAAAGGTAAGCAAGCAAGAGTGTCTCACAAAGTGTTATAACATTTCAAAATTGATGTTTATTTTGAACTAATAAATATGGATCTTATGGGTCCAATGGAAGTTGATAGCCTATGTGGAAAAGGATACTATTTTGTGTGTGGATGACTTTTCTCGGTTTACTTGGATTTAATTTTTGAAAGAAAAGTCTAAAACTTTTGATAAGTTT
Organism: Scutellaria minor; assembly: GCA_954870855.1. NCBI lineage: Eukaryota > Viridiplantae > Streptophyta > Magnoliopsida > Lamiales > Lamiaceae > Scutellaria > Scutellaria minor. The sequence goes on along the minus strand of OX940731.1, from coordinate 9,849,414 downwards.
AAGGAACTTTTTAAACAAATTCACATGTATGGAGTTGTTATTTCTAGAATAAGATCTGATCATGGTAGAAAATTTGAAAATTCTTCTTTTACAAATTTTTATAATAAAAGGGGTATTTTTCAAGAATTTTTTACACCTACGACACCCGAACAAAATGGGATTGCCGAAAGGAAAAATAGATCTTTGCAAGAAATGGCTTGTGTGATGTTGTATTGCAAGAATTTTTCTAAAAGAATTTAGGCAGAGGCCTTATATACAAAATATCATATTTCAAATAGTGTATATACCAGGTCGGGTTGTCACATGACTCCTCATGAAATTCTTAAAGGTAAGAAACCCAATTTAAAATACGTTCGTGTGTTTGGATGTCTCCTATATTTTGAATGACATGGATGTTCTTGGTAACTTTAATGTTAAAAGTGATTGAAACTATGCATGACGAATTACAACAATTTGAAATAAATGATGGTTAGACTATTATTGCCAGACCTTAACATGCTAATGTAATTAGTACAAAATGGATCTTTAGGAATAAAACTGATGAATTTGGAAACATTACACGTAATAAAGCTAGACTTGTTGCTCAATGATACACTCAAGTTGAAGGGATATATTTTGATGAAACTTTTGCTCATGTTGTTAAATTAGAGTCAATAAGGTTACTTTTTTCCATTGCATGCTTTTTGAATATCAAACTCTTTCAAATTATTGTTAAAAGTGTCTTTTTGAATGGTGCTTTGAATGAGGAAGTCTATGTTGAACAACCTAAAGGGTGTACTGATTCTCATAAGCCTAATTATGTGTATAAACTTGAAAAGGCTTTGTATAGACTTAAACAAGCTCCTAAAGCTTGGTACGATAGGTTATCTGAGTTTCTTCTTCAATTTGGTTTCACTCGTGGAAAAGTTGACAGGACCTTGTTCATAAAAAGAGATAACAAGAACATAACCACATCTCATATTCATGTTAATGATATTGTGTTTGATTCTACTTCAAAACCTTTGTTTGATGATTTGTTTCATTCTACGACTAGAACTTTTGAAATGAGCATGGTTGGTAACTTGAATTTATTTCTTGGTTTACAAATCAAACAAATGGATGATGGAATTTTTCTGTGTCAAACCAAATATTGGTCCCAAGTGGCATAGAGATTCAAGGGGGTGAATAAACATCTATCAATTCTTCAAAATCTTTCAAACTTATTGCACTATAACCTAGGCAGCTTACAACACATGTTTTTGTTCAACTAACAGAGCTATGATACAACATTGTTTCCTCAAACATAGAGTTCTTCACAGCGGAAATCTAAACTTTTTAAGATAAAGTTTTTTTTTTGAAAACCTTTTGAAATATGAGCTTTAATAAGGTACTTTATGTAGTTTAACAGATATATAAGGATACAACAAGATAAGATAATAGATATATGAAAACAGAAAGAACACACAAAGGTGGTGTAATCCTTCTATATTCACTCTACTCTTTCTCCAATAAGGAACTTTGTTACGCAAGTTTGATTTACAGGACTTCGACCTTATAAATTATCAACCTAACAAGTTAATACCTACTAAGACTTAGTTTCCACAAAAGTTATTCAAGTCTCAAAGGCTGACCCACACAGGATCCGAAAACTGACACATAGTTAATGTCTTAAACTCTTAAGACTAAACACTCAACAAGGAACAAATTCCTATCAACTAAGGATACCTAAAACAATATAAGCACACAACACTGCGGTAAAAGTATATAGGGTTTCTTCAACTGGTGCTTGAAGCAGCCTTAAGAATTCTTGAGCTTGAACTAAGGTTTGACTGCTTTTATAGAGGTTGAGTGACTGAAACTTATAGATTTGAGGGCATTTTGAACTTTAGAGTTTTCTTGCTTGAGCTTTCGAGAGTTGTAGTTTCTATAGCCATTCCAGTCAAAACTTCTTCTATTTATAGGTGAAGAATTATGCTCGTTGAAAAGAGGCGTAATTCTTTAAATTTGAATCCTCTTCAATTGTGTAGAGCTTGTATTAATTGACTTTGAAGATTTGCATTTAATTTTTCTTATATTATACTTAAGGGTAGTAAATGCGGTTGTACTAGGTTGTAGCTTTAAGTAGATTGTTAAGTCACGTGTTAACTATTTACTGGCTCTTTGTACTGTTTTATTCAGCTTGTCTCTACTGGCTAGTTTTGAAGTGATATTTCCTCAGACTTCAGCTAATCTTTCTCGTACTGCTTTGGAGTTAGAACCTTGACACTTGTTCTTCTTGTCTTCTTGAATTTTGACAAAGTAGTAACTTTTACAACCTATCTTCAAACAGTATTTCTGCAATATCTTACTACTTCCAGATTACTGTGCTGCATTCTTCCAACTTACAACAACAGTCTTCTTACTCCTTGCAGCAGTTTTTAACTTAAACTTTTTCGGCTGCTGTAACTTGATCTCCTCCATTCTTCAACTTATACTATAGACTCAAAACATAGTCTAATTTCACTTAAATATTGTGAAAAATGGGTACTCAACTTTCCTATTACATTTGTGTTTTATCTCATCAAAATCTAAATAATTATTTCCTAACACCAAATATGCTAAGTCTCTTGTTAAAAATTTTGGTCTTGCTGAGAGTAAAGTGCTGAGAACACCTATGGGGTCCAGTTAAAAAGTATGCAAAGACAGTGTAGCAGAAAGTGTTGACAACACTCTTTATAAAAACATGATAGGTAGTTTGCTTTACTTGACTACTAGTCATCCTAATATTTGTTATAGTGTTTGTGTATATGCTAGGTACCAATCTAATCCTAAACTCACTCATTTGAATGTTGTTAAATGTATTATCAAAATATGCTGCTTAAAACTACTGATTTAGGATTATAGTATACAAAAGACACTGACATTAATCTTGTTGGCTTTAGTGACTCTGATTAGGTTGGGATCATGATGATAGAAAAAGCACTTATGGGGGATGTTTTTATCTAGAAAGTTAATAATATGATGTCTTGGTTTAGTAAGAAACAAAATTGCGTCTCTTTGTCTACTGCCGAAGCTGAATATATTGCTTCTTTGGATAAAACAAATGTTGGATGATTATGATTTGATAAGTGATACATTGATTGTTGGTCCCAAGTGGTCAGAGGTTCAGAGGGGGGGGTGAATGAACCTCTATCGATTTTACAAACTTTTAAAACTCTTACTAATTAACAGGTTTCTATCTCACTCAAAGAGAACAGTATCCTGTCTCGAATCAGTAACCTGGTCCTAGGCTAAATCAGGTTACTAACCCTATATCAGAATGCAATACAACGGAATAAACTTGATAGAGTTTCTGATGAAAACTAGTTTTTTTTTTCCAAATATGATTTTAGAACAAACGTTTATCAAGATGCTTATGATAGATGCAACAAGATAGATATGCAAACAATACAATGCTGCAAATAAGATAAGCAATAAACACTTATGGCTTATAGTGGTTCGAAGGTGGTGTAACACTTCTACGTCCACTCTACTCCTTCTCAAAGAAGAAACTTCGTCATGGTCAGTTTGCTTTACAAGACTCGTCTTTACAAACCTCTTCCAAAACAAGTTGAACCTACTAGAATCCTAGATTCCTAGGCCAAATCCCACACAAGGTTTACAAACTCCCACACAAGGAAACTTCTCCCACACAGGGAAAGATAGCCTACACAAGACTAACAAACTTAGCAAAGATCAGATCCTATCAACTAAGTACACCTAACTAAAATAACCTAGTACACATAACACAATGGTTAAAAGTATATGTTTCTTCAACTGGTGTGGTGAAGTCAGTCTTGAACTTTAGAGCTCGAACACTTGAATGATAGACTGTTTCTGAAGGTTGAGTGGCTGGACTAAGGAAAGCTTGAAGTAGCTTTGGAGTATTTCTGATTTTCCACTTGGCTTAGTCTCACACCTCTTCAGCTCCTCACACCTTCTGTATATATATATATATATCTTAAGAATCTATCTGTTGTGGTGAAGTATCTGTTGAAGGAAAGATACTTCTCCATTTTGAATTCGAGCTTTGATTCTCCAAAGATCTTCACTGTGACTTCATTAAATGCATCATCGTTGAAAAACAAGTTGGCATGTAAAACCTTCCATGAGCGGTTGGGTCCATTCCTAAGATTCATGCAACGGATACTCCTTCTTGCTGAAAGATAGTTTTGTTCTTCCTTGAGTTGCATGATCTTCCTCGTACTTACTTGGATGAGAGTAACGTTTATCTTCTCAAGATAAGTTCGTTGGCTACTTCCTGATATCTCAGTAAGTTGTTGTAGCTGCTGGCTTCCTGATTGCAGTTTGTAGCTTTTTGCTTCTGCTTCCTATTGCTACTTCCTACTTCAGCTTGCAGCTTCCTGTTTTCAGCTTCCTGTTGTTGCTTTCTGCTTCAGCTTGCAGCTTCCTGTTGCTGCTTCCTGCTTCAGCTTCCAGATTGCTGCTCTTAGAAGATATTTCCCTATATCTTCTAAGGTTGATTTTCTTTATCACTTGGAAAACCATTACATGATCTTTTATAGATGAGAAACTAAAGATCACGTAATATGGAAACTAGGTTTTGATCCCTTAAGCAAACTGTTTTTTTCTTATTATGCATACAGTTTTGTCTTATCAAGATAACTACAGAAATATCCCAACATTGATTATGTACTGTGATAAATCCAGTGCAATAGATATCTCCAAGAATCCAATACAACATTCTCAAACAAAACACATAGACATTAAACACCATTTTATTCGTGATTTAGTTGAGAAAAATCTTATTCAAATTGAACATGTGGTTACTGAAAAACAATTGGATGTTGTTTTTACAAAAGCTTTAGATTTTGAGAGGCTTTCAGTTCTTCAAAATCTCTTGGTTTGTGCTCAATGTAGATTTGTTTGCATATAGGTGTTACAACATTTGTGTGTGACACCTTGTTTATTTTATTTCTCTGCATTATTTTTATGATTTTGCATTTTGTACTCCTTAATACTTTGATATACTTGTGTATGTATTAGTGATGATAGTCTGCCTTTGGGGATCTTGATTGTAACTGGCTGGCCTATAAGTGGATTCCCAATAGCTTCGTTAAACCAATTAATTCATTGTCTCTACTGATTAAGTTTCAATTCCAAATGACTCTAAAGTTTATGAGTTATGTATGTTTCATCATTGAGTAACTCGGGGCACGACAGTCGCACTAACAATGCTTTCTTGCCAAATGTGATGGAAATTTTGACTTGTTTTGTATATAAAAAAGGGAAAAGAGATTAAAGAAAGATGTTGATAAACATAATATCATTGACTAACTCGACACACAGCGGTCACATCGATGATCTTTTCTTGTTCAAATATGAGTTGTGAAGATTTTATGAAAGCTTTTCATTTCTGTCAAAATTATCCACAGGTTATGTCTTGGTCATGTTTATCTTGATTGATATATATGATTATTTCTTTAATATATACTATTGTATATTCTTTTATGCTGGAGATATGTTGTGTTTATTTCTTGTGTGCATGATTGCATTTCATATTATATATTATTAAAAAAATCAAATATAAAAAAAAATCAAATCATTAAAAAATCAAAACGTGGGGTTTATTGTTTATGTAACCACATGGTAGTTGAATGAGTTTTTCTCTTTCTTTTTCTGATCATTTAGTGGGATCTAATTGTTAGTTGGCTATTATGGGAAGTTATTGCCTGATTTTAGGAGATAAATGTTTCTAGTATATCACAATATATAGGATATGTGTGTTTTATCATTTTTTTTCTTGTGTGTGTTTTCGTATTCTTAAATGGACCTGTTTGGTTCAAGTGATGAGTTTGTTAAGATTGTTATGTTAGGTTATGATTATAGTGTGATTGAATTTTGAATTTAAATCAATTTTGTGTTTGGTTTGTTAGTTAAGAGTTGTGTTAGAGTTACAATTTTTGTTTGGATTGATGGTTAAACTAAGTAATGTGATGAGAAAAAATTACAAGATGTTTAAATTGCATATTATGATAATAAAATATAGAAAATTATTTTACTACCCTTCCCTTCAAATTTGTACTACTTTTGTATTTTAATTTCATTTCTCCTTCTTTCACTAAAAAAAGGGGATGATTAATTTCATTTATTTCTTTCACTAAAAAAAAGGGATGATTGGCAATTTTTATCATTATTAAAAAAAGTTATAGGCAATTTAAAAAAAAAATTACATGAATATTTTTTGAAGATTTATAATTTATCGAGCAACTTCAAGGAGATCAAATTTTATAATTATTTATAACAAGCAATTTTGTAAATATTATAATAGAATAATTCCTTTTTGCAATTTTGTATTGAAAATAAGGGATATCATGGTAATTTACTTTGGGTGTGTTTGGTTCATGGGTATAGATGGATTTGAGTTTTTAAACTAACTTAAATCCATGTTTGGTTTATGTGTTTGAGGCCCGATTTTTTCATCGGGGTCGAGGATATATATGTGGGTTTAGGTGGGATTAAACTCATCATCTTTGGTGGGTTTAAATCTGGCCCAATAGTACTTGATGTAAAATGACCACAAAGACCTTATTTTTTGTGGCAAAATGACCGAACTGCCCTTAGCTTTATAATAAACTATACATGTGTCGTCTCATATATAAGTGTGGAGCCTCATTCATGGAGAGAGAAAAACCCTATGTTTTCTTTTCCTCCAAAATGCTGAACAACAGCGATCTCCTTCTCCACGCCATTCATCATCTCCTCCACTCACATGCAACTCCTCTACCACACTACCATCTTTCCAGTAAATATTTCAAAATGTAATTTTCTTTTTAATAGTTGCTCACACATCAAGATTTCTCGAAGGACCTTCATCATAAATCCGCAATTTTGAAAATGGATTTGTGTGAAATAGATATGGCCTAGCCCTTAGCTTTGTTGGAATTGGAGAAAATTTGGCCTAGCCAAGCCTTTTGTTGAAGACGACGCTGGATGGCCATTTACTTCAACTTCATTTTCTTTACTTTATTGAATTCAACAATTAATATTAATTGATATCTTGCAACCATGATTTTTGGATAAATGATATTTTAGTAATTTACAATTTTTTTCCTCCTTAACCAATAAACCAAATAAGAAATTTTAAACAAACTCACCTTAACAAACTCATAATCATTCAAATTAAACACATAATTTAACTTAAACCTACTACAAAACCTACATATTAAATAACATTTTTTTTATCTTTGGTGAACAATCTACCATACTTAACAATATTAACTATAGCGCCCTGGATAAAAAACAAAGCATAATAAATTAATTAAATATTTAAACCTATGATTTAATAATTATGTGCGTATGTTTTGACTGTTTAATTAATTACATGCGTTTCAGATACGTGTTTAATGCATGATAAGATCGATAATTTTCCTAGATGTGGAACATAGGATATTTTATACCATTAGATGCGTATCGAGAAAATGAGAAGATAGAAATGAACTAGGGGTCAATCGGAGACCCGTAACTCAAACGGCGACGAAAAAGGCAAAACCTGAAGTTTCGGAAAACCGAAGGATATTTCCGGTGAATAGTAATGTAGCGCCCAGGACAAAATGATGCATAATTGGATAATTAAATAATTAAACCCGTAATTGAAATAATTCTATGTGTGTTAATTTTGGGTGTTTAAATTTATTTATGTGCGTTACAAATATGTGTTTGATGCTGATTTAGAAGAACGTAATTTTTAGACATGGAACCTAGAAGATTTTTATATTGTGAGATGTGTAATGGAAAAATGAGAAAATAGAAACAAACTAGAGGTCAAACGGAGTTTTGTAGCTTGAGTAGTGAAGAAAACAGTAAAACAAAGAATACGACGAATACGAGACGTAGCGAATGGTAGAATATGAGATATTTATGGTGAATAGTAGTCTTTCTTGGAGAAGTATATATAGCTTGTTTTTAAGTTGAAAAATCACACGAGCTCATAATCGAAAAACACGTAAGTTTTCTCTTCTTCTTCTCTTTCTTTTTCCGGTAGCCGCCGCCGCTGCCGCTGGTGGTCGGAAAAGTCAACTGTCTCAGAATTGAACGGTTTTCGCATAGGTCATAGCTCTCGTCGAGGCAAGTCTAATGACGGTCTTATTTCTCCGTTCCGACGGTCGGATCGCCGGCAAATCGCCGGTCAACCGTCGGAAAAACCTTGTTTTGAGTCCATCACCTTTTCTCTCTCCTCGTCTCTTGCTTTCTCTCTCTCATCTTCCTTGTCGGGGTGGTAGATAACCATTCTGGGGTGTTTTCCCTTTGGTTGGAGGTGGTGGAGCCACCGATTGGTGTGGCCGGAGTTGTGTGTGTGTGTGTGTGGTTTTGGGTGAAGCTTGGGTTTTGGTGTGTGTTGTGTGTGTTGATCTTGTTGGGTTGTGTGTTGCGTGTTGTTGGGGTGTCACCGGCGACAGGAGGTCACCGGCCATGGTGGCAGAAGTGTTGCCGGCGACGGGAGTCACCGACCGGAACTAGAGGAAGAAGATGGTGAAGGCGGCGCTGCTGTGTAAGCTGGTCCGCGCAGGACCGTGCGCTGGGGCACGACCGTGCGCCAAGAGTGAGCGACCGTGCGCGGTCACTAGAAAGTGGCGCACGGTCAAGTGTTGGGGGCACGGTCGTGGGCAGTTTTGCACGACCGTGCGAGAGGGAGGTGTGTGTGGGGTTTTACTGGGTTTTGCTGGGTGTGTCGTGGGCGCACCCACGAGTGTTTTCGTGGGTCGGTTCAAGTCGTTTGTTTCCATCCTTGTATCGGGAGTCGGGGATCTCAGTCGAGTCAACCCTTTTTACCAAGTTTACCTTCCACACTTGTCTCGATATCCTTAATCTTCGAGTCTTCCTTATCCGTCCCATCTTCTAGATCGTTCTTTTCTTTATTTATATCCGTTTTTTTAATCTTTTGAGGATCTAAGGTATCACGGTACTTTTGTAGGCTATCGGTTGGATCGTACGCATTAGGCTTGACTCTTTATCTTGTCAGAACACGTGATAACCTCTTATCGAGGTGGGGGTATTTTCTAATTCTTAATCTGTTTACTGTTTTCCCTATTTTGATGCTCGTTTGAGAAATGTTAAATGTTGTGTCATATTTATATTATGCATGGGCTGCGGTCCACCTCTGATCATGCATTCGTCCCCTACCCCTTTTCTACCACTCTTGAAGGTTTGGTGGTCCTGTAAATGCACCAACGGTAATGAGACCGTTTCTATAGGATAAGACAGGGAAAACCCGCACCTATTCGTCCCTTACCATTTCTAATGCCTGTTGTGAATTTTACGTGCTGTGATAACGTGTCTCTTTATTGTGAACTTCCAGTTTACTATATATACATCTTTATCGAATGTTATAAGATGCAGAGTTTATCTCCACCAGTGTATTCCATGCACTGACCCTTTAATCTGTACTCACACTACAGGAGATGACGAACCATAGAGCAGTAGAGAGAGAGATGGTGCCACATTTGGGATTTTCATAAAATGTATTTTACGAAGTATCAAGAAAACAATGATCACAATCTTTTGTAATGTAAATAAAATTTCTGTAAACTCTGATGACGATAGATCCTGTTGATGTTTATCCGCTGTGTTGATGTTTTGAGAATCGGCTGTGTCCGATGTTTGTATAATATGGAGTCGGCGGTGTCCGATATGTTATGAGAAAGATTCTGATGTCTTCTATCTTCTTCTTCTTCTGATCGTCCATTACCTTCTTCTTCTTTTGCACGTCTCTGTTTTAATTAAAACTCTGATAACTTTTGTATGGAAGAAACTGGGGCGTGACAAGTAACGTGGAAAATTCAACCTGTGAACAGTAACTTAGATATTTTCACATGAATAGTATTTTCGGAATTCTATAAATAGGGGCTCCTTCGATTCATTTTTCACCCTTTCTCCGAACGAGCCGAACACGATGAAAACGAGTAAGTTTCTCTCTCCTCCCTCCTCTCTCTCTCTCCTCTCCTTTCTGCCTCGGCGTCGCCGCCGTCGGTGGTCAGAAAATCTGAAAGTTCTCAGTTTCGGCCGATTTTCGCACTCGACAAGATGAATCTAGGCTAGGTCTCAGAATTCAATTCCGATTTCTTGTTCGCCGGAAAACGGTAAAAAACAGCCTCCAAAACCCTAAACCCTAGATTTCCACCACCTTCTCTCTCTCTTCGGTTTTCTCTCTCTCTCTCACTCTCTCTCACCGGAGCAGCTGACCGGAGGTTCGCCGGTGATGTGGGAGTAGGCTGGAGGGCCGGCGCCGCCGTGGGTGGCGGCGTCGGAGACGAACAGGCGTTGTATATATATACGTGCATGTGAGTGTTTGTGAGTGTGTGTAGTGTGTACGTTGTTGTTGGGGCTATTGTGGGCGGCGCCGGGTGGCGTCGCCGTGAGGGAACCTATGGCCGGCGATGGGAGGTCGCTGGCGGGGCCATGAGGAGGGTGGCCGGTGACTAGAAGTCACCGGCCAAGTGATGACAGTGTGTGTGTGTGTGTATATGTATGCGTGTGTGTGTGATTGAAGCTGCCGGGGTTAGAGAGGCTGGAGAGGTGGTGGCCGGCGACTTCCAGTCACCGGCCGGTGATCTGGGGGTGAGGGAGTGGTCGCCGACGACTGGGAGTTGCCGGCCGGAATTGGAAGGGAAGGGGGTGGTTTTTCATACTTGAGTATCGAAGGGTTTTGCGGCGAATTTTCAGGTACTATTCACCGCCGGAATCCGACAAGGGACGATCGGAGGTGGTAGCCGGCGGTGCTAGGTTTCCGGCGGACATGGTGGCGATGGCGATGGGCGGCAACACTGCGGTGGGTGGTGCCGGGAAGAGCGGTTGGCGAGCAGGGCCGACACCGGGAGCACCGGGTGACGAGCTGCCGAGAAAACTCAACCAGCTGCCGAGTGATGCTTCCCACTGCCGAGAAAACACGGCAGCCGCCGATACCACACCCAACCTGTCGAGAAATCTCGGCCCATGAGGAGAAGCTGCCGAGCCACCAACCCCTGCCGAGGAGCCGTCGGGGGCCGCCGGGTTTTCCCACCCAACGCCGGGTGCGCGCATGCCCCGTCGCACGCGACGCCGTGTTTTCGATCCGAACCTCATTTTTTCCACCGTACATCAACATTGAGTCGTCGCCGACGAGATGTCGTTGACCAAGGGTCGTGGGCCGGGTCAAAGTCAACCCTTTGACCAAAATTTACCAAAATACCTCTAAACTTAAAATGCTCCGTTTGAGCTCGTTTCAACTCCGATTGAGCTCATTCTTTTTCCGTTGTGACCCAAATTTCATTTCCTATCATCTCAGCCACTTTGACTAATCTGCCTCTCTCGTTTCTTCGACTCCAATCTTTAGATCTCCCGATTTGTCGCGTAGTTAACGATCATACTTTCTCCGAAAATGTTTATAGCTTTAATTATACGTTATTAAGGATCTAAGAAACGTCATAACTTATGTAGGCTACTTGTTGGATTAAGCGTTGAGTTATATGACCTTTGGTACTCGCTACTCGAGCTCTAGTTATCAGACCTTTGGTACTCGCTACTCATGTGGTAACCATCGAACAAGGTGGGGGTAACTTCTAAATCTTTATTTGTTTACTGTTTTCTCTATTACTTTCATGATTAAGGAATACTAAATATTGTGGATATAATTGTTGTGCCATACTTTATACTGTGAAAGGACTTCAGTTCACATTCCATGTTTGAAGGGTCCTATGGACCGTAAAAAATTGTCTCCCTCCCTTCTACTACTCTGAAAAGGTCTGGTGGTCCTTCAAATGCGCTAGCGGTACTGAGACCATTTTATAGGGTAACACGGGTTGTTCCCACACCTATCCTTCCCTTGCTATTTCTAATATCTGCTATGCATTTTATGTGTTGTGACAACGTGACAATAGGTTATAATTACGGTATTTTATATCTGTTAAGCATCACAAGAGACAGAGTTTATCCCCACGAGTGTATTCCACGCACTCACCCCCTATTCTGTACTCACACCACAGGAGCTTATGGGCATGATGAGCCTTAGATGGAGAGAGACGGTGCTGTTGCTGGATTCGTGTTTTTAGGATGTTGTCGCACAAACATTTTCAAAATAATATTTTAATTTGTTCACGTTTTTGTAAATATTTCTGAGTATACTGTGGATGTGAGATCCTGATGATAATTTCCACTGCTAAGATATGATATTTTATCCATAGTGAGACCGACTGTTGATATGTGAATGATCCATATCATCCCTTACCTCATTCTTCTAACGTCTATTACTCCTTTCTATTTATAAAAATGTGTCTCTTTCTATTTCTTTCTTCACGCCCGTGTGAAAACTCTGATATTTTTATGAAAGAAAACGGGGCATGACATTAACAAACTCATCCATCAAACAGACCTTTTATTTCTATTGTAGATGAAATGGAGGTGGTTTCTTTAATCCATCATAAGCCCCTTTTATCCCATGATATGGACAGGGCCAAACACTCCAAACACGGGCTAACTTTTTCCTTAACCCAACCTATAGCACCCCGGACCAAAAATAAAGCATAATTGATTAATTAAATATTAAACCCATAATTTAATAATTACGTGTGTTGATTTTAACTATTTAATTTAATTACCTGTGTTCAGATACGTGTTTAATGTCGGTTTTAGATGGATATATATATTTTCTAAACATGGAACATAGAATATTATTTCATCATTAGATGTATATTGGAAAAACGAAAGATAGAAACGAACTAGGGATCAATTAGAGACCCGTAACTTAAATGGCGACGAAAAGGGCAAAATACGAAGTTTCGGAAAACCGAAAGATATTTACGGTGAATAGTAACGAACATTTTTATATGAATAGTGACCAAGATTTTTACCCATGAACAGTAACTTTTAGATTTTTATGTGAATAGTGATTTTCGGGAAATCTATAAATAGGGGCATTTTCGATTCAAAACTCACCATTTTTCTGAACGAGCCAAAATCAACGAAAACTCATAAGTCTCTCTCTCCTCTCTCTCTATTCTGTTTCTGGCCTCCGACGCGTCGCTGTCGGTGGCCGGAAAATTTCAAAGTTGTTGGTTTCAACCGATTTTCACACAGAATATAGGTCTCGTCGAGACGAGTCTAGGATAGATCTCGGATTTCAATTCTGATTTCTCATTCGCCGGAAAACAGTGAAAAATCGCCCCCAAACCCTAAACCCTAGTTTGTCACCTTTTCTCTTTCCTCTGATTTCTCTCCCTCTCTCCCTCTCTCTCACCAGAGCCGATGTCAGAGCAGCACCTGGAAGTACGTGGGGAGCTGCTGGAGGGGCAGCGCTGCCGTGGGTGGCGGTGCCGGTGCCAGACAGTGGTTGTGTATGTGTGTGTATGTGTTGTGTTGTGTGTGTGTTGTGTGCGTGTGTGTGTATGCTGTTGAGGGCGGCGCTGGTGGCGCCGCCGTGGGGTACTGTAGGCCGGTGCTGGTGATGCGTCGGTGAGGCCTAAGTGGTGGCCGGCGGTAGGTGGCCACCGGCCAATGCTGAGAAGGGTAGGGTTTGTATATGCATGTGTGTGTGTTGGGGTTTGGGAAGGGTTTTCTGGAAAGGTTACTGTTCACGCCGGAGAGTGGCCGGAGACGGTGGCGGCCAGAGCTGGGGTCGCCAGTGGACTAGGAGGGGCCGGTGCCGGGCGGTGCCGCCGCAGCAGGCGGCAGCTGGAAGCTGCTGGTGCGTGCTGGGCGCGTATCCTGCCGAGGGGCACCGAGGCTGCCGAGAAATCGAGCCCGCTGCTGAGGTCGCCTACCGAGTCTGCCGAGTCCGCCAAGAAGCACCGGGTACTGGCGTACGCAGCTACCGAGAAATTGAGGCTGCTGCCAAGAATGCCTATCGAGCTGCCGAGAAACGTGTACGGCACCGGGTGTGCTGGCGCACGCGCGCACACGCGACGTCGGGAGACGGGTGCACATGCAACGTCGTGTTTTCGATCCGAATCCCATTTTTTTCATCATACATATCATCGAGTCATCGCCGATGAGATGTCATTGATCGGGGGTCGTGGGTCCCGGTCAAAGTCAACCCTTTGACCAAAATTACCAAAATACCCCTAAATTTAAAATGCTCCGTTCGAGCTCATTTCAACTCCAATTGTGCTCATTTTTTTTTCGTTGTGACCCAAATTTCATCCTCTTTCATCTCAGCCTTTAAAAACTGAACATCCACTCTCGTTTCTTCAATCTCAATCTTTAGATCTCTCGATCCATCGTGTCTTTAGCGATCGTCCTTTCTCCGGAATCATTTATAACTTTAATTATACTTATTAAGGATCTAAGAAATACTATAATTTATATAGGCTATCAGTTGGATTGAGCATTGAGATACTTGATCTTTGATACTTGCTACTCACATGGTAACCATCGAACAAGATGGGGGTAATTTCTAACTCTTTATCTGTTTACAATTTTCCCTATTTTTGAAGCATGATTGAGGAATACTAAATGCAGTGATTATATGCTATGTATATGTGTTCATGATATACTGTGATAAGTTCATTATATATACCAAGAAGTTAATTAAAGAACTAGGGGCATCCCCATTGTAAAACATTGATGGTGGATGTTACATTCTTCTAAATCATCACCATTGATGTGATCAAAATACTCTCTACTAGGGGTTGAAAGTACAACATGTCATGCAGGATCTCGAGGGTCTTCAATGTAGAAGACTTGTTTAGCTTGACTACCCAATATAAACCGATCAGATTTAAATCCAATTCTATTGAGGTTTACTGTTGTGCAACCAAGATCATCTATTTTAATTCCATTATTGTGCTCAACCCAATTACATTTGAACATTGGAATGCGAAATTTTTGGTAATCAAGTTCCCAGATCTCTTCAATAACTCCATAATAAACCATGTCCGTCAGTACTGGTTTTTTGTCCTTTGCACTAGCCACTTGCATGGTTTTTGAAACTATACTGATTCCCGAGTTTTGAACAGCTCGTATACTATCACGCTCCCTCATATGATAGGTAACTCCATCAATCAAGTAACTAGAGTACTTCAACACATCTTTTTCGCGATCACTTGCAATCAACTTTAACTTTTCTGATACTTGACCATTGGAATGATTAATTTCATTTGCAACCTACAATTCAACATGTCGAATGAATGTCTTAATTAAAATTATAAACTTCAATACGACAATTTAGAGTTATAATACTTACTCAATCTGTATCCAATGATGAAACATCTTGTTATGTTCATCCAAGAGTTATTTTTGTGACTTTCTTCCAAAAGTTACCTTTAGGTGAGCCGTATGTTGACTAAAAAAGTTTAATTAGATCACTATGAGATTAATAACATATAAGGTTTAATGAGTTAGCGAGATCACCTTATATACGGGTCAATCTCAATGTCATTTGTCAAAACATAGAGATGAGCTTGTCTCAAATCATCAGGACTATCTTGGATCGCTTTGGCAGCTAATAATGGCCTAGTCATGTTAACTTGTCGATGATTTGATGGGATTCCAATTGTGTGAACACTAGAAAGGTAGTTTGAACAAAATTCCACGGCCTCCTCGGCAATATAACATTCAGTTATACACCCTTCAGGCCGATTACGATTTCGCATATAACCTTTTAAGACCTTTATGTATCTCTCAAATGGATACATCCATCTGTACCAGATTGGTCCACACAATTTCACCTCTCGTACAAGATGAACAATTAGGTGAACCATGATATCAAAGAATGAGGGAGGGAAATACTTTTCAAGTAAACACAAGGTTGTCACAATCTCCTTTTGAATTTCATCCAACTTTGAGACATCTATAACTTTGTTGCATATCACATTAAAAAAGAAGCACAACCAAGTGATTGGATGTCTCACATTATCAGGCAAAACACCACGTATAGCCACTAGAAACAATTGTTGCATTAAAGTGTGGCAAACATATGACTTCAGGCCAACAAGCTTCAAATCGTTCATCGATATCAAATTTCTAACATTAGACGAGTAACCCGTAGGGATCTTCATTCTCATCAAAGAGTAACAAAACTTTATTTTCTCTTCTTTACTTAGTGTGTAACAAGCTGGTGGCAAGAAAGTTTCTTTGTCACCCACCTTCGGGGCCAATTCTGTTCTAACTTTCATATCCACAAGATCTAGTCTAGCTGCTATTCTATCTTTTATCTTACCTAGAATGTTAAGTAATGTACCGACTAGACTTTCACACACATTCTTCTCAATATGCATCACATCCAGAACATGTCTCATATGTAAGTGTTGCCAATACTCGAGTTCAAAAAAAATAGATTTCTTTTTCTAACATGGCTTATCTTCATTGAGCTTTGACGGATTTTTACAACTCTTTTTGTCCCATGTACATTGGATTTTTGCTACTCTCTTAAAAATATCACGACCACTTAATGGTATTGGGGCAGGGTCCAACTCTTGATTACCATCAAATGACTTCTTTTGTCTTCGATAAGGATGACTACCACGGAGCCACCTTCTGTGACCCATATACGACATTTTCCTACCATGTTTCAGCCTTTTTGCGTAGGTTTTATCACCACAAATAGGACACGCACGATATCCTTTTATAGTACAGCCTGATAAGTTTCCATACACTGGAAAGTCATTGATGGTCCACAACAACACAGCTCTAAGTATGAAGCTTTCATCTCGAAAACTATCATAAGTTTGAATACCTACTTCCCAGAGGAGTTTTAAGTCCTCAATTAAAGGTGACAAATAAACATCAATGTCATTCCCCGGCTATTTAGGACCACCAATTAACATAGTGAGCATCATAAATTTCCATTTCATACACAACCATGGAGGAAGATTATATGTGATCAACATTACTGGCCAACAACTGTACGTAGAAGTCATCATACTATAAGGATTAATCCCATCTGTAAATAGAGCCAATCTGAGATTTCTTGACTCGAAAGCAAATTCAAGCCAATTATGGTCCACTACTTTCCAAGATGGTGCATCAGCTGGGTGACACAAATAACCATAAACGACTCGATTATCAGCATGCCAAGTCAAGTCCTTAGATATCCCCTTGTTTTGAAACATCCGTCGAAACCTTGGAATAGGTGGGAAGTACCAAAGGACCTCTGCTGGAATTCCTTCACAAATCTTAGAATTTTTTCCTACTTTCCATCTTGAGATACCACAATTAGGACAATTAGTAAGGTCCTTGTACTCCTTACGATACAGAACACAGTCATTTGAACATGCATGAATTTTCTCATAATCCATGTAGCGCCCAGGACAAAACGAAGCATAATTGGATAATTAAATAATTAAACCCGTAATTGAGATAATTCAATGTGTGTTAATTTTGGGTGTTTAAATTTATTTTTGTGCGTCACAGATATGTGTTTGATGTTAATTTAGAAGAACGTAATTTTTTAGATGTGGAACCTAGAAGATTTTTATAATATGGGATGCGTAACAGAAAAATGAGAAAATAAAAACGAACTAGAGGTCAATCGGAATTTAGTAGCTCGAGTAGTGAAGAAAACAGTGAAACAAAGAATACGACGTATACGAGACGTATGTGAAGGGTAGAATACGAGATATTTATGGTGAATAGTAAGTCTTTTTGGAGAAGTATATATAGGACGTTTTTAAGTTGAAAAGTCACGCGAGTTCATAATCGAAAAACACGTAAGTTTCTCTCCCTCTTCTCTTTCCTTTTTCGGCGGCCGCCGCCGCCGCCGGTGGTCGGAAAAGTCAACTGTCTCGGAATCAAACCGTTTTTGCATAGGTCATAGCTCTCGTTGAGGCGAGTCTAGTGACGGTCTTATTTCTCCGTTCTGACGGTCGGATCGTCGGAAAATCGCCGGTCAACCGTCCCAAAAACCTTGTTTTGAGTCCATCACCTTTTCTCTCTCCTCGTTTCTTGCTTTCTCTCTCTCGTCTTCCTTGCCGGGGTGGTAGATAACCATTCCGGGATGTTTGATCATGGGATGGAGGTGGTGGAGCCGCCGGAGGGGCGGTGTGGCCGGAGTTGGGTTTGTGTGGTTTTGGGGTGGAAAAGCTTGGGTTTGGTGGGTGTGTTGTGTGTGTGTTGTTCTTGCTTGGGTTGTTGTGTTGTGTGTTGTTGGAGGTTGCCGGTTATGGTGGTAGAGGTGTTGCCGGCGATGGGAATCGCCGGCCCAAGCTAGAGGAAGAAGATGGTGAAGGCGGCGCTGCTGTGTGGGCTGCTGCGCGCAGGACCGTGCGCTGGGGCACGACCGTGCGCCAGGAGTGAGCGACCGTGCGCGGCCACTGGAAGGTGGCGCACGGTCAAGTGTTGTTGGGGCACGGTCGTGGGCAGTTTTGTACGACCGTGCGAGGGATTTTGTGTGTAGGGTTTTACTGGGTTTTGCCGGGTGCGTCGTGGGTGCACCGGTAAGTGTTTTCGTGGGTCGTTTCGGGTTGTTTGTTTCCATCCTTGTATCGGGAGTCGGGGATCTCTGTCGAGTCAACCCTTTTTCCAAGTTTACCTCTCACACCCTACCCGATATCCTTGATCTTCGAGTCTTGTATAACCGTTCTGCCTTCTCGATCGAACGTTTCCTTCATTTTATATCCGTCTTTTAATCTCTTGAGGACCTAAGATATCATGGTACTTTTGTAGGCTATCGGTTGGATCGTACGCAATAGGCTTGACTCTTTATCTTGTCAGATCACGTGATAACCTCTTATCGAGGTGGGGGTATCTTCTAATTCTTAATCTGTTTACTGTTTTCCCTATTTTGATGCTCATTTGAGAAATGCTAAATGTTGTGTACTATAAGTGCTGTGTCATATTTATATTATGCATGGGCTGCGGTCCACCTCTGATCATGCATTTGTCCTCACTCTTTTCTACTACTCCAGAGGGTTTGGTGGTCCTGAAAATACACTAACGGTAATGAAACCGTTTCCATAGGATAAGACGGGGAACACCCGCACCTATTTGTCCCTTACCATTTCTAATGCCTGCTGTGAATTTTACGTGTTGTGATAACGTGTCTCCTTGTTGTGAACTTTCGAATTACTATATATATATATCTTTGTCGAATGTTATAAGATGCAGAGTTTATCTCCACCAGTGTATTCCATGCACTGACCCCTTTAATCTGTACTCACACTACAGGAGATGACGAACCATAGAGCAGTAGAGAGAGAGAGATGGTGCCATTCTTTTGGGAATTTTATAAAATGACTTTTATGAAGTATCAAGAAACAATGTCCTACATCTTTTGACATGTAATTATGTTTTCTGTAATCTCTGATGACGATGGATCCTTATGATGTTTATTCCACTGTGATGACTTTGAGAATCGGTTGTGACCGTTGTTTGTATATTATGGAATCGGCAGTGTCCGATGTGATATGAGAAAGAATCTGATGTTATCTATCTTCTTCTTCTTCTGATCGTCCCTTACCTTCTTCTTCTTTTGCGCGCCTTTGTTTTAATTAAAACTCTGATAAATTTGTATGGAAGAAACCGGGGCGTGACAATATGGTATCAGAGCAAATGTTCTACCCTTTGTAGGACTTTGCTTGGTTTGGTTTGATAAAGAGAAAATGGGATAAACGTGTTGAAAATGTTTAAAAAATCTTTTCTAAGGAAAAGTATAAGCACCACTCTCTCTCTAGGCGTGTCTCTCCTTAAGTCACGTAACATTATATGAAGAATGTGTGATTGATACGTGTTATCTTGCTTATATGACATCTTGCTTACCTGATATATATCGTTAGGGTTCGAACGGATGATACGGATAAAGTTTACCCATGTAACTTATACTTGACAGATGGCTAGATTTAGACGTACCGCTAGAATGCGTGTTCTACCGGTAGAGACGCGTGAGGTACGACTTAGACGACATTTCTTTGAAAGCCGAGTGTCGGGGAACGTATCTGTTGGTGAGCATATATCTAGATTGTTTCATTGTTGGAGAGAGGCAGGGGGTACAGGGGGTAGTATTCCTAATATGCAGGCTTGCACACATATGATTCACACCTTACCGGATGCATGGAGGGCTAGGGCACGTCTCATTTTCCGAGACGAGGTTGTGTATTCAGCTGTGGATAACACACCGGTTGTAGATTTCGGAAGAGTAGCGAGGAATATGTTAGAATTGTGGGGCCGTCATAGCTATCCAACTACTCCCGAGCCTGGACCTTATGACCCTTCTAGTGATAGCTCGGAGGATGAGGAAGATGATTTGGAGGAGGAACCTGAAGAGGATCCTGAGGAGGAGGAACCGGAAGAGGATCCTGAAGAGGATAATCCGGATGTAGATGACCCGAGGGATGTGGTACCGGGCCTGCAAGGACCTTTGTCACCTCCAGTTGCTGTAGCATAGATGATAGGAGGACGAACGTTATTTTGTGTATATAAACCAGGAATGATAAAACTTTTATATACGTATGTGGTAGCTGTTTAACTACTAAGTGTATATAACCCTTTTTGGTGTGGGGTAAAGCTACCCATGTTTGGCTTATATGTACATTTAAAGCACGTGTATCTCTTTCCTATAATATGGAATCTACGTTCGTATCTCTTCACGCTTGCCGTATTTATTTTCTTTTACTTATTATATATTTATTTTGAAACCTGAACGATATATATATGTATACATCATAACAGAGCTGTGTCTCGAGGATGACCCCGGAGAGAACAAACACCTACGATTAATCAGCCGAAACGAGAAGCAGATCCAAGCATGAGAGATCTAGTGTCGGTGATAAGAGGATTAGCACAACACTTTGAGGTTACGCGAGCCGCACCACCCCCAGCTAGGCCTGATCCGAATCTTATATATGAACAATTTCGGCGTTTTAATCCGCTGACGTTCAGTGGAAAAGGCGAACCCTCAGAGGCAGAGGAGTGGTTGAGATCGCTAGATCGACTGTTTGGGCATTTGGCGTGTACTAAGGAACAAAAGATTTCGTGTGCGATTTTTCAGCTCACGGAGGAGGCAAGCCATTGGTGGGAATCCTATGAAAGAACGATGTTGCCGCAGCAAAGAGAATAGATGACGTGGGAGGACTTTAAAGAAGTAGTTACTCATCATTTTATACCGCAGTCCTACCGAGATAGAAATGAGACAAAATTTTTACATCTACGTCAAGGAACTATGACGGTAGAGGAATATGAACAGAAATTTAATTATCTAAGCAGATATGCCACTCATCTGGTCGACACTGATGCCAAAAAGGCCTGGAGATTCGAAAAGGGTCTACGCCCGGAGATTGGATCGATTCTGGCCGGACAGGGAGTTATGATTTATTCTAGTATAATTGAGAGAGCTCAAGAAATTGCCTCCCGACTGCGATTGGATGTGGTGCCTCCTAAGAAGTTTGCTCCGACGCCGATAAAAAGAAAGTGAACAGGGCCGAGTCAAGGCGTTACCTAAAACAAGTTTCCGAGAGAGAACAACGCTCCACTTCTTCCCACTCCTCGACTTGGGAATCCGTGTTCCAGATGCCGAAGGGTACACATGGGGCCATGTCAACCAGAAACACGGAACTGCTACTCATGTGGGGAGCCGGGGCATATCGCGTCAAATTGTAGGAAGCTGAAGGGCCCAGCGACTGCAACCACAAGTTCGAGGCCGGTAGCCGGCAGAGCTCGGGCTTTTGCTCTTACTCACCCGGAGGCTGCGGAAGGGTCAGAGACAATGACAGGTATGTTAACAGTATGTGATATACCTGCTCTCATTTTATTTGATATGGGAGCAACACACTCGTTTATCTCTGTCGATTTCTGCAAGCTATTGAAGTTTGAGGATAGTAAGGTAGATGTTAAAATCCTAGAGGTTAGTATTCCGTCGGGAAAGACGGTAAAGACGAAACATCTGTATCGTCACCTACGTATCGCTTTTGAGAATAAAATCCTTTTGGCTGAGCTTCACGCATTGGAGATGAAGGATTTCGATATTATCCTCGGAATGGACTGGCTTGAGTCGAATCACGCAGTGATCAAGTGCTGTACAAGAGAAATAATTTTTCAAACACCTGGAGAACCCGAGTTCACCTTTTATGGGACACGAGTTAAAGTTGACACGAGAATTATATCGGTTATGAAGGCAACCCAAATGCTTAGCAAAAGGGATTGCGAAGCTTGGTTGGTCAGTATGGTGAGTCTGGAATAAGAGATGAGTTCCATTAAGGATGTACCGGTGGTAAGAGAATTTATAGATGTATTTCCCGAAGATTTACCTGGTCCTCCACCAGATCGTCGGGTGACCTTTGGGATTGATCTTGTACCAGGATCAGCACCGGTATCGAAAGCCCCGTACCGAATGGCACCGAAAGAATTACAAGAATTAAAGGTGCAACTACAAGAACTTCTGGACAAGGGTTTCATTAGACCGAGCGTGTCTCCCTGGGAAGCTCCAGTGCTATTTGTGAAGAAGAAAGATGGAAGCTTCTGGATGTGTATTGATTACAGGGAGCTGAACAAGAGAACAATCAAGAATAAATATCCACTACCTCGAATCGATGATCTCTTTGATCAGTTAAGAGGTGCTAGCGTATTCTCGAAGATCGATTTAAGGTCCGGATATCATCAAGTGAAAGTTAAAGATGCCGATATGTCTAAGACAGCATTCAGAACCAGATATGGCCATTACGAGTTCGTAGTAATGCCATTTGGACTTAGCAATGCACCAGCTGTCTTTATGGACCTAATGAATCGTGTTTTCCATGCCTATCTCGATCAGTTTGTTATTGTGTTTATCGACGACATTCTCATCTATTCATGTGATAAGATACAACATGAGCAACATCTTAGGATTGTGTTGGAAGTTCTACGGAAAGAAAAGCTCTTTGCAAAATTCAAGAAATGCGAGTTCTGGATGGATAAGATAGGTTTTCTTGGTCATATCGTTTCGTCACAAGGGATCGAGGTAGACCCCGACAAAGTTGCAGCTGTCAGCAAATGGGAAACTCCAACCAATGTCAAGGAAGTACGAAGTTTTATTGGTATGGCGGGGTACTATCGAAGGTTCATAAATGGATTTTTGAAGATTGCTGCTCCGATGACTCGTTTGACGCGGAAGGATGTAAAATTCCAATGGACTGAACAATGCGAGCATAGTTTCCAAGAACTAAAGAAGAAACTGACAGAAGCACCAATCTTGACAGTTCCGGATGTAACAAAGGAATTCGTGATTTATAGTGATGCGTCTAAACAAGGTTTGGGGTGCGTTCTGATGCAGCAAGGAAAAGTGGTGGCTTATGCATCTCGATAATTGAAAGCTCATGAACAAAACTATCCGACACACGATCTGGAGTTGGCTGTGGTTGTGCATGCCCTTAAAATTTGGAGGCATTATCTGTATGGCGTGAAGTGCGAGATATACACTGATCATAAGAGCTTGAAGTATTTCTTCGAGCAGAAGGAGCTGAACATGAGACAGAGAAGGTGGTTAGAGTTGGTGAAGGATTATGACGTTACAATCCATTATCACCCTGGTAAAGCGAATGTGGTGGCCGATGTACTTAGCAGGAAAGGAAAATGGATTATGACATCTATGATCACCAACCAACGTCATTTAGTCGAAGAAATGTCAAGGTTGAATCTGGAAATGGTCTCACCTCCGAACAACATCGAAGCCTTGATGGCAACTTTGACTGTGAAACCCACACTTCGTGAACGGATTATTGAAGCTCAAAAGAAGGATGACTTCTTAACAAAGATGAAAGCTCCCATGGACAGTGGAAAAGCAGAAGGCTTCTCCTTTGCAACGGATGGAGCTCTTGTCTTCAGGGGGAGAATATGTGTGCCCAAGGATGAGAAATTGATAGAAGAAATCCTTGAAGAAACTCATTGCACGCCGTTGTCAGCACATCCTAGAGGTACGAAAATGTACTGGGATTTAAGGGAAAACTTTTGGTGGGAGAGTATGAAAAGAAGCATCGGACTGTTCGTAAAGAAATGTCTGGTATGTCAACAAGTAAAAGCTGAACATCAACGTCCAGCTGGATTGCTAACTCCGTTGGAAATCCCGGAATGGAAGTGGGAGCATATAGCTATAGATTTTGTAGTTGGTCTGCCAAGAACCATGCAGTATGGGTCATTGTGGATCGATTAACAAAGTCAGCACACTTTCTACCGATCAAGATGACTTTCGGATTAGATAAGTTGGCTAGGATTTATCTTGAAGAGATTGTCCGATTGCATGGTGTACCGGTTACTATAGTGTTAGATAGAGATCCTCGATTTACATCCAGGTTTTGGCAGAGTCTACAGAAAGAGTTAGGGACCAGACTAGCTTTCAGTACAGCTTTTCATCCGCAAACAGACGGACAATCAGAAAGAACAATACAGATTCTGGAAGATATGTTAAGGGCTTGTGTTTTGGATCTTCAAGGGACTTGGGAAGAACACTTGTGCCTAGTAGAATTCGCTTACAACAACAGTTACCAATCCACAATTGGGATGGCGCCGTATGAAGCTCTTTATGGAAGGAAATGTCGCTCTTCTATTTGTTGGGACGAAGTAGGCGAAAAGAAGGTGTTGGGACCTGAATTGGTGGAACAGACAGTCGAGGTCATAAAGAAAATTCGGGAGAGAATAAAGATAGCACAAGATCGACAAAAAGCCTACTCAGATAAGAGACGACGGGAGTTGAAATTTGAGGTGGGAGATAAAGTTTTTCTGAGGGTGTCACCCACTAAAGGAGTTCGTCGATTTGGACAGAAAGGAAAGTTGAAACCGAGATACATAGGACCCTTTGAGATTTTGGAACGTGTTGGAGAGGTCGCATATCGTCTAGCTTTACCGCCAGACCTCATCAGAGTACACAATGTCTTCCATGTATCTATGCTAAGGAAGTACATTTTCGACCCAAGTCACATAATCGAACAAGATGACATAGAATGGGAGAAAGATTTGACCTATGAAGAATTTCCTATAGCCATTCTGGATAGGAAAAAGCGTCAGCAAAGGAATCGAGAGGTGTCTATAGTTAAAGTTCAGTGGAGTCGACATGGGAAGGAAGAAGCCACATGGGAACTAGAAGATCATATTCGGACGAAATATCCCGATTTGCTTTTCTTAGGTACGCATCAAATTTCGAGGACGAAATTTTTTTTTAGGGGTAAGGGATGTAGCGCCCAGGACAAAATGAAGCATAATTGGATAATTAAATAATTAAACCCGTAATTGAGATAATTCTATGTGTGTTAATTTTGGGTGTTTAAATTTATTTTTGTGCGTTACAGATATGTGTTTGATGCTAATTTAGAAGAACGTAATTTTTTAGATGTGGAACCAAGAAGATTTTTATAATATGGGATACGAAACAGAAAAATGAGAAAATAGAAACGAACTAGAGGTCAATCGGAATTTTGTAGCTCGAGTAGTGAAGAAAACAGTGAAACAAAGAATACAACGTATACGAGACGTATGTGAAGGGTAGAATACGAGATATTTATGGTGAATAGTAAGTCTTTTTGGAGAAGTATATATAAGACGTTTTTAAGTTGAAAAGTCACGCGAGTTCATAATTGAAAAACACGTAAGTTTCTCTCCCTCTTCTCTTTCTTTTTCCGGCGGCCGCCGCCGCCGCCGGTGGTCGGAAAAGTCAACTGTCTCGGAATCAAACCGTTTTTGCATAGGTCATAGCTCTCGTCGAGGCGAGTCTAGTGACGATCTTATTTCTCCGTTCCGACTGTCGGATCATCGGTAAATCACCGGTCAACCGTCCCAAAAACCTTATTTTGAGTCCATCACATTTTCTCTCTCCTCGTTTCTTGCTTTCTCTCTCTCATCTTCCTTGTCGGGGTGGTAGATAACCATTCCGGGGTGTTTGGTCATGGGATGGAGGTGGTGGAGCCGCCGGAGGGGCGGTGTGGCCGGAGTTGGGTTTGTGTGGTTTTGGGGTGGAAAAGCTTGGGTTTGGTAGGTGTGTTGTGTATGTGTTGTTCTTGCTTGGGTTGTTGTGTTGCCGGTTGTTGGAGGTTGCCGGTTATGGTGGACTCCCGTCGCCGGCCCAAGCTAGAGGAAGAAGATGGTGAAGGCGGCGCTGCTGTGTGGGCTGCTGCGCGCAGGATCGTGCGCTGGGGCACGACCGTGCTCTGGGGCACGACCGTGCGCCAGGAGTGAGCGACCGTGCGCGGCCACTGGAAGGTGGCGCACGGTCAAGTGTTGTTGGGGCACGGTCGTGGGCAGTTTTGCACGACCGTGTGAGGGGTTTTGTGTGTGGGGTTTTACCGGGTTTTGCCGGGTGCGTCGTGGGTGCACCGTTAAGTGTTTTTGTGGGTCGTTTCGGGTTGTTTGTTTCCATCCTTGTGTCGGGAGTCGGGGATCTCGGTCGAGTCAACCCTTTTTCCAAGTTTACCTCTCACACCCTACCCGATATCCTTGATATTCGAGTCTTGTATAACCGTTCTGCCTTCTCGATCTAACGTTTCCTTTATTTTATATCCGTCTTTTAATCTCTTGAGGACCTAAGATATCATGGTACTTTTGTAGGCTATCGGTTGGATCATACGCAATAGGCTTGACTCTTTATCTTGTCAGATCACGTGATAACCTCTTATCGAGGTGGGGGTATCTTCTAATTCTTAATTTGTTTACTGTTTTCCCTATTTTGATGCTCGTTTGAGAAATGCTAAATGCTATGTACTATAAGTGTTGTGTCATATTTATATTGTGCATGGGCTGCGGTCCACCTCTGATCATGCATTTGTCCTCACTCTTTTCTACTACTCCAGAGGGTTTGGTGGTCCTGAAAATACACCAACGGTAATGAAACCGTTTCCATAGGATAAGACGGGGAACACCCGCACCTATTTGTCCCTTACCATTTCTAATGCCTGCTGTGAATTTTACGTGCTGTGACAACGTGTCTCCTTGTTGTGAACTTTCGAATTACTATATATATATCTTTGTCGAATGTTATAAGATG
Organism: Scutellaria minor; assembly: GCA_954870855.1. Classification (NCBI taxonomy): domain Eukaryota; kingdom Viridiplantae; phylum Streptophyta; class Magnoliopsida; order Lamiales; family Lamiaceae; genus Scutellaria; species Scutellaria minor. Next base: position 9,822,551 of record OX940731.1, on the reverse strand, counting down.
CAGAGTTTATCTCCACCAGTGTATTCCATGCACTGACCCCTTTAATCTGTACTCACACTACAGGAGATGACGAACCATAGAGCAGTAGAGAGAGAGAGATGGTGCCATTCTTTTGGGAATTTTATAAAATGACTTATGAAGTATCAAGAAACAATGTCCTACATCTTTTGACATGTAATTATGTTTTCTGTAATCTCTGATGATGATGGATCTTGATGATGTTTATTCCGCTGTGATGACATTTTGAGAATCGGTTGTGACCGTTGTTTGTATATTATGGAATCGGCAGTGTCCGATGTGATATGAGAAACAATCTGATGTTATCTATCTTCTTCTTCTTCTGATCGTCCCTTGCCTTCTTCTTCTTTTGCGCGCCTCTGTTTTAATTAAAACTCTGATATATTTGTATGGAAGAAACCGGGGCGTGACAATCCATCCCCAATGCAACCAAGGTTTTCTTTGCATCATACAAAGATGAAGCCAATTCATTTTGGGGAGGAAGCATTTGCCTAACTAAACTAAGGAGCTCAGTAAAACTTTTATCACTCCAACCAAATTTTGCCTTTAAGTTGTACAATTTCACAATGGCTGACAACTTTGTGAAATTTGAACATCCAGGATATAAAGGTTTCTCTGCATCCTCAAGCAATTTACCAAATTCATTTGGATTTTGATTAGTGTATTCATATCCAGCATGTACCATGTCAATAGGTTATTCTTTTCCAAAATTATATTCATTTCCCCTAAACTGATCACCAGCATACATAGACATTCCTGACTTACATCTCTCTCCATGCCACATCCATGTATGATATGTTTTATCAATTCCCTTAGTTAACAAATGCAACCTAACAATGTTATGTTTCCATTTCCTAAGATTACCACAATCTGAACATGGACAAGACATTGCATTGACATCATCTATATTTTAAATTGCAAAATGCATAAAAGACTCAACCCCAGCCTTGTATTCATCTGAGAGTCTGTCCTTCAACATCCATTCCTTGTCCATCTCAAGTTACCAAAACGGTGAAATTACCAAAATTTTACACTTTCAATTAGCCCTTCTTCTCCCTATTCAGTTTGATACCTTCAAGAAAGCTTATACACTAAGATGACTAAATATCCTATCTTTCTTTTATGAAAAAGGCATTTATGTAGTCTGCAATTCAATCATCTTTGTAGCAAGATTCTCTCTCTCTCCTTTGTGCACTTTCAGCAAATTGGTGTTCCTTGAAAAGACCAAGAAAGCGGATCCATCTAGCAATTACAAAGTAGATTAAGTTTGTAGAAATATGTAATCATCATCATTATTTTAGTCTAATTTTCTACTAATTTTCTACTAAGTTTGTAGAGATTTCACTAATCAGCAAACATTGGGGTGGCTAATGATCTGTAATCATTTTGTTTGCTACTAATAAAGAAGACTTTTCTTAAGGTGGTGATATTATGAATATCTCAAAACTCTTTTGTCAATTGTAACACAAATTGACATAAATATGGAAAGAGATGATGAGAGAGAGGTCGCAGTCTAAGTCAATTTCAGGCTTTATGAATTCAGGCGAACTATTCAGAAAGCACATGATAAGTGAGAGGTAAAAGTCAGATGGTAGGGTAGGGACTAGGGTGGCCCCTTCACTAAATAAGTACTAAAATTAGTAACATTTTTCATAGATTTTCCCAAAATTCTATCCCCAACAATATTTCTAGTGAAACGATTTTTTATTTTTTAACAAATGCCAATCATCATAAAGTCATATTAACAAGCAGAAGGACTGTGTTTTCACAGCAGTCTGTACATTTCCATGGCTGCAACTAAATATTTATGATGGAAATGTAAATTTATAGAGGCAACTAAATATTTATAGATGCAACAAAATGTACAGACTGCAACTAAATATTTATAGATGCAACTCTATACAGACAACGAATTGAAGCACAGAGACTTTATAGTATCAAAGGCCAAGCAACAGAACCGCCAAAGAGAATCCTGTTTGGCGCTTGTTTGCATGGGTTTAGTCAAAGCCTGTACCATCTGATTAATTCCTTGCACTGATAAAACTCTTGATAAACAAATAAATAACTAGGCAAAAAGAAAAGAAAAGAAATTACATTATTAATTCTCAAACTCTCCAAAGGAAACACCTAAAGAGCTTATTAAGTGATCTGTGATCTTGAGTGTTCTACATCTAGTGAACTAAGTGGAAATACCTTTTTCATATATAGATACACTTTTAAATTAAAATATCATTAAATGATATTTTAATTTAATAGGTCGGTTGATACTTCTGGAGAATTTGTCCCATTTATCAACATTTAGGCATGACATCAGAGGGATGAGGAAGTCCATCCCTTCCACCCTACCCCAATCTCTATCCTTTTCTCAGCCTAGTTAGAAGTTCTATTCTTCTTACCACAGTAAAAGATGCTCGCGCATATGCAAAATTTGGATTAACTCTGTTTTCATCTGTTGGTCCTCTCCAATTTCTTCCAAAATTATCATGAGTCATCTACATATTAGAAACTTTTGTATTTCTTGAAGTTTAAAATTGATAACCATAACTAATTCAAAAATAGTGATGTGCTAAAGTTAAACATGTTGGTATATACCAAGTATATTCATTGCAGAATTCTCATTTTTATGCCCCACAATGGTAATGTTGCTTCGGGAAAAAAACATGTTGAGTAACACAGACAATCTACCACAACTGCTTACATGATACTGCATCCATTATTTAACTTATTACTTGGAATTATATAATGAACCAAAAACATTCCAAAAGTTTGCCACCCCACAGGTCTAGTCCGAATATGCATACACATGTACTCAAACAACTCTAAAGTACAAAGATATCATTTTAAAGATCTATGGAGAGTTTCACCAAACTCTTTCCAAACTGGGGTATAAACTTCGAAATTAAATGTTTCACCAACTAAAAATCCATAACTCTGTAATTCCACATTCTGAAACTTTAATTTCTGAAGTACCTAAAAAAACGAAAATAATTCCCCTCTTATAGAAACATTGTAGAAACCCTGTCAATTTAATAAATCTGAATCATTCCCTTTACACTTCACTTGAATTTTCAAGAGTCAAACCAATTTAATGATTTATCCTTTAGCCCATCAATTTACTATAGACGGCTGCGTGAACAAATTAAAAAATGTACCAAAAGAAGAAACAAGAAACAATGATCTTGCCTTAAGTAGAAGTTCCACTACTCTCCGCACATGATAAATTGCGAAAAAGGAATTAAATCTAACAAGCTCTGCATAATTTCCCCCCAGCTCAAAATTAGCCCCAAAATTTCAGCAATAGATTTGCAGACAAAATGAATTAAAACACAAAAAGTACATTCACACACACAGACAATAAAGATTGCCAGAAAAGCTAATCAGATCAGCGGATTAAAACCAGCTCAAAATTATCAGTCAATAAGTTTCGTTATGAGGAAACCTACGTTTGCGCAAATGTAATCACAAATTGAAATCAAACGCAAGCAAAAACTAAACAGCACATAAAGATGCAAAAGCGAAACTGAACAGTCAATAATCGAATTTACTCCGACAAATCCGTACGTAGAAAGCGAAACCAAAAATTCAAACATAAATTCAAAGATGCAAAACCAAGTAACAACAGTGATAAACTGACCTGGTGGATGGAATAATATTTGTGTTTGGGCATCAGATTCGATCGGGGATGTAAAGAATACATCGACCTCTGCTCGTTCACCAACCGCCGACCGCCGCTCAGATATGCCTAGGGTTAGAAATTGGGGGAAAGTAATTATGTTTTTACCAAGTGTAAAAGGGTGAGAGTAATATTTTATGGGTAGTTTCTTAATTCAAAATTAATTACTAAACAAATTTGGGTAAATAAAAACTAATGAAAGTTAAATGGCCAAGTGGTTACATACCTTCTGAAAGATCTAGAGTTCGACTCTTAATTGAACTTTACCTTTTTTATTTTTTTTGCACTATATATTGAACTCTATAGTTAAATGGCCATGAAAAGCGTTGCACAAAGGATTGTCTATTAGCGAAAATAGTCGCTCAAAGACAACCCACAAAAAAGTGTTGCAAAAAAACGTTGTCTATTAGCAGAAAAAAAGCGCTGAAAGACAACACAAAAAAACGTTGCACAAAAGTGTTGTCTATTAGCATAAAAATGCGCTGAAAGACAACACCTTGTGAAAAGCGTTGTCTTTCAGCGCTTTTTTCACAAAAAGACAACGTTTTTCACAAAAAGCATTGTAAAATGCAGAAAGACGACAAAAAACATTGTCTTTCATGCGTTATCTATCAGCAAAATTCTTGTAGTGATTGTTTGAACTTTTCAAACGATTCAGTGTACCTCATCAAGTAAATATACCCATATCTACTTAAACCATAAGTGAATGTTATAAAGTAGCTAAAATTACCCCTGGCTTTTGAACTCATTGGTCCACATACATCAGTATGTATTAGTTCAAATAGTTCACAAGCTCTTTCTCCCTTTCCAGTAAAAGGTGATTTCATCATTTTTTCTTTTAAACAAGATTCATATGCATCATATGATTCAAAATCAAATGATTGCAAAAGACCTTCTTTTTGCATCTTATGTATGCGTTTCAAGTTAATATGGCCTAAACGACAATGCCAAAGGTAAGTGGGATTTGAATCATTTGATTTATGTTTTTTAGTATTTATGTTATAGACATGGTTATCTAAATCAAATATATAGAGACCATTCATTAAGTTAGCACTGGCATAAAACAATTCATCCTTATAAATAGAACAACATTTATTCTTAATAATGAATGAAAACCCTTCAGTGTCCAAAACGGAAGCTGAAATAATGTTTCTAGTAATAGAGGGAATGTAATAACAATTATTCAACTCTAAAACTAAACCAGAAGGTAGAGATAGACTATAAGACCCTACAGCTAAAGCGGTAACTTTTGCTTCATTTCCAACGCGTAGGTCTACCTCTCCTTTTTCCAGTCTTCTAACTCTTTTTAGTCCCTGCATATTCACAATAATATGAGAACTACATCCGGTATCAAATACCTAAGAAGAAGAGTCTGCTGAATTTGCTAAATTTATTTCAATAACAAATATACCTGAATTGGAAACTATATTTCCATTCTTCTTATCCTCCAAGTACTTCGGGCAATTTCTCTTCCAATGGCCATTGCCATGGCAATGGAAACACTTTGTATCAGAAGAAGCACCTTTGGGTTTAGGTTTAAGTTCAACAACTTTCTTGTTTTCACCATTTTTCCCTTGTTTATTCTTGTCAGCGCCCTTTTTCTTGAACCATTTTCCCTTATTAACCATTAGAACATCCTTCTTTGGTGTTAGGGTCCCAATGTTCTGCTCAGCTGTTTTGAGCATTCCAAGAAGCTCTTCTAAGGTCTTATCAATACCATTCATATTGTAGTTTAACCTGAATTGGTTGTACTCATCATGAAGAGAGTGAAGAATGATATCCATAGCCAACTCTTGACTATAAGGAAATCCAAGTCTTGCCATGTTTTCAAAAAGACCAATCATTTTGAAGACATGCAAACCAACCAGTTTACCTTTCTCAAGACGACTCTCGAGAATTGCCTTAGAGGTCTCATACCTCTCCATCCTTGATTGTAACTGGAACATATTTCTCAGTTGTTGAATGATGGTGTAGGCATCCATATCCACAAACCTCTTTTGGAGGCTTGTTTCCATGGTTGCCAACATAAGACATGTGACAGTCACAGACCTTTCATGAATAGCTTTTTCCTTAAGTCTCTCCTCAACTGTCGAGGTGTCACTAAGTTTTGGGATTGGGATGTCAAGGACATCCTCTCTATTTTCAGACCTGAGAATAATTCTCATGTTTCTCTCCCAATCGAGGAAGTTATTTCCGTTCAACTTATCCTTCTCAAGGATTGAACGAAGATTGAAAATTGTGTTGTTGTTGTTGTTAGTCATTTATCTACATATGAAAGAAAAATACACCATTCAATCATGTATAAAAGAAAATAGCTCAAAATTTAAACAAATTTAAAACAGGCTATACACACTGTATTCATTACAAATCCTCTCTAGTTGAATAAAGTGTTTCCAAGATCCTATTTCACAAAATTTTGAGCGGACTTAGGCCTTCCCCAAAACTAAGTGATCAAGGTAAGTAAACTCTTTTACTAATTATAACATTTATAATTTTTGGTTGATATGTTAACATCTCATGTTAAATCATATCCTTTTTCCTCGAAGTCCAAAACTTTGTCTTTTGATAACTTCGTTGAGTTTAACCAAATCATACATATAAATCCCTTCAGTGAATTTACCCGTATTATCCGAAGATAAAAAATGACACTTTGCTTAGGCATAACCTATCATAAATTATCAAGGGTTTCATAGGCGTATATTTGGAAAGGCATATTACTCAATATTTCTTTAGGGACTTATGATTTATTATGCAGGTTTATATAGCGAACTCAAAACATAAACCATAAACATACATAAACATACAATGCATAATAAAATGCATAAAGTAAATGTGATCTTAGTATGGGCCCTATATATATGTACATACAAAAGATCAAATCTTCAGTTGTTCTGTCTTGAATCGTCATGGATCTCTATCCTTGATCATCCAATCAATGCTTACAAGATTTTTATTCTAATTACAATAACCAAGGATGAAAATATCTCAAAATATCATGGATATATCGTGGATATATCACGAATACGGATATTACGATATGGATATTGGGTGTTAATGTATTTCTTCCTGGGTATCACGGATATATCGCAAAATATCACAAATTATCGTTATCGATATCAATATCGGTTCAGTGTAGTATAAAATTGGATGGAAATCGGGAAATATCATGGATATATCACAAATTATCGCATATATATCAAAATTCATGATTTTGATTCAAAAAATTGAAAAATGTGATTTTTTTTACTTTGTATTGTGTATTTTGTTTGATAGTAGAAGGAATAAAGTTGAGTGGTATTACTCTTGGAATTAGATGTTAATTAATTAAGTTGTCAGTAACTTATTTAATTAACGGACATTCGATATCTTAAACACAGGAAGATAAACATGCACATAATAAGAAGGAGCCCATATTAAATATAGGATTGGGACGGTAGTTCAATAATAATTCTTTAGTGGACTGAATTATTATTGATGGGCTTAAGTTATGTGTTCGGGCCGAATACAGGATACTTAAACCCATCAGGAGGCCCAACCCAATTCCTCCTCTAGGTCCCTGGTGTAGCCTATATATAGCCCTTTTCCATCAGCGCCTCAAAAACACAGATCACAGAAAACACGTGATAGTGAGAGAGAGCAGAACTGAGTTTTCTCGAAGGATCGTTGGCCACGCAACATTCGAGAAAGGCTGTAGGAATACATCAGAAGATCAGGAGGTCTACAAGGGTATGATTTCTTTCCGCTGTGTATTATCTTTGGATCCCGAATCTGATAGCATAGAGCCGGTGATCCGTCGGTTCCAATAATTGGTATCAAAGCCACGGTTTCTGGTTCTATGCAATTGGATCGGTTTATTATTATGATCTTATGCTATATCATACGTTTTATATTCAGATTATATGATAATAGGATTGCATAGGATAACTCGGTTTTGCAGGTTACTTATATCCAACTATTATGGTCTGTGTGCATGTTAATGTATGATCTAAACCCTCGGACCTGTCGAGGTTTTTGTTTTGGGTTGGTTGCATGATTGTAATAGTAAAAACACGGCGGTTTGTCATGTTAGGTTTTATGTTATTCTTGATTTATTCTTGATGTAATACTGTTCGATCTCATATGGTGTAATCTGATCGTACTAGATTCTGTATAGGATTGGTAGATGTTCGAACTAGATTCTGTATAGGATTGGTAGATGTTCGATCCCCGCGACCTGACCGGGCAGGTCGATCCCCGTTTAGCAGGCAAACATTCGATCGAAGTGGCCATAATAGTTGGATTTATTTTATTCATATTTATTGCCTATCTATATGTTTGTTGTTTTATCAAGCATGCTTTTATATGTTACATGTTATTGCATGCTAAAATCCCTCATTTAAATAACTAAGTGGGAGAGGGATTTTTTTTGAATAAATCCCATGGTCTCCATTACTGATTTGTAAGTGATGCATTTAAACTTGCGCGTTGGCTTTAAGTGTCTTCCTCCATATCGGATGAGTTTGATTGCGGATCACTAGATCAAACTTTCTTTATGAATGATTATAGAATATTATTTAGGAACATGTCACCTTCTCCATCTGAAGAGACACAATCTTAGATAATGGACTTAGTATCAAGTAATGGTGTACACTTAGGTGCAATTGATAGTATCCTCCCCATCGGAGTCACTGTTGTTAATTGCATGGCCAAAATATGAACCAACTATTAATTTTATTTGTCATAAAGTTAGGTTGACAAGATAATAGAATTAATGGGTAAAACCTCCTCTAACAAATGTTTGAATTAGTATACGTCCACACTATCGTGGCATACGAAATTCACAGTGTATTGAGGTGTTGGTGAATTTAATTATATTGTTTGAGGGAACAATATAGGCTTTAAATTCTATATGTTATGACCTGTGAATTTATTTATTTATTTATATGATTCTCAGGATTTCATTATGTCTTTCAACCCACTTGCTGTTATACTCAAAGAAAACAAACTTACTGGTCCTAATTATATTGACTGGAAAAGAAACCTGGATATTGTCCTAACTGCTGAAGAGTACAAGTTTGTACTCCATGAGCACTGTCCTGACATGCCTGATGAAAACTCTAGTGAAGAGGAGAAAGTGTATTATAGGAAGTGGGTTAAGGTAGATGAGATGGCGCGGTGTTACATTTTGGCTTCCATGTTAAATATATTGCAACATCAGCATCAGGCCATGCCCACTGCCTATGATATGATGCACAATCTCAAAGAACTCTTCGGACACCAGAGTCGGGCTGCCAGACAGGAGGCAATGAGAAACTTAATGACGACCACCATGTCTGAGGGGACACCTGTGAGTGATCACGTCCTTAAGATGATGTCTCATTTGAATGAGATGGAAGTCCTTGGAGCTGAAATCGATGGGGAAACCCAGGTCGATATCGTGCTCCAAACATTGCCTAAGAGTTTTGAGCAGTTCCGCCTTAATTATAATATGAACAAAAGGATGTACTCCTTGGCGGAACTTCTGACAGAACTCAAAGCGGTAGAAGGACTATTTTGTCAAAGTGCTCAAGCTTACGTTGCTGAAAATGTTTCTACTTCTAAGCCAAAAGGTGGAAAGAAGAAGAAGAAACAGAATCCTTCGGCGAAGATAGCGAATGGACCTCAAAAGGCTAGGTCACAAGGTGGCGTGAAAAAGCCAAAAAGGCAAGTGCTTCTCATGCAAGCAGCTTGGACATTGGAAGGTAGATTGTCCCAAGAAAAAGGAGAACAAAGAAGGTATATCTTATTCACTAGTTACTAAAACATGTTTAGCGGTGTTATCTACCGGTACCTGGTGTGTAGATACGGGAGCCACTGATCATGTCTGTAATTCTTTGCAGGGGTTCCAGGAAACCAGGCGACTTAGTGAGGGCGAGATTACCATCTACATGGGCAACGCTACGAAAGTGGCGGATGTTCCAGTAGGAGATGTTTATTTATCTTTTGATAGGAATAAGACTTTGGTTTTGAGGAATTGTCTTTACGTACCTAGTTTTAGAAAGAACTTGATTTTAGTTTCTAAATTATTTTTGGATGGATATTCTGTTTCTTTTGATGGCAAAGTGGTTGTCAAGAAAAATAGGGTTATTATCTGTTCTGGTACGTTGGTTGGCAATTTATATACTCTTAATCCAATAACTCCTACGATGCAACAAATGGAAATTAATAATACATCTTCTAACTCAAATAAGAGAAAAGAACCTTCTAAAATGAACCAAACATATCTTTGGCATCTAAGATTAGGTCACATTAACTTGAGTAGGATTCAAAGGTTGATAGCCGATGGACCTTTGAGTTCATTGGAAGTGGAAAACTATCCGACCTGCGAGTCCTGCTTGGAAGGAAAAATGACCAAGAGACCTTTTAAAGCCAAGGGGTATAGAGCCAAAGAAGTGTTGGAATTGGTTCATTCTGATTTGTGTGGTCCTATGACTATTCAGGCAAGAGGTGGTTTCGAATATTTTATCTCATTTATAGATGATTTTTCGAGATATGGGTATATTTATTTGATGCACCGCAAGTCTGAGTGCTTTGATAAATTCAAAGAGTACAAGGCTGATGTGGAGAAGCGTCATGGTAAATGTATCAAAACGCTACAATCTGAACGTGGTGGCGAGTACCTCTTAGGAGAGTTTAGGAATTACTTATCAGAGGCTGGGATTCAATCCCAATTGTCTGCACCTGGTACACCCCAACAGAACGGTGTGGCAGAACGAAGGAATAGGACTCTCATGGAAATGGTTAGATCGATGATGAGTTATTCGGAATTACCGAATTCATTTTGGGGATATGTCCTGGAAACGGCGGCGTATATTCTGAACTTGGTACCTTCTAAGACAGTACCCTCTACTCCCACAGAATTGTGGAATGGGCGTAAGCCTAGTCTGAAACACATTCGGATTTGGGGTAGTCCAGCACATGTGCTGAAGGGAGACGCTGATAAGTTAGAATCTCGTACGGATGTTCGGCTGTTTGTGGGCTATCCTAGAGGAACGAAAGGTGGTTTATTTTATAGTCCTAAGGATCAGAAGGTCATTGTTAGCACAAATGCCCGATTCTTAGAAGAGGACTATGTAATGAACCACAAGCCCACGAGTAAAATTGTTCTAGAGGAAATCAGAGGGGAAACCCCTACCTTAGTACCACCAGTACAAGATGAGATACCATAGGGGTCTGCACCATGTGTCACTAATGATACGCAATTACCACAAGTGCTTCGTCGTAGTGGGAGGGTTGTTAGACAGCCTGATAGATTCATATTTTTGGGAGAGTCTTCGGACTTAGTACCTGGTGAACATGAATCTGATCCTTGGACCTATGACGAAGCACTCCAAGATAAAGATGCAGAATCTTGGCAAAAAGCTATGAATTCTGAATTAGAATCTATGGATTCTAATCAAGTCTGGGAGCTAGTAGAACCACCAAATGGTGTAGAAGCCATTGGATGTAAGTGGGTCTACAAAAGAAAAAAAGGATCAGATGGGAAAGTAGAAACTTTTAAAGCAAGGCTTGTTGCGAAGGGGTATACTCAAAAAGAAGGAATCGATTATGAGGAAACCTTTTCGTCGGTAGCCATGCTTAAGTCTATCCGGATTCTTTTATCTATTGCTGCTCATATGAATTATGAGGTTTGGTAAATGGATGTCAAGACAACTTTCCTTAACGGTAGTCTTGAAGAAAACATCTATATGAAGCAACCAGAAGGATTCGTTGCAAAGGGCAAAGAGCATCTTGTGTGTAAGCTTAATCGGTCCATTTATGGACTGAAACAAGCTTCGAGATCTTGGAACATCCGTTTTGATGAGGTAATCCAGTCTTATGGATTCATTCAATGTCCGGATGAGTCTTGTGTATACAAGAAGAGTGACGGAAACATGGTGGCATTTCTTGTACTATACGTAGATGACATCTTGCTCATTGGCAACAATGTCAAGACGTTGTCAGATGTAAAGGTATGGCTATCCAGGCAGTTTGATATGAAGGACTTGGGAGAAGTTGGACATATTCTTGGGATCAAAGTTGTAAGGGATCGCAAGAAAAGAATGTTATGCTTATCTCAAGCTTCGTACATTGATACCATTCTAGCTCGTTTTAGCATGCAAAACTCCAAGAAAGGTTTTCTACCTTTTCGACATGGAGTACCTTTATCTAAGGAGATGTGTCCTAAGACACCAAATGAGATAGAGGATATGAAAGCAGTTCCTTATGCTTCGGCCGTAGGAAGCCTAATGTATGCAATGCTATGTACGAGACCAGATATCTGCTTTGCCGTGGGCATGGTTAGCAGATATCAAAGTAACCCAGGACAAGGACATTGGACTGCGGTAAAGCATATTTTAAAGTACCTGAAAATGACTAGAAATTATATGCTGGTTTACCAAGCAGATGATTTGCTTCCTGTGGGTTACACGGATTCTGATTTCCAGTCGGATAGGGACAACAGTAAATCTACCTCGGGTTATGTGTTTACCTTGGGAGGTGGAGCCATAGTATGGAGGAGTGTTAAGTAGAAATGCGTTTTGGACTCAACCATGGAAGCTGAGTATGTGGCAGCCTCTGAGGCAGCCAAAGAAGCTGTATGGCTCAAAAACTTCATGATGGACTTAGAAGTGATTCCTAGTTTGCCTAAAGCTATCACAATTTATTGTGATAACAGTAGTGCAGCAGCAAACTCGAAGGAACCATGAGCCCATAAAGCAAGCAAACACATTGAGCGCAAGTATCACCTGATACGAGACATCGTAAAACGAGGGGAAGTTGTTGTCGCCAAGATTGCATCAGCCGATAACCTAGCAGATCCTTTCACAAAGGCCCTTCCGGCGAAAGCCTTCGATGAGCATGTTGAAGGAATGGGAATCAGATGTATGGTAGTATAGCTAACAACATAGTCTTTTAGTATAAGTGGGAGATTGTTAGGATGTATACTATAAGCCTAGATTTTGTATGAACATCTTTTATGGAATGAGAATCACTTTGGTCATATGTTTGCATTTTATATTTGTTATATATGTTTATGCAATGTCCAATTAATTTATATTATAGATAACTTGGTGTGTGGTGCCACACAAAAGATCATGTTATCAGTTTCTTATAAATTATAAATAGTAGCTCATAACCAAGATGGATTTGGACAAATCATCGGAATGGTTGTAGTGTAGTTTGGTATTAGTCTATCTTGACTATAAAACTACACTAGTACACTTTGTGTGTATTGAGCAGGACCATTTAAAGGTTGTTCGTTTTATACTGACTATATAATAGAACAAGACCTCTGTTATTATGGATGTGCGTTCTCTTAATCCCTATATAATAATAGCCACGTATACACAATATTTGTTTCTTTAATTTGCCAATGAGTGAGATTTATTTATTAAATCAATAAACTCGGTGAATTGGGAAACAATATTGTCTATATGGTGTACTGTTGATTATAGAAGGAATCTGTGTCCTAATTATTTAGGATGATGATGTCCCCTTGAGGAGCTCATAAGGATTGTCATGTAAACCCTGCAGGTGGATTTAATCCGACATGATAATAAAGTTGAGTGGTACTACTCTTGGAATTAGATGTTAATTAATTAAGTTGTCAGTAACTTATTTAATTAACGGACATTCGATATCTTAAACACAGGGAGATAAACGTGCACATAATAAGAAGGAGCCCATATTAAATATAGGATTGGGACGGTAGTTCAATAATAATTCTTTAGTGGACTAAATTATTATTGATGGGCTTAAGTTATGTGTTCGGGCCGAATACAAGATACTTAAGCCCATCAGGAGGCCCAACCCAATTCCTCCTCTAGGTCCCTGGTGTAGCCTATATATAGCCCTTTTCCATCAGCGCCTCAAAAACACAGATCACAGAAAACACGTGATAGTGAGAGAGAGCAGAACTGAGTTTTCTCGAAGGATCGTTGGCCACGCAACATTCGAGAAAGGCTGTAGGAATACATCAGAAGATCAAGAGGTCTACAAGTGTATGATTTCTTTCCGCTGCGTATTATCTTTGGATCCCGAATCTGATAGCATAGAGCCGGTGATCCATCGGTTCCAACAAAACATACATTCATTTACATTAAATAAACGAAAAAAATCTATTAATCAAATTAATAGACAAAATAAACTTCATAATTCAATTTAATTCAATTTAATTCAACTAGATTTAATGTGGAAATATTTTCAAAATTGTAATTGAATCAAAATGTTTAATATATAGCCCAGAATTTATTCAAAATAAATCCAGGTCCAAAGATATGGAGGCCCAACATGTGCAGCCTAGCCAGGCCCATCGAGCAGAAGCCCAAGGGTCGGCCCAGCATGTCATGGCCCATCGGGCCAGCAGGCGGAAGCCCATCGGAAGCAAAATCCTCAACCCAACACTTATTCAAAATGAGTGCGGCCTGAGGGATTCGAACACGCGTTGCAACAATTACCAGTTTGACTCAAGCTCCCTCTACATCAAATAAGAGAACAATTAACATTTAACTGATTCTCCCTTATTTTCGCTAAATAAAACAAATTTTTCGAGAAACATGGGATTCGATCCTGAGTTTCAAGCCACAACTTCAACCACTTAACCAATACAATCTACTAACTACAAAATCGGAACAATTAACATTTAACTGATTCTCCCTTATTTTCGCTAAATAAAACAAATTTTTCGAGAAACATGGGATTCAATCCTGAGTTTCAAGCCACAACTTCAACCACTTAACCAATACAATCTACTAACTACAAAATCGTGTAATTTGAATTTATCTTAAACACTTGACCAGTACAATCTATTGGCTACAAAATCGTGTAATTTAAATTTATCTGAAACAGAAAATGCGCAACAATTGGGATATACGCGACCGTTAGGATTCGATCCCGGGTGGTCAACGAAAGTTATGCACATTGCAACCATCCCGGCTATACGATGAGTAGTTGAAAATATATCAAGAAAACTTATCTAAATGAATTAAGCAATTCATGGAATTTTAAGGAAAATTCGCGTGGATGAGGGGTCGAACCCACAACCCCCACTGATTTTGCTCACTCCAACCATTGGGACACTTGCTAATTCCAAAAAATTATATATCAAATATATATGAAAAACAGATTCTAAGCAACATCATGTTCCCAAACGATTTTTAGGGTTTTGTTATGTCAAATACATCAAATTAAGCTCTAACTAATTAGAATCAAATTCTAATTAAACAACTTTAATCCACATATCAATCTCATCTTTTGAATTAAAATCATGAAGAACATACATCAAATTGAAATATAATAAAAACAATCATTATTAATTTGTGCAAGAGGCTTTGATACCACTGAAGGATTTTGATGTTACGCAGCGGAATAAAAGAAAATAATTTTCCAAGCATCAAAATAGAAGAGGATCTCATGCACAATATAAATAACGATTTACATCTTGATGCGTGTCCTTTGATGACGAAGACCAAGAATCACAAATGTAATTCCTCTACTCGAGACACACAAGCTCTTCCTAGATCTCCTCCAAAACGTTTGCTAGAATGTAGAGAATTTTTTTTTCTTTACTGGAGGAACTACGTTTCCTATTCAGTTAGGGGAAACTTGTTTTCTTTTCTGTGTATGGAGAATAATGTTTTCATATCTCAAATTAGGTTTAGGCTCATCTATTTATACCAAATAAAAAGCAAAAGCCCATAACCTATGCCTAATCACATTAGGCCCAACACGTATCCTAATCATATTAGGCCCACAACTTATATTCAACGGGCTTTATTGATCTAGTTCAAACTTAACGTGTGTAACCCTCGTAGGACCCAGTTATTATTAGTAGCAAGCCCAACAATTGGAATGCAGATCGTAGTTGGTTTCTAGCTAAACACTACGACCACCTAAAATAACTGAATTAATAATCTTCATTAATTAAAATCATTAACTATTTATTATATTGACATCTTATTAAAGGACATCTCCTTCAAGAATAGCGTCCAAGATTAATTGGTCTTGCCGCTTCCAACAAACAAAAGCGGGATTCGACGCAGTGGTGACACCGGTGCCGATTGCAATAATTTCTGGGAGTGATGGAGAGGAGCCATCAAGAAAGCCCACGAGATCAAGCCCGAAGAACAGCGACATAAATTGACGCTTCCACGAGTTGTAGTTTTTGTGTGTGAGGCGATGAGGGAGGTGAGTGGTGGCGTTAATGTGGACAAGGGGTGGGAGGGTGATGGTATCATCGGTCCCAGAGGTGTTTTGAGTATTGGTGGAGCTTGAAGAAGAGGCCGAATTTGTGCTGGCCATGTGAGAAAGGATTGTAGGCTGCTGTAATTAGGGAGAGGAGGGTTAGGGTTTGTGCTCTTTAGAGTCTCGACCGCTCTGATACCATGTGAAAGTGTATAGTATGGCAAACTTAATTTTCTCATTCCACCAACAAACAAATATATACAGTTACATCATGGGCCGTTTGGGCCGGATCAAGAAAGAATGAATAAAATACAAAATCAAAACTTTAATTACAATAAAACTAATACTAAATCACGAGAACCTGCGACGGCGACAAGCGGCTAACCGATCGGAACCCTCGATTCAATATGGCTCATTGGAGACTCGTTAACAGGTTGTACAAATGATGAGCAGTTATTGATACCATGAGAAGTAGTTACATGTTTTTAGGAATAAGTTTTTACTACCTACCTTTTTCATGTAACTTGTCTTGTACTTGGTAACTTCTCATTTTCAGGTTCTATATAAGGCGTTGGATGCTGGATGCTCTTATTTCGAATTGAGGCGTTTTGTGAGTGTAAACATCTGCCCAAGGCTAGCAAGTGAAGATATGCCTCTTGTGATTATTAGTTTAAAAAACTTCCACATCTTTTAGTCTTGTTTAGAGCCCCTCATGTGCGTGCATATATATATATATATATATATTTTATGTGTTGGATTCAATATGAATCATTTGGATATAGGAGTGTTGGTAACTTAGACATTTGTAGAAATATTAGATTCTTGAATTTCGAAGAATGTACGTGAAGATGAAGAAACAATTTTAAGGGAAGTGTTGTTTTAATTTTGTGTTCTTCTTTGTTTTTACTTGTTCATTTACTAAATATGTATGTACGTTTTGTTTGTTAAACTATTTGTAAAATTGTTATATTATGTTTGCTGTTTTTATATTCTAAAATCCGATGCTTATGTTTGTTAAGTGTTTAAACATCTTTTATCACACTTACTTTAAACAACATCTGTGGAACAGATTCTTTCAATCAGTTTTAACCATTAAAAAAGAGACGGAAAAACTATTTGTGGGAGAGGATCCAAACTGGTGAATTGGGCAGGTTTGTTTTAGAAATAAGAATTACATACAATAGAAGCAAGGGTAACAGCAGTGGCAGCAGCAGCTCTTATGACAAGATGAACATGAATTGAACTTAGGACATATAGGGAAACATGATTCACAGGTCATGAGAGAGCAAGAAGGGCAGTTGGGAGGTTTGCACTTGCAGCAATTACTGAGGCTACATTTCCACTTTCTAAAGCAGCATTGGCTATTCCACCACCATAAGCAATGGCACTTGGGAGCTGCTACTCTGCAGTTGCAGCATCCGTTGCTTCTTTTGCAACCGTTACATATAATCCAGTCGAAGCAGCAACACCGTCCCGTCTCAAGATGGGGTGGTGATGGGCATTTACAACACCAAATACATGAAACGTCGAAATACAATGCTCCACTGCACCAAAGTAAGAAAAAGGAAACTTATTTAGAATCTTTATGAAAAAGGAATTTTCAAACAACCAACCTCTAGACATGAATTTAGTGTTGTGTACCACAGCCATTTCCAAAAGTGGCATGATTTGCGAATCTTCTTCCTTCTGATTGATTTCGAGCACAAAAAGAAAAGACGACAAATATGAGAAGTCAACGATGAATGCATCAACATGTAAGGAAAGAGAATCTGTATCTCTTCTTACGTGGGTATGAGAGGATCTGCATTTGCAGTCACAAAATCAGCAACCCTGCCAAGTCGAAACCTTTATTTTAACCTCAACTCTGTAGTAGCACGGTGCATGTATGGTGGCATAGATAGTTTGAAAATTGGAAAAAAATAATATAAGTGATAATCTCAATTTCGCCGAGTAACTTAGATCTTGCCCACCTGTTTAGCACTAATGTTACGTATATTCTAATTTTGATCCTCTAACTATCATATTTTTTCCAATTTTGATTTGATTTTGCTCATAATGTCGATTTTTACCCCAAAACTTAAAAATAAACGGCTGCACTTCTAGCATCCATGGATAAAAAAATCAAAATTCTGACTAAAGATTAGATGAAAATTGGATAAAATTGATAGAGAAAAATTGAAATGTGTAAAATTTATGACAATAAATTGGAGAATATCCAAGTTACATGATGAAAATTGCAATTTCCCCAAAAACTACATCTCAAGTGTGTTGCTTACAATGTATTCTCAAAAATAATCATAGCCAAAACAAGAAAAGAACATACTCTTTACAGGATTTAGAAGCTGGTTGAAGGCCCTCAATAGATTTCAATTCTTCCTGCTTAACACAAACAAAATTGAGTTTCCTCTATTCTCAGTGCAATATATAGAAGCAATCCATTTAACACATATATTAGGAAGTCTTTTTTCACTCCACAAAATCACTTCAACAGGATAAAAAGTTATAGATGGAATTTACGGGTGAAAACCTTTAAACTTAGCCACTTGTACGGAAAACAATATTTTCTTTAACCTCAAGTTAAGTTTTATTTTTTTATGCATGTAGTTTGTCAATTATGCCCTTTCAGATTTGGTAGTACAAGTTAGAAGTAAGACTTCAATTTACATAGTACATGCCAATGTAGATTGTTTGGACAACAAGGATACAAACATATGGGTTTGTTACCCTACCTACCAAGACACATATTAATCTGTCCATCATTGATGATCACAAATCTAATATAATTATTAATTTAAATCACAATATTTGATATATTTACGATATGTCATGATCGACTGTGGATGGTTTTTTTAAAAATATATCCAAAGGAATTTCTCTTAACTAAAAAAATGAATATTATGTTGTACCAAAAGAATAACTTTTCTATAGCTTGTCCTTAAAAAGGGACAAGACCCAATTTATGAAAATCAGAAAGCTCTGTTGAGAACATTAAAATTGAAATTGGTATGATGGAAGTGGTCCAAAGGTAAAAAATTGAAACCCAAGAAATTTAATAATACAAATACTAATAATTAATAATCAACGTTGGGTTGGGGTAGAGGTGTCAGAGTGCCAGTATGGCATATGACACTCTCTACAAAATATCAGGGCTTTTGTATTTCCACATTTAAACAAACCATAAATCATTATTATACCATACAAATGGCCTAATTCCCATAAATATCCAAACCTTTCATGGAATGAGGACATCAGCTTTTGCTATTTTCATTACTTCTTCTCAATCTGACCATAATTTTCTAAATTTTAATGCAATTTTATGAGAAAATTACAAAGTTTGCTGATGACAAATCTTATTTCGAGGGCCAATTAATTAAATGAATCATATCTTATTACAAATACCATATTACCTAAGAAAAAATAAATTTAAATTCCAATCTCTGACTTCTACATGATCGCATGTGTCATCAAATTTTGCATTCATTTCACTAATTGATCTAAACTACAATAGTTCAAAAAATAATGACTTAATTGATAATTTTAAAGAATTAGCAAAAACAAAATATGGCAAAAGTGTAAATTTTATTTTATTTTGTTAAAAAAAAGTATACACAAATTATCTAGGGTCTCATTCAACTCTCTTCCCCACTTACCTACCCTACAAATTTAAAATTACATATTAAATGAATAGTGAGCAAATGCCAAAAAAAAAAACACACACACAAGCATTTCTCACTATAATCAATTTTAACTCAACGTGTTCATTTGATTTGATAAAATTAAGTCAGGTCGATTCCACTACAAAAATGGCAGAAATAAATGAAATTAGACTTTGAAAATGGATTCAAAGTAGATTAAGAAAGAGAGAACTAAGTTAATTAAGGTTGCAAAATTAAACAAAAAGTGTATATAAAAATTAAAAAGAGAGAGAGAGAAACCTGGAGAAAAGCGATTTCCCTCTCAAGCATCTGAAGTCTGGCCAACTCCCTTCGTTTGCCGTACAAATCCGGATACTGCGGCGGCGACTTCGGCTGAGGCGGCGGCAATGATGTCATCATTTCTCCAACCTGCGTCATCATCACTATCTATAACTCTACCAATTCTAAATGGGCAAAACGGAAAGATGTTCTAAATTCTTAGGGGGAGAGAGAGAGGAACGGTGCAGTGTGCAGGGATAGGAAAAGGGAATGGGAAAACGAAAAGTTTTACGAGAATTAAGAGGGAGAGAGAAAATAATTACCAGTGAGGAGGAGGGAGGGGGTCTTGGGATAATCAGAAAAGAGTGGGGCCCAAAAGGTCTGAGGCACAACAACTATCGCCAGAAGAAAGCAAGCAGCCTCACTATTGCTTTGCAACTGTATATATGTACATACACAAATGCCATACTATGTATAGAAAATTTTATTTAATGATTCATTTATTTCACCCCACACTTTGTCTGCTGTTGCAGTGATTTAATGAACAAATAACCCTTTTTTATTTTGGTAAAAAATAAATAAAAAATATATATTGTTGTGCTGGGTAGTAAAAAGTGGGCAATAATGGGGATGAAAAAGACGTGAGGTTATTAGAAGAATGATGATGGCGATGCTAATAGTAAAAAAGGCTGCAGAGGAGGTAGAAACAAATACTACTACAAAATTGATACGTTAAAGTAAGAGCACTGTCATTTTCTTTTCACGCACTGGGATGTGTGTATGTGTGTAAATTGTTGCAGAGGGGTGGCAGGGTGGGGGTGGCGTACTAACACAGCACACGTGACCGGCTGTGTAGTGTGTATTGAGATGCACTACAAACTGTAACTTCTTTTTTCACTGTTTTGTTTAACTCTACTTCCAACTTTCATCCTCGTTTTTACAGTATTTGGTAATTTAAATTCATACATTTGCTTTCCTCATATGCCTTTCATTTCTGTAAAAACTAGCTTTTTTTTGGGACAAACCAAAGAATCTCTGTTCTTCTTACCACATGTTTTGTTCTACTTCAAATCTTATTGCACCTCCCTTTATTTTATTATTTCACTGCTTTCTTTATGAGTTTTGTACTCTGTCCTTCAAAAATTTTAGACAACAATTATTAAAATCTGATAGAATTTATGTAAGAATGTTTTTACCATTTATTACAATTGTTATATGTTAAAATCAATCTAATATGATCAGTCTTAATTTTGATTTATCAAAGTCTTAATTTACAATCAAAATGCGTTCTACTTTCTTTTCACAATTTTTCTGGTGAAATGCACAATACATTACTTGCATATGATTTTTATAAGGATAAATATGTTATTAAAAAAGGTTTAGATTCATGAAAATTAAAAAATAGTTATACTTTTTTTTTTATTATCCTTATAAAGGTCACATACAAATAACGTATTATGTATTTTTTCAAAAACAAATTATTGGAAAAATGTTTTGATTGCTTTTTGAAAAACTCCCTAATTTCAAGTTGCAATCAGATAAAAAAATATTTTTTTATAAACTAAAAAATATACTTGAGATTGATATTTACATTTAAATTTATTATAAAATAATAATCATATTTTTTTATAAACTAAAAAAATATACTTGAGATTGATTTTTATATTTAAATTTATTATAAAATAATAATCTTCAAAATGACAAGAAGTGAAACATTTGGCAATTTGAAAAAATTGGAAGCTTCTGATTGTAGCTGATACAGGCTTTTTGGTTGTATGAATATAGAAAATTTTAATGTTTTTTTATTTATTTTATGGTTGATTACTTAGTTTTGACTATTATTAGTAAAAAAATTACTTTATTTTGCAGCTGAATCATATATAGATTTTCATAATGATCAATGTGCCCAGTACAAAGTTTATTCATTTATAGAACTTAGTTGATCAGTTGTGTTTGTGCATATTTTTCTATTTAATTTTTTTAATAGTTAGGTTGAATTAGTTTTCCATAATTTTTTTGGGCCAATTTATAAGGTGCATCTAGTGATTCGGTACACTTGTTATTTTTGGGTCTTTCTATAGTACATCATTGTATTAATATACCATTAATTTTAGCCATTGGATCTTGAATCATAGCATCATAATTCTTCATTTTTATTTTAACCATTTTATCTATCTACAGAAATTACCGTTGTAAAAACTAAGAATTCGCCCCAACAACTCTAATAGCATAGGCAATGTAGTCAATATCTACCTCCTTCATTGATTGTACATAGCAATAACCTGCTACCATAAAACCGCAATCAAATTTGTTGGTATTATGCATCTCGTTATTACGAATCATTTGAGACTCATATTCGATATGTTTGGGTGTTTGTTATGAAATCATCATCATTAAATTTTTAGATAAACTGCTTTTAAACTATACTGCTAAACTACATCCACAACCCATGACTGTATCTTTAACAAGTTTGGTTGTCTATGATTATTTGAAATACCACAAAGTAATCAACCCATTTGATTCATTGGTTTCTCTATGAATCAATGCGATGTCGAATTCACAAAATTGTGTAACGTGGTTTCTTATAACCTTAAGTCTACTGTGACTATGTTGTAAGAATGGTTGAATCCAATGGTGCAATAGTCATATGTGATGTTAATTTGGTAATGTATTGTTATTAATTCATTGATACAACCATTCAAAATCATTGCATCGGTTGCATGACATCACCGTTTAAAATCATTGTTGCATCCATTTAAAAATTATTGTACGTTGCATCTATTTTTAGGACAAAATTCATTTTTCGTCCTTCTCTAGGGATGTTGTCCAATTTTAGTCCTCTTGTTTTCCGATCATCAATTTTAGTCCTCTTAAATCTCCGGTTGTCCAATTTTAGTTCGATTGCCCAATTTTGGTCCTCCTAACTCGATTTCCGGTCAGCTCCGGGCGAGTGCACAACACTTGCCCCCAATTTCAACCAGTTGATAATTTTACACGGACTAAATTCATTTTTCGTCCTTCCCTAGGGACGTTATCCAATTTTAATCCTCTTATTTTCCGATCATCAATTTTAGTCCTCCTATCTCTTCGGTTGTTCAATTTTAGTCTGATTGCTCAATTTTGGTCCTTCTAACTCGATTTTCCGGTCAGCTCCGAGAGAGTGCACAACACTCGCCCCCAATTTCATGAGTTCCGACAGTTGGCGCTTATGTGACAACTATTTTCATACGTGGTATTTCTTTTTGTTTTATTTTCCTAATTAAAATGCCACATCATCCGCCATGTCATTAAAAAATTAAAATATATAAAAAAAAGGAAAAAATTTAAATTAGAAAAAAAAATGAACAGAATAAAAAAAAATTGTATTTTTATCTTTAATTTTGTTCCTATTTTTTATATTTTTTAATTTTTTACTTTTTTATTGCATTTAAATGCAATAAAAAAACAAAAAAAATGAGTAAAATTAAAAAAAAAGGAACATAATTTAAATTTAAAAAATCAAAACACAAACGAATTAAAACATTTTTTTTGTTTTTTTTTTCTTTAATTTTGTTCCTTTTTTTTAAATATTTTCTAAAATTTTTATTGCATTTAAATGCAATAAAAAAATAAAATAATGAGAAAAATATAAAGAAAGAAACATAATTAAATAAAAAAAACACTAACATAATTATTTTGTTTTTTTTTAAAATTTTTTTATTGCATTTTTAAACAAAAAAATGAGAAAAATTAAAAAAAAGGAACATAATTTAAATTAAAAAAACAAAACACAAACGAATTAAAACATTTTTTTTTCTATTTTTTTCTTTAATTTTGTTCCTTTTTTTAATTTTTTTTTGCATTCAAATGCAATAAAAAAAACAAAAAAAAATTATAAAAAAAGAAACATAATTAAATTTAAAAAAAAACACGAACATATTATTTGTTCCTTTTTATATATATATTTTTAATTTTTTAATTGTTTTCTCTGTTTTTTTGTTTTTTTTATTGCATTTAAATGCAATAAAAAATTAAAAATATATAAAAACATAGGAACAAAATTAAAGGAAAAAACAATTTTTTTTATTCTGTTCGTTTTTTTAATTTAATTTTTTTTCTTTTTTTTATATTTTAATTTTTTAATGACATGGCGGATGATGTGGCATTTTAATTAGGAAAATAAAACAAAAAGAAATACCACATGTGAAAATAGTTGCCACATAAGCGCCAGCTGTCGGAACTCATGAAAGGGGGGGAGTGTCACGCCCCGTTTTTTTTTGTTCTTTAAAATTATCAGAGTTTTCATTTTGGGCGTGAAGAAAGAGAGGGGAAGAAGACGCACATGATATAAAATAGAAGAAAAAAGGAGAGAATAAGAAGTGGTACACTTGAAACATCGGATACAATCGATAAAATAGAGTTTGAAACCTTATGCAGCGGATGTAAACTTTACTTGATGATAAAAAAATCCTTCGGCACAAAGCCGGGAGTAAACATAGCAGCGGAAAAACATCAGGATCCATCATCCATTGGATTAAAGAAGTTATACTTACAAAATGAGAATTTTATAATTGTTATGTGACAAAAGACAGTATATAAAAATATCCAGATAGGGCACTATCTCTCTCTCTCTCTAAAGCTCAACATGCTCATCTCCTGTAACATGAATACATATGAGAGTGAGTATGTTGAATACACTCGTGGGGATACTTTCCATGTTTTTAACAGTTATTAGGTAGGTATAACAAATCAAACATATACAAGTTTGGCAAGTAGACACAACATATAGAATGCATAACACATAATTTTAAGAACACACGGCTCTAAGAGCACTCAACTATAACTTGATGTTTTTTACGGGCCACCGGTCCATCCCTAATGTCACGCCCCATTTTCTTTCACTTAAATATCAGAGTTTTCATACGGGCGTGAAGATAGAAAATAGAGAGGGACACATATCACATCAGAAAGAAGGAGGTTAAAGACGACAGAAGAAAGGGGATAAGGAAACAAACCATATACCATTCACACATCAATCGACCCCTGCCGATAATCCATCAGTCTCATTACTGATATTTACAATATACACAGCGAAATATTTCATCAGGATCCCACATTCATCATACGTACTCAGACATCGCAAAACGTAAATTGTTTAAAACATAGTTTGAAAGTGTTTGGGGAACAACAACCTGAAATTATAAACTCCCAAGACAGCACCACCACTCTCCGACTAGGGTTCACCAGTTTCCTCATCTCCTGTAGTGTGAGTACAGATTAAGGGATGAGTGCGTGGAATACACCCGTGGGAATAACATCTGCATCTTACGACACTTAACAGATAATCAACAGAAAGTAAACGTCTACCAGCACGTTGCCACAACACGTAAAATGCATAGCAGATATTAGAAAGGGAAATGATGGGTACGGGATCTGCCCGCCACCCAATTAAACGGGCTCAATACCGCTGGTGCGCTTCAATAGGACCACCAAACCTCAAGAGTAGTAGAAGAGGAGTAGGGAAGAATGCATGCCCAGAACAGTATAAGTATGGCACAACAAATAAATCCACAGCACATAGTATCTCGCAGCTCATGCATATACTAGGAAAACAATAAACAGATTAAGATTTAGAAGTTACCCCACCTTGTCGAGTAGCTAGTACTAGGTATCACAAACTCCCAACTGATAACCTACACAAGTTACAGTGTTCCGTAGATTCTTAATAAATATATTTAAAGACATAATTAATTTCGAAAAAAGAACGATCGTTTAACGTGCGCCGGATCGAGGGATCTCAAAATTTGAGGTTGAAGCAATAAAGCTGAAAGTTTAGTTTCTTATGCTGAGGTGGTAGAGAATGAGACAAGGATTGCAACGCAAAAAGAATGAGCTCAATCGGAATTGAAATGAGCCCGTACGGAGCATTTTAAGTTTAGGGGTATTTCGGTAATTTTAGTCAAAGGGTTGACTTTGACCGGGCCCACGACCCTCGGTCAACGACATCTCGTCAAAAACGACTCGATGTTGACGTACGGTGGGAAAAACGGGGTTCGGGTTGAAAACACGGCGTTGCGTGCGTCGGGGCACGCGGGCACCCGACGTTGGCGCGCCCACTCGGCAGCTGCCGAGTTTTCTCGGCCAGTCGGCACCCGGCGCTCGGCAGCTGCCGAGTTTTCTCGGCCAGCTCACCCCCGTTGCCTGCGCGCATGCGCACCCCGCTCCCGGCTGCCGAGTTTTCTCGGCCAGCCCGTCCCGTCGCCCGCGCCCGCCTGCGTCCAGCTCCCGGCTGCCGAGTTTTCTCGGCCAGCCGGCCCCCGTCACCCGCGCGCGCTCCCGGTACCCGGCGCCCGCCTCCCCCGATGCCCAGCCCCCGTGCGCACCTGACCCCTGACGCTCGCCCCGACACGCACGTTCTGTCCCCGACGCACACACCGGCACCCGACGCTCGCACACCATCGCACACCCGGCACCCGGCGCACTACCACCACCAACACCACTGCCGGCGGCGGCGGCTCTGGCGACGGTGGCGGCGGCTCCGGCGGCGATTCCGGCGAATTTTCCGGCGGCGCTCCGGCGACTCTTCCGGCGACTAAAAATAAAGAAAGAGAAAAGAAAAGGAAACTTACTTGTTCGCGTCGCTTTCGTCGTCGGCGGAAAAATGAAAATTTTTGAATTGACTAAGCCCCTATTTATAGAGTTTCAAAATTACTATTTACCTAGTAAAATTAATTTACCATTCATTAAAATATTATTTTCCGTTTTACCGTTCATTCGGATTCTAGCCCTTTCGTTTTACCGAACCTTCGTATCCGGCTCTTTTCCTTGCCATTTGAGCTACGGGTCTCCGATTGACCTCTAGTTTGTTTCTATTTTCTTGTTTTTCCATTGCGCATCTCATGGAAATAAAATATTTTACGTTCCACGCCTAGAATTTTCATCGGTCTAAATCATACCCTAGCGTATACTTGAAATGCACATAAACAATTAAAAATTAACGCACATAAAATATTTTTATTACGGGTTTAATTATTTACTTAACCATTTATGCTTTATATTTGGTCCGGGGCACTACACCTAACGTATAGTGCTTTTTACAGGCCACCAGTCAATCCTTAACATATGGTGCTTTTTACGGGCCACCAGTCCATCCTTAACATGATTTTGGACATCTATCCACATTTATCATACTCATAATATATGCATGTACATAGTAATCGCAGCATATAATCACAGCACGTAGTGTTCAACAGTTCATATATCAAATATGGAAAACAATAAATATATAAAGTTTAGAAGTTACCCCCACCCTGTTCGGTGGTTACCACATGAGTTGTCGAGTAACAATTATCAAGTATCACAAAGCACGATCCGACTGATAGCCTACACAAGTTACAATATTTCTTAGATCCTTATTACGTATAAATAAGGGTACAGATGATTTCGGAGAAGAGACGATCGATAAAGACGAGACGAAATGAAAGATCTAAAGATTGAGGTTGAAGAAACGAGAGGGGAAGTTCAGTCCAATAGGCTGATAAGAAAAAGGGAAAGATTTGGGTCACAATGGAAAAAAATGAGCTTAATTGGAGTTGAAACGAGCTTAAACGGAGCGTTTTAAGATTGAATGGTATTTTGGTAATTTTGGTCAAAGGGTTGACTTTGACCGAGACCCACGATTCCCGATCGACGACATTTCATCGGCGACGACTCGATGATAATGTACGATGTAAAAAATGCGTTTCGTATCGAAAACACGGCGTTGCGCGTGCACTGCCCGTTAGCACACTAGTGATAGTATTTTTTCAAGTGTTCAGCATTGTACGACTTTGGTAGGGCTTTTCTTTTCAGGTCGGCTATTTCGTACGCGTCTCTAGTTAGTGCCTTGGCTACCCTGTACAGTCCTTCCCAATTTGGTCCAAGTGGTTCAGCATTGAGTTCCTTTGTATGTTGGAGCATCTTTTTGAGGACTAATTCTCCGACCTCAAATTTCCTGGTCCGGACCTTAGAGTTATAGTATCTTGCACTCCTTTGTTTATAAATTGAGTTTTTGAGCTCGGAGTCGCTTCTCCTCTCCTCCACAAAGTCCAGATTTGCCAGCATCGCAACCTCGTTCTATTCCTCCTCGTAATTCTGGGTCCTCCAGGTCGGCATTCTGACCTCAACTGGTATGACGGCCTCCACCAAAAAATGCTAAGAAAAATGGGATCTCGTCGGTTGATATTCTGGTCGTCGTTCTGTATGACCAGAGGACTCCTGGAAGTTTGTCAACCCAGGTTCCCTTTAGGTTTTCGAGTTTGGCCTTCAAAGTGTGTTTGATTATCTTGTTTATGGCCTCTACTTGGCCATTATCTTGGGGATGGTATGGAGTAGAGAGCAGCTTCTTGATGCCTAAATTTTCAAAAAACTCTTTGAAGCCCTCGACATCGAATTGACGACCATTGTCAGTGACCATAGAATGTGGAATGCCGAACGATAAATGATTGACTTCTAGGCGAAGTCCGTAATTTTGGGCTCCATTATTTTTGCAAGTGGCTCGGCTTCGACCCACTTAGTGAAATAATCGACTGCCACAATTGTGAATTTTACTCCACCTCTGCCCATTGTTAAGGGACCAATCAGATCTATTCCCCATTTAGCGAATGGCCATAGGGCCATTACTAAGTTTAGCTCATTTGGGGGGGGGACTTCATCAAAGAGGCGCATTTCTGGCACCTTTCACATTTTCTTGTGAAATTAATCGCGTCTTTCTTTAGGCTTGGCCAGAAGTAGCCTTGCCTGATAATCTTGAAGACAGAGCTTGTCCTCCCGTATGATTGCCACAAATCCCTTCATGGACTTCTCTCAAGGTATACTCGACTTCTTGCTCATCCAAACACCTTAGGAGGGGTAGAGAGAAACCCCTTTTGTATAGAATTCCATCCTTGAGTGTATACCGAGCAGAATGCATTCTCAATCTCCGAGCCTCGATCTGGTCATCGAGCTCCTTCCCTTCTTCCAAGTATTGGATGATTGGAGTCATCCAAGTATCTTTCTACTTGGTATTATAGATTGCTCTCTATTCCAGGGCTGAGCTGTCCACCATCCCAATGTTCACCGAACCTATGTCTTCTACTTCTTCGCTCGTGGCGAGTCTGGCTAGAGCATCGGCTTGGGTGTTTTTGGTCCTCGATACCTGTTCTGCTCGAATTTTTCAAAAACTGGCTAGAGCAATTTCGACCGCCCTCAGGTATTCGGCTATCTTGTCCTGTCTTGTGGGTATTCTCCAGAAATTTGATTGACTACCAGAAGTGAGTCACTAAAAACTTCTAGGTCATCTGCCCCAAATTGTTTGGACATGTCGAGACCGGCTAGAAAGGGCTCATATTCTGCTCCATTATTCGTTGCTGGGAATTTGAACCTCAGGGCAGAACAAAAATATTTGTTCATTGGGCTGATGAGCACAATTCCAGCCCAAGCAGATATTAACGTGGATGACCCGTCCACAAACAGCTTCCATGGTTTTTCGACTCTCTCTTCTTGGAGCACGACTGTTGAGGTGAACTCAGCTATGAAGTCTGCTAGGGCTTGCCCCTTAATTGCCATTCTCGGAGAATACTGAACATCGTACTGGTCGAGCTTGTGTAGCCGACCAGAAGTGTCTAATCAGCCTAAGACCTATTTTAGAGGAAAATTTGTTAGGACTTCTACCTGGTGGGCCAGAAAGTATGGCCTCAATTTCCTGGCCGAGATGACCAAGACATATGCTAGCTTCTCAATTGCTGGATATCTCAGCTCGGCATTGTGCAAGGATTGGCTCACGTAATAAACAGGTTGCTGAGCTCCCTTTTTTGCTCGGACCAGGACGACGCTTATTGCATATGCCGAAACTGCTAAATAAAGCTGCAACTTCTCCCATGCCTCAGGTTTTGCATGTACTGGGGCTTGCATCAATGACTTTTTCAGCTCTTCTAGAGCTGTTTCACATTCTTTGTTCCACTCGAACTTCTCATCTTTCCTGGTTAGATTGAAGAAAAGCCAGCACTTATCCATTGAGCGCGATATGAACCTGTTCAGCGCGGCCACCTTCCCCGTTAGGCTCTGGACATCTTTTACCCTTCTTGGGGGTGTTAGTTTTATGATTGCATCTATCTTTTCGGGTTTGGCTTCAATTCCCCTCTAGCTCACCATATAGCCCAGGAATTTTCCGGACCTGACCCTGAATGAACTTTTTTTTGGGTTGAGCTTTATCTTGTACTTCTTAGTATATTGAACATTTCTGTCAGGTTGGCGACGTGGTCCTCTACTTTTTTGACTTTACTAGCATGTCATCCATGTATACCTCAATGATCTTCCCGATCTGAGCTACAAACATCTTGTTGACCAGTCTCTGGTAGGTAGCTCCGACATTTTTATGGCCAAAAGGCATCATCTTGTAGCAGTACTGAGCTTGGTCAGTAACGAATGTTGTGTGTACCTAATCCTGCTCGGCCATGGAGATCTAGTGATAACCTGAGTATGCATCCATGAAGCTCATGACATCATGCCCAACCGTTGTGTTGACGAGCTGGTCTATGTTCGGTAGCGGGAAACAGTCCTTGGTCCATGCTTTGTTGAGGTCGGTGAAGTCCACACATAACCTCCAACTTCCATTCGCCTTTCTTACCAGAACCGGGTTAGCCACTTAGATGGCATACTGTGTCTCTCTTATGAAGCCATTCTCGAGTAGCTTTTGGACTTCCAACTCCAGCCCCTCGTATCTGTCTGGTTAAGCCTTCATCTTTTCTAGACTACCGGCTTGGCAATAGGGTCTATATTCTAGTGATGACATGCATCTTCTAGTTGGATGTCTTCCATATCCTCATGGCACCAGGCGAAGATGTCCGTGTTCTTCATAAGAAAGGTGATTAGTTCCCCTTTGAATGGTTCTTTCAGTTCTCGACCAATTTTGAGCTCCATTTCTGGTCTGTTCTTGTCGAGCTGGATTGTGTCCAACTCTGTGGTGTTGCTCTCTTCTTGGGCTTTTCCATTGTAGGATCTAAGGTCTTCCATTCCTCATTATTTTGGTCGGCGTCTACCATCTCCTCATCAGCTTTCTGGTCGGTCTTGACCACCACCACATCAGCTCTCTGGTCAGCTTTCTGGTCGGCCGACCCCAAGTTCGAGCTGACCTCAAATGTTTTGGTCGGCTCTCTGGTCGGCACCTATCCCTCTGGTCGGGTTGTTTTGGGCTCGGGTTTGGTGTGCGCATCCATGGACTCGGGCTTGGTTTTTAGATCCAAGTCTGGGACTCCTTTGTCAACCTCTATCTCATATGATGACATTTGGTCTTCCTCTTACCCGAGCTCAGTCTGCTCAACGATGTTGAGCTCTCTTGGTTTTAATCCTGCTTCGCATTCTCTCGCTGCCAATTGGTTACCTCGAACAATATAGACTTCGTTCTTGACCGGGAACTTGATGGCCAGGTGGTACACCGACACTGCCACCCCTAATTTGGCTAGAAGAGGATGTCCCCAAATAGCATTGTAGTTTGAATTGAGGTCCACAACCTTGAACTCTGTAGTGGTGCATACTGTCTGGTCATTTTCCAAACATGACTTTTGTTGGAACCAACGGATCGTCATCCCTATGCTATCGGAATCGGGATCCATATATATATATCGCAGCGGAACGAAATCATACCCTTGTAGACCTCTTGATCTTCTGATGTATTCCTACAACCTTTCTCGAACGTTGCGTGGCCAACGATCCTTCGAGAAAACTCAGTTCTGCTCTCTCTCACTATCACGTGTTTTCTGTGATCTGTGTTAAAAGAGGCGCTGATGAAAAGAGCTATATATAGGCTACATCAGGGACCTAGAGGAGGAATTGGGTTGGGCCTCCTGATGGGCTTAAGTATCCTTGTTCGGCCCGAACACATAACTTAAGCCCATCAATAATAATTCAGTCCACTAGAGAATTATTATTGAACTACCGTCCCAATCCCATATTTAATATGGGCTTCTTCTTATTATGTGTACATTTATTTCCCCGTGTTTAAGATATCGAATGTCCGTAAATTAAATAAGTTACTGACAACTTAATTAATTTACATCTAATTCCAAGAGTAGTACCACTCATCCTTATTATCATGTCGGATTAAATCCACCTGCAGGGTTTACATGATAATCCTTATGAGCTCCTCAAGGGGACATTATCATCCTAAATAATTAGGACACAGATTCCTTCTATAATCAACAGCACACCATATAAACAATGCTATCTCCCAACTCACCGAGCTTATTGATTTATGAATAAATCTCACCCATTGGCAAATTAAAGAAATAAACACTGAGCATACGTGCCCGTTATTATATAGGGATTAAGAAGATGTACATCCATAATAACAGAGGTCTTGTTCTATTATATAGTCAGTATAAAACGAACAACCTCAAATGGTCCTGCTCAATACACACAAAGTGTACTAGTGTAGTTTTATAGTCAAGACAGACTAATACCAAACTACACTACAACCATTCCGATGATTTGTCCAAATCCATCTTGGTTGTGAGCTACTATTTATAATTTATAAGAAACTGATAACATGATCTTCTGTGTGGCACCACACACCAAGTTATCTATAATATAAATTAATTGGACATTGCATAAACATATATAACAAACATAAAATGCAAACATATGACCAAAGTGATTTTTATTCCATAAAAGATGTTCATACAAAAGCTAGGCTTATAGTATACATCCTAACAACTTTAAGTTCGCACGTTCCGACCACTTGTGTTATCTTACCCCCAAATCCTTAGATTGTGTCGGAGATAGGCTGGAGCTCGGATTCGTGGAATCTCATCCTTCTGAATGTGCTTAGGTAGAGCACATTTGAATAACTTCCTGCGTTAACCAAGACCCGGTTGACCATTGTGAGGGAAATATTTAGTGATACTACTAAAGCATCATTGTGGGGTTGTACTTTGACCTCAGCATCCTACTCGGTAAAGACCAGCGACAGATGGATTGATTCTAGTCTTGGGGGATTACACCACTGATAACTGTTCCTGGCCTTCCGAATTTGTGCTCGCCTAAACCTCTTTGAGGCCCTCTGTTCCCCGAAATTGTTGTTCACAATGATATTTATTTCCCTTATCGCTCTGGGGTATGGAGGTGGAGAAGGATTTTATGGTGGCTTCTACTCGGGATTCCTGATATAGTCCTTGAGATACCCTTGATCGATTAGCTTCATGAGCTCGATCAATAATGCCCGACATTTATCAGTGTCATGTCCTGGGAATTTATGATATCAGCAGTATCTATCCTTGTTGAGGTGGGCAGGATCGGCCTTTATTGGTTTTGGTTCGGGTAGTAAGTTCTGGCCTTTTAACTCGTTGAGGACCTAGGCCGGACTCACTATCAGGATACTCTTGATTTACTCAAATTCCTTGTTCTGGTAGGCTTTAAAATTTCCTGGTGGTTTGAAAGGTGGTGTCATTTTTTTAATCGAAAGGGGGAGCGACGTGAAATTTCCAAATCACAAGAAATTATATAACATTTTACCCTAAAATCAAATAACTTATAATATGGAAAAACAGAAATATCAATCACACTCAAACATGTTGCTATTAGAGAAAAAAAAGAAAAAAAAAGGAAAATGAATAAAAAAAGAAAAATAAAAGAAAAAGATTTAATGCAGGATTTGACTTCCGTTGTTCAAGGAGTACGGGTGAGATGGTTTAGTGCAATCATTAACACATTGTTGTCTGCTGGAGTGAAAAATCTAAGATGTTATGGTGCGAAAATATCTTACAATGTAATGGTTGATATGGTTTAGCACAATCATCTAGCGCACTACAGAAATGAAAATAATTAAAATGTACATAATTCAACCTAGTGCTGGAAATGTCATCCAACATTGTGCTAAATATATTCGAATTTGATAGTTTTCTGTTCCAACACTAAGTTAGAAGATTGCACTAGATATTTTCTATCGCTCCGTTTGTAATATGAGTAGCATAGATTTTTGACATGTGATATTCTTGATCATTTTCATTTTCTTTTCTTATCTTATCTTTTCTTTTTATTTATCATCATTTTCTATTTTACTTTTTCTTTATTTTGTGTGTATTGTTAAATGTAATATTTTTTTTATATCACAATTAACAATAATTATGAGTATTAAAAAATACTAGAAATCTTCCAGTGTGATGCACAAATTTGTAAGTGATAATGATTTATTTTTAATATTATTATATATAGAATGTCACGCCCCGTTTTCTTTCTTAAAAATTATCAGAGTTTTCATTGTGGGCGTGAAGAAAGAAATAGAAAGAGACATCTTTCATAAACAAAAGAAGTAGGTAGGAGACGACAGAAGAATGAGGTAGGAGACGATGTGAATCATTCACATTTCATCAATCGGTTTCAACCGATAAACATAACATAGCAGCGGAAATATATCATCAGGATCCAACATCCGAAACATATATAAAATTATTTGTTACAAAATGTGAATTAATAAAATCGTTGTTTGAAAATGTTGTGAGACATCAACTTAGATATACAGGTCCAGATATAGCACCACCTCTCTCCCTCTAAGGTTTATCATGATCGTCATCTCCTGTAACGTGAATTACAGAATAGGGGGTGAGTGCGTTGAATACACTCGTGGAGATACTTTCCATATGTTTAACAGTTATCAGATAGGTATAACAAATCAAACATCTATAAGTTTGGTAAATAGACACAGAATATAGAATGCATAGCACAAAAATCGGATCCTTGATAGACATGTAGTCCCATAGAGCTCATATCTGCAGTGGGGGTGGGTACTCCCCGTTGACCCCAGGTGCTGGTACTCCCCGACTTATTATACGGGTATCATTGTTCAACCGTAATACGGGTATCATTGTTCCCCCGTAATATGAAAGCAGACCTTTATCCATTCAACATGAATGTGAACCTTTGTCTCTTCATATAAATATGGACTTTCGTCCTTTCTCAAATCACAGGTACGGGTATTTCCCGTCTTATTCCTATAAACCTCAGGTGCAGGTATTACCCAACTTATCCCTACAAAAATGGTAACCTTGGACACATTAATCATAGCATATAATCACAACACATTAGGTTCAACAATTCATTAAATATCAAGTTCATAAACATGCGTTCATTTATCATCATAGTATGTTAAATACCGTAGCGTATAATTATTAGAGTTTATAAGTTACCCCACCTTGTTCGGTGGTTACCACGTGAGTAGTGAGTATCTCAAAGCTCAATCCAACAGGTAGCCTACATAAAGTTACAGTGTTTCTTAGATCCTTAATATGTATAATTAAAGCTATAAAAGATTTCGGAGAAGATACGATCGATAAAGATGAGACAGATCGGAAGATCTAAAGATTGAGGTTGAGGAAATGAGAGTGGATGTTCAGTTTGTAAGGCTGAGACGATAGAGAATGAAATTTGGGTCACTACGAAAAAAGAATGAGCTCAATCGGAGTTGAAACGAGCTCGAACGGAGCATTTTAAGTTTAGGGGTATTTTGGTAATTTTGGTCAAAGGGTTGAATTTGACCGGGCCCATGAATCCCGATCAACGACATCTCATCGATGACGACGTACAATGGAAAAAATGGGATTCGGATTGAAAACACGACGTCGCGTGCGTACCCGTCACACGATGGGACGCGCGCACATCCGGTGTCGGGTGGAAAACTCGGCAGTCTCGGCAACATGTGCGCACGTCCTCAGCAACTCTCGGTGCTCTCAGTAGCAGCACTTGGCAGTGGGTCCAGCTTTCTCGACAGCTGCGCGCGTTTCTCGACAACTTCGGCAGGCGCCCTCGGCAGTGGCCGAGGTTTCTCCGCAGCTTGGCCAGGCTCGCGCCCAGGCCACCAGGCGTCGGCCACCTGCGCCCAGCTCACTTCCCAGTGCCACCAGTTGCGGCGGCATCGCCCAGCACCGCCGTCACCTTGTCCGATGGTAACCCTGCATCGCCGACCACCACTTCCGGCCACCCCTCGCCGGATTCCGGCATGAACAACCACCAAACACCCTTCCCTCTCACGCTCTCTCCCCCTTTCCCAGCTCCAGCCGGCGACTTCCAATAGCCGGCGACTCTCCCCTAACCCTTGGCCGGCGACTGGAAGTCGCCGACAACCTTCCAAACTCAGCCCCAAACCCCTAACAACATATATACACCCACGCATAGCATACACACGCACGCATGAAACACACCACACACACAGCCTTAGCCAGCGACTTCCAGTCGTCGGAGACCACCCTACCATGCGCCGGCCCAACAGTAGCTTACGGTGGCGCCACAACGCCGTCCCCAACAGCCAACACACACACAAACACACACTCACACACGCATATGCACACACACAACCATAATAGCCCCGACGCCACCCCTCCAGCAGCTCACCCTCACCTCCAAGCGACACCCTCCATACACACGCACGCGAGAAAGTGGAAAAAATCAGAAGAGAGAGAAAAGGTGGCAGGAATTAGGGTTTAGGATTTGGAGAGGGTTTTTCGACGTTTTCTGGCGAACGAGAAATCAGAATTGAAATCTAAGACCTATTCTAGACTCGTCTCATCGAGACCTACGTTATGTGTGAAAATCGACCAAAACCGACAACTTTGAAATTTTCCGGCTACCGACGGTGGTGGCGGTAGCGGCGTGCCGGAGGCAGTAATCGAAAAAGAGAGAGAGAGAGAGGAGAGAGAGACTTACAAGTTTTCGTCACTTTTGGCTTGTTCCGAAAAATGGTGATTTTTGAATCGAAAACGCCCCTATTTATAGAAATCCCGGAAATCACTATTCACGAGAAAAATCTAAAGTTACTGTTCACGGGGTCAAAGTCTTCATTACTATTCACGTAAAAATCTTCGTTACTATTCACCGTAAATATCTTTCGTTTTTCCGAAACTTCGTGTTTTGCCCTTTTCGTCGCCGTTTGAGCTACGGGTCTCCGATTGACCCCTAGTTCATTTCTATCTTCTTGTTTTTCCATTACGCATCTAATGGTATAAAAATATTCTATATACCATGTTCAAGAAAATTATCCATCTAAATCATGCATTAAACACGTATATGAAACGCACGTAATTAATGTAAACAGTCAAAATATACGCACATAGTTATTAAGTCATGTGTTTAAATATTTAATTAATAAATTATGCTTCGTTTTGGTCCGGGATGCTACATAGAATGTATTTTTTGTTGAATATAAAGATATTTTTGTTTTAATACTATTATATGAATTATAGGAACTTATTAGTAAATATCTTCTAAGAAAAATTTAACCATAATTCAAAAATGCCAAGAAAATGCCTCCAAGAGATCCTGCTACCACAATAATAGAATGATGCTATGCTTGACCAATCATATACTAGCCAATGTGTCCTTAGCAATTGTTAAAGGAAGTCTTGGTGGTGGTCATGTTAACTTAGAACTTGTAAGAGTACACAGATAGCTTAGCTATGTGGATGCCTTACTGGAGTTTAAGCTGGGAAACAAAAGAAGATGAAGACAAAATTCTGATGACAAAGTCTTAATACATTAAATGTAGCATTTATCACAATAACAGTATATATTGCTTTATTTTACTAACTCAAAGAGTTTGTTGGATGTTTTGTATATACATTGCATATAGTTATTCTATAAGACATAGATTTTATAGCATTGTAATTCATTTTGAAAATTATCAATGAAATAGTAACTTTGTCTTCATTTCTTCTTGCTTCAATGATCATTGTTTTGAGTACTTATTTTCCTATTTTCTTTCATGGTATCTGTAACACCCCAAATTAAACCTTGACTAAGTAAAATATAATGAGAATTTTCTATAGTTAAAATAAGACTTAAATAATAACAATGTAAATTGTTTATTTAATGGTAGTATGAATTAATTGTAAAATATAAAAGAAAAATAAAAACTAAAATTCATTATATATATAAACATGTATCACACGCACACATCACATACATATAAGTGTGACATATTTAATAAACATGATATATAACACCCTAGTTAATTAACTAAGGTGTAATTATATATATATATATTGCTTATTAATTAATTATGTATAAGAGTTAAACTAATTAAGTGAAAAGCTATAAGAAGGCTAGTCACCACCCTTAAACGCCACCTGCCCCCCACTCTCTCTCTCCACCAGATTTAGCCAACACACACGTGATGACTCCCTATCCATCTTGCAAGTGAAAGAAGTGAAAAAGAAAAAGAAAAGAAAACAAGAAAGAAAAGGGCAGCAGGAGTTGTGCGCTCGTCGTGTTTGTGTGCGTTCGTTTGTGTGTGCAGCATCGGGAGGGCGCAGTGTGCAGTGCCGAATATAGCATCGGGAGGGCGCACTGTGTTCTGGTGTTGAGTTTGAGCCGCTGGTGACGTGTTTTCGCCGGCCACAGTGAAAGGACGGTAAAGTAAAAAAGAGGATTTTCCTTTGAGAATTAAATATAGTACAAGGAAATTACGATTCAAGTCATAAAAGGTTTGATTAGATTCTAAGATGAGATTTGTGTGTCTTGTTGGAGACACCGAACAAAGACCCCATTAGTCCCTTGAACATGTAGCAGATTTCCTTCGAGACGCTATTCATTCGAGGTGGGGGTAATTTTCTTGTATCATGTTTGAGTTCCAAAGTAAGTCTGAAGTAAAGTTATGTGCCTAAGTATGTGGTTATTGAAGTGAAGTTATATGCCTACGTGAAACGTATGTAATTATTATATGAAGGTTGTATTATATGCTTTACTACGAGGTGCAAATGAATGTGTGTTATTTGCAAAGTGAATGAATGTAATTTCAAGTGGCTAAAGAACCACATCAAAGTGGCTAAAGAACCGCATGTTTTCAAGTGGCTAAAGAACCACATCAAAGCGACTAAAGAACCATGTTTTCAAGTGGCTAAAGAACCACATCAAAGCAGCTGAAGAACCGCATGTTTTCAAGTGGCTAAAGAACCATATCAAAGCGGCTAAAGAACCGTATCAAAGTGGCTAAAGAACCACATGTTTACCAAAATGGCTAAAGAACCACAATATTTTCACTATGGCTCAGAAGTGTAAAGTTTTCCAAGACGGCTCAGACCCATAAATATGTATTGATGAAATATATGTCTATGTTTCCCTTTATGTTTTTAACTGCTCACAAGTCCCACCCCACTGAGTGTCTTCATGCACTCACCCCTTTATATCTAAAATGTTAAACTTAAAGAATCCTTGAGCGTGGTCTACCAGTGATGGATATTGGTAGCCGATGTTCTAAAGGTTGCAAAAGAGTTTTATTTACAGTGTTTTTATTCTTTTGGGAAAGCTTAGTTTGCAAAGTTATACAGTTTTAGTTGTATAATTATAAAGTAAACTACTTTTCTTCCGCTGTGTATGATTCACGTTTTATAAAATAGGGATATTCGAACTAACTTACCTTTATTTACAAATTTAAATTACCCTTAGAAATACATATTTTATTGAGTTGCTGGACGTCCAAATGAAAATTTATTAAACTCTGATATTCTATAGTAACGTAAAATGGGGCGTTATAGTATCAGAGCAGGTTTATCCTGGCTTTGATTTTGGTTTCTCTTACTGAATACACAAACCACACAAAATCATGGGAGATAAAACTCCCATCACTATTGCAGTTGTAGAAACAACTATAATCCCTTTGCAAACTCAAATCATCCAACCACAAAATCAGCTTGTTTTTGTTAAATTAGAGAAATCCAACTTCCTAATATATCAAGTTTATACTGCCATAAAAAGATATGGGCTTCAATCCTTTATACAGTCAGACAATAGTTGTCCACAAAGATTGTTACAACAACTAGAACCAAAGAAGAAGTTCCAAATTCAGAATATACGACATGTGAGAGACAAGACCAGTTACTTGCCTCATGGATTCTCTCTTCTCTTAGTGATAGTGTTATATCACTAATGGTTAGTCTTGAAACATCTTACGAGATCTGAAGCACCTTAGAGTTAAGCTTTGCAGGCCTAACCAAAGCAAAACTTATGTAGTATAAAGTACAACTTCAAAATATCAAGAAAAAAAGAATGAATATGAGAGAGTATCTTGGAAAAATGAAGAACTACTTCGATTTGCTAGCTTGAGCAGGTCAAAAAGTGAATGAAGATGACCAAGTGATGTACATTTTATTTGGTCTTGGCCCTAGCTATGACTCTATGATAGTCAATGTCACCTCAAGAGCAGGACATATATTTGTAACTGAAGTACAAGCCTTGTTACTCTCATATGAGTGAAAATTAGAGGTGAATCAGACCCATAGCTAAGGAGTTAATACTGAAGGTTCACAACTATATGTAAATGTTGTGATAAGAGAGAATCAATCTCAAAATTTCCAAAGAAGATTCAATGCTGGAAATTTTAGAGGTGGAAGAGGCCAACCATTTCAATTAAGAGAAGATAGATTTTCCAGAAGAGGTTATAGAGGTAGAGGTGGTAGATATAATAAAAGACCCACTTGCCAATATTGTGGCTATATTGGTCATGCTATAGACAAGTGTTGGTATAATCCTGATAACATCCCAACACCTCAAGGCCAACAAAATGTGCAGCAACAACAGTTTGGAGGTAGAAATCCCACCTTAAACTTAGCTCAATTTTTATCATATCCTAGTGGACAAGAAGCTGGTAGTGAGTGTTGGAAAATAGCACTCAACAATAGGTAATAAGCCTGTCGAATAGAAACAGAAACGAACAAACAAGAAAACAACAAGTCAAGTCGAGAAAATGCCCTCTTTTCTTAAGATGAGATATGCCCAGAATAGTGATCACTGGTCTATACGTATTGTCTCCCAAAGATAAAATGACTTCATCTCTAGAGAAGTAGCACCAC
This sequence comes from Scutellaria minor, assembly GCA_954870855.1. NCBI lineage: Eukaryota > Viridiplantae > Streptophyta > Magnoliopsida > Lamiales > Lamiaceae > Scutellaria > Scutellaria minor. Next base: position 9,781,938 of record OX940731.1, on the reverse strand, counting down.
AATCTCGAGAGCTCCAATAAACTTTCAGTGCTTAAGGACTGATCTTGATGTAAGAATGGAAAACAATGCAAGAGTTTGAATTTTCATATCTCAAAATGATGCATGATGACCCCTATATATAGGTCTCCAACATGGGTCGTTACACCTAAAATTGATGAAAATATACTGCCCAAAAACAGGTCTGTTAATGCAAGTTGACAGCCCATTCAAAAATAAGAAACAATAAAGAAATGCTCACGACGATACAACTTGGCGTTTGCTGCATTCTGGACACGTTGCTGAATTCTACAGCACGTTACTGCACCCGCTGCAGCAAGCAGCTCACATGTTACTGCACCTACTGCATTCTGGACATGTTGCTACATTCTCCAGCACGTTACTGCACCCGCTGCAGCAAGTAGCTCACGTTAGTGCACCCGTTGCAGTAAGCTGTGCGCGGACAGCAACCTGGGCGAGCAATCAGCAAGCTGGGTGCGCAGCTGCATTCTGCTCCCGCTGTATTTTGGACGGGCGTGTAGCAACCCAACACCGCAACTTTTATACAAAAAGATAAACCTGGATCGGGTAAACCCAAGTCCCATCCGTCCAAGTCCAGCCCAACGTCCAATTACCTAGGATCAAGGCCCACGACCGAGGTCGGATCGAGTCTGGGTCGGGGCCGAGCCATACGAGCGCATGAGTGTGTTACACAAGCATACTATTCCAATAGTATACTAATTACTAAGCCTCTTCTCATGGCTTAACTTATACTTGCATTTTCAAGGTTCATTTTCCTATGTGGGATAGTTAAGCACCCCTCCAACATCAAGACCTTTCATTCCCATTTCAAGTGGCCAACATTGATACTTAGTTTCTCACTCACCAAAAATTGGTTTTGAACGATTCAAAAGGCCTCGATTATCTACTCCAAACGTAGATTAATCTTTTGGCATCTAATCCATAAAAGGATTAACTCTTAGCTACTTAACAATTGGTCAAAGTGGTGCCACCCACCACTTTCAACAACCAATTTTCCAACAATCCCCCACATGATTGGAAATTAATGCATGAATGAAGACTCGAAGCTCAATCCTCAAGAGACCTCATTGCATAAGGATAGGTGGCTTTTGGCCTTGAACCTTCCATAGCTCACGTCGTCGGGTGCACCGACGGCTTAGTGGATGTTATGCCTTGAACTACTCCACCTTCGTGTACACCAAGTCAACAACATTTGCACAACAGGGCCTCAAGCACCTTTGTTCTCACGTTTTTATCTTTTTCGGCCATGGACATGTCTTTAGTTCATAAGTGATCATTAGAAGAGACCACCACTTCTCACTTATATAGGTGATATCTATACGAATATCGTACCATACTTAACCTTCTTGAGGTGTTTTGGAATCATTAAAAGTCATAAGACTTAACCTCATCACGTTGGTAGGCTTAACACTTGATTTGCTCTTTAAGGAAGGGTTTTACAATTTTCAAGTGTTCTCAACTAACTTTCTTAGTTTAGTTTTCCCATTGAACCATGCTCTTGGGATCTCCAATCCACATGGTTGGGTATCCACTTAGAAAGTTTTCAAGTCGTGGATTTTAATCCCATTCCCACTAGCAACTTATTCATTTGATCTTGATTTAATCTTTTCATCAAAGGATCAGCCAAATTGTCCTTAGACTTTACATAGTCAATCGATATCACGTCGGTCGAGATCAATTATCTCACGGTATTATGTCGATGATATATATATCTCGACTTACTGTTGTACATGTTATTCATCATCCTACCTATGGTAGCTTGGCAATCACAATGTACCATCACGGTCGAAACCAGTTTACGCTAACATGGAATGTCCTTGAAAAAATTACGAAGCCACTCGGTCGGGCCTCATACAATTTGTTATGTACATTAGGCTTCCTATAACCCTTGCGTATGCAACTTGAGCTATAGGCTTACCTCGGTTTTTATTCAAGTGTATGTTGAGCTCTAAAGATGTTTTGGCGATTGGATCGTTATAAGCATTAAATTTCTTCAGCACTTTCTCAACGTAGTGAGATTACGTTAGTATTATTTCTTCTGATGTCCTTAGAATTTGGATTCCAAGAATCACGTCCACCACACCCATGTCTTTCATGTCGAAGTTTCATTTCAACATGCGCTTCGTTTCAATTATGACTTCATGGTTGCTACCCATGATTAACATGTCATCTACGTAAAGAGACACAATGACATAAGTCTCGGGTGTGCCCTTAATGTAGATATATCTATAACACTCATTGATCTTTGAAGCCATTTGATAACATAGTATTGTCAAATTTACCGTGCTATTACTTCTACACTTGCTTAAGTCCATACAAGGACCGCACAAGTTTACACACCTTATTTTCTTATACACGTGCTACGAACCCTTCGAGTTGATCCATATAGATCTCTTCTTCTAGCTCACCATTTAGGAATGCTATTTTTACATCCATTTTGTGAATTTCAGGATTGTGTAAAGCAACAATCGCTAGAAGCACACGTATCAACGTAATTCTCATCACAGGTGAATACGTGTCGAAGAAATCATCTCTTTGTCTTTGTTTAAAGCCTTTGGCTACTAGATAAGCTTTATACTTGTCTACGCTTTCATCAGCCTTATATTTTCTTTTTAGGATCCATTTGCATTCTAAAGGCTTACAATTGGGAGAAAGGTCAACTAACTTCCACGTGTTGTTTTGCATGAAGGAATCGATCTTACTATTGATCACTTCTTTCCAAAGAGGAGCATCAGGGCTCGATAGAGCTTCCTTGATCGACCTCGATTCATCATCCAACATATAAGTGATGAAATCGGGACCAAAGTTCTTAGCAACTTTTGCTCTTTTGCTACATCTAGGTTAGAACTATTTGTAGCTTGATCTAAGACTCTTTTATTTGAGCTTGTTTCTATTCTTTCTTTACAAGGATACTCATTTTCAAAGAATATAGCATTCCTTGATTTTATCACCTTTCCCTTCTTCATGTCGGGCAACTCCAACTTATGGATTAGGAAACAATAAGCAATACTATTTAGTGCATAACCCACAAAATACAATCGATCATCTTACGACCGATTTTACTACCTTTGGAGATGGTACATCCACTTTAACCAAATACCCCCATACTTTGAGGTATTTATACAATGGTTTACATCATTTCCATATTTCATAGGGGGTTTCATTTTTTCCTTTCAAAGAAATATTATTAAGTATGCAATTCACCGTTAAAACGGCTTCCCCTACAGGCTCTGTGGTAATACTAAACTAATAAGCATGGCATTCATCAACTTTTTTAGATTACAATTTTTGCGTTCGGCCATGCCATTTGATTGAGGTGAGTAGGCAGCCATCGTTTGATAAATTATGTCACTTTGTGAACACAACTCCTCAAACGGTGCTATGTACTCTCCACCTCTATCACTTCTTATAGCCTTCTCTACCTTATTTTGTAATTCTTGAAAGCTTCTATAGCTTCGTCTTTACTTTTCAAGATGTAGACATAGCAATACTTTGTGCAATCATCTATAAAAGTAATATAATATTTTTTCCCACCTCTAGTTTGCACAAACTTCAAATCACACACATCAGTGTGAATTAATTCTAGAGGTTTTCTGTTCCTTTCAACATTATGAAAAGGTAGCTTAGCCATTTTGGCTTCAACACACACTTTACATTTCTTTTGTGCGTTAATTTCATCGACTTTTAGCAAGTCCAAGGTTACTAACCTTTTTATAGCATTTAGATTTACATGTCCTAATCTATTATGCCATAAATCACAAAACTCAACAATATGAGAAGAAGATGTTGCATTTTCATTAATCATTTTGGGTACAACTTGGCGCTTGGCCATTACATTGATTTTAAATAGACCATTGGCCAAATAACCTCTACCCAAAAACACACCATGCTTCGTAAGAATGAACTTTTCCACCTCGAAGACAAGCTTAAAGCTATGGTTTACAAGCAATGAACCACTAACTAAGTTCTTGCGGATGTCCGAGACATGTAGCACATCCTTCAACCTGAGCTCTTTGCCCGAAGTGAGCTTTAAAACCATGTTACCTACTCCAAACACTTCGGATGAAGCTTGGTTGCCCATGTGGAGCTTTCTTCCACTCATGGCCTTGTAAGAGGAAAAGACCTCCCTATCCGAGCATACATGGGAAGTGGCTCCCATGTCAACAAACCATTCTCTCAGGTTATCCACCATGTTGGCTTCAAACACCATGACACAAAGATCATTGTCACTCAAATCTTTCTTCTGCACGACCAAGTTTGCTTGCTTGCCTTTGTTTTTCTTAGGTAGCCTACACTCTTTAGCCATGTGGTTAGGCTTACCACAATTGTAATAATTACCGTTGAATCTCTTCGACTGCTTCTTCCCTTTCTCATTTTGATTGGGGTTAGAGGAACTTTCTTTTATTGCCCTCCAACAAGTTGGCTTTAGCATCCATTAGTAAACGAGACCTAGGATCAGCCTTCCTATTGTCCTCCTCGATCCGGAGCTTGATAATTAATTCCTCGAGGGTCATCTCTTTTCGTTTGTGCTTAAAGTAATTCTTGAAGTCCCTCCAATTTGGTGGGAGCTTCTCGATCACACAAGCAAGAGTGAAAGGTTCGGAAAAGTTCATGCCCTCGGCTTGAACCTCATGCACAAACAATTGGAAGTCTTGCACTTGGTCTATCATAGGACGTGAGTCCATCATTTGAAATACCAAGAACCAAGCCCGCACAAATTTCTTCACACCGGCATCCTCGGTCTTGTATTTCTTTTAAAGAGCATCCCATAGCTCTTTGACTATCTTGCAGCCCACGTACACACTATATAGTGGGTCACTTATCCCATTTAGGATGTAATTCTTGCATAGAAAGTTACTATACAACCATGTATCAAGCGCATTACGCGCTTCCATGTTCGCATCACTTTCAGCCACGACCGGAGGATCTTGCTTCAGGTACATCGCCACGCCAATGGTGGTAAGGTAGAACAACATCTTCTGTTACCACCTCTTAAAGTTCTCACTTATAAACCTCTTGGGCTTTTCGACTGTAGGTAAGATAGCAGGATGAATTGCTGAGCAGCAGCAGAAGAGGAGGATACAACAACAGTAGTCATAGTTGCTGCATTGGTGGTGACAGTAGGAGAAACTCGGTTTCCATCGCCAGTAGAAGGAACCTTAGTAGGAGGAATCTGGTTTCCGTCATTATTCGACATTATCAGAATATCTCATCTTAAGATTGTTGGAAAATAGGACTCAATAATGGGCAATAAGCCTGTCGAATTGAAACAGAAACAAACAAACAAGAAAACAACAAGTCAAGTCGAGAAAATACCCTCTTTTCTTGAGATGAGATATGCTTAGGGTACTTCTCATTGGTCTGTGCGTATCGTCTTTTAAAGATAAAATGACTTTATCTCTAGAGAAGTAGCACCATAATCTCGAGAGCTCCGACAAACTTTTAGTGCTTAAGGATTGAGCTTAATGTAAAGATGGAAAACAATGCAAGAGTTTGAATTTTTGTATCTCAAAATAATGCATGATGACCCCTTTATATAGTTCTCCAACATAGGGGGTTGCACCTGAAATTGATGAGAATTTACTGCCAAAAAAATGGGTCTTTTAATGCAAGTTAACAACCCATTCAAAAATAAGAAACTGTAAAGAAATACTTATGGTGCTGCAATACGGCGTTTGCTGCATTTTGGACACGTTGCTGCATTTTGGACCCATTGCTGCATTCTGTAGCACGTTACTACACTCGCTACATTCTGGGCATGTTGTTGCATTCTGCAACAATTTACTGCATTCCCAGCAGCATGCGGCTCACGTTACTGTACCTGCTATAGTAAGCTGTGTGTAGACAGCAACTTGGGCGCGTAATCAGCAAGCTGGCCTTGTAATTGCATTCTGGGCGGGTGTACAGCAACTCGGCGCCATTAACGACGCCGCAACTTATACCCAAAAAGATAAATTTGGGTCGGGTAAAACCCAAGCCCCATCCACCCAAGTCTAGCCCAACGTCCAATTACCTAGGACAAAGGCCCATGGCCGAGGTCGGGTCAGGTCCATGCGTGTGTGTTGCACAAGCATACTATTCCAATAGTATACTAATTACTATGCCTCTTCTCATGGTTTAACTTATATCTACATATTGGGATATTTCAGTTGTTATCCTGATAAGACAAAACACTAACTTAAGAAGAAAAGAACAGTTTGCTTAAGGTATTGATACCTAGTTTCCACATCACATGATCAAGGAAAGATCATGTAATGGTTTTCCAAGGTACAAGAAAAACCAACCTTAGAAATAGTAAGAACACTTCTAAGGGCTAGCATGCTGTAGGAATAACAAGCTAGTAGAAGTATCCTGAGCTGAAGAAGAGTCAGGATACTGGAAAAAGCATGCAGCAGGCTGTGAAGAAATCAGAGTTAGGAAGCTGCAGACAGTAAACTAGGTTGCTACTATGTAAGCTGGCCTAGGTTGCAGGAGCAGGTTGCTGAGCAGGAAGCTGTTCTGGAAAGATAATTCAGAAAGCTAGCTGCTGCTGCAAGAACCCGACAAGAGCTGCAAGAACTCGTGCTTACAGCAGAGGTTGTCGAGAATACAGGACCGGCCCAGGAGATGGAGTCCTTGCTGAAGACCTTAGATGAGGCTATTGTTCTGACAACACTCTCTGAGGATAAGAAGACCTCTGAAGGGTCGACTGTTGAGATAGTAACCGTAGAGGATGATCGAGGAGAAGCTGAGGTAACTTCTGAACAACTAGAGTACCTCATAAGGAGGTTAATGCTGCTGCTGCTGCAAGCTCACAAGAACCTATCCAGGTTACAGCAGCGGAGGTTACTGAGGAAACTAAGTCTGCAAGAAGCTGCTGCAAGAATCCATATACAACAAGACTGCAAGAAGACAGTTACAGCAAGCAGCAAAGCATGAAGGAATGGCATGCAGCATCCCTGCAAGAAGAAGATACAGGAGTACTGCAAGAAGGATAAATGCAGTACGAGGAAAAGAGCCATTCAAGAGAAGACTGAAGTTGCAGACACGGAGCCTATGCGAAGATGCCACGTGAACTGACGCGCTGTAGAAAGCTGTGAGCCGCAATCACCGCGTTAAAAGCTCCAGAAGAGTCAAGTCACATTAAATGCAAACCATGCCGTTGGTCAAGTAGCTCAGATGCATTTAATGTGACCTCAGAGGAGATCTTGGAGATCAGATCTTGATTTTGAAGAAGCAGAAGTATCTCTCTTCAACGGATACTTCTCAACGGATAGAAACTCTTAAGATCTATAAATAGAAGGTGTGGCTGACTGAAGAATGTGCTGAACAGAGTCGAGTGGAAATTCACATATCATCCAAAGCTTCTAGCTTTCACTCATTCAGCCACTCAACCTTCTAGGAGCAGTAAACAACAACAGTTGAGCTTTCAGTGAACAAGACTGCTCCGCACCAGTTGAAGACTTTGTTTTTCTTTTGAAGACTTTGAAGACTTTGAAGCTGTGTGCGTAGGTTGTTTTAGGTGTCGAACAGTTGATAGGAGAGATCTTTGTTGTTTGTATAGTTGTCTAGGTACTAGGCAGCTTCCCTATGTGGGAGTGTGGAACCCTGTGTGGGTTAGCCTTTAGAATTTGTAGTGCTGTGTGATCTTTGGATTCTAGTTGGCGGGCCTTTAGAGTTTGCAGTACTGTGTGATCTCTAGACTCTAGTTGGCGTTTGCTTTGTAAGTTGATAGATTGTGAGGAAGAGTCTTGTAATTCAATCTTGCTTAACAAAGTTCTTGCTCGAGGAAGCAGTAGAGTGGATGTAGAAGACTTACACCACCTTTGAACCACTATAAGGGATAAGTGTTTTATTGCTTTCCTATCTGTGCTTTATCTTTCATATCCTTATTTGTCATATGCATAAAACATCTTGAAATGAGCATATTTGAGAAAACCAGTCAGCCTTGTATCACAAACGAAGTTTATTTTTCCGTTGTGCTTAAAACTCAAGTTACAGCAAGCAGCACTGCTTTCAGTGCTGTAAGCAGTAACTGACTGGTGCTGCAAGTTCTAGTAGCTTGGAGAACAGTTTATTTTGAAAAGATTTTCAAAATCGATCAAGGTTCATTCACCCTCCTCTGAACCTCGGACACCTCTTGGGACCCAACAAGTGGTATCAGAGCAGGTTGGGTTATATGCCAACGTGTCAGACTACTTACCTAGATCCAACCTCTTATGCTGGTTAAACCGCTCCATTGTTTTCATCAGATCCATACCATGTCTTCATATATGCATAACCGCTTATCTAAGCTCTCATTCCTAATCGATATATTTTGTTTATGCTTTGAACGAAAATCTGAGAAAATCAATGAAGAAGACAAGGAGAAAGCAAGAGTATCCATGACCGAAGGGTTGAAGATTCCAAACACACAGATCCACCAGACATGAAGTCTCACAACAAAGATATTTGGAAAGTTGCTGAAGTAATCATGACTACACCTTTTATAGTAGCTAAAGTTACTAAGAAGGGAACTACGAAGGCCGATGAAATAAGAAACAAGCACTACCAACAAGTGGTATAACCAATAAGAGCCTTCATCGACAACCTGGAATATCTATCTGATGAGACAACAAGTGATATCACAATCAACAAGTGGTGTGAAATGATCAAGAAATCAGACAGCCCAGAAACCTAGTAAACCTAAAGGGAGTTATGAGGTCTCTGAGTAAGGGGGAACTCATCTTATCCTCTGTTTATTTCAGTTAAAGATACTCAGGAGTACTAAAGTAGTATGCTAATCAGGAGAGAACTCTCCAACAAATGTCTCACAGGCTCAGTATCAACAAACAATACTACTCAACAAGTGATATCAGCAATCAACTAAAGTACAATATCTCCAGCAAGTGGTATCTTGCAGCAATCAAGCTTTCAGAGCTACATACAGCAGAAGTTGCAAGAAATCAACAACCAGATGAATGATAGGATTCCGCAAGGACATCACAGGATGCACAACGTAATATCTAACGAGTGATATCTCTGACAAGTGGTGCCAGTCACAAAAGATACCGTACAGAAGCTACAGAGAATGGATGCCAAGATTCTTGCAGCAATCAAGCTTTCGGAGCTGCATACAATGGAAGTTGCAAGAAACTAACAAGTAGCAACAAGTGGTATCAAGTGCAGAAGATACAATGCAGAAGATACTGAAAATGGACGCTGAAATTCTTGCAGCAGCGGGCTTTCAGAGATTCATACAGTGAAAGCTGCAAGAAATCAACAAAGAGCTATCAGGGGAAGAACGCAATCACTCAGGGAGAATATTTACATGATTGCGAGGAACTGCAAGTATAATGCTGTAAGCTACGTCTGCATACAGCGCTGGGTTCAAACAGCGCTGTATCTTTTATTCTTACAGCACAACAAGAATATAAAGGGATGTCTTGACTGAAAGAGGTGATAGAAGATCTGGAAAGGCGGCTAACCTATCACATCAACATAAAGACAAGATCTATCTTTTTTTAGAAGACAAAAAGGCGAAATGGAAGTCTTATCCAAAGGAACCGACAAGTGGCGGTAACTGCCTTCAGATATAAAAGGGAAACTCCTCCATCCTTTTAGGATTGACCGTCAGATCGTGCGTTTCATCTTCCAACCATTGATCAAGAAATCGCTCAAGAGCGTCTATATATATACCCGACCCCTCACCATTCTTCTATACATTTATCACTCACCTTTCCATCAAGTGATCTATATTTCCCATGTGAGTTACATTCTCAAGAGAAGAAGATGGAGAGCCAAGAAGGTGGAGAAGGAGATGGAAATGAAGACGACGATGAAGATACTTCTCTATTATCCTAGAAGCAGAGAAGGTCTTCAGAAGAATGGAGTGTGGAGGATCTACTTTCCTAGAAGCAGAGAAGGTCTTCAGATAAGAAGACGATCTCTATGAGGTGGATGCCAAGGAGCCGACATTCATCCTCCATTCAGATGACACAGGTCCGACTTTCTCAACCCAAGATGAAGATTTGGGACCAAGAGGAGCCATCAAGGACCAATCCTTGGATAAAGTGGACACCTGCAGCCATACATGGAGATAAACAGAACTGCAGGTGGTTTCACAAGGCATCCAAGGATCAAGTGTCAAGCAGCTTCAAGTTGGGAGTCTGGACTACTCAAGGGATATATATACCAGACCAGCTGTCATCTAGGATCCAAGGTGAACGTGCCTGGATGTTAACGAAGCTACACAGGTAAACTGATCATCCACCAGTCAGTTTCCTGGTCTCTTGTCGCGTACCGAAGCTGAGCAGCTTATTCCCTAGGGTAGGAATAAAAAGGAGGATGCTTGGTGGGAAGTACAAGCAGGTTACTGTCCTATGGCCTTGGGCAGTAACTGATGGGCAAGAGAAGACCCTGACTCGCTAGACCTGGCGTTGTAGCTCCACTCCTCCCTGGTAACCATGTGAAAGAAGATGATAAAAAGGGGAAAAAGCTGCAAGTCAAGAGCCAAAAGATGCTGAAGCCTTATAGCAAGGGGGAAGCATATAATAATTGCGATCAGGAGTCTCTTACCATCTGAAGCACATCAAAACAGAAAGCTGATCATCCAAGAAGACTGATTGAAGGATGCAGCAGGCTGATGAACATGCTGGAAAAGGCATGCAGAGATCAGAGATGGTAGAGAGAGAGGAAGAAGAACTCCCTGGTGGAAAAGTGTGGAAACAGCAAACTGGTTGAAGCTGAAGAAAGAAGTGAAGCTAGATGGAGTAGGAGTAGCTTACTCACTTTTTTTGCACCTTAACAGAATTTGTACTTGTACAATAACTTAGTTTCAGCTTCAATAAAAGAGCATTTTTTTCTTATTGACTCTTGCCTTCTTATATTTTGTCATCATCAAGATAAAGGGGGAAATTGTTAGGATATTTCAGTTGTTATCTTGATAAGACAAAACACTAACTCAAGAAGAAAAGAACAGTTTGCTTAAGGTATTGATACCTAGTTTCCACATCACATAATCAAGGAAAGATCATGTAATGGTTTTCCAAGGTACAAGGAAAACCAACCTTAGAAGTAGTAAGAACACTTCTAAGGGCTAGCATGCTGTAGGAACAACAAGCTAGTAGAAGTATCCTGAGCTGAAGAAGAGTCAGGATACTAGAAGAAGCATGCAGCAGGCTGTGAAGAAACCAGAGTCAGGAAGCTGCAGACAGTAAACTAGGTTGCTACTATGTAAGCTGGCCTAGGTTGCAGGAGCAGGTTGCTGAGCATGAAGTTGTTCTGGAAAGAGAATTCAGAAAGCTAGCTGTTGCTGCAAGAACCCGACAAAAGCTGTAAGAACTCGTGCTTACAGTAGAGGTTGTCGAGGATACAGGACTAGCCGAGGAGATGGAGTCCTTGCTGAAGACCTCAGGTGAGGCTGTTGTTCTGACAACATTCTCTGAGGATCAGAAGACCTCTGAAGGGGCGACTATTGAGACAGTACCCGTAGAGGATGATCGAGGAGAAGCTGAGGTAACTGCTGACCAGCTAAAGTACCTCATAAGGAAGTTGATGCTGCTACTGCTACAAGCTCACAAGAACCTATCTAGGTTACAACAGCGGAGGTTACTAAGGAAGCTAAGTCTGCAAGAAGCTACTGCAAGAATCCATATACAACAAGACTGCAAGAAGGCAGTTACAGCAAGCAGCAAAGCATGAAGGAACGACATGCAGCATCCCTGCAAGAAGAAGATACAGGAGTACTGCAAGAAAGGTTACAGCAGTACTGTATGAAGACACTGCAAGAAGGTCTATGTTACAACAGCACTGTAATGCACTAATAGCTGCACGCAGACCTAGGATACAGCGCCCATAACAAGCAGTCAACTGAGGAAGTATCCTGCAATCCGAGGAAGGATAAATACAGTATGAGGAAAAGAGCCGTTTGAGAGAAGACTAAAGTTGCAGACACGGAGCCTATGCGAAGATGCCACGTGGACTGACGCGCTGCAGAAAGCTGCGAGCTGCAATCACCGCGTTAAAAGCTCCAGAAGAGTCAAGTCACATTAAATGCAAACCATGTTGTTGGTCAAGTAGCTTAGATGCATTTAATGTGACCTTAAAGGAGATCTTGGAGATCAGAGCTTGATTTTGAAGAAGCAGAAGTATCTCTTTTCAACGGATACTTCTCAACGGATAGAAACTCTCAAGATCTATAAATGAAGGTGTGGCTGACTGAAGAATATGCTGAACAGAGCCAAGTGGAAATTCACATATCATCCAAAGCTTTTAGCTTTCACTCGTTCAGCCACTCAACCTTCTAGGAGCAGTCAACAACAACAGATGAGCTTTCAGTGAACAAGACTGCTCCGCACCAGTTGAAGACTTTGTTTTTCTTTTTAACCTTGAAGCTGTGTGCGTAGGTTGTTTTAGGTGTCGAACAGTTGATAGGAGAGATCCTTGTTGTTTGTATAGTTGTCTAGGTGCTAGGCAGCTTCCCTGTATGGGAGTGTGGAACCCTGTGCGGGTTTGCCTTTAGAATTTGCAGTGTTGTGTGATCTCTGGATTCTAGTTGGCGGGCCTTTAGAGTTTGCAGTACTGTGTGATCTCTGGACTCTAGTTGGCGTTTGCTTTGTAAGTTGATAGGTTGTGAGGAAGAGTTCTGTAATTCAATCTTGCTTAACAAAGTTCCTGCTCGAGGAAGCAGTAGAGTGGATGTAGAAGGCTTACACCACCTTCAAACCACTATAAGGGATAAGTGTTTTATTGTTTTCCTATCTGTGCTTTATCTTTCATATCTTTATCTATCATATGCATAAAACATCTTGAAAGGAGCATATTTGAGAAAACCAGCCAGCCTTGTGTCACAAAAAAAGTTTATTTTTCCGCTGCGCTTAAAACTCAAGTTACAGCAAGCAGTACTGCTTTCAATTATGTAAGCAGTAACTGACTGGTACTGCAAGTTCTAGTAGCTTGCAAAACGGTTTATTTTGAAAAGATTTTCAAAATCGACCAAGGTTCATTCACCCCCCCTCTGAACCTCGGACACCTCTTGGGACCCAACACTACATTTTCAAGGTCCATTTTCCTATGTGGATAGTTAAGCACTTCTCCCACATTCATGACCTTTCATTCCCATTTCAAGTGGCAATCTTTGATACTTAACTTTCTCACTCACCGAAAATTGGTTTTGAGAGATTCAAAAGGTCTCGATTATCTACTCCAAATGTAGATTAATCTTTTGGCATCCAATCCTTCAAAGGATTAACTCTTAGCCACTTAACAATTGGTCAAAGTGGTGTCACCCACCACTTTCAACAACTAATTTTCCAACGAGTACAGCTAGTACCCTGATACTAGAGCTTCCAACCATGTCTCCAATGACATAAGCAACACGAGTCTTGCCACTAAATACTAAGGAACACAAGCAAGGTCCAGATAGGAAATGGTACATATGAACATATGTTAGTGATTAAAAATCTCCTGCGTGTTCCTAACATTCAAGATCACCAAGTCTTACATTCAAGATCTTTTATACTTAAAAATCTCCCGCGTGTTCCTAACATCACCAAAAATATCCTCAGTGTTTCTTAGTTTGCTCTTGACAATAGTGTTTTCTTTGAGTTTCATCCTTCTAATTTGTTTGGTTATAGATCAAGTCACTCAGGCTACTTTGCTCAAAGGTACTCTTGAGAATGGTATGTACAAGTTCACATTGCAACCAAAATCTTTACTAACTCACTCTTCAAGTTTAATCAAGGAGATCACTCCAAACCTGCTTCTCTTAATCAAGAATCTTTTCCAGCATATCATCTTTATCTTTTTTGTCTTTAATCCTAATGTTTGTAGTGCTTATCTTAAAAAGGGCAATAGAGGCTCGGCCACAACAGTCATGAAATTGTATTGCTTTTAGAGATTGTAAAATACCTCTTGAAATGAAAAGCACTGATTCCAAATTGTGTGTTGCTTGCTCTATAGCAAAAAGTCATAGATTGCCATATTCTGTTTCTGACGCTCACTATAAAGAACCCTTTGATCTTGTACATTCAAACCTATGAGGGCCTTCACCTATACCATCTAGAAATGGTTATAAATATTATATGAACTTCATAGATCAATTTTCTAAGTTTACTTGGATTTATCTCCTTAAGCAAAAATTTGATGTTTTCTCGGCCTTCATATACTTCGAAAACATGGTAGAAACTTAATTTAACCTTAAAGTCAAATCTCTCCAAACAGATGGTGGGACATAATATAAGCCTTTGAACCAAATCTTTGAATCCATTGGAATTCTCCATAAAGTTTCTTGCCCTTACACTCCACAGCAAAATAGATTGGCGAAAATGAGACATAGGCATATTGTAGAAACCAACTTGTCTCTTCTTACTCAGTTACATCTCCCTTTACATTTTTGGGATGACTCATTTATTGCTGCTATATACATTATGAACAGAATACTAGTAAAAAGTTTATCTTACAAATCTCCTCTTGAAATACTCTATAAGCATAAACTAGACTATAGCAACCTAAGAGTTTTGGTTGTTTGTGTTTCCCTCATACAAGACCTCTCCATAAACATAAACTTGAGGTTAGATCTAATAAGGGAAATTTAGAATAAATCAAGGATTCATTTATAGAATATTCTAGATTTATCTTTGTATATATCTTTCAGATTTATTTTTTCTTGTATATTTGTTGTAATTTAACTATAAATATCAATACACTCAATCACCAAATAATTGGTGATATTCATACAAAGCTTACATGGTATCAGCCTTCTAAGGCACCGAACCCCTATCTTTCTTCTTCCTATTCTTTTCTACTAGACGACTTAGTGTTCTTTGTTTTCTCTTTTCCACTGCCCTTACGGTATAATTATCTCCTCACAAATGAACCAGATCCTTTGTCTTATTTCTCATGGTTGTTCCTGCAACAACAGCCAAACCCATTCCTATTGCCACCATGATTCACATGGTCTCAATAAAACACTCTTCCTCTAATTATTTACTTTGGAAATCGTAGGTGCTTCCAATGTTTACTAGTTTTGATCTGGTAGGCCATGTTGATAGCTCATCTGTCTGTCTTCCTACAATGATTACATCAGCCAATGGAGATTCTTCTGCAAATTCAGCTTACACAACTTGGAAGATAAAAGATCAGAAAGTTTTGAGTGTGTTGTTTTTGACCCTTACCGAAGAATCTATGACGGTGGTGGTTGGTTGTACTACTGTCAATGCCGCTTGATTAGTCCTAGAGACGACATTCTCTCACTCATCCACTTTTCATTCTAATCAACTCCGTGAAGAGCTTCTATTTTTATGTCATGGTTCCCTTTTTATTATAGACTAAGGTCGCAAATTCAAATCTTGGTGTGATCAGTTATTTGCTATTGGGCGTCCTATGGAGGAATCCAATAAGAGCCACTGGTTTTTACGCGGTTTAGGGCCTCAATTTGCTGGATATGCTAACACACGTATGACACTTCCCATGTTCCTACATTTCGTTATTTGCTCCACCAAGCCCAACAATTTGACATCTTTAGCCTTACTATAGAGGGTTCGGTTCAATCTAGTCCAACAACTTTGTTTGGTTTTGATCATAGTGGTTAGTGTCTAATGGCAACAATGGTTACTCGAATTGATCTGGTTCAAACTAGTCCCATGTAATGCATTCTTTTAGTGGCAATTATCAATCATTCTAGCATGGTAACAACAGTAGTGGTGGTCTTGCTATTCAATATAGTAATAATAATGGTGGTCGTAAACCATACGTCCTGTATTGTCAGATTTGTCGTGAGGAACACTATACAGATAAATACCCACAATTTCTTAACTCTCGTGCACATGTTCAGTCCTTTGCTCAACTTGCTCATGCTTTTACTACCTCTTACAACATCTTTGACCCTATCTCAGATTGGTATGTGGATTCCGGGATGTTTGCTCATATGATTGCTCAGAAAACAGATTTGGATTCTTTTGAGCCTTACAATGGTATTGGTTGAGTTATTGTCGGTTACGAAAATTCTCTTCCCATAACTCATATTGGTTCTCGTGATTTATCTTCTTCTGTGAAATTGCTTGATGTATTAGTTATTCCACACCTAATGAAAAATCTAGTATGTATCAATAAACTCACAAATGTTTTTCCAGTTACTATTATATTATTTGATAAATCCTTTGAAATTCAAAACCGAATGACTAAGGCCACTCTTGCTGAAGGAATGCTTGATCAAGGGTTATATGTGTTGGAGAAGGGGTATCCGACTTTGTTTGTTGCTCTTGGTTCAAAGTCTTTGAAGGCTAGTTTTGATTTATGGCATTTGCAATTGGGGCATGTCCCATTTTCTATTATTTCTTTATTGAACAACTTGGGTCATTTGTCGGTTACCTCTTTATTACATACTCCTAAACTTTGTTCTTCTTGTTAGTTGGAAAAAAGTAAACGTTTGAGTTTTTGATCTTAATGAAAAACATGCAAATGATGTTCTTGATTTAGTACACTATAACTTGTGGTCCTACTCCCATTATTACGCCTGATGGTTTTCATTCTTATATTGCTTTTGTGGATGATTATTCTCGTTTCTCCTAAATATAACCATTATGTGTAAAGTCTGAATTTTCTGATACTTTTTTTCATTTTTGCCGTTGTATGTGCATTCAGTTTTCGAGTACTGTGAAAGTGTTTCAAAGTGATGGTAGTACAAAATTTGTTAATAATTGGGTTCATGAGTTTATAAATTTACATAGCATTCACCATTGTCTTTCTTGTCCATATACTTCTCAGTAAAATGGTCGTGTTGAGCGTAAGCATTAGCATATATCTGAAACTGATCTTTCTATGTTGTTTCATGCTAATGGACCAACATGTTATTGGTTTGATGTTTTTGCAACTGCAATTTATATTTGTCATGTCCCATTTTCTTACACAAAAATATCAGAGTTTTCTCACGGGCATGAAGAAAGAATTAGCAAGGGACACATCTCATTAACAGAAAGAAAGAGTAAAAGACGACAGAAGAAAGAGGTAAAAGGCGATGTGAAACATTCACATATCAATAATCGGTCTCAATACTGTAGCACCCCGGACCAAAACGAGCATAATTTATTAATTAAATATTAAAAACTCATAATTTAATAATTATGTGCGTATGATTTATCTGTTTAATTTATTTCGTGCGTTTCAGATATGTGTTTAATGCATGGTTAGGATGGAAGTATTTATCTAGACGTGAAACGTAGAATTTTATTTTACCATTAGATGCGTAATGGAAAAACGAGAAGATAGAAATGAATTAGGGGTCAATTGGAGACCCGTAGCCCGAACGACGAAGAAAGGGGCAAAACACGAAGTTTCGGAACAGAAAATCGAAAGATATTAACGATGAATAGTAACGAGATAGACATGATGAATAGTAACCCGGAAAAGTCAGCTATGAACAGTAACTTAGATTTTTCACGTGAATAGTAACTTTCGGATTTCTATAAATAGAGGTGATTTCGATTCAAAAATCACCGTTTCTTCGATCGAGCCGAACCCGACGAAAACATGTAAGTCCTCCTTTCTCGTCTTTTCTTTTCTGTCTTTCTGTTTTCCGGCACGCCGGCGGCGCCGCCGCCGGTCGGTCGCCGGAAAATTTCAACGTTGTCGGAATCGGACGATTTTAGCACACGACGTTCGTCTCGACGAGACGAATCTAGCATAGGTCTCGGATTTCAAATCCGATTTCTCGTTCGCCGGAAAACGGCGAAAAACAGCCCCAAACCCTAACCCCTTCATCCTTTCTCTCTCCTCTGATTTCTTTCTCTCTCCTCGTCCTCTTGCCGGAGCGGTGGCCGGAGAAGCTGCTGGTGGTGTGGTGGTGATGTCGGGGAGGTGGCGCCGCCGTGGGTGGCGGCGCATGGCCGGAACAGTAGGTATATATGTATGAACGTGTATGTGTGTGTGGGTTTAGGTGTGCTAGTGTGTGTGTTTGTTGAGTTCGCTGTTGTGGGCGGCGCATGGTGGCGCCGCCATGCGTGACCAGTGGGCCGGCGACGGGAGGTCGCAGGCGAGGGCTCAGGTAGAGGGGGCCGACGGCGGGTGGCCGCCGGCCAAGCAAGAATCGTGGGTGTGAGTGTGTGGTAGCACCTTGTGATGTGTGTGTGTGTGTGTTTTCCTGTGTGCGTGTATGTGTGCATGGACGGTGTTGGTGGTGACCGGCGACGGGGGTCGCCGGCCAAGGCCTGGGGGAACGACGGTGGTCGCCGGCGGCAGGTGGCCGCCGGCCAAGGCTGGGAAGCCGTGTGTGTGTGTGTATGTTATACGTGTGAGTTTGTGTATATACATGTATATGTATAGGCTGTGTTAGGATGTTTGGTTGGTCGGGAAAGGTTGCCGGCGACGAGGGGTCGCCGGCGGAGGTGTTGGGGGTGGTCGCCGGCGACGGGAAGTCGCCGGCCGGAGTTTTGGTTGGAGTGGAAACTTTGGAAAAATGTGACTTCGAAGGATTTTGCGGCGAAGTTTCTGGGCACTATTCATGCCGGAATCCGGCGATAGACGGTCGGAGGAGGTAGCCGGCGGTGCGAGGTATCCGGCGAGGCAGGTGGTGGCGGCTGGAGGCGGCGCCGCCCAGTGCGGCGGCGCCGGGAAGATAGTGGCCATATCTCATCCTGAATGTTGTCTTAGATGAATCCGTAAATTTAACTTTTATCTGGTGATATCCAGACCTTAAGTCAATCTTCGACAACACACTAGCACCTCTTAATTGATCAAAAAGATCTTTAATTCAAGCCAGTGGATACTTGTTCTCTAGGGTCCGCTTGTTCAGCTCTCGATCTAATGAAGCCTTTGTCCAAAAGTTCCTATAACTGGACCTTCAGTTCTTGTAATTCCTTCGGTGCTATCCGATAAGAAGCTCTTGACACCGGTGTTGATCCTCAGACGAGATCGATCCCGAAGGTTACTTGTCGATCCGATGGAGGACCAGATAAATCCTCAACGAACACATCCATGAATTCCTTTATCACCAGTACTTTCTCGATAGTAGTCATTCCCTACTCGGAGTTCACCATGTTGACCAACCAAGCTTCACAATTTCTTTTGCTAAGCATCTGGATTGCCTTCATGGCCGAAATAATCCTTGAGTCAACTTTACTCGGGTCCCATGAAAGGTGAACTTCGGTTCTCCAGGTTCTTGAAAGATAATTTTCCTCGCACGACACTTGATTACCGTGTGATTTTACCTTAAGCCAATCCATTCTTATGATTATATCGTAGTTTTTCATCTCCAATGCATGCAGATCAGCTAACAAAATTCTACTTCCAAGTGCGATCCTTAAACCTAAACCAAGGTGTTTCGTTTGTATCGTTCATCCCGAGGAAATACTAACTTCTTAAGTTCTTAGCGACTATCTAGTCATTCACGTGTTTCAACGGATTCGGTACCACCATAATATTATAGATGAAGAAATAAAACACGAGACGTAAAGAGAGAAGTTAACGTGGATTCCATCGAATAGAAAAATACGATCTGGATTAGAATATATATATAGGCAAAAGATGGCCAGCTCGTACATTACTCAAAAGGATTATGTATACTACTACAAGATATGAGTCACTACATATCTATTTACATATATATTATTAAAATTTTATTGTCTACAATCTATCTCCCGACAGCCTTTGAACGAGTGAGGACGAATGTTCAAGTCGGGCCTGCTCCTGGCCTCGAATTCGGTGTGGTAGCTAGTGGGTTTTTAGACCTTAGACAGTTGGTGGAGATGTGTCCTGGCATTCCACACCGGTAGTAACTCCGTGTCTCCTATGGGCACGGTTCCCTGTGTAATTTTCCACACTGGGAACATAAGTTCCCTGGTCTCAGTGTTGGGGTGGAAACTCCTGGATTTTGGGGTTTCTGGCAGTGGTATGCCAGGTGGCCCGGCTCCCCACATTCAAAGCAGTTTCGGGTCTCTTGGAAGCAGGGCCCCACGTGCATCTTCCCATACTTGGGACAAACATTCCCCGACCTTGGTGATGTAGCCACCAGATTCCTAGACTTCTGGCAGTTGTTTGCTAAGTGTCCAGGTTCTCCACACCGGTAACATTTTCGGATTCTATGAAGGCAGGGTCCCGCATGCAACCTCCCACACCTGACACATAAGTCCCCTGGCCTGAGAGTAGGGAGGATCGGGGCATTGTTGATCCGTGGAAGCTAATGTTGGTCAAAGTCTTGACTAAGACTGATTAGTTTCCTCTTTCCTGTTGCTACCTCCACCCTCTTGGATGGCATCACGTTTAAGCAGAGACGAGAGGTGATCTCTTGAGCTCTCTCCACGATCACGACATAAGTCATTTCACCATATCTCGCCAGAATGGAGCCAATCTTCCAACGAAGACCCTTCTCAAAGTGTCGAGTCTTCTTGGTATTCGTGTCCACCAAATGGGATGCGTACCTACTTAGTCGGTTGAATCTCTTTACATATTTTTCTACAGAGGTGGTCTCTTGATGAATACGTAGAAAATCTGCCCATTTTTTGTCACGGTACGACTGAGGCAGGTATTCCTATTTGACCACCTCTTTGAAGACTCCCCAAGACATAGCGCTCCTAAATTCTGGTAACATGGTCCTTTCTTGTCTCTCCCACCAATAGTGGGCTCCTTCGGTGAGTTGTAACATGGCACAGGAGATCTTCTGCTCTTCTATTCATGCTAAATGTCCAAAGAGTCGATCCAACGAAGTTAGCCACTCTTCGGCTTCGATAGATTCTCCTATTCCATTGTAGGTCGGTGGACCGAATCATCGGAACTGTTCAATGATTTGGTTAGCATCATTTCTAAATGATGATGGAGGCATAGCTTGTGCAGTCTCATATTGTCGAGCCAAGCTCCTCAGTTCGGACTTCCAGTCTTTCCTCACGACGTCCACATCGTGATCAGATGAATTCTCCATTGACGGCTTATTCCTTCGTGGTCGACCTCGTGGCATTTTGTTCTACAGCCGACATAAGAAAACTAACCCTTATAGTCTACCCCGCGTAACCTAACAATCTATATTAACAGATAAACTATTAACAATATCATGGTACCGGTAAATGTTATCCCATCAATCATACAATAGTCTCAAAAGATTCTCTATTATTCATTTATCATGTATGATAGCATATACTCAACCAGAAAAGTGTATCATACGCAAAACATCATAATTCATATCACTCACATCCTCAACGGGTTCTTATAGTCCTCAAATATCAAAACCATCCTTACGCATTACAACCACAAACTGGAAAAACTCACTCATTAGTACACCCTGTTATAAACAAGGGTCCAAGGTAGTTTCAACTTCCAGTCACACAACATCAACTCCTGTGAATGGCCATACTCGCACACGAGCTCACACTGCTGCAGTCAGCGGCTTTGTGGCGGTGGCTCAGAGCAGTATGTCGTTTGTAGTGACATCAAGAGGTTTTTACAAGATCTTTTTATCGTGATTGTAGTGACGTCAAGAAGGTTTTAAAAGTTCTTTTCATCGGAAAACAATATCCTTATCACCCCGTCAGTCCTAAACAGTTTATATCACATCAACAAGATAACACATATCAGGTAAACATTTATTCCGCAAGTCTTATGATCGGGAGGAGTCACCTATGGAGAAAGGATGGTGCCTATCTATTTCTTTTCGATAAACAATTCACGTTTCAAAATCACACTTTTCCCATTTTTAAAACCAGTTCGAGCAAATTCACAACGTTAGAACATTGCTCTGATACCATCTGTCATGCCCCATTTTCTTACATAAAATATCAGAGTTGTCTCACAGGCGTGAAGAAAG
The DNA here is from genome assembly GCA_954870855.1 of Scutellaria minor. Lineage (NCBI taxonomy): Eukaryota > Viridiplantae > Streptophyta > Magnoliopsida > Lamiales > Lamiaceae > Scutellaria > Scutellaria minor. Next base: position 9,760,172 of record OX940731.1, on the reverse strand, counting down.
AAATAACAAGGGACACATCTCATAAACAGAAAGAATGAGTAAGAGACGACAGAAGAAAGAGGTGAGAGACGATGTGAAACATTCACATATCAACAATCGGTCTCAGTACCGATAACTCAACATATCATAGCAGCGGAAATTGTCATCAGGATCTCACATCCAACACTTATACAACATAATTACAAAAAACGTGAATTACTTAAATCATTGTTTGAAAATGTTTGTGCAACATCATCCTAAAAACACAAATGCAGAAACAACACCACCTCTCTCCAACTAGGGTTCATCATGCTCATCATCTCCTGTAATGTGAATTACAAAATAGGGGGTGAGTGCGTGGAATACACTCATGGGGATGATGTCCTTCTCTTATACATACGATAGATATAAAATACCGGAAAATTAACCTTTACTCACGTTGTCACAGCACATAAAAAGCATAGCAGATATTAGAAATGGTCAAGGGATGAATAGGTACGGGTATTCCCCATCTTACCCTATAACAGTCTCAATACCACTGGTGCATTTCAAGGACCACCAAACCTATCAAAGTAGTAGAAGGGGAGGGAGACAGTTTTTTACGGTCTAGAAGACCCTCCGAACATGCAATGTGAATCGAAGTCCTTTCACAATAATATTATGGCATAACAATTATAGGCATAGCATTTAGTATTCCTCAATCATGCATTTAATAGGGAAAATAGTAAACAGATAAAGAGATAGAAATTACCCCCACCTTGTTCGGTGGTTTCCACGTGAGTCGCAAGTACCAAATATCACATATCTGTTAGAACCGACGGATTGCCGGCCCTATGCAATCGGAATCGGGATCCAAATAGTATGCGTAGTGGAAAGAAAACATACCTTTTGGAGACGAACAGATCAAAGAAAAAACCTCTCGATCTTTTGATGTATTCCAAACCCTTCCTTTGTACGTCGTGTGGGTGATGATCCTCCAAAGGCTCAACAATCTCGTCCTTCTTCTCTCCTCACGAATCTGTATCTTAATGTGTGTGTGAGATTGAGAGTATGTCTTGTGGGAAGTGCTGATATAAGGATATATATAGGCTACAACAGGGACCTAGAGGAGGAATTAGGGTTGGGTCTCCTGATGTGCTTAGGCGTCCTGTGTTCGGCCCGAACACCCAACTTAAGCCCATCAATTATAACTCGGTCCACTAAGGAGTTATAACTGAACTACCATCCTAATCCCATATTACAATATGGGCTCCTTTATTATGTGCATGTTTATTTTCCCACGTTTAAGATATCGAATGTCTATAAATTAAATAAGTTACTGACAACTTAATTAATTTACATCTAATTCCAAGAGTAGTACCACTCATCTTTATTATCATGTCGGATTAAATCCACCTGCAGGGTTTACATGATGATCCTTATGAGCTCTTCAAGGGGACATCATCATCCTAAATAATTAGGACACGGATTCCTTCTATAATCAACAACACATCATATAAGCAATATTATTTCCCAATTCACCGAGCCTATTGATTTATTAATAAATCTCACCCATTGGCAAATTAAAGAGACAAACACTGATTATATATGCCCGTTATTATATAGGGATTAAGAAGACGCACATCCATAATAACAGAGGTCTTGTTCTTTTATATAGTCAGTACAAATCGAATAACCTCAAATGATCCTGCTCAATACATACAAAATGTACTAGTGTAACTCTATAGTCAAGATAGACTAATACCAAATTACACTACAACTGTTCTAATGGTTTGTCCAAATCCATCTTGGTTGTGAGCTACTATTTATAATCTATAAGGAACTGATAGCATGATCTTCTGTGTGGCACCACACACCATGTTATCTACAATATAGATTAATCTTGGCAATTGTATTAACACATATATAACAAATATAAAATGCAAACATTTGATCATAATGAATCTCATATCATAAAGATATTCATACAAAAGCTAGGCTTATAGTATACATCCTAACAATATCACAAGGCTCAACTCAACAAGTAGCCTACACAATTTACAGTGTTTCTTAGATCCTTTATAATATATAATTAAAGATGTAAAAGACACCGATGGAGAAATGATCGTTAAAGACACGACGGATTGAGAGCTCTAAAGATTGGAGTTGAAGATACGAGAGTGAATGTTCAGTCTAAATAGCTGAGATGACAGAGAATGAAATTTGGGTCACGATGGAAAAAGAATGAGCTCAATCGAAGTTAAAACGAGCTCAAACGGAGTATTTTAAGTTTAGGGGTATTTTGGTAATTTTGGTCAAATGATTGACTTTGACCGGGCCCACGACCCTCGGTTAACGACATCTCATTGGCGTCGACTCGATAACGACATACGGTGGAAAAAACGGAATTCGGATCGAAAACATGGCGTTGTGTGCGATAGGGCACATGCACACCCGGCGCCGGGTAGAAAAACCCGGCTGCTCGGCAGCGTCCTCGGCAGCTGTCGAGTTTTCTCGGCAGTGTGTGCACACGTCTTGGCAGCTGTCGAGTTTTCTCGGCAGCTCGGCACCCGACGCGCCCAGGCTTCTCGGCGTCGACCCTACTCGACTGCCCCTCTTTTATAAGAATGTTATTCCATTTTTGTTGGAGCTAACTTGGTCTCTTGGAGTGCCAAGAAACAGATAAGTATGTCCAGATCGATCTGTGAATCTAAATGTTGGGATATTTCAGTAGTTATCTTGATAAGACAAAACAGGCTGCATAACAAAACAGGATGCATAATAAGATAATGAAAGTTGTTGGAAGAGGTTTCCACGTATTACATGATCATAAGCTTATCTGTCAATGAATAAGATCATGTAATGGTTTTCCAAGGTATAAGGAAAACCAACCTTAGAAGAAACAGGAATAAGTCTTCTAAGGGTCAGCAAGTTGTAGGGAACAACAAGCTAAAAAGAAGTATCTGCATAGGGTGCAGATAAGATACTGCAAGAAGTAGACAACATGCTGAAAGAGAAACAGAAAGTAAAAAAGCTTCGGGTAGAAACCTGCACAAAAGAAGAACCAACTTTAGAAGATATGAGAATCTTCTAAGAATAGGAAACTGGAAGCTGATATAGAATACTGGATGCTGCAATCAGGAAGCAGCAAACAGCAAGCAACAGAAGAAAGCTGAAAGAGCAAAGCAGCAAAACAGTATACAGTGATAGGAAGCTGACTACAGGTTTCAGGAACAGAAAGCTGATCTGAAATAGAATCTTGGTACGGAACATGAAGCAACATGGAACCACATCCTGAGCAGCAAGCAAGAAGGACCCACTATTTACAGAAAGAGTAGGAAGTAGCCAACAGACTTGTTGAAAAGATAAGAACTACTCCCTCTCATACAGTATCAGGAAGAACATGCAACGCAAATAGAAGCAAAGCTAACTAACTCCAAGTAGTCGTTGCATGAACTTCAGCCTTGGACTCATACCGACTAGACAGGTCAGCAGGAATGTCAGAAAGGTCCAGAAGCAAATAGTAGGCGCATTAAATGCTCATGTCAGGAATATCTCAGATGCATTTAATGCGACCATAAAGAAGATCTTGGAGATAAAAGCTTAAACTCAAATTGGAGGAGGATTTCTCTTCAACAGATACTTCCCAACGGATAAACTCTCAAGATCTATAAATAGAAGGTGTGGTTGATTGATGAAATTTGCTAAACAGAGTCAAGAGGAAACTCATATACTTCCCAAGCTTCTCAAGTTGTTACATGTTCAGCCACTCAACCTTCCAGGAGCAATCTACAATAGCAATAGTGCTTTCAGAGATCAAGATTGCTTCCCACCAGTTGAAGAAACATTTTCTTTTAACCATTGTGTTGTGTGTGCTAGGTTGTTTTATTTGGTGTACTTAGTTGATAGGATTATATCTTTGCTAAGTTTGTTAGTCTTGTGTACGCTATCTTTCCCTGTGTGGGAGTGTGTCCCTGTGTGGGAGTTTGTATACCTTGTGTGGGTTTTTAAACCTAGGAATCTGGAATTCTTGTAGGTATAACTTGTTTTGGAAGAGGTTTGTAAAAACGAGTCTTGTAAAGCAAATTGACCATAACGAAGTTCCTCCTCAAAGAAGGAGTAGAGTGGACGTAGAAAGATTACACCATCTTCGAACCACTATAAGCCATAAGTGTTTACTGCTTATCTTATTTGCTAGATTGCATTGCTTATATATCATTTTTATTGCATCTATCATAAGCATATTGATAAACGTTGTTGCAAAATCATACTTGGAAAAGAAAAGTGGTTTTCATCAAAAACTCTATCAAGTTTATTCTGCTGCGTTGCATTCTGATACCGGGACAGTAACCTGATTCAGCCTAGGGCCAGGTTACTGCCTCAGGATAGGATATTGTTCTCTCAAGTGAGACAGAAACCTGATTATCAGTTATATATTTTAGAAAAAGTTTGAAAAATCGATAGAGGTTCATTCCCCCCTTGAACCTCTGACCACTTGGGACCAACACTAAGTTTAAGGCTCTTGTTGATGTTCCTTTTGAATTCATTTGGCTCACTAACTTGTTATAGGAACTTCGAGCTCTACCCTCTATGCTACCATTTCTTCTATGTGACAATCGAAGTTCAATTTTCTTAAGCCAAAATCAGATCGCCCATAAGAAGGCCAATCACATCGATATTGATTGTTATTTTATTCGTGAGTTAGTCTCTTCGAGCAAGTTATCGACAAAATCTATGCTCTCTCATTTACAACTTGCAAACATCTTCACCAAAAGTTTACCAAGGCCAACTTTTGAGTTTCTACGATCCAAGCTTTGCATCTACCTTCACCCCATGCAATGCTTGAGGGGGTAATAAGGGAAATTTAGAATAAATTAAGGATTTGATTTATAGAATATTCTAGATGTATCTTTGTATATATCTTTCAGATTTATTTTTCCTTGTATATATGTTGTGATTCTATTATAATTATCAATACACTCAATCACCAAATCATTATTCATACCAATCTTATAAGATCTGAAAAAGGAGTTTTCTTAGGTTATAGTAACAAGTATATAGGATACAATGTACTCATACCCAATGGTAAAATCATTTACATAAGAGATGTCATTTTTTATGAGCAAGTTTTCCCTTTAATTAGTCAAACCATAAAAGCCAAGACGAAAATGGTCTCTTATTTCTCTTCTAATTTCTCTCTCTCTCCTCTGATTCACTTGCCAGATTGTACATCCTATCATTCCACCCAAAGTGCCATCTCCAAATCTAGAACATGAAGCTATCTTTCCAAATCATCATTCCCTCACACTTTCAGATCACTCATCTCATCTCTCATCTCATACCAGCCATCATTCTGATTTTGAGATTATGAAAGAACCAAATGAGTTATTTGATGCATTTGTTTCTAATATTCCTATTGAAGATACTTGTGTTGTCCCTCAAATAGGTTATCATATGGTAACAAGATCCAAGACAGGAATATACTCTGTTAGTTATCTTGAGGAGGAGTCACCCTCCTTCACTGAGTGTTTGAAGTACAAACACTGGAGAGATGAAATGAAAAATGAACTTGCAGCTTTAAAAGCCAACAAAAATTGGTTTTTGTCTAAGCTACCTGAGATGAGAAGTATAATAGGATGCAAGTGAGTGTTTAAAGTAAAAAGGAATTCAGATGACACCATATTAAGACACAAGACAAGGTTTGTAGCTCAAGGTTACTCTCAGACTGCAGGTTTGGTTACTTTGAAACCTTTAGCCCAGTTGTGAAGTTATGCACAATAAGAGGTATTTTGACTCTGGTTGTTGAAAATGAATGGACAGTAAGGCATTTGGATGTGAACAATACATTTCTCCATGGTGAGCTTAAGGATAAGATCTATATGAAACAACCTCCTAGCTTTGAAGTCTTATCTAAGAAAAGAACCCCTCTAGTCTATAAATTATCTAAAGCCTTGTATGGATTGAAGCAAGCTTCAAGAGCCTGGTATTTGAAAGTGAAAGATGTCATGATGAATTGTGTTTTTAACATCCAAAAGCAGATAACTCTTTATTCTTTAAGATCAAGAATGGTTCTTTTGTTTATCTATTTATATATGTTGACGATATTATTGTGATAGGAAATAATTCTTTTGAAATTGATTCTACCATCAAGTCTCTCTCAGTTCACTTTTCATTGAAGGACCTTGGTAAAGCCCATATGTTCCTAGGAATTCTACCAAAACTAAAGATGGCTTGCATCTTTGTCGTTAAAAGTACATCAGAGACCTCTTAATAAGTGTCAATATGGGTGATGACGAAGAGACTGCAACTCCAATGGTCACATCACCTCAACTATTTAAAGATGATGAGAGTCCTATCCTGAATGCTACCTTTTATAGAAGTCTTGTAGGTGGTTTACAATATGCCACCATAACAAGACCAGAAATTTCTTACTCTATCAATACATGGCTTATTCTGTTGATACTCATTTTAAGGTTGTGAAAAGGATTCTAAGGTATCTTGTTGGAAGCTCAAACTATGGTCTGCATTTTAGAAAAACTGGTAGCATGAGTCTCACTAGTTTTTGTGACTCTGATTGGGCAACAAATACTGATGATAGAAAATTAGTAACTGGATTCTATGTTTACTTAGGAGGAAATCTTATAAGCTAAAAATCCAAGAATCAATCTGATGTATCGAGATCAAGTACAGAGGCTGAATATAGAAGTTTAGCTTATATGGCAACTGAGATAATGTGGTTAAATTCATTGTTGCAGGAGTTAAAGAGTTAAAAGTGAAAAAGGTCCAATTGTTTGGGTTGATAACATAAGAACTATTGCATTGGCCTCTAATCCAATTTTACATGCTAGAACAAAGCATGTTGAATTAGACATTCATTTCGTAAGAGACTTTGTGAGTAAATGCTTTCTTAAGGTCTTTCATATTCATTCTACTAGGCAATTGATGATTTGATGACCAAGCCCTTAAGTTCACAATTCTTTGTGAGGTTAAGAAACAAACTACATCTTGTTACTTTACCTACACTTCAATTGAGAGGGATGTTAAATGAAGCCTTGGTGGTGGTCATGTTAACTTAGGACTTGGAAGAGTACATGGATAACTTAACTATGTGGATGTCTTACTTCGAGTTCAAGCTGGGAAGCAAAAAAGGATGAAGACAAAATTCTGAAGACAAAGTCTTAATACATTAAATATAGCATTTATCACAATGACAGTACATATTGCTTTATTATACTAAAAGAGTTTATTGGATGTTTTGTCTATCTATACATTGCAGAAATTATTCTATAAGAAATAGTTTTGATAGCATTGTAATTCATTCCGAAAATTATCAATAAAATAATAACTTTGTCTTCATTTCTTCTTGCTTCAATGACCTTTGTTTTGAATACTTGTTTCCCTATTTTCTTTCAGCAATAAAGAAGAGATCGTGAACAAAAACATTATATTAGTAAAACCCACAATCTAAGAAAATAAACAAAGAAAGCGTAATTAAGTGATAGAAGAAATGTAAAACACAAAGGATAAAACGGAAACCACATAACCCAAACTATGAGCATATTTAACAAACATCATTAGTAAAGAGTACGAAGTGTTCACTAAATTCTTTTAGCTACTCCCGCAAGTGTATGGTGTCGATTATAGAAGTGGTTAGTAAAGTCGATCCCATAGAGACTATCGAATTAGAACCTGATTAATTACTCAAATTCAACACCTAATTTTATCTAAGCAATCGAATATGAAGATTTCAAATAAATAACAAAAATAATATAAAACAATTAATAAACACGATAAATCAAGATAACGAAGACAGGTTCTAGGATATGTTTTCATCTAATTCTCATTAAAATATCACTTTGACCAACCAAGTTCATTAATTATTCCTCCTATATGAGCAATCACAAATATCGAATTAACAGCTCTGTCGAGTCAGTTGACCAGTCGATTATTATGCTATCAGATGTATCCCTACTCAATCTGGTTAAAACATAACAACTCCCCAAAACACCTAAGATATATTGATCTCTCATCGCATAAATTCATTAATCTCCCGATTTAATTCCACTTATGTGTTATATTTTTATTCTTCCATAATTAAATCTCATCTCCCGAATTTTGATATAATTACTAAAACATGCTCAATTACTGGCCAAATAACTAAACAAGCAATCAAAACATAAATACACAAATAGGGTTCACAAATTAAGAACTTACATTAAAATCAAAGATTAATCAAAATTCAAATAAAACTACTAACAAATCCTAGAAACCCTAGAAAATTAGCTAGATATGATTATTAGATAATTCATAGATAAATCGTAAAATATCATATCTAAACAAAAAATCTAACTATAAGAAAGAGATAGAAAAACTCTAGGAAAGGTGATATCTCGCTTCTTCAATCCTTCGGTCCACTTGATCTCCTCCAAAGCGTCTTCAAATATGATCTATTGTGCTCGACTCTTTCTTTGAATTCTTCTTAGATTATGATTTATCTCTCTTTCTCTCTCTCTCTCTATGTGTGTGTGTATGATTTATGATGCCTCCCTTTTTCCATCAATTTCGTGGTTATATAAGAGTTTGAATCTCTCCTAAACCAAGTAGAAGTTGAAATATAACATATTGGGGGACTCCTAAATGGATTAGAAGTGTAAAATATGCCAAAAATCAAGTTTTCATGTCAATTTTAGTCATTCAGGCACGATTGTGCCCCACAGCACGGTCACCTGTGCCCCACTACATGAGGGTTCTGCATGATTTAGCACGATCATGCGTTGTAGTACGATCGTGAGCTATAAAAACTTCCGAATTTGATTTCATGTTCATAAAAGTTGTAGGTCTTGAAGTTAGTTTTCCAATACCATAAATTTCAGCTTAATATCATTTCTCTAGAGGAAGTTATGACCAAATTACTAAAGCCCTATCGAAACAAAATCGAATGTCACAGCTTCTGCCTTCTTTGAATATTCTGCTTTCTTAGAGAGAATTAAGAAAAGTGATAAACATGAAAATTGTAGATCTCTGTCTTATCTTTCGAATACAATTAAGATCTTTTAATTTGGACTTCTAGATCAAGAGATATGTCATTTCTTCCACAATTGCATGTATAAGCCGAAACTTGCGTTTTTTCCACTAAAAACATAAAACTAACTACAAAAGCCATCAAATGCACTTATACATGAAAATCATAGAAATCACTATGAAAACGTACCTAAATATACACAAACAAATACATAAATGTACGCAAAAAAATGTAAAAAATGACACTTATCACGGAGGACACCACGGTTGTGGCAGTGGGAAACATCCTTGTAGAGCTTGTAAAGAAAGCTCAGAATCTGCTATGACGAACAAACTTGTGTGATTGTATCCATATAAGAAACTCGTTAGATGATTCCTCACATAATCATTTTACAAAGAGAATAAATTACAGGAAATCTTTTTAATTGAGAGACAGAACAAAAATTGGCAAAATTATACCGAATTGATATAGCTTAGGTAACTGTATTTTATTGATATAACTTAGTTAACCGTAATTCAAGAGAAGAATTTTTGAAGTGTGGTAACTACTATTCAATTGTGGTAATGCAATATTTGTATAGTTAAAATTATAAGTTTTATGTACAGAAAATTATAAATTACTATTTTACCCTGACATTTTTGTTATTATATAAGTATACATATGACAATTGTTGTACTTCGAACCCGAGCTGGTCAAAACCGGACATGTGAAGAACTAGGAAGGGCCAGCCAGAGTCGGGTTGGCCAGAGCTCCGAGTAGAGGCCGACCAGTCTAACTTTCTAGAGGTTGACTTCGAGCAGGGGCCAACCAAGGCTGGCCCAAGCTTGTTGACAACTAGTGTTGTACCAACGTTACTCACCTCAACATAACTCAAGTGTTTCTAGAAGTCTATTCCAAGTAGAATTCTTTAAGTTTAATATCAAAAAATAAAACAAATTCAATATCAAACTAAATTCAATTCGGGTGAGATCAAATCTGATTTAGATCGGACCAAATCCCTACAATCGAGGCTTCCGATATACTTTCCTGCATTATGTAATTTAGAGCTTAGCCTTTAAACAAAGCCTCAATTATCATTCAAAAGATCCCAAATTCGTTATATTAAAGCACTGTACTAATATTTCTCTCTCAAAAAAATAATAAAATCATTCTGACCGGCCAGAATTCAAGAATTAGATTTGACCGGGGCAGACTTCTAAGCTCTAATTTTGTATTATTTCTTTGTTTTCGGCTCAATTTTACTCGATTTATACCCATTTTATTTGATATTTGACACGGTTTGTTCAATAAAATTTTTTACATCAACAACAACTAAAAAAAAGAAAAAAAAAATAATAAAGAATATTATAATATTTTAGTACAAAACATTTTGCCAACAACTAAGGAAGAGTAGTGTTTTTGTACCAAAATGATGCATTATCTACCGTAAAATAGTGCAAGTGTATTCCAAAACACAAAACCCAGCATACATATATAGATATGGCCTGAGAGATTACATATACTAAGGCCCAAAGAAATTGCAGTAATTATAGGTCCAAGTTTATTTTAAAGAATAATTACGCGAAATCCTCCTATGGTTTGGAAAATCGGCATGAAACCTTTTTGTGCTTTAAAATTAAACGAAATCCCCTTGTGGTTTCTAAATAGAGCCCAAAATCTCCAACTCTGTAAATGTTAATGGAAGTGTCATGCACGCGCTCATCATGTATTTGTTGTGTGTTTTTTTCACCTTTATGCTATAAAATGACTTATTTACCTTTTTTTGACAATATTAAATGACTAATTCTCTTGTGGGGGTTTCTTGCAATTGCAAACATTTCTTTCAAACTTATTTTCTATATAAGCACGTATTTTTTTTATTTGATTTTATTTTTCTTTTCCATTAATTTTTTTACAATGTTAATTTTTTATTTAATTATTTTTTTTATTGTTATTAATTCAACTATTGATGAAGTTATATTAAAAAGATCTTACTCCATATTAAGGAAAATATAAAATAATTAAAAATAAAAGAAGACTCAATATTTAAGAATTGTTAGGCATAACAAATAAACTTAATCATACCATAAAACAATTAACATACCAATTTATTAGAAAAAAAATTATACATGAAAACATGGAATATATCAATTCGTAAGAGCAAACAAAAAATAAAAAATATTATATCGAAAAACTTTGAACATACCTTGTACTCGCTTCAGGTTCTCATTCTAAAACAAAATGTGCCTCAATAACAAAATTTCTCATTGTTCACGCCATTAATCATCTAGATTTCTCTGAGAAATTCCATGGATTTTTTTTTTGTATAGACATTGAATTATTTAAAAAGAATGTAATCTAATTATATTTAGGGTCTCGTAATTACACTTTGGGGGTTAATTTGAGCTGAAAATAACATACTATCGTATATTTCCACATCCTCCTCATCAATAGTCGACATTAATAACAATAAAATATAAAACTATATAAAATTTTAACGTTATAAAAAATTAAACTGAAAAAACCAAAATCAAATAAAGAAACATACATAACAACCATTATCATTAATAACAATAAAATAAATAACTAAATAAAAAGTTAACATTGAAAACAATGAACGGAAGAAAACAAAATTAGAAAAGAAACATACATATCAATCGTTAGCATTAATAACAATAAAATAAAAAATTAATGTTGTAAAAAAATTAATTGAAAAAAATAAATAAATAAATAAAACATGTGTTAATATTAAAAATAAGCTTGAAGGAAGTGCTTGTAATTGCAAGAAACCCCCCACAAGTGAATGAGTCTTTTAATATAGTCAAAAAAGGGTAAATATGTCATTTTATAGCAAAAAAAAAAGTGAAAAAAATAATGGAATTGGGTATTTCGGGCCATATTTAAAAAACCACAAGAAGGTTTCATGCAATTTTTAAAGCACAGGAATAGGAGATTTCACTCCGATTTTCCAAACCACACTGGGATTTCACACAATTATCCCTTATTTTAAATATAATATGTGTTGGGTCCCAAGTGGTCAGAGATTCAGAGGGGGTGAATGAACCTCTATCGATTTTTCAAACTTTTCAAAATCATATAACTGAATAACAGGTTTCTGTCTCTTTTGGAGAACAATATCCTGTCTCGAGTCAGCAACCTGGCCCTTGGCTGAATCAGATTACTGTCCCGATTTCAAAATGTAACGCAGCGGAATAGATTTGATAGAGTTTCTGATGAAAACCAGTTTTCTTTTCAAAGTACATTTTTGCAACACACGTTTTAACAGTATGCTTTATAAGAAATGCAACAAAATGAATATGCAAGTAGAACAATACAACAAATAAGGTAAGCAGTAAACACGTATAGCTTATAGTGGTTCGAAGGTGGTGTAATCCTTCTACGTCCACTCTACTCCTTCACTGAGGAGGAACTTCGTTATGGTCAGTTTGATTTACAAGACTCGTCTTTACAAACCTCTTCCAAAACAAGTTATACCTACAAGAATCCCAGATTTCTAGGTCTATACCCACACAGGGTTTACAAACCTAGCACACACAGCACAGTGGTTAAAAGAAAGTGTTTCTTCAACCGGTGGGAAGCAGTCTTGATCTCTGAAAGCTCTATTGCTGTTGTAGACTGCTCCAAGAAGGTTGAGTGGCTGAACATGTGAAAGCTTTGAGAAGCTTTAGAAAGTATATGAGTTTCCTCTCGACTCTGTCCAGCAATTTCTTCAATCAACCACACCTTCTATTTATAGATCTTGAGATATTTATCCATTGGGAAGTATTCGTTGAAGAGGGATCCTTCTCCCATTTGAGTTTAAGCTTTTGTCTCCAATATCTTCTCTGTGGTCGCATTAAATGCTTTTGAGATATTTCTGACATGTTCATTTAATGTGCCTACTATTTGCCTTTTGACCTTTCTGACATTCCTGCTGACCTATCAAGTCGGTATGGGTTCAAGGTTGAAGTTCATGCAATGGTTACTTGAGTTAGTTAGTTTTGCTTCTCTGCATGCTCTTCCTGATACTGCCTGAGAGAGAGAGTAGTTCTTATCTTTTAATCTCATCCTGTTGGTTACTTCCTGCACTTTTTGTAGATAGTGGGTCCTTTCTACTTGCTGCTCAGGATGTGGTTTCATGTTGTTTCCTGTTCTGTACCAGGACTCTATTTCAGATCAACTTCCTGTTCCTAAAACCTGTTATCAGCTTTCTGTCGCTGTATACTGTTTTGCTGCTTTGCTCTTTCAGCTTTCTTCTGTTGCTTGTTGTTTGCTGCTTCCTGATTGCAGCATCCAGTATTCTGTATCAGCTTGCTGTTTCCTGTTCTTAGAGGATACTCATATCTTCTAAGATTGGTTCTTCTTTTGTGCAGGTTTCTGCCCGAAGCTTTTCTGCTTTCTGTTTCTCTTCCAGCATGCTATCTACTTCTTGCAGTATCTTATCTGCTTCCTTATGCAGACACTTCCATTCAGCTTGTTATTCCCTACAGTTTGCTGACCCTTAGAAGACTTATTCCTGTTTCTTCTAAGGTTGGTTGTCCTTATTCCTTGGAAAGCCCTTTCATGATCTTGTTTATTGACAGATAAGCTTGTGATCATGTAATACGTGGAAACTTCTTTTAGCAACTTCCATTATCTTATTATGCATCCTGTTTTGTCTTATCAAGATAACTACAGAAATATCTCAACAATATGTTTTTCAAATGTTTGGATACATATGGGTTGCTACTTAGGTTGATATTAGCCACTTTCTCAACTCCGAGTATGATATATATGTTTTGACCTGGGGCAAGATAAATTATTAGTAATTTAAAAATCTTCTGAGTTTCGACAATTTCTTAATATATTGAGAATTTATAATATACTGCAAATTATTTAAATTATTTAAGTACAATTCCTAACTATGTTGGAATTAGATTGGGAATCCCAGAGATAATTTCAAATCCGGATAGCTATTTCTGTTAGGATTATTGACATTTAGAATCATTAGGTTGTGTTTGAATTGAGAGATTTGAAATGAAATAATGTATGGATTCTAAATTCACTCAAATCATAATGGATTCTGAATCATCTTTCTCAAATCCCTTTATCCAAATACTCTATTCTTCTGCCCACTCTATTCACCAACTCTTTTCTTTCTCTTACATTGTACAACAATTGCTCATTTTATATTCTATTTACATTTAGATGAGCATAAATGTATAATATAATAACAGATTATCAAAAATTATTTGATATTATCTATTGTAATAATACAATTTCTCAATTCAACATAGATTCCTATTACTCACCACCTTTCCAAGACCCAAAATTCTGAATTCCAGAATTTAAATTCTCAATGAATCATAACCTAAACATCATCTAAAAGATAAATAGGTTAATTTACAATCTCTTAGGCTAAGAATCAAGATTAACATAGTTTTAACTGCATTGATAATATAATTATTATTATAATTATCTGGTGATAAAGATAGCCCACTTTTATTTTTCACACAGATTAAAACATGTTGTTTAATGTTGATAATTCAAAAATGATATATATAAACCTATTAATTTCAATGAATATTAAGTAGAGATATGCTATGTGTTAATTCAAAAATGATAAATACGAACGATTAAATTGGACAAAATTAAGTAGGAATATGTTGGGTGTTATTTCAAAAATGATATATATAAACGATTAATTTGAATTAGGATTAGGTAGATATATATTAGGCAAAATAATAATAATAATAATAATAATAATAATAATAATAATAATAATAATAATAATAATAATAATAATCAAAATCAAAATCATTCCATACAACTTTAATAAGGAAAGTTGACAATAATTTCATCGCATGAAACAAAAATGGAAGTGAAACCAAAACACAGTCATAAGTTCATAACTAACACAATTAGGTCAAATAGCCAAAAAATTCCAATTTTTTTTGGATTTTTTGCTATTTTGGTCAATGTTTTTATTTTTATCAATTCATCCATGATTTAAGGAAATATTTGTCATTTTAGCCAAATTTAAATTTGAGTCAAAAATCAAATATGTGGCAGTCACATTGTCTATTTGGGCCCACTTCACATGGCCCTATCATGAAAATAATATGCTTTCATCCTCCCCTTTTTCCTCTTCTCCGTCCTCTTTCACTTGCCCTTCTTTGCTTGCATTCTTTGTTCTACTTTCTCCTTATCCACTACCTTTTAATTTTCTTGTTTTCTTTTCATTTTCTCATACACTAGCATTTCGTAATTTCTTTTTCTTAAATTTCAGTTGAGCCTTCTCCCCCTCCTAGTATTGTTTTCTTTTCCAAATTTGTATGTAATTAATGATACAATGAAAGAGCCAGCGATCAGGGAGTTTGACAATAGTATGTGAGAATTTGAAGTGGAAAAGAGCTCTGATTCAGAAAATATTAACAAAAATTAGGGCTAAGAATTAAGGTCAGAAAGCGTGTACATTTGAAATCAGAAGCAGCAAGTCTAGAAGCAACAGGGTTGTGATTGCGGTGGTGTTGTGGAAGGAGGTGGCGTGTTTGTTGGTGATGAATTTGACAGCGACGGTGAAGCAGATAGTGTAGACGGTGATGTAAGAGATCAAAGGTCGGTGGAGCGAAAGTATTAGATGGTTGAGCAGCCTCCAAAGACGAAGCCTAAACACAGATCTCAATAATTCCACAACACAACATAAAAAGAAACCCAATGTTTTACTCTGCGGAAGACAAAGAACAAGTGTAATTCACATGGTTTCAACATATTGCAATCAATACTAAATACAACTCAATGCAGATGAAAGTAAGTAGTCGAGTCACTCTTGATGCTGTGTTATAATGTTATAAGCATAAATACAACAATGCCTTCTCTTTTGTATCCGTGGAACTTCACCATTTCTACTACAACATCAGATAAAGCAAGATTAATTGTTCACTATCTATATATGCACAATCTAATTTCACTACTTCAAAGAGTTACACCCACCAAACGGAGTAGTCGAGTTAACACACCATCAAGAGACGGACCCATCGCCTATGGCAATGCTTGCTCGGAAACTCAAAAAGGTCAAGTAGATTGCCATTAACCCAAATCCCAACAATTTGCTAGGGCGCATATCATTTCGTGGTAATATAATGAGCGACCAAACAAGGCCTAATATCAAAAACCCGAGAGTGAAATACAAGCTACTATCCTTAGGTACAATATAGGATGCTGGTTTTTTGGACCAAGCTCCGAGGAGCAAAGAGATTCCTAGACCAGCCAAAATGTTGAACATCGGCCCGGCATAACATCCCGACATAGCAACCTGAACACCCTCCCCACCATTCATAGCTATCGCAACATTTGACATTAGATCACCCATCGAGTTTCCCCATGCCAAGATAGTCAACGCGAGCAATGATGCCTTGATTTGGAGGATAACTCCGAGTGCCACAAGCAATGCAACAAGCTCATTTGCAATCATGTAAAACCACACAATGCTCATTAAGAAGCCCCCGACAACCCATGGAAATAAGAATTTGCGGGGTGGATGATCCGCTCGAGTGTATATAAATGAGAGGAGGCCAAGTGTAAAACCAACTGCACCACCAATGAGATACACAATCTCGTTAGCCATTTGGCCAGCGCTATTGGCAGAACACCACAAGAATGCTAACACAATAGGTGAAAAGAAAGCACTAGAAACTGCACATGCCTTAGACCACCTTCGCTCCTCCACGATGGGAATGGTGAGCCTTCTAGGGATAGCCAATGGAATCTCAAGCAACGAGCACAACACACTAGAACACGAGAAAGATGACTCATCACTCGTGTTATCCTCGTCATTCCAACCCCTTAAATATTTCGGGTTTTCTCCATTCTCGTTGGAATAAAGTTTCGTCTTTGAAGCCCACACCCAATGGAGGGGTTTTGCTTGGAGATATGGTACACCGTCACTATATTCAAACATGCCATCATCACTTCCACCAACAACCGGCAATAAAGGTGTTATACACTCCAACTTCGACCTCCTACCATAATTTCTCACGATCTCACTTGCAGCAACACACACAGCATAAACCACATACACCGAAACAAATGTAATGGCACCTCCAACGCTCACCTCACCAACAACCAAAATGACTAAAAGGGACACAAGAGCAATGAGGAAAAACCCCACATCCCTTATGAAACACTTCTTATCAATCTGGATATTCTTCTCAGCCACACACAAACAAACAGCCCCCACAACAATACAAGTAACGAAAATAGCTCCACCCAACACACTATTAAGCCCCACATCACCCGAATCCCTTCCCATAAAAGCAGCAATACTAGCAAATACATCGGGGGCCCCGTTCCCCAAAGGGAGCAGAGTAACCCCTGCAACTGTTGGGGGCAATTTCAACATATTCGAAAGCATTTCCAAACAACAACAGAAATAATCAGCTGCAGTGTTCCCTAGCAGATACAACAAGGCAATCATCCAAATAGCAAGAACTACATACCCCAAAGGCTCAATCTTGTTGCAATCACAGTAAAAGAACATCATATAATTGATAAAACCCTCTGAATTACACTCTGGATTGGCTCTCAAGTAGTCGCATTTCGAATCATAACCCTCGTGCTCATGAATTTCGGTGCAGATTGTGGGGTTTCTATTAGACTCCACATTTCTGCTCTCCTCATTCGATGAATCGGCACTGATCTCATAATTTTTCCGCCGAAAAATGGAATTTTGAAGAAAACCATTGTTGAAGCTAGTTTTTTGGGGAAGGTGCAACAAGGGTTTGTTAGAAAATGGATTTTGAAGAATCTCATCTTTATAGGCGAAGAAGAAGAGCAAAACCAAGACGCAGAGACCATTGAAACTTCCGCGAAATTTCGAACGCTTACGACAATATAAACGACTCCACAATTCCATTGTCAAACCCTACAATTAGACTGATTATAATTCACCAGATAATGATCGCTATCCAAGCTATTTGGGTCAAAACCTGTAAAAAGTTTCAAGAATCGTAACAACTACAGCGAAGAAGGAATACGCCAGCCTTTGAATTGAAATTCCCAGAACAATTTATTGACTAGCAGCAGAGGGTATTTGATAACATGTGCAGAAAGGTAGATCACGATCATGCACATGAAAGTTGTAATATGGTAAAAGAAAAAGTAAAAAAGGGAGAAATCTGGGGCTTTTAGTGTGTGAACCAAACAGTGAGGGTTGCGGAATTTTCAACGAATCTGCATAAAAAATTGGAAGTAAAGTTTGAGTATACGATTCTATA
The DNA here is from genome assembly GCA_954870855.1 of Scutellaria minor. Classification (NCBI taxonomy): domain Eukaryota; kingdom Viridiplantae; phylum Streptophyta; class Magnoliopsida; order Lamiales; family Lamiaceae; genus Scutellaria; species Scutellaria minor. The sequence goes on along the minus strand of OX940731.1, from coordinate 9,741,959 downwards.
ATTTGGACAAAACAAAAAGGGCAAAAAAATATAAAAAAATAGAAAAAATAGGACGTGTGTGGATTTGGTAGAAAAGGGTCAGAGCGCGTCGTAACCGCGGGAAACAGACGACAGGATATAACTTATAGCAGAAGTTTATGTGCTTTGGAAAGGAATGGATGGGCCACGTGGATGGGATTTCCTGACTCAGTCCATGCATATGGGAAATCCTTGCAATCAATTCCATTCAATCCAAGGATGAAAACATCCTGATAGTCAGAGGCGAGGCGGAGGCAGAATTTTTACTCGGGGGGCCCGACTAATAATAATGTAGAATGTAAATAATAAAAAAAATTCTAGATTACAAGTAAACATAATTAATATAAACATTGACAAAGTAAAATATATTAACTTAATTATAATAACACTCAAAATGAGAAACTAATACAAGTCCATCATAACATCTCTCTTCTATTTTTCATATTCTGGTACCGTTGCATGATAGCTTCATTGCTGACTTTAATAAATACATCATTTTCGATGTATGCTACCAAACAATCATTCAATAGCTGGTCTCCCATTCGGTTGCGTAGTGAACTTTTGATGATTTTCATTGCAGAAAAAACTCTTTCTACTGTTGCAGTGGCTACTGGTAAGATCAATGACAACTTAACTAGCAAATAAACCAACGGAAAAACGTCATGTTTTCTTGTCGCAACCATCTTTTGAGCAAGACCTCCTATTCCTGCCACTTCAGAGAATCTTCCATCCAAACGCACATCAAAAATAAAGTTCTCAAATTGAGTTTCAAGTTCATATAATGCAACTTTAGAAAATTCAGATGGATAAAACTTTGCAAGACGAAGCAGCTTTTTCTTATCAAATGCAGAAAATGAGTTTCTAGGATCCAAACATGTCATAGATAAAAGCAACTCTATATTCACTTCGTCAAAACGGTTATCTAACTCCATGGCTTGCTTGTCAATCACTGAGGCAAATAACTCAACTCGATAATAATGAAGATTGGTCATATCTTCAACATTACGTCTTGATCTTCCACGAGCTGCATATACATCATCCATGTTAAGTAAGACTATCTCATGTTTGCAACAAAATTCAGAAACATCACTGAGCAAACTATCCCAACCATCATCTCTCATTGCTTGCAAACGAGCTTTTGATACTTTGACAAGATTCATTGCATTGACAATATCTTGATCTTTTCTTTGTAGAACTTGCGACAATTCATGAGTGATTCCTAAAATTTTCCACATTAGATGCAATATGAAAACAAACTCAAACTTCTTTATAATGTCAAGCAAATCAAAAGCTTCAGCCCTTTGTAGATTATCATTACCATACTCCCCAATATAGTCAAGTACCTCACCTACGGAAGAAAACAATTCCATCAAGTTGATGATAGTACCATAATGAGAACTCCAACGTGTATCCCCCGGTCTTTTCAATGTCATTTCCTGATTCAATCCTCTTCCGGTCTTGATTTCATCATTTGCAATCCCTTCAATAATCTTCTCCATTTGTTTCTCTCAAAGTATATCTCTGCGCTTACAAGAACCCCCAACAACATTACATAAACGTGTCACATTATTAAAAAAAGAGCCAATGAGTGTGTGATTTTTGGCAATAGCAACAAGTGTGAGTTGGAGCTGATGAGCAAAACAATGGACATAATAAGCACTAGAATTCTTCTTTTGTATCAAACTTTTCAACCCCTTGAATTCACCACTCATATTACTAGCCCCATCATAACCTTGACCTCTCAAACTGGAAATACTCAAACCATGAGTGGAGAGCAAAGAATTAATACCTTTCTCAAGTGATGTTGCAGCTGTATCACTAACATGTATGAGACCAAGAAAATGTTCAACGACACAACCACTCTTATTCACATAGCGTATGACAACCCCTATTTGCTCTTTGACTGATACATCACGACACTCATCAACTAAAATGGAGAAAAAATCATTTCCAATGTCCTTAAGGATCAAATTTGTCGTCTCAGTAGCAGCTGCATTTATGATATCTCTTTGAATCTCAGGGGATGTAAGTTTGAGATTATCAGGAGCATTAGATAAAACAACATTATTTATTCCCTCATTACACGAAGCAATAACTTTCAGAAGTTCAATAAAATTTCCCTGATTCAATGATTCTTCTGACTCACCATGTCCTCGAAAAGCTAGTCCTTGCATGATAAGATAACGCAAGCAAACAACTGATGCATTTAATCTACATCTATAATCAATCTTTGATTGTTTAGATACTTTAGAAAAAGATGCTTCAATATGTTGATCTTGATTCATCAAATCTTGACAAGCAAGTCTACATTTATTATGATCACTACTATGGTCTCCAACATGCTCTCTTAATCTTTCTTTCTTACGCCAAGCACTAAATCCTTCAGAAACAAAAGCATCATGCCCTCTTTCAGTACGCCCAGCCGAAAAAAGATAACAGTATAAACAGAATGCTGCATCTTTTGTAATGCTATACTCCAACCAATCCTTAAATTCATCAAACCAAGACTCAACAAATTTGCGTTTTTGATTCCTGTCTACCTTTTGAGGAAAATCATGCTTACGTGGTTGACATAGACCTTTTAATAAGTAAGCTCTACGTACCTGTTCAATCAAATTAGGTGAATAGCTCATTATGTTAGGTCGTAGCCCCGGATCGCTTGGAAGATTTTCCAAATCAACATTCACATTATCTTGGCTTGATGATTCTTGAAGGATAACAACAGGAGCATCAACTGTGGATGATCTCTTTGCAACTAGTGGTATTTTTTCATAAAATCGCTCCATTATCTAAAAAAGTTCAAAATAATAAGTAATTTGATCTAAAAAGAAGCATAAAATAACAAATAATAATAATAATTTCCTTCTAATCAGGTTTTTTATAGACAGATGCTTTTAACTCACAAACAATATTGTCGGCTATTTATGATTATTTTATTTTTTTTGATTTTATATTTTATTACATAAACACAAGTCACAATCATATATAGGGTGATATCATATTCTCCAGAGTTTTGACAATTTTAAGAGTATTAATTATCCATTACTTTTAACTTTTTGATGACAAGTTGATGATTTAGACAAACCCTAAATCCACAAAAAAAATAAAAATAGGAAGAAATTAAAAATAAATTAATAATGTAAGTTGACATTAGTTGCTTCTTCCAATTTATTAAACCCGATTCATGATCGATTGATGGGGGGCCATTCTATCAAAATAAAATATTATAAGAAATTGTTAATGAATAATAATATAAAACTCGACCTTCTGTATAATTATTTTTCCTTCTTAGTTGTCATTCTGGAAAAGAAAATTTAGGGTATATGTCGAAACATTTAAATCCCATAAAATTCTTCTCAGAGTTAAAGCATTATTATAAACGAAATATAGAAACCACAATCTGAAAAAAACCAACTCATATTATCTCACACCACTCAGTCAACTATCTATCTACAGTAGTATAGATACATATAGGGAAGAATACCTGTGAAGCTGTAGCTGCTGCAGGAGAAAAGAAAGAGAAAGAATGCTGATTTCCAATTGAATTTGATTGCATATATATAATTTTTTTTAATTAAATTAAAAGGTATAAGTTAAATTACTATTATACCCCTGTTTTTTTTCAAAATCTCAGGGGGGCCTAGTGCCCCCCTTGGACCCAATGTCCCTCCGCCACTGCTGATAGTCAGTGCGATATATCCGCGATATATCCGTATTTCGAAGCTTGTGATATGGATATGGGATTAAAAAAAAAATTTCAGGATATCCCGGATATATCGTAGATATATCGCAAATATATATCGATATCGGTTGGTTTTAGTGTAAAATTGGAAAAAAAATCGGGATATATCGCAAAATATTGATATTTATCCAAAAATCAAGATTTTTTCAAAATTTTTATTTTTAGACCAAAATAAATTTGGTTAAAATTTAATAAATATTTTTTAGCAGCAATAGTCCTTTCAAGAGAAATATTTTAAAAAATAATTAGAAGAAGGATGATTAATTTGATTTATCATTTAAAATTGCTAAGGACACTTACAATGGTTACAAAAATTCTTTGTTATAGTTAACTCTCTCTCCTCCACCTACCCATCCACATCATCATTCCTTCAACTATAACTCACAATTTATAACTCCTCCAACCATATCATTAGTTAAACACTATTTGAATATCAACAATCAAATCACATCTTTTATTCAAATAAACTTATATTTAATTTGAGAATTTTTATCTAAAATAATTTTTTATTTAAGAAATTGTGAATAAAATAAATATCAATTTTTTAAAATTTAGGTTTTTTCATTATATTGTTAATGAAATATTATTAATTTTTTTCTTAATATTTGGAAGAATTATTAAAAAATCAATTTATTTTGCCTCTCAGAAAAGATATAGTTGTAAACAATTATTATAAATTTAATCAAATAGTACATCAAATTAAACAAAAACTTAAAGAAGTAGTATATTAGACTGAACAAGAATTTAAAGATAATTGATTGAAAATACCGACTAACACAATTTTCTCTCATAAAATAGATAAGAAATTAATGCATATCTTTGTTGGTACGTGCCCAAATATGCTCAACTAAATCGGCACGGAGTTGGTGATGAACCGTGTTGGAACGTAGTTCTAAATTAATCTGTAGATAATTTGCAAAATCTCGTGTACCTCCTGGTGTTAATTGTGTGGGCTCATCAACTTCATCGGAATTTCAATGAGAAATCATTTCTCCCCCATTTTCGACAATCATGTTGCGTAAAATAATACATGATAACATTATTAACTTCAATTTTTTCCTATAGAAAAAACGAGCAGGTCCCCTGACAATAGCCCATCGTGCTTGCAGCACTCTAAATGCTCGTTTGACGTCCTTCCTTGCAACTTTTTGTCTTTCCTTAAATAATTGTCTCTTTGGATCCTATGGACATGAAAAAGTCTTGATGAAGGTCGATCATTTAGGATAGATTCCATCTATAAGATAGTATCCATGATTATAGTGTGTGTCGTTCACACTATAATTCACTGTTGGTCCTTCCCCAAGTAAAACATGGTTAAACAAAGTTGATTCATACAAGATGTTGATGTCGTTGCGAGAACCTGTGACCCTAAAAAAGGCATGACATATCCACAAGTCCTGCGATGCGACCGCTTCAAGCACAATTGTTGGAGCTCCATGGCCTCTTGAAAATTGACCTTTCCAAGCAACTAGACAGTTCTTCCACTCCCAATGCATGCAATCAAGACTACGCAACATGCCCGGAAATCCATGTCTTGACTCGTGAAGATGTAGAAGACGTTGAACGTCATTGTTATTAGGCCTTCTCAAATATCTAGCACCAAATAATTAATAAATACATTCACAAAATTTGAATAGACACCTTACAACAGTAAAATTTCCCATACGTAAGTACTCGTCAAGGTTGTCGGCAGGGACTCCATAAGCCAACTGACGAATAACGGCAGTGTATTTTTGTAATGGTGAGAAGTCTTGTCTACTTGTAGCGTCGGGTCTTTGTTGAAATTTCGTCGAATGATTCTCTAATGTGTTAACTATGCGCATGAATAAATCTCTACGCATGCGAAATCGTCGTCGAAACATATTGTCGGGATACACCGGATTTTGAGAGAAGTAATCTTAATAGAGTTTAGCATGTCCCTCTTCACGATTTCTCTCAATGAACCTTCTTCTAGTATTGTTTTGCGTCTGAGCTTCGAGAAGTTTAATAATTGTAAGCATCATTTGTTCACCAGGTGAACCAGGTTGATTGTAGGTTTCATCGTTAGTGTTGGATTCATCGAAAGTTTGTGGTTGAGACATTATGAGATAGTAGATGAAAACTCTAAGTGATATCTTTGCTTCAAATATTTGTTGTGAATAATAAAGTCGTATAACCTTGTATTTATAGAGTTGGAATGTATGTGGTTGCAAGTGAAATTATGTGGACACAATTGATCACACTTTTCAATAATAGAGAAAACATCACATGTGCTCTAACATGCTTGTCATAATGTATACTTTGAAAATATGTGGTTGCAATTGATCACATTTTTCAATAATGGAGAAAACATCACATGTGCTCTAACATGCTTGTTATAATGTATACTTTGAAATTATGTGGTTGCAATTGATCACATTTTTCAATAATGGAGAAAACATCACATGTGCTCTAACATGATTGTCATAATGTATACTTTGAAATTATGTGGTTGCAATTGATCACATTTTTCAATAATGGAGAAAACATCACATGTGTTCTAACATGTTTGTCATAATGTATACTTTGACTCTAGTTTGTGACCATTTTATGATTTTGTTAAAGATTCTCAAATTTAATGATTGTAATTGATCACACTTTTCAAAGCAATAGAAAACATCAATTGAAACATAAAATGAAAATTACATTGAAACATACATTAAAACATAAAATGAAAATTACATTGAAAGATAAGATAAAAAAAACTAAACAGAATATTTAGTACTGCCACTGTGATTTAATCCTATCACACATTTGTTGATACATAATCAATTGCTCAGGAGTCATAGAAGAGGTGTCCCTTGACATAATTTGAAACTCAATCAACTCGAGTTACCGTTTTTTAAGAATATTTTGTTCTTTTACTCGCATGTTTTGTTCTCTTACTGCATCGACCATATGTTGCTTGTGAACCAAATACTCCTTGAATTGCTCGATAACTTTATCACCACGATCTGGGTCAACATTTTGGGCTGATGCTTTACCCTTGCCTCTAGCTTTTCTCTTAGCAGCCTTCTATCCGATTGGACGCATTTCTTCAAAGTTTAGATCAAATTCTAAACATTTACCTTGTGGAGTTGACGTGTTGCTCGTATCTGAATCCGATATCCTTGCCTTTTTCGATGAATCTTGATGAACACCAAATTGTGGAGCACAAAGTGCTCGATCCTTTGTAATTCTCCATACATGCTCCAAATTGAAAGCAATATTTTTGTTATCAGAATGATATTTGCCATAGGTCATTCTCAATAAATCTTCATCGCTATGCCCGCTTCTGTAAATACTTGAAATGATGTTATAGCAAGCATTGAAAAGGTTTACCTTATTCTGAATAGTGTTATACCAGTTTGATTTCATCGCATTATAAATTCTTTCTGACATACCAGCCTTGCGATTACCATTGTAGTATGCTGCAATTTTTCTCCAAAAGGCATCACTTTTTTTATCATTGCCTATTATGGGATCTTCACTTACCATGACGAATGAGTATGCTAGCAGCTCGTCTTCCTAAATCCTCCATTTGACCAAGCGTCTTCCTTCAGTTTGGTTCAAATAATCTATCAAACTAAGAAAATTAAGTATTACGAGTGTAGATTTAGTTAAACATGTCATTCATAAAAATGAAGAGTGCTATGATACAAATATTATATTTCAAGAATAACAAAATAATTCAATATTCATTTTATTTTTCTATTTGATTATAAGAGGTAAGAGTTCATTTGCATTCCAAACTCTCATGTTTTGATTATTTTTCTTCTAAAATCTTGAATATTTTGAATCTTGAACTAAAATTGGATGTACATTAATATGGATTTAAAGAATATCATTATTTGAAATGTATAACATAAAGGTGACGACAAAATATAATTGTCTATATTAAAGAATTGCTAAAACAATATTAATAGGGTCAAATGGAATTAAGTATAAATAATTATGGAAATAGAATTACAATTAAACCAAAAAAAAAAAGTAAAACTAAAAACCGTAATTTATAAAATGACGTACATTCGTAGAATTGATGAAATTTTTAAATATAAAACTGTCGAGAATCAAATGAAAAAGGTAATAAATAAGACAACGATGTAATTTTGTGAACTTTATAAAATATTTAACATTAGTAAATGATATTTATAAAATAACAACGATAGAAATAAAATAAGAGGTTTAACACAAACTAAATTTTTATATATATAATGAGTAGGTCTCCTGTGCAATTGGTGCATGGATCTTAGATCAATGCACTCGTGGATCTTTTTTTTTATTTTGCCCTGACCTTTATGTTATGTTAGTCATACTTTTATATTATCTTAGTCATACCTTTATATCCAGATTTCATAACTTTAGTGCAATACTTTAACTTAAAAAAAAATTCGCTGATCTTTATACTATGTTAGTCATATATTTTTATTATATTAGTCATACATTTATATTAGATTACTCATACCTTTATATACAAATATCAAACCTTTATGTAATACTTTAACTCTAAAAAAAAGCCCTAATTTCAGCACAAGTTGTACATGTTTACCTTTATGTGATATTACTCACACTTTTATGTGATATTATTTATATTTTTATATCAACATAAACATACCTTTATGTAATATATAAAGATACATCTGTTGATCCCAAGTGCTCAAACATATATTTCTAGCATGTTGTCCTACATTAGATAGTAAAAGGCATGAAGCGTACAGAGTATGAAGTTGTTCCATCATCAGTAACTTGAGTATATCAGAAAAAGTGTTTACAATTACAAGGAATAGCTTACAGATTGATTTTAAAGATAAGTGCAGTAAGCTATTAATCTCGTTCATACTTCTTCAGGATTGTCGAGGTCTGAAAAGCTTTCTTCTTATTGTATCATCTTCTGGTGGCTTTCTCTTCTCATACTTGGTCATCTTCCACTAGTTGATAATTGATTCTTCCATCTGAGCCAAAAGTCTTCACAAAATGATATTTGTGCTAATTTCTTGATCTTCTTAATCAGCTCCTTTTGATTTTCCAGTTATCCATCTCTTGCTAGTTGTTCATACCTTTCTAATGCAACAAGGCACGTAGCATATCTTGCAAAGCAATTTAGCTAACAAAGGTGTCTAAAGTACCTAAGATATTCTGATATTTTGTAAAGGGTTATCTCTTCGAGTGTAAGATTTTTGTGCTTTGAAAGAATCACTTCATCAAAAAATTTCAGATCCTAGGCAGGACTTTCTTTGAGGGGCCTCTGATCCAACATCATAAATACTTCAACAGAGATGTGGTTTGGACAAAGCAAGAAACATCTTCAGGATGGTATTGATAGAGAGCTTCATCAACTTTCTTCGCAAGCTCTGACTTCTTTTCCCCTATCATTCCAAGTTTGGACATCCAGTCATTCCTGTCCCTTCTTCTTTTCTCTTCAGCTTCTTTTAGCTATCTCTATTTTTCTTCATCAAGCCTTCTGACTGCAGCAACACTTAAAAATTTGCTCTTGTGAGGTGATGGTTGTTGTTGTCTGTTATTCCTTCTCTAAGTCGGTGCAACTTCTTTTCTTTCTGTTGTTTTGGATGCAGTGTTGCTTACTGCTTTGGATGCAGTAACCCCAGCACCTGCACCTCGCTTCTTGCTAGCAAGGACTCCTCATCTTCTTCATCAAAACAGTCAAACCTTAGTTCGAGCTCAAGATTTTCAAGGCTGCTTCAAGCATCAATTGAAAAAACCCTTATACTTTTAACCTTTATGTTGTGTGCTTAGATTGTTTTAAGTGTCCTTAGTTGATAGGAATTTGTTCCTTGCTAAGTGTTTTACCTTGTGAGAAAAAGAATTAACTCTGTGTGAGTTTTAGGATCCTGTGTGGGTCAGCTTTTAGGGCTTGAGCAACCTGTGTGAAAGCTAAGTCTTAGTAGGTGTAACTTGTTAGGTTAATAGTTGTAAGGTCTTGTCCTGTAAAATAACTTGTTTAACGAAGTTCCTCTTTGGAGGAGTATAGTGGACATAGAAGGATTATTCCACCTTCAAACTAACATAAGCCTTGTGTGTTCTTTTTGTTTTAGCATTTTTGATATCTTATTTTACTGTATTTATATCTCTAATCATACTGCATAAAAGTTTTGCTAAAACTCTTATTTGCAAAGGTTTTAAAAAAAAACTCTATCATAAAAGTATAATTTTCCGCTGCAAAAAACTCTTAGTTTCAGCAAGAAGTGTTGTATTCTAGCGCTATAAGTTGAGACAGTAGCCTGCATTGTAAGCTTTCTAGGTTATAATACAGTAAGTTTGAAAGTTTTTTTTTAAATCGGTAGAGGTTAATTCACCCCCATCTAAACCTTTATACGACTTGGGACCAACACTACAAGAAATTTGAGAATTCACGATGACAAAATTCGTCATAAAAACACCATTTTTCGTCACAAAAGATGTTTGGTGACGAAATATTTTTATCGCAAAGAACGTCGTTGTAAGTACGTCATATTAGGTAAATGCGATGCTATTTGAATTCGTCATCTAAAGTCATCTTTTGATGACACTAAAGGTCATCGTCGCTATATCATCTCATCTATAGTGACAAATAAAACGTCGCATTTAACATCAACTTTCGTCACTAATTATGGTGTTTCGTCACTAAAAGTGTAACTTTACATGACGAATTTAATTTATTGTCACTAAAATATTAATTTTTAGTGACGATTATACATTTACTACCAACTTTGTCAAATTTTGGCGGCACAATTTTAGTCACGATTTGATTAACTAATTCATCATATTTTATATAATTTGTCACCAAAGAGTTAAACTTTAGTGACGAAATTTTGACGTTGTTATATGTATCCATATAATGATGACACAATACGTCACGAAAAATTAAGATTCGGTGACAAAAACATTATGGTCACTAAATAGTGTAAAAATGGTGATGAATTATTTTTTCATAATAAATATTATCTAGTGACGAAGATGATAATTGTCGCTAAATATTTAGATACAGTGACATCATATATTTCGTCACGAAATAATTATACTATTGTGACCAAATTTATCGTTAGTATATGTATATATATAATGACAACACAATTTGTCACCAAAAAGTAGGACTTTAATGACCAAACCTTTATTGTCACTAAATGATGTAGAAATAATGATGAAATATTTTTGTCATAATTAAATATTATTAAGTGACAAAGTTGGTAATCGTCACGAAAAATTTAGGTGACAACATATATGTAGCATCCCGGATCAAAACGAGCATAATTTATTAATTAAATATTTTAACGTACGACTTAATAATTATGTGCGTATATTTTGACTATCTAATTAATTACATGCGTTTCAGATATGTGTTAATGTGCGTTTCGGATCGATATTTTTCTTGGACATGGTATATAGAATATTTTCATACCATAAGATGCGTCTTGGAAAGACGAGAAGATAGAAACGAACTAGGGGTCAATCGGAGACCCGTAGCTCGAACGACGACGGAAAGGGCAAAACCCGAAGATCCGGAAAACCGGAAGATATTTACGTGAATAGTAATGTTGAAAAATCAACCGATGAATAGTGATGGGATATTTTGGATGAATAGTAACGGAGATATTTTCGGTGAATAGTAATTTTCCGAATTCTATAAATAGAGGCTCCTCCGATTCATTTTTCACCGTTTCTCCGAACGAGCCGAAAGCGACGAAAACAAGTAAGTCCTTCTCTCTCCTCTCTTTCTTTCCGGGTTTCTGTTTCCGGCGGGCCACCGCCGGCGCCGCCGCCGCCGCCGCCGCCGGCCGGTGGCCGGAAAATTCAAAGTTGTCGGAATCGGACGATTTTCACACACGACGTTCGTCTCAACGAGACGAATCTAGGATAGGTCTCGGATTTCAAATCCGATTTCTCGTTCGCCGGAAAACGGCAAAAAACGGTCTCCAAACCCGTTTTCTCTCTCCTCCTTTCTACCTCGTTTCTTCTCCGTTTTGGGTAAACTCAAACTCTAGATTGAAGCTCTCATCGAGCCGGTCACGAAACCGGGCTCGGATTTCCGAACGGATCTCTCCTTCTCCGGCAATCGCCGGTCAAAGATCCGGCCAACCTTTCTCTCTCCTCCCTCCCTCTTCTCTCTCCCCGTCGGCTATCTTCCTCTTTTCTCTCGCCGGAAAACTTATGGACAGCAGCTGGGAGTGTGTGTGATGGTTGGAGGGGTGGCCGGCGACTGGAAGTTGCCGGCCGGAGTAGGAATGGGCTGGAAGGGTTAGGGTTTGCTTGGTTGGAGTGTGTGTGTTTATGTATAAGCTTGTTGTTGGTGTGTTTGGAGGTGGCCGGAGAAGCTGCCGGTGGTGTGGTGGTGATGTCGGGGAGGGGGCGCCGCCGCTGGTGGCGGCGCCGGGCAGGAACAGTAGCTATATATGTATGTTGTGCATGTGTGTGTGGGTGACGGGGTAGTGGTGTGTGTGTTGCTTGTGCTTGCTGTTGGGGGCGGCGCCGGGTGGCGCCGCCGTGTGTGATCGGTGGGCCGGCGACGGGAGGTCGCCGGCGAGGCTCTGGTGGTGGTGGCCGGCGGTAGGTGGCCGCCGGCCAAGCTGGAAGGGTGTGTGTGTGAGTATGCGTGTGTGTGTGTTTCCTTGCATGCGTGTGTGTATATAAGCTTGTTGTGGTGATGGTGGCCGGAGTTCAATGTTCCGGCGAAGGCTGAGGTTGGTGGCCGGCGTCAGGTGGCCGCCGGCCAAGGTTGGTAAGTGTATGTGTGAGTGTGTTCGAGCAAGAGAGTGTGTGTATATGCGTGTGTATATATAGACCGTGTGTGTGTGTTTGGCTGGTCGGGAAAGGTTGCCGGTGACGAGGGGTCGCCGGCGTAGGTGTTGGGAGTCGTCGCCGGCGACGGGAAGTCACCGGCCGGAGTTTTGGTTGGAGTTGGAATTTTGGAAAAAACTGGGTATCGAAGGGTTTTGCGGCGTATTTTCCAGGAACTATTCATGTGGGAATCCGACGATGGACGGCCGGAGGTGGTAGCCGGCGGTTCGAGGTATCCGGCGAGGTAGGTGGTGGTGGCTGGAGGCGGCGCCGCCGCGCCGGGCGACGCCGGGAAGTGGCCTGCTCGAGCAGGCCACCGTCGGGAAAATCTGGGCAAGGCTGGCCGAGAAAACTCGACCAGCCGGGTTGGGTCGCGCCTAGCTGCCGAGAAAACTCGGCAGCCGTCGGGGGCCGGGTGCCGGCGCGCACCGTGCGCGCCCGTCGGGTGCCGACGCGCACCCGACGCCGTGTTTTCGATCCGAACCTCGTTTTCTTTCCATCGTTCATCCGTATCGAGTCGTCGATGACGAGACGTCGTTGATCGGGGTCCGTGGGCCCGGTCAAAGTCAACCCTTTGACCAAAATTACCGTTTTACCCCTAAACTTAAAATGCTCCGTTTGAGCTCGTTTTAACTCCGATTGAACTCATTCTTTTTGCGTTGCAATCCTTGTTTCATTTCCTATCATCTCAGCCATTTAGATTTGACTTCCAGCCTCATCTCCAAAATTCCAATCTTTAGATCGTTTGATCCGTCGCGTATTTAACGACCGATTTCCAACGGAACCTTTTACAGCTTTATTTATAATTTATTTAGGATCTAAGGAACGTCATAACTTGTGTAGGCTAATTGTTGAGTTGAGCCTTGTGATATCGGATCCTTTGATACTCGCTTGTGAAATCTGATCCGCCGATACTCGTTCACGTGGTAACCACTATACGAGGTGGGGGTACATTCTAAACCTTTATCTGGTTACAGTTTTCCCTATTCCAAGCATGATTGAGAAATACTAAATGTTGTGATTATATGTCGTGTGTGGGGGTAACTTCTAAACTTTATGTGTTTACTGTTTTCCCTATGTGATATATGAATTGTTGAACTCTACGTGCTGTGTTTATATACTGTGTTAATTTTATGATGGTGATGCTACGAAGGGACTTCGGTCCATATCTATGCTACGAAGGGACTCCGGTCCATATGTGTGCTACAAAGGGACTTCGGTCCATATCTATGCTACGAAGGGACTCCGGTCCATATGTGTGCTACGAAGGGACTCCAGTCCATATGTGTGCTTTGAAGGGACTTCGGTCCATATCTATGCTACGAATGGACTCCGGTCCATATGTGTGCTACGAAGGGACTTCGGTCCATATCTATGCTACGAAGGGACTACGGTCCATTTTTATGTCACGTGTCTTTATGTTATGTGTTTGTATTATACGTGACGTGTTTAATTGCCGAATTATTATATTTGTTTAATACGTGATCGGCTTAACAATATTAAAACTTGGAAAGTATTCCCCAAGAGTGTATTCAACGCACTCACCCCTTAATCTGTACTCACACTATAGGAAAAGAAGAGAATCTTGACGCGTAGAGAGAGGGGTGCCCTATCAGCTGTGTCCTTTGTCTGGATTTGAATTTTAAAGTTATGTTGTACGTTTGTAAAGGAAAACTGTATTTCTTCCTCTTTGTAAAAGATCCTGATGTTTTTCCACTGCGTAAGGTTTCAAACTTCCTTTTATCGGTTGAAACCGATGTTTAAAGAGTATCTCTTCTTGTCCTCTTCCTTTTTCTTTCTATTTTATATCATGTACGTCTCTTTCCCCTTTCTCTCTTAACGTCCAAAAATGAAAAACTCTGATATTTTGACCAAAAGATTTCGGGGCGTTACAATATATCATCGTTACTAATTAGCTTACGGTGACAATATTTTTTGTCATTAATTAAATATTATTAAATAATTATTTTTACTGTGGATTTAAATTATATATACATATGCTATTTAAATAGATTTATAATTGACAAAAATAATTATCATGATAAACTAATTAAATTCTAAATTACAATAAATAAATATATACTACTACCATTAAATTAAAGATCATAAATTTAAATTGCATAATATGATAAATATGCAGTGAAATAAATTGTACCAGAAGTCAAAAGCAATAAACATATTCGAGTTAGAAATAAAAAGAACATAAAAAAATATTCTCCTAAATCTTAAAGTTTCATCCCTTTATCAGGCAATAAATTCATAAGCTTGTTTAGTTGGTCTTTCAAGGCTGTTATTTTTGCACCTTACTCCAAGAGCTGATCACCTTGCACAGAGAGCTGATTTTTAAAATCACTCACTTAAGCTGTAATAATATCCTATTACTTAATCATCATTTTTCAGAATGAAGTACAGATGGTAATTCATGGGGTAATTACTTTTTTAAAAAATACATCCCATCTCTAAGTTCAAGCTTTTCTTCTGCAACTAGGCCAGCCATAAAACTTTGCAGCTGTTGGAGTGATTTGTCGTAGGCAGGATCGCCGATGCAGAACATCTGAGGTAAACATTGTTTTATCGATTAGATAGTTGTGCTCTTATGTATAATGTAGGTGCAACTACTTAGCTTTTTCTATACTCGGGGTTACCTTGAGAGTATTGTGAATTCGATCCAATGCCATGCTGCCAAAATTGGTAAGCATCCCTGTGATAAATTTCTGCAACAAATTATGGACAACATATGGTCATTTTGGTAGTGTGACATCTAAATTACAATGCTATACCAATAAAAAGAGTACTGAAAATGGCAGAGTAATGCTCCAGATAGTTCACATATTCACAATATTCAGTTATTATCTTAAACAACCATTTGCATCTGTTCTCTCATCATAAATTTGCACAAGCTAGACAAACAAAAATGATCGATCTCAAACTGAATAAATTTCAAGATAACTCAAGGGAGATCAAAATTCCCAGTGAAACTGTGTTTTATCTTTAGCAATCATTTTGGAATTGGTAAAATTGAGCTTGTCAACATATATCTCCGGGGAAACACAAATGAGGATTTGGCCAAGTTTCTTAGTAAAAAGGATATTATGGCTATGATGACATACTTGCATGGGTGTCAATAAGTTAAAGTTGTCTATAAGAAATATGATGATTGTGCATAAGAGGAAGCAGTGTACTCAAAGCTTGGAAGAAGGAAATTAAACATATGTCAAGATGATGCAGTAAGCTCCAAAGATCTACAGAAGTGCAGATATAATTTTCCAGTGCATATACCTCATAAACAGTCATTTCTTTACGCAGTTGATCTTCAACAGATGCCACTGATTTCTCTCCGTCCTCATCACCCATTAGAAGCTCTTCGCAGTTACAACTATTGATTCCCGTATTTCCGCTCTCAGCCAAGGCTTCTACTAAAGTAAATTTATTATCACCAGACTCCAGTACCGATTCAGATAGGATTCCCTAAATTGACCAAAGGAATAAGAGATCAAACCATATAGATTCTGTCAGTACAGAGTGTTGGATATTCTTGACCTTTAAAAACAGAAGGTGATAGACCTCGAAAGGCAGATGACAAATGTACAGTGGTAACACCTCTGAAGATTGAGAAATACACAGAAAAGCTAAAACCAACAAAATTGCATGTGGCACAGAATTTTTATAAGATGGTCCTATTCCTTTTCCATAACTGAAGTAGCTAACATCCAACACCATCCTGATCAAATTGAATGCCTAAGTTAAGGGGTAGATTTTCTAAGAGATGATTATATAACGTGCTACCTTGTTTATCCAAAAATATATTCTTCTGTTCAATACATCCAAAGGTACACCAACAATAGCAGCAAGATCCTTGGAGTCCAACTGAAAGCAAAATAGTATATTTTAATAGAAGAATGAAGCATCTCTATCATAAGTCAAAATAAAAAAATGACGAATATCATTCCTCAGGATACCTTAATTGATCCTCAAATTGACTGATAATGGTAGCATGGAGGGGTGTAACAATGAAAGACAATGTTCTATCTTCAAATTGCAGCTCCAACTGGACATAATGACAACACATGATATATAATTTTGTTTTAACGTCAGAGACCACAAAGAGGAGAGAAAGATATCAACAGATATTCCACCAAGAAGTGTAATAGCAACCGTTGTGGTCTCAACATTCTGTGACAATATTTATAGCAGTTGATTTCCCAGCACTTACATCTATCATATTAATTATGATGTTTCCAAGTTAATTGTGACTAAGAATCACCTAAATGATTATTTCATACTTATGCAACAAAACAACATGTAGCTTTTTTGAAATAGTTTCATTCTTTATGGAGGCATCCACTAATAAAATTTGCTCCAGGAAAATAATGCGGATAAAACAGATTCACAATGTGAAACTTCCAATTTCACTCTATTTTAAAAAAAAATACTGCATTACTTTTGCATGACAGCAACTGACCTTTACAGTACCAAGACTTTTCTTCCAGAGGAGCTTATGTGGGGTCTTGATCTCATTAAACCTTTTAGCATAATCACTTAAAGTCTGGTCCACAGGCCCAGGTAAATTAAGTGCTTCATCCTGAAATAAATAAACATTATTCTCTGGTGTAAAGTTGTACTTCAGTGAGCTTAAAAAATAAAGTGCCTATTAAAAATCCTAAGCATGTGTATATATCCAGTAAGGTGAATGACATGAAAGCCACTTAATTCAAACCAGAGAATATAATTTCTCTAAACATCTGTAACTTTATGGAAGCCACCAACTACAAGGTTGATGTCTTTTCTATTCACAGAAGCTACAGGTCATTCGAGCCAATGAAGTTAAAAGGTTATTTGGATACCTGGATAGGTAGCCAGAAGTTTGACAATATGATGGTAGCATTAAGATTATGCAGAGATAGATCATGCTCTTTTGTGTCAGTAACTGCATTTTATTTGCACATGACAATCGTCCAAAATTTGTAAGCATACAACACTAATCACAAAACTAGCCAACGATGTGCATGAGGAACAATTATTCTGCCCCCATGTCGAGATATTTGAAAATATAACTGCAAATAGAACCTGGTTTAGGTTGGTTTTTGATAGTTGCTTTTATATTTGTGTTGGTCGTTTTGGAATCAATTAGATCATTGAGCATTATTTCACACTTCTGCATGCTGCTCTCACCAAAATGAATCTGCAATTGACAACACAAAAGCAACAGATGTAAATCAGCTAAAAAGACTATTAGAGTAGAAGAAAATCAAGTTACAGAACTATTAACTATCTTCAACAATGACCTTCAAGAGTTCTAGAGTACGTATCTCTAGGTCAATATCATAATCGGATTTGTTCAAAAGCTTTTTAGCCAGCATAACACGATACTCATTCACCAACTGATCCTTTGAACCAATTATGCTAACAATCATACCAAGAATGTCAACCTTCCTTTAATATCTACCACCCTAAAGAGCGGTATGAACTTATGTCTGGTGCGCCTTCCCAATCATCAGGGATTTTACCTGACGAAGAAAATAAAAGTTAAATATCCATATAACATTCCCAAAATTGCAACTTATAATTACCATGTTAGGAGAGTCAATGAGAAATTTAATGGTAAAAGAATATCCGGGAATCTAGATATAAACATTGGCTATAAAACCTCTAATCCCTGGAATCTGAATTCAAACAAAGGCTAAATTTATCTAGAGCATCAGTATAAACGAAAAAAGAACAAATCTAGTGCAATCACATAGAAAGCATTGACAAAATAAACAAAACATATAAAAGGGAAAACCATTCAGCATGACTATAAGAAAGCTCAAAGTTTGTTTCATTTCAATTATCCTTCTATAGCAACTCAAACTTCATATTTTCTCTATTTCATAAACCAATGAAATATCAAACTTAAACGAAACAGTCATTATCAATCGTTTCATAACTGTTCAATATCCATTTCTTAAACAATTCAACACAGACCTGAAATATGTAAACAATTAAGAAGAAGAAAAAGATCTAACCATATGGAATAATTAATTCAATAGAAATGGAGATTTTTCCCTTACCAGACTCAAAGACTGATAACCAAGAAAAAAATCAACAACAAGGTTTGAGGCGTTGATACAGTATAACCTAGATTATATGCATAAGAGAAGTAAGGTAAAATATACTTACTATGATTGAAATTAGATTTCCCGCATTCTTGATATCCCGCCACTTCTTCCCAAAACAAAATTAAAAGAAAAAGGATTGAAATAGGAGGTTGCGATTTGGCGGGATGATTAGAAAGAAAAGAGAGATGGATAAGGTAAATATTTAGGGTACATCTTTTTTATGGGTATGAGAATTTTTAGTTAAGGATTGCAATTTGAAATTGGATAAATTGAAGGAAAAACAAAGAATTTGATTGAGAGAGAGAGAGAGGAAAACTGAGTTGCAGTCTCACAACTGAGAGAGAGGAAAATGGGGATTAGAGAGATTTGGTCAAGAGTTCTAGCTTAATTATTGTTTGATCTTTAATTAAGATATTAGTTAAATATTTTAATTTTTATTAGAATAATGATATTCTGTTGGTTATACTTAATTAGATTAAAAACAAAAATTAGTTTTAATGGTATTTAATTCTATTCCAAATTCAAACAATAATTATAATATATACATATACTATACACATTATTATATTTCGAATGTAATACATAATATACAATTAAATATTACTAATATATTATTTATAATGTTTTTAATATATTAATTACAGCTCAAATATATTGAAAAATAAGATAAATGATAACAAATAGACGTTGATGATATCTATACACTTCACAATAATATATATATATATATAAGATTATATTTCTAAATATTCTGATTTAGAATGTGGAATTTATTCTAATTTTAAGTTATAATCTTAACCATACATAAAAAACTAAATAGATTTTATCTATATATATATATAAAATAACAATTACCCCTCAAAATAGAAATGTTAAAAATTTCCCGTTCGTTCCACCTCCCAAAAATAGAAATACATATTATTTTATAATTTATAAATTATAAATTATTAATTTTATTGTATTAAACATGATTTATATATATGGTAATAATATCTTTTATAATATTGACAAAATCTTGGAAATTATTATCTATATATGGTTTATAAATGTTAATATGATCTCATCTAATAACTTTTTTAATTGTTGATATAATTAAAGATTAAATATATGTTTGTTGAATAAATTAAAATAACATAATGATTGGATTTCAAGAACTATAAATCATCAAAGTATTTTCTTTATCTCTAATGTTGTACCCCACATACACATATACCACCTCAATAAATATATCATTGCATTGATTGGGGGCGATCGTAGTGACCGAAGGGGTCGAAGACCAAGAAGTAAGTTATTAATCAAGTCAATTCGAAATATATATTGTAAAATTATTATAAACATCACACAATTTTATTTGACAAATATGTCATATACATTACTCCAATTTTTATATATCTTCTATGTAACAATGTTAATAATATAACATAGTGTTTATATAATTTTATTTTATTATACTATATTAATTCTTATTAAAAATCATAAAGATTTGTAATATATCTTGAATATAATAAAAAAATATACATATGATATATTGTTGCACACAATAACATTTAGGAAGTATAAAATTTATGAATTCATATACTTTCTACTTTCTATTAAAAACTACAAATTAAGTATAAAAATGATAAATAAATAAAAAACATATCATTTATACTTATACTTATAAAAAAAAAAATATGTTCTATTTCATAATGCAAAATTATATAAATATATCTTCATTATTAATCATGAAGAATAGATAGTCAATGCTATTTATAAGAGTGATAATACGTAGATGAAGAATTTTTACATATATATTTTAAATACTTTGAATTTTTTATTATGAAATTTCATTGTCATCTATATAAAAACCAACTAACCTCATTTCTACTTTTTAAAGTAGAAATACAAATATATATTATTTTATAAATTTATAAATTATAAATATTTAGTTTTTCATAATTTATGTATATTCATGGTATGAAAATCATTTTGTATATATATGAAAATTGAGGAAAAAAATTTGATAGTATTTGATATGTTATAAAGTTAGTATGAGTTATGTATATATGGTAATAATATCATGTCATGAAAAGTTGTAAATAAAAATTTGCACCTTAATCTAAATCATTTTATATATCAACGAAAAAAATTAGCGAATTTATTATTTTTTTGTTGTAAGAATAAATATTATTTCGTCCTTGATTAAAAAGTAAATAAAAATCTAAAATTTCACTATCATATTTAGATTTTATAGTCGTGAGTTATAGAAGTAACAAATCAAAATTCTCCAAAAAAATTTATTATTTTTCGTGTTCAACATTTTCATATTAAAATATATAAATAGTAAAATTTATATGTCTGTGCATCACACGGGACTTATACTAGTATTATAATACAAATATCACCATTCAAATAAACACTAACACGACTGCAACTGTAGCATGTAAAATTATTAAAAATGTGACAAATATATATTTCCCAATTATAGCCATTATACAATGAGAAAAGAAACATATGCAAAACCATCCTTTGTACATAGAACTGCAAACAAATTCCTTAACCAAAATTCCTGATCATAATAAATACACATAACAACATTTACATAAGTTATGATAGCTTAGAAAGAACTGAAAATCACCGTAAATCAGAATCAGAAATCTGTGAAGGATCAATCACAATCCCATGAATCTGCCTTCTTCGACCTGAAGTATTTCTTTGAGATGCAGAAGTAGTTTCTAGCTGCACATGAGCTGGTATTGCAATCTCGTCCGAATAACCAGACACACAGAGTGCCTCGGAATCGTCTTGCTGCCAATACACTTCGACCATTAGGCCTCGTGGAGTCTCCGTCGACTCTGTCCCTGGAATACCAATGAACCTTGCCCTTATAGGAATCTGCACATTTTGAACAAAGATAACGAACGAGGCTTATACTATGAAAAGATGGGCAGAAAGGTAATTTGGCAATATTAATAGGACAAACCTGAAGAGACGTTCCGGAGTTTAGAATAAGAGATGCGAAGGACCCTTTAGCTGCTGCGCTTTCCAACTCTGCTTTCTTTGCTATGTTGAGAAACACTTCTTCCAGAGTTGTTAGGCCAAGCTGGATATCTGCTATGCCAAATTCTTCTTCTCTCTCTTGAAGCTCAGAGAAAAAAAAAAATTCAACCCACCGGTTCATTCAAAATAAGCAATTTCGGTTCACCAATTAGGGCAATAGCCACACTAAGCCGACATCTCATTCCCCCACTATAGATGCCTGCTCTAACCTTGGCCGTCTCTGTAAGTCTCACCTCAGCTAACAATTTCTTAGCGACCTGTTGTGGAGAAAGAACAATGATTCAGGTTTACTTTTGAAAGGTAAAACAATATGTTTAATGCAAGATAGATATAAGCTCTCTTACATTCTTAGTGGATCTTATATAATATAAAAAAATGGATTCATAAATTGAACGGTGTCATAGTAGTTTGGTGTTTGACTAAGGAATAAATATAGGTTTAATTAGAGACTACGTACTGGCTTAACTGAAGCAGGATATAGACCTTTGATGCTCGCAAACAGGTGAAGGTGCTCTTGACCAGACAAAGCATCCCACAGGATATCAAACTATGATATTAGCATATGAAGAGAGTTAGTTTCTGTTAATAACTTGCTAGGCTAGTAATGGTTGTATTTTTGCTGATAAGGTAATAACAGTACGTTCCTCTTTTATAAGCTGGTAATGCATCTACAAGGTTACAGCACTTTTGTGCCATTTTGTATCTTTCATTTGTTTAACACAACAGTCACACATCTTCATTTCCAAAAGAATTTAAAATTTTCTATTGAAATATAAACAAAAAGAAAGCAGAATAAGAAGAATGGTGTAGATTGAGAAGCCATGGATTTTGTAAAAAGAAAAAGATTGAAGTTCAAGACAAACTAATACATCAAGCATTTACTAAGTGAGAAAATATTCAAGTATAACTATACAACTCAAAGATGACATCATCAGAAATTTTGAAGGGAAAACCTGAGGACAAACTCCAATCATCCTCCGAATGCTTGACAACCCAGTAGAGCTTCAGATGGAATTTCCATAAATTAATGCTGTGAACATATATTTCATAATAGAGTTCTGAGTATTCAATAAGAGATGGTAAAAAATTTGATATAAAAAAAATTAAATAAAATAATAGCACTCACCATCTCCACCAGTAACTGGTGTAATCCCAGTCAAACAATTAATAGCATTAGTTTTCCCAGCTCCATTAGGCCCAAGAAGCCAAAACAGCTGATCCTTGGGAAAGTTCAGCCATAGACCCTGCAGGAACAATATTCATGATGTGCTGTAGCAATGAGTTTTGTTAAAAGTGTAAATTAAGAAGATAAAACATAACCTGATGTACTAAGAACATTATAGCAACCATCCTTTTAGGAACATGAAAGGGGTACTTAGGAGAACCTATGAAACCAAGGCCTTCATGCCTCTATTTTAAATAACATTCGTCATTCAAGGCCTCATAAATTTGTTATCTTTATTAGATACACAAATGGATACTACAACAAATATATATATCAATCAACAGGCGAATAAACCCACCACAAATGTCTCCCTTCATGATAAATTTTAGTTTTTACACACAAACTTCTTCTTAGATCCAGTTGTGCTGCACATAAGTCACATTCTATGCCGAGTTCAGCTTGAGTTCGGCTCGATAAAGGCTCGTCAAAAGTTTGAAATAGCGGATCGAATACAGGCTCGATAAAGGCTCATCAAAAGTTCGAAATGGGCTCGAATACAGGCTCGTCAAAAGTTTAGAATTATACAAACCAAAATCTAAGAAAATTACTACTCATGAGACTTTATTCAGGAAAAACAACAGCGCACAAGTTATATAAATTTGACCATCTGATACACAAATTACTCATCAGAATCATACCTAAATCTCTCAATAGAAGCAAAATCAGATAATAAAGGTCCTAAATCATATAAATTTGCATTCGCCTAAGATCTTTGCAGTAAAATTTGAAATCATTAAATTAGGGCACTGAATCTTTGACAAGACTGTTCTGTGTGTGTGTGTGAGAGAGAGAGAGAGAGATATTAGCGGCGAACCTGCGGCGCGGCAATGAGCTCCAATTGATTTCGACCGAGGAGTTGTAATCGCGTTCCAGCCTTCTAGGTTCTAGTTCTCTCGGTGTCACGCCCCGTTTTCTTTTCGTAAAATATCAGAGTTTTACCGTTGGGCGTGAAGAAGAAAAAGTAAAAGACGACAGAAGAAGGGGATTAGAGACGACAGAAGAAAGAGATGAGGGACGATGTGAGTCTTTCACATATCAACAACGGCCTCGGCCGATAACGATCGGTCTCAATACCGAAAAATACAACATATTAAAGCAGCGAAATAAACATCAGGATCTCACGTTCACAGTATACTAAAAAAAAATTACAAAACGTGGATAAACTTAAAATATTGTTTTGAAAATATTTGTGCGATACATCCTAAAATCACAGATTCAAAAGCGGCACCGCCTCTCTCCATCTAGGGTTCATCAGCTCCTGTAGTGTGAGTACAGATTAAGGGGGTGAGTGCGTGGAATACACTCGTGGGAGTAACTCTGACTCTCAACAGATATATAAAAACTAATAAAAAATAATCTTATGTCACGTTGTCACAGCACATAAAATGCACAGTAGATATTAGAAATAGCAAGGGACGCATAGGTGCGGGAATTGCCCGTCTTACCCTGTAAACGGTCTCATATACCGCTAGCGTATTTCAAGGACCGCCAGACCTTTTCAGAGTATTAGAAGGAGGGGGAGAAGATTCTTTTACAGTCCATAGGACTCTCCGAAGATGCAATGTGAACCGAAGTCCTTTCACAGTTATATTATGGCACGACAAATATAAACATAGCACTTAGTGTTCCTCAATCATGCATATAATAGGGAAAGCAGTAGACAGTTAAAGAGATAGAAATTACCCCCACCTTGTTCGGTGGTTACCCGCGTGAGTCGCTAGTCTCAAAAGTCTGATAACACAAGTCCAATCCAACAGTAACTCAAGCTCAATCCAATATATAGCCTACACAAGTTACGGTGTTGTTTAGATCTTAAATACTGTATAAATAAAGCTGTAAAAGGTTCCGACGGAAAAACGCTCGCTAACGACACGACGGATCGAACGATCTAAAGATTGGAGTTCAAGAAACGAGAGGGTTAGATCTGTATGAGTGGCTGAATAGATAGGAAATGAAATAAGGATCGCAACGCAAAAAGAATGAGCTCAATCGGAGTTGAAACGAGCTCAAACGGAGCATTTTAAGTTTAGGGGTAAAATGGTAATTTTGGTCAAAGGGTTGACTTTGACCGGGCCCACGGACCCCGATCAACGACGTCTCGTCATCGATGACTCGATATGGATGAACGACGGAAAGAAAATGAGGTTCGGATCGAAAACATGGCGTCGGGTGCGCGTCGGCACCCGACGGGCGCGCACGGTGTGCGCTGGCACCCGGCACCCGACGGCTGCCGAGTTTTCTCGGCAGCTAGGCGCGATCCAACCCGGCTGGTCGAGTTTTCTCGGCCAGCCCTGCCCAGAAATTCCCGACGGTGGCCTGCTCGAGCAGGCCACTTCCCGGCGTCGCCCGGTGCGGTGGCACCACTCCCAGCCACTATCACCTACCTCGCCGGATACCTCGCACCGCCGGCTACCACCTCCGGCCGTCCATCGCTGGATTCCGGCATGAATAGTGCCCGGAAACTTCGCCGCAAAATCATTCGAAGTCACATTTTTCCAAAATTTCAACTCCAACCAAAACTCCGGCCGGCGACTTCCCGTCGCCGACGACCCTTCCCTGAGCCTTGGCCGGCGACCCCCCGTCGCCGGCCACCTATTCCAGCCATCCCAACCCATCAACACAGCCACAACCATGCATGCTTAAACACCACACACACACACCCGTTTCCATACACACACACACACTGTTCTCTCTTTCTTGGCCGGCGGCCACCTGTCGCCGGCAACCACCACCACCCACTGTGACCGTGGCCGGCCCAGTCGCCGGCCACCACCAGCCGCCGTCCAAAACACACACACGAGCACAACAGGTTGCACACACACACACCTAGCGTAAGGTGTGTTTACACACACACACAGCCGGAAATCCTTGGCCGGCGGACACCAGCCGTCGGCCACCCACCAGACCACCTCACCGGCGACCTCCCGTCGCCGGCCCACCGATCACACATGGCGGCGCCACCATGCGCCGCCCCAACAGCGAGCTCAACAACACACACAGTCACACACATACAAACACACGCACATGCACATACTACATACACTTCCCCTTTTCCGGCCAGGCGCCGCCACCAGCGGCGGCGCCACCTCCTCCACATCATCATCACACCACCACTAGCTTCTCCGGCCACCGCTCCGGTAAGAGGACGAGGAGAGAGAGAGAAAACAGAGGAGAGAGAAAGGGTGATGAGGGTTAGGGTTTGACTGTTTTTCACCGTTTTCCGGTGAACGAGAAGTCGGATTTGAAATCCGAGACCTATCCTAGATTCGTCTCGTCGAGACGAACGTTGTGTGCGAAAATCGTCCGATTCCGACAACGTTGAAATTTTCCGGCGACCGGCCGACGGCGGCGCCGGTGGTGGCGCCGCCGATCAGAAAACAGAAAACGAAGAGAGAGAGAGGAGAGAGAGAACTTACGAGTTTTCGACGCGTTCGGCTCGTTCGGAAAAACGGTGAAAAATGAATCGGAGGAGCCCCTATTTATAGAAGTTGGAAAACACTATTCACATGAAAATATCTCGTCACTATTCATCGGTTGAATTTTCCACGCTACTATTCACCGAAATATCTTCCGGTTTTCCGAAACCTCGTGTTTCGCCCTTTTTGTCGCCGGTTGAGCTACGGGTCTACGATTGACCTCTAGTTCATTTCTATCTTCTCGTTTTCTCGATACGTATCTACTGGTATAAAATTACCCTATGTTCCACGTCTAATAAAAATTATCGATCTAAACCTCGCATTAAAACACGTATCTGAAACGCACGAAATAAATTAAACAGTTAAATCATACGCACAAAATTATTAAATCATAAGTTAAAATATTTAATTAATTAATTATGCTTGTTTTGATCCGGGGCGCTACACTCGGTCTCTGCCTTAATTAAAATTTACAATTTACAACTCTCAGCCTCACTGCCTCAGGCTTCTCGGTGTTTCCACAGGGGTAGAACTGTCAATTCGGTATATAGAAGAAATAATCTATATATATATAACAATTACCCCTAATAATAGAAATTTCGTCAAATTTTATATTTTATATTTTTTTGATATTAATTGAGTTTATTGTAAATTTCTAAAAATATTACTTTTGTGTAATAAATATATATGGTATATAATAATCTAACTTTGTTGACAAATATTTTCAATGATATATGACAAAAATTAGTATATAAAAAAAAATATACGTATCAATTAAATATCGTATCTTTTAAACTATTTTTCCGAATACACATATAAGTTTATTATGGTTTTTTCAAATCAATTAGTTATTCAATAATCAAGATCTAATTTACAAGCTATCTTTTTCAAAATCAATATTATTGATCATAATATAATAATTATATAATTAATATATATACACACTCATATAAATGTAGAATATATCATATATTGATATATACCTATTTGAGTTTGCAAATATATGAATAATTAAATGAATAAACTATATGAAATTATTGCAATACACGTTCACATTAAATTTTTTCTAATTATATTTCATATAAATACATGATATTTTGGTATATACATATATTATTCTTATATAAAGATTTTGAATTTTGATACATATGTAGATCTGCACATGTTTATAGTCTAATATCTTTCTATAACTAAGTGACTAAGTCCGATCTATTTTCAAAGTTTAAGCATGTTGAATTCGATTTTGAAAATGTATGAATTTTCTATATTATTTTCGTAGTCAAAATTAAATATTATTTGTTAAGGGTTTATTTATTTTGATTATTGATTTTTTTTTAGATAGTAGATGAGGTTTGAGGTTTCCACTCTCGAAAAGCCACTTTTGAAGTATGGTGATAATGATTATATCAAAATTACAATACTTTTTGTATTGACAATTTTTTACTTATTTTTGCACCTTTTTAAATTAAACTACAGAATTTAAGATAATCGATCTATATTTTTTTTCAAAAAACTTTTGTAAATTGAGAAATTCTAACTTTAAGGCATTTAGTTATTAATATGTTTATATTTTAAAATGTAATATATAAAAGAAAAGTTTAACAAGTAAATTAACAATTATACAAATTGGTCCGGTGGTAGTATAACTTATTTATATGATAGGGGTTTTGTGTGCGAGTCCTATTCATAACATTTTGGATTGGTTAAAGATTTTCTTCTGATTACTAATTATTAATTATCTAAATTTCAAAAAATTATAAAATTCATAATCATATTTAAATAAAATATATAAACGAACAAGCTCGCGAACCCCTAAACGAACATGTTTGCGAACTATAAAGCCGAATATGTCTAGGCTCGAGTTTGGCTCGTCAAGCTTAACGAGCTCGAAACTCAGGCTCGAGCTCGGCTCGTTAAGCTTAACGAACGAGCTTGAATGAATATTTATCGAGCCGAGCCGCGAACAGTTTGCGAACGGCTTGGTTTGATTACATCCCTAAGTATTTTGATGGAAGAGAAGATAGAAATCTCGCTAAGGGCTTTTAATTTGGGATTTCTGATATTAATATTATATTATATAAATATTTATAAGAAACAAAATTAAGTTAAGATTTGTTGGTCAATTGGTTTGTAGTGTTAAGGGGTTCTTGGGTTCAATTCCTAATGTGTACATGTTTTTTATTTTCTTTTTTTTTACTTATTTGAGGGGATTCTGTTACTTAGATTATATGTATATATTTGTCTACAATTTAAATAAATTGATATTGTTGAGCAATTGGTTATTACATGATTTCAAAGGGCTTGGGTTCGAGTTCTAGCAATAGTGAACATAATGCTATTTTTTGTCAGTAATTAGTTCAAATAATTAATGACGAAAAATATCGTTATAAAAGTATATTTTTTTACGATGTTGAATATCGTCACCAATTATTATTAGAATCGTCACCAAATAATATTGCGACGAAATAATTTTGTTAGTAATAAGTTCAAATAATTAATGACAAAAAATAGCATCGTTATAAAAGTATATTTTTTACGACGTCGAATATCGTCACCAATTATTATTAGAATCGTCACCAAATAATATTGCGATGAAATAATTTTGTTAGTAATAAGTTCAAATAATTAATGACAAAAAATAGCATCGTCATAAAAATATATTTTTTTATGACGTCAAATATTGTCACCAATTATTATTAAAATCGTCATCAATTATTATCGTGACAAAAGAATTTTGTCACTAATTAATTCAAATAATTAATGACAAAAAATAGCACCGTCACAAAAATTTATTTTTTACGACATTGAATATCGTCACCAATTATAATTAAAATCGTAACCAATTATAATTGTGACGAAATAATTTTGTCAATAATTATTTAGAATAATTAATGATGAAAAATAGCATCGTCATGAAAATATATATTTTTATGACATCAAATTTCATCACCAATTATTATTAAAATCGTCACCTATTATTATTGTGACGACATAATTTATGTCATCATGAAATTTACAAATTAGTGACAAATAAAATTATCAATGTGACAAAATAAAATTTTGTCACAATTTCTAGTATTTTAATGAGAAAAATAACATTTGTCGCCTTTAAGTAACAAATTGTGACGATTTTTTTGTCGTTGCAAAAATATTCGTCACAAAATGTGTGATTTCTTGTAGTGCAACAAGTGGTATCAGAGCAAGTTGGGTTTAAAGCCAACTTGTTTGGTCACCAGATCCACCTATTTCTGTAGTGAAAACCATCTTCATATCTGTTTCTAAAAATATCATATCTTTAGCATATCATGGATCCTTCACATCACAAGCTTTCCATGTTTTTCATAGAAGAATATGATGACTGGAAGATCAGGATGTAAGCTAATCTTTCAGTAATAAATGATAAGATGTGGCAAGTTATCACTAAAGGACCCTCGATTATTACAAAGTGAAATCCAGCTCTAAGCAGAGAAACCAGAGAAAGAAAAAGAGCTGAGCAGAAAGCTACCCGAGTAGTAGCATCAGTAATTGCAACAGAAGTTGCAGTAACGGTTGAAGGAATTGCTGATACAGAACAAGTTAAGGAAGTTGGAGCAAGACTTCCAAGAATTGTTGCACCCCCTACCTGACCAAGAGCACCTGAACCAAATTACATGAGAGCTCTACCTCATGAATACTTGGTCAAGGCTAGATATGAATACAATGCTAATGACAGAAAAATAGCCAATTTGGATAATGTGGCCAAGAATGCTCTCTTCATCACACTAGACAAATGAACTTTCTACAAGGTGAAGACATACAAAACTGCTAAAGAGATTTGGGACAAGCTAGAGTAGATATGCGAAGACATTGAACTCACAAAAGACAACAAGATATTCACTACCACTCAAATGTTTGAGCTCTTTAAAATAAAGCCCGATGAATCATAGGAGCAGCTGGACCTGAGTTTTATATCTATAGTAAATGAACTTGAAGCTCTGGGAAAGCACTATACTCAGAAAGAAAAGAATATGAAAGTGTTTAGAGCTCTACCCACTAAATGGGACAACAAGACCACATCCATGAGAGTATTCATAGATTTAAGGATAATGAGCACATTTGACTTGTTCTCAAACCTCAAGATATTCGAATTCGACATCAATAGAAAAAAGAAAGAGACTGAAGGGTCAAGCACCAAAGTTACTACACTAACAACAAGATCCAATGACACAACAATAATAAGCAACAACAGACAAACAAAGCTGCATGCAAAAAATGCTTAGAAAGACATAGCTTTACTTATGAAGAAATTCAAGAAGTTCCTGAAGAACAACAAGGGAGGGAGAGACTTCAAGAAAAAGCCCTCAACTCCACAGGTATCCACCAACTCATAGCCAGAAAGAGTTTCCTCTGATTTATGTTACATCTACAGGAAACCAGACCATTATGCAAGAAACTGTCTTTATCCTCAAGTTCACAAATACCCTCAAAAGAAAAAGAAGCAAATGAAAGAAAAGAGGAGAGATGAGAAACAGAAACTTAGAGCTCTTCTTGGAGAAGCAGAAGCCATGAAAGCTACAAGTTCTTCTAAAGAAGAAGCCGTAGAGTAAAGTTCATGTGAACGTGATAGTGATAACTCTATTTCTGATGAAAAAGCATTGATATGCTTGATGTCCAAAGACTGAGAAAGATGAAGACAGTGAAGAGGTAAATTCTCAAACCTTTGATGATGTTGACAGAAAAAAACTGAACATGATCCAAGTTTTTAGGCAGATCATGAGTGACATTTAGTAGATAAACTTGGTACACGAGAAGCTTAAGGAAGAAAATCTGATGCTCAAGAGTGAGTAAATTGTACTATAGGAAAACTATCAGATTGTGATTATTACAGTGCATAATGCAATAATCTCAAAGCAGAAGTATCCAAGCTCAAGCTATTAGTCACTAAGCTAGAAAGTGAGAAGAAAATCCTACAGATACAATTGATATATATAGCAAGTCGGTTAAGAAAACACAAGAATGTATCATGACCACCCAAAATGCTTATGAAGGAAATAGTCTAGGATACTTTGCTAAAACTTCTCATAATACAACAAGCACATCCAAAGCTGTAAAGTTTTTTTAGGCTAAAGTGTCCTACAGTAAAGAGATATATCAAGATAAAGAAGTATTAAACAAACCAAGCACAACTGATAAGGGAAAGAAATCCTTGCTAGTAACCATAGAAAGTAAGTCTATAAGAAACCATAGTCTGTAGCAGAACCAATCTGCTGTAAGTAAGAACAGGTTACAACTGTTGGAACCGACGGATCGCCGGCCCTATGCTATCGGAATCGGGATCCAAAGATAAATTGCAGCGGAAAGAAATCATACCCTTGTAGACCTCTTGATCTTCTGATGTATTCCTCTGAGCCCTTCTCGAACGTTGCGTGGCCAACGATCCTTCGAGAAAAATCAGTTCCGCTCTCTCTCACTTATCACGTGTTTTCTGTGATCTGTGTTCTGTTTTTTTTTTTTTTTGAGAGGCGCTGATGAAAAGAGCTATATATAGGCTACACCAGGGACCTAGAGGAGGAATTGGGTTGGGCCTCCTGATGGGCTTTAGTATCCTGCGTTCGGCCCGAACACATAACTGAAGCCCATCAATAATAATTCAGTCCACTAGAGAATTATTATTGAACTACCATCCCAATCCCATATTTAATATGGGCTCCTTATTATGTGTACATTTATTTCCCCGTGTTTAAGATATCGAATGTCCGTAAATTAAATAAGTTACTGACAACTTAAATAATTTACATCTAATTCCAAGAGTAGTACCACTCATCCTTATTATCATGTCGGATTAAATCCACCTGCAGGGTTTACATGATAATCCTTATGAGCTCCTCAAGGGGACATTATCATCCTAAATAATTAGGACACGGATTCCTTCTATAATCAACAGAACACCATATAAACAATGCTATCTCCCAACTCACCGAGTTTATTGATTTATGAATAAATCTCACCCATTGGCAAATTAAAGAAATAAACATTGAGCATACGTGCCCGTTATTATATAGGGATTAAGAAGATGTACATCCATAATAACAGAGGTCTTGTTCTATTATATAGTCAGTATAAAACGAACAACCTCAAATGGTCCTGCTCAATACACACAAAGTGTACTAGTGTAGTTTTATAGTCAAGACAGACTAATACCAAACTACACTACAACCATTCCGATGATTTGTCCAAATCCATCTTGGTTGTGAGCTACTATTTATAATTTATAAGAAACTGATAACATGATCTTCTGTGTGGCACCACACACCAAGTTATCTATAATATAAATTAATTGGACATTGCATAAACATATATAACAAATATAAAATGCAAACATATGACCAATGTGATTCTCATTCCATAAACGATGTTCATACAGAAATCTAGGCTTATAGTATACATCCTAACAATCTCCCACTTATACTAAAAGACTATGCTTCTATAAGCGCCGCCACACATCTAATTCCCATCCCTTCAACATGCCCATCAAAAGCTTTCGCTGGGAGGGCCTTTGTGAAAGGATCTGCTAGGTTATCTGCTGATGCAATTTTGGCGACAACAACTTCTCCTCGCTTTACGATGTCTCGTATCAGGTGGTACTTGCGCTCAATGTGTTTACTTGCTTTATGGGCTCGTGGTTCCTTCGAGTTTGCCACTGCACCACTGTTATCACAATAAATTGTGATAGCTTTGGGCAAACCAGGAATCACTTCTAAGTCCATCAAGAAGTTCCTGAGCCATACAGCTTCTTTGGCTGCCTCAGAGGCTGCCACATACTCAGCTTCCATGGTGGAGTCTGAAACGCATTTCTGCTTAACACTCCTCCATATAATGGCTCCACCTCCTAAGGTAAACACATAACCCGAGGTAGATTTACTGTTGTCCCTATCCGACTGGAAATCAGAATCTGTGTAACCCACAGGAAGCACATCATCTGCTTGGTAAACCAGCATATAATTTCTAGTCCTTTTCAGGTACTTTAAAATATGCTTTACCGCAGTCCAATGTCCTTGTCCTGGGTTACTTTGATATCTGCTAACCATGCCCACGGCAAAACAGATATCTGGCCTCGTACATAGCATTGCATACATTAGGCTTCCTACGGCCGAAGCATAAGGAACTGCCTTCATGTCCTCTATCTCCTTTGGTGTCTTAGGACACATCTCCTTAGATAAAGGTACTCCATGTCGAAAAGGTAGAAAACCTTTCTTGGAGTTTTGCATGCTAAAACGAGCTAAAATGGTATCAATGTACGAAGCTTGAGATAAGCATAACATTCTTTTCTTGCGATCTCTTATCACTTTGATCCCAAGAATATGTCCTACTTCTCCCAAGTCCTTCATATCAAAATGCTTGGACAGCCATACCCTTACGTCTGACAACACCTTGACATTGTTGCCAATGAGCAAGATGTCATCTACATATAGTACAAGAAATACCACCACGTTTCCATCACTCTTCTTGTATACACATGACTCATCCGGACATTGAATGAATCCATAAGACTGGATTACCTCATCAAAACGGATGTTCCAAGATCTCGAAGCTTGTTTCAATCCATAAATGGACCGATTAAGCTTACACACAAGATGCTCTTTGCCCTTTGCAACGAACCCTTCTGGTTGCTTCATATAGATGTTTTCTTCAAGACTACCGTTAAGGAAAGCAGTCTTGACATCCATTTGCCAAACCTCATAATTCATATGAGCAGCAATAGACAAAAGAATCCGGATAGACTTAAGCATGGCTACCGGCGAAAAGGTTTCCTCATAATCGATTCCTTCTTTTTGAGTGTACCCCTTCGCAACAAGCCTTGCTTTGAAAGTTTCTACTTTCCCGTCTGATCCTCTTTTTCTTTTGTAGACCCACTTACATCCAATGGCTTTTACACCATTTGGTGGTTCTACTAGCTCCCAGACTTGATTAGAATCCATAGATTCTAATTCAGAATTCATAGCTTTTTGCCAAGATTCTGCATCTTTATCTTGGAGTGCTTCGTCATAGGTCCAAGGATCAGATTCATGTTCACCAGATACCAAGTCCGAAGACTCTCCCAAAAACATGAATCTATCAGGCTGTCTAACAACCCTCCCACTATGACGAGGCACTTGTGGTAATTGTGTATCATTAGTGACACATGGTGCAGACCCCTGTGGTATCTCATCTTGTACTAGTGGTACTAAGGTAGGGATTTCCCCTCTGATTTCCTCTAGAACAATTTTACTCGTGGGCTTGTGGTTCATTACATAGTCCTCTTCTAAGAATCGGGCATTTGTGCTAACAATGACCTTCTGATCCTTAGGACTATAAAATAAACCACCTTTCGTTCCTCTAGGATAGCCCACAAACAGCCGAACATCCGTACGAGATTCCAACTTATCAGCATCTCCCTTCAGCACATGTGCTGGACTACCCCAAATCCGAATGTGTTTAAGACTAGGCTTACGCCCATTCCACAATTCTGTGGGAGTAGAGGGTACTGTCTTAGAAGGTACCAAGTTTAGAATATACGCTGCCGTTTCCAGGGCATATCCCCAAAACGAATTCGGTAATTCCGAATAACTCATCATCGATCTAACCATTTCCATGAGAGTTCTATTCCTTCGTTCTGCCACACCGTTCTGTTGGGGTGTACCAGGTGCAGACAATTGGGATTGAATCCCAGCCTCTGATAAGTAATTCCTAAACTCTCCTAAGAGGTACTCGCCACCACGATCAGATCGTAGTGTTTTGATACATTTACCATGACGCTTCTCCACATCAGCCTTGTACTCTTTGAATTTATCAAAGCACTCAGACTTGCGGCGCATCAAATAAATATACCCATATCTCGAAAAATCGTCTATAAATGAGACAAAATATTCGAAACCACCTCTTGCCTGGATAGTCATAGGACCACACAAATCAGAATGAACCAATTCCAACACTTCTTTGGCTCTATACCCCTTGGCTTTAAAAGGCCTCTTGGTCATTTTTCCTTCCAAGCAGGACTCGCAGGTCGGATAGTTTTCCACTTCCAATGAACTCAAAGGTCCATCGGCTATCAACCTTTGAATCCTACTCAAGTTAATGTGACCTAGTCTTAGATGCCAAAGATATGTTTGGTTCATTTTAGAAGGTTCTTTTCTCTTATTTGAGTTAGAAGATGTATTATTAATTTCCAGTTGTTGCATCGTAGGAGTTATTGGATTAAGAGTATATAAATTGCCAACCAACGTACCAAAACAGACAATAACCCTATTTTTCTTGACAACCACTTTGTCATCAAAAGAAACAGAATATCCATCCAAAAATAACTTAGAAACCGAAATCAAGTTCTTTCTAAAAGAAGGTACGTAAAGACAATTCCTCAAAACCAAAGTCTTGTTCCTATCAAAAGATAAATAAACATCTCCCACTGCAACTGCCGCCACTTTCGTAGCGTTGCCCATGTAGATGGTAATCTCGCCCTCACTAAGTCGCCTGGTTTCCTGGAACCCCTGCAAAGAATTGCAGACATGATCAGTGGCTCCCGTATCTACACACCAGGTACCGGTAGATAACACCGCTAAACATGTTTCAGTAATTAGTGAGTAAGATTTACCTTCTTTGTTCTCCTTTTTCTTGGGACAATCTACCTTCCAATGTCCAGGCTGCTTGCATGAGAAGCACTTGCCCTTCGGCTTTTTCACGCCACCTTGTGGCCCAGCCTTTTGAGGTCCATTCGCTTTGTTTGTCGAAGGATTCTGTTTCTTTTTCTTCTTTCCACCTTTCGGCTTAGAATTAGAAACATTTTCAGCAACGTAAGCTTGAGCACTTTGACGAAATAGTCCTTCTGCCGATTTGAGTTCTGTCAGAAGTTCCGCCAAGGAATACATCCTTTTGTTCATATTATAATTAAGGCGGAACTGCTCAAAACTCTTAGGCAGTGTTTGGAGCACGATATCGACCTGGGTTTCCCCATCGATTTCAGCTCCAAGGACTTCCATCTCATTCAAATGAGCCATCATCTTAAGGACGTGATCACTCACAGGTGTCCCTTCAGACATGGTGGTCGTCATTAAGTTTCTCATTGCCTCCTGTCTGGCAGCCCGACTCTGGTGTCCGAAGAGTTCTCTAAGATTGTGCATCATATCATAGGCAGTGGGCATGGCCTGATGCTGATGTTGCAGTACATTTGACATGGAAGCCAAAATGTAACACCGCGCCATCTCATCTGCCTTAACCCACTTTCTATAATGCGCTTTCTCCTCTTCAGTAGAGTTTTCATCAGGCATGTCAGGACAGTGCTCATGGAGTACAAACTTGTACTCCTCAGCAGTTAGGACAATATCCAGGTTTCTTTTCCAGTCAATATAATTAGGACCAGTAAGTTTGTTTTCTTTGAGTATAACAGCAAGTGGATTGAAAGACATAATGAAATCCTGAGAATCATATAAATAAATAAATAAATACACAGGTCATAACATATAGAATTTAAAGCCTATATTGTTCCCTCAAACAATATAATTAAATTCACCAACACCTCAAAACACCGTGAACTTCGCATGCCACGATAGTGTGGACGTATGCTAATCCAAACATTTGTAAGAGGAGGTTTTACCCATTAATTTCATTATCTTGTCAAACAAAATAAAATTAATAGTTGGTTTAGCTTCAGCCATGCAAACAACAGCACTTACTCCGATGGGAAGGATACTATCATATGCACCTAAGTGTGTACCATTTCTTAATACTAAGTCCATTATCTAGGATTGTATCTCTTCAGATGGAGAAGATCATACGCTCCTAAATAATTTTCTATAATTATCCTTAGAGGAAGTTTGATCCAGTGATCCGCAATCAAACTCATCCGATGTGGAAGAAGGCACTCAAAGCCAACGTGTAAGTTTAAATGCATCACTTACAAACCAGTAATGGAGGCTATGGGATTTATTCAAAATAAATCCCTCTCCCACTTAGTTATTTAAATGAGGGATTTTAGCATGCAATAACATATAACATTCAAAAGCATGCTTGATAAAACAACAAACAAATAGAAAGGCAATAAATACGGAATAATATAAATCCAACTATTATGGCCACTTCGATTGAATGTTTGCCTGCTAAACGGGGATCGACCTGCCCGGTCAGGTCGCGGGGTGCGGGGCAGCGCCCCGTTAGAAAAAATTAGGGTTTAAAACCCTAATCAGCACCAACATCCAGCGAACAGAATCAGCGCCAAATCCAGCGATTGTTGCGCAAATCCAGCAGGTTGTTGCACAGAATCAGCGCCTAGCAATCTTGATCGAACAGCCCCTTCGAACGCCAATCCTAGTTCGAATAGAAGTCTCGATCGAACAGGAATCCTATACAGAATCTAGTTCGAACATCTACCAATCCTATACAGAATCTAGTTCGAACATCTACCAAACCCTATACAGAATCTAGTACGATCAGAATACACCATATGAGATCGAACAAAATTACATCGAGAACAAATCAAGAATATGTAAAACCTAACACGACAAACCGCCGTGTTTTTACTATTACAATCATGCAACCAACCCAAAATAAAAACCTCGACAGGTCCGAGGGTTTAGATCATACATTAAACATACATACAGACCATAATAGTTGGATATATAGGTAACCTGCAAAACCGAGTTATCCTATGCAATCCTACTATCATACAATCTGAATATAAAACGTATGAAAAAGCATAAGATCGTAATATATAACCGATCCAATTACATAGAACCAGAAACCGTGGCTCTGATACCAATTGTTGGAACCGACGGATCGCCGGCCCTATGCTATCGGAATCGGGATCCAAAGATAAATTGCAGCGGAAAGAAATCATACCCTTGTAGACCTCTTGATCTTCTGATGTATTCCTCTGAGCCCTTCTCGAACGTTGCGTGGCCAACGATCCTTCGAGAAAAATCAGTTCCGCTCTCTCTCACTTATCACGTGTTTTCTGTGATCTGTGTTCTGTTTTTTTTTTTTTTTGAGAGGCGCTGATGAAAAGAGCTATATATAGGCTACACCAGGGACCTAGAGGAGGAATTGGGTTGGGCCTCCTGATGGGCTTTAGTATCCTGCGTTCGGCCCGAACACATAACTGAAGCCCATCAATAATAATTCAGTCCACTAGAGAATTATTATTGAACTACCATCCCAATCCCATATTTAATATGGGCTCCTTATTATGTGTACATTTATTTCCCCGTGTTTAAGATATCGAATGTCCGTAAATTAAATAAGTTACTGACAACTTAAATAATTTACATCTAATTCCAAGAGTAGTACCACTCATCCTTATTATCATGTCGGATTAAATCCACCTGCAGGGTTTACATGATAATCCTTATGAGCTCCTCAAGGGGACATTATCATCCTAAATAATTAGGACACGGATTCCTTCTATAATCAACAGAACACCATATAAACAATGCTATCTCCCAACTCACCGAGTTTATTGATTTATGAATAAATCTCACCCATTGGCAAATTAAAGAAATAAACATTGAGCATACGTGCCCGTTATTATATAGGGATTAAGAAGATGTACATCCATAATAACAGAGGTCTTGTTCTATTATATAGTCAGTATAAAACGAACAACCTCAAATGGTCCTGCTCAATACACACAAAGTGTACTAGTGTAGTTTTATAGTCAAGACAGACTAATACCAAACTACACTACAACCATTCCGATGATTTGTCCAAATCCATCTTGGTTGTGAGCTACTATTTATAATTTATAAGAAACTGATAACATGATCTTCTGTGTGGCACCACACACCAAGTTATCTATAATATAAATTAATTGGACATTGCATAAACATATATAACAAATATAAAATGCAAACATATGACCAATGTGATTCTCATTCCATAAACGATGTTCATACAAAAATCTAGGCTTATAGTATACATCCTAACAACAACAACCTCAGGTTACAGCAAAATAATTTCTATCCCACATATACCGAGACCTACATGTCTAAACCTAAAGGAGTTCATACTCCAGAAAGATATGGTGGAAGATCACACTCTAGAGGTGGAGGTAACACAAGGAAAGTTCCCTCACATACTATACACTAGCAGTATACAACAAAAATTGCTTATAGAAAGATAACCAACTATGTTTACAACAAACTAATTGTTGTCAAGCAAGTTTGGGTTCCAAAAGGAATTAACCCCAAAGGACTTGTACTTGAATGGGTACCTAAATTTGTCTAAAGTGTATGCAGGAACAGTTGCTAGGAAGTAACAATGATGTATTGTATATAGATAATGGTTGCTTAAGACATATGACTGGCAAAAGAAAGCCTTGAAAGACTTTCAACCGTGTAAAGACCCTAAAGTGTTATTTGGAGATGATTCAAGAGAAAGCACCAAGGGTACATGAAATTTAGTCAAAGACAATGCATTCATCAGTGAAGTGTTCTATGTGAAAGGACTAAAGTACAACCTTTTGAGTATCAGTTAGTTATGTGACAAAGGATACTTTGTAGAATTCAACCTCAACAAACGACTGATTAAGGATAACAAGACCAATGTAGTAAAACCTACTAGAACAATGAGAGGAAACATCTACCTAACTGATTGGAGTATAATAGTGCAGCCAACATATTTTATTGTCAAAAGTTCACCTGAATTAAGTTGGCTATAACATAAGAGGATGAGTCATCTTAACTTCAAGATCATCAACAAGCTAGCAAGAAAAGATCTAGTGAGAGGTCTACCAAATTTAGCCTTAAAGAAGGAGAGTGTTTGTGGAGTATGTTAGAAAGGAAAGCAAGTTAGAAGCTCCTTTAAAGACAAAGTACAGAAGTTATCTCATAGGATTTTGGATTTATTGTACATGGATCTCTTTGGAACAGTTGAACCTGTTAGTGTAAGTGGTTAGAAGTACTCTCTAGTAGTTATGGATGGCTACTCAAGGATTATATGGATAATCGTCTTAGCCAAGGAATCAGAAACTCAGAACAGGCTAACTGATTTTATGAAGAGAATTTAGAATGAAAAAAGCCTAAGTATTGTGAAGATAAGATCTGACAGAGAAACTAAATTCACAAACAAGTTCATAGAGAAGTATTGTTCTAAGAATGGTGTATATCATGAATATTCAGCAACAAGAACTCCCCAACAGAATGAAGTTATTGAAAGAAAGAATAGAACCTTCAATGAAATAGTAAGAACAATGATTGCAGAAGATGTTATTCCTAAAAAAATTTAGACTGAAGCTATCAATACAACATGTTATACCCAAAACAGATGCTTAATCAACAAAGATCATGACATGACCCCCTATGAAGTTTGGAATGGTTATACACCAAACATCTCTTATCTACATATCTTTAAATATAGATGTTATATTCTCAATAATGGAAAAGAGCACCTGAAGACCTTAGATGCAAAATCAGATGAAGGAGTATTTCTGGGATATTCATCAGTAAGCAAGGCCTTCAGAATTTTCAACAAGAGAACCATTGTGGTTGAAGAATTAGTGCATGTATTGTTTGATGAACCACACTGTGATACAGCTGATCTTGAGAAGCTAAAAGAAGATATGTCACAACTAAAAATAAGAGACAATTCTATACATTAAAGGGGTGCACTTTCCATTCCAACCGAAGAAGTTTCAGAAGAACCTGCACTGGAAGATACAACAGTCCAGGTTACAGCACAACAACCTGACAGAATTCTGCACCAAGACTGAATACAACAATCAGAAGTAGTACAGTAAGAAACAGATCACCAACCCATACATATCTTCGAACCAGATAGGACATGGCTCAAAAATCATCTAAGGTAGTTCATCATAGGAGATACCAATGTTGGAGTAAGAACAAGAAGATCAAGACCTCATGAAGCTATGTTTGCTTATTTTATCTCACAAATAGAACCCAAGTGTGTTGAAAAAGCTTTAGAGGACATCAATTGGATTCAAGTCATGAAAGAAGAACTGAATGGATACAAAAGAAACCAAGTATGGAAGTTGGTTTCAAGACCTGATCATCAAGGAGTAATTGGAACAAGTTGGGTGTTCAAGAACAAGTTAGATAAATCTGGACTTGTTGTAAGAAACAAAACATGATTAGTTGCTAAAGGATATTGTTAGGAAGAAGAAAATGATTTTGATGAGACTTTTGCATTATATGCAAGACTTAAAGCTATAAGGATTTTCCAAGCTTATGTTGCACACAAGAATTTCAATGTCTATTAAATGGATGTCAAATGTGCATTTATTAATGGTCTCTTATCTGAACAAGTTTATATTGAACAACCCTCTAGATTTGAAGATCAACCTAAGAAGAAAGTATTCAGGTTACAGAAAGTTTTATATGGTTTGAAGCAAACACCAAGAGCATGGTATGATATCCTGTCTCTATATCTTCTAGAGAATGGATTTCAAAAGGGAACAATGGACATGACTCTCTTTAGGATCCAAGATGGAACAATGGACATGACTGCAAATTAAGCAACTTGAGAATGAGATCTTTATAAATCAAGTCAAGTATACCAATGAGTTGATCAAGAAGTTTGGTATGGAGAATGTATCAGTTGTAAGCATTCCTATGGCTACATCAATCAATCTAGATAAGGATGAAGATGGAAAAGATGTAGACATCACCAAGTATAGAAAGCTTATTGGATCTCTTTTGTATCTTACTGCAAGTAGAACATATATTATGTTTGCATTAGGAGTGTGTGCTAGATTTCAAGTTGCACCTGAAGAATCGCATCTTACAGCAGTAAAAAGAATTGTCAAATATCTTAAAGAAACTCAAGATGTTAAGCTATAGTATCCTAGAGAAGGAGGATTCAGCTTGAAGAGATATTCAGACTCAGATTTTGCAGAATGCAAGATTGATAGAAAAGGCACGGAGAAACATGTCAGTTTCTTGGAAATAGGTTGGTGTCCTGTTTCTGTAGAAAACAAACATTTATAGCTACATCAACAACAAAAGTAGAATGTGTTGCTATAAGAAGTTGTTGTGCATAGATTCTTTGGATATAACAACAACTTAAGGATTATGGAATTGAAGAAAATGAGACCACTATCCTTTGTGATAATACAAGTGCAATAGCTATCACACATAATCCTATTTTCCACTAAAGGATAAAACACATTGATATCAAACTTTATTTTCTAAGAGATCATGTGGAAAAAAAGATATTATCTTAGAAAAAGTACATACTGATCTATAACTGGCAAATATATTCGCAAAGCCCTTATATGAATCAAGGTTCCCTATGCTAAGGAATGATCTTGGGATTATCAAGTTACGAAGAGAAGATTAAGTTTCAAGAGAGTAAAAGATTCAGCTTATCAGAAGAAAATGCATGAAGGAGGAATGCTGCATCTATGCCAGGATACAGCATAACGGCGAACAAGGAGAGATAATATAGTATAAAGTTTAAGTACAACAGAAAATAAGGTTACAACCTCTAAGTTACAATTGTTCAATACAATATTTAATACAAATAGCAGTTATTGCTCTAAAACCTCATATGTTTGCTACAACTTTAATAACGCTAATAATTTGAGTGGTAAAATGATTTCGTCACATTTAATGTGAAATCCACTTTTTCAGAATTGTGATAGTAGCATGTTTCTTTTAAACCCCCAAAGTTTTAGATATTACGGAATGACCTCTTCATTCTTTTATCACAACTTTCAGATTTCACATCTCATTTCCAATCATTTAATCTCAACCATTAATTGTGGAATTGGTTATTTTTTAACAAAACTGTTATCATCTCTCTCTGTCGATCACATTCTCAAACTCTCTCTTAACCCCTTTTAAACAAGAAAGATCTCTCTCTCAGAAAAACCCTAACCCTTTCAAAGATCTCTCAATCATCTGAAATGGAAGCAAGACAGTCTATTATTTTAGAAGGTCACCTCCTCAATACCACGTCCATTCTCTCTAATGCAAGTACGTATGATCAGGAAACAATTAAGAAAATCTAAAGATGTATGAAGGATACAAAGGTCTCCAGCCTATTGACTACCAGATACACAAGCTTCTCTGCAGCATCGGTGCGGAGATTCTACACCTATGCTCGATTATCTGAAGACATAAAAAGCATCATGTTCAGGATGGATGTTGATGATGAAGATGATTATACCCTAACCTCCCAAATCATCTCTGAAACCTTTAACATATCAAGGAATGGACTTGCTCCCTCAAAGATAAAAAAATCATGGTAATTAGTTCGTCGAAGAAATATAGAGTAAGTTCAAGTTGGAGGAAGTTTCTGATAATGTAAAGAAAAGTGTTGCAAATAAACTTTTCAAGCCCAAATTTGAGTTTCTTCATGATGTGTGC
Organism: Scutellaria minor; assembly: GCA_954870855.1. Taxonomy (NCBI): domain Eukaryota; kingdom Viridiplantae; phylum Streptophyta; class Magnoliopsida; order Lamiales; family Lamiaceae; genus Scutellaria; species Scutellaria minor. The sequence continues at coordinate 9,698,322 of OX940731.1, read as the reverse complement.
ACGTACTCCATTGAGACAGATATGAAAGTTATGATAAATACAAAGAACTGTGGTTTAGGCTGATAATTGTTGTCATGAAAAAGAAAATGGTGAACTGGAACAGATTCATCCTTAGGAGGATTTGGGAAGAAGCAAAAAATAGCACAAACATGAGAAGTTTCAGCATAACCATCTCTTCTATCTTATGCAAAATGGGCATTGGTCTGATCAATGCCATTTCTATCTCCATCGAAAAATTCTTAGGAGAAAGAAAGAATGGTAAAATAATGAAAAATGAAGCAACAAAGGATATAGCTATAGTTGTGCAGCAGAAGAAAGAGAAAACTACTGCATTCTTAAAGCATAAAGTTCATACATGTTCACCCGTTGTAAGCAGCAAAGCTGTAAGCTCTTCTGCAAGAGCAGAATATAGCAAGAAAGATGGGAAAAAAGATGATCAGAAAGTTGTTAAGTCTAGTTCTGAAGAAGATGATCTACCCCTGATCAAGAGAACAAGAAAGGTTGCCAAACCTAATGAGAAAGAGGTTGAACCTGAACCTGTAAGGAGTGCTACAGAAGAAGAGAAAATTGAGAAAGAGATTGAGGTTGAGCTAAAACCAGAGTCTATTCTTCTTACCAGACATATCATCTACCCCAACAGAAGGGAAAATAAGAGGAATAAGAAGTTGTTAAGAAACCTGGGGAGGCAGAAGCGTTCTGCATCCAAGAAAGCAATAGCTATAAGAAAGCTGGATACAACTAGCAGAAAATCAAAGACTATTATCATTCAAGAGCTGAAGCCTATTGAATTTCAACCCATCAAACCAGATTTGCAGAAGATCTTCTGAACCACACAACATAAGAGATTCTTGAAAATTTTGAGAATTACTATCTCACAACTGAATAGATTCTCGAAATTTAAGAATTACTATCTCAAGTGGAGGTTGATGAGACTGGCCGTTGGAGAAAAGATATTATAATGGAAAAACTTCCTGAGATTTGAACATATAGTTTTTGACTGGATACAATTTAGGAAAATCCTACGGATACTACAACCTGAGTTTCTAAACTCCATTAGAAAACAGAAGCTACAAAAAATCAACAAAGCCTAGGAAGCTTTGAAAGCTGAAGTGATGCAAGGAAAACAAGAGTCCTCTACTGATGTTGATACTTCTCAACTGATGATCATAGCTGAAGGAGAAGCACAAATGCATTTGGTACCTGTTGCTGAGCTAGCAAGACCACTATCTGAGTTAGAGATAGATGAGAGATAGATGGGACACTTAGAGGTGGAAGAAGATAACGATGTTATGATGAAACTTGCTTTAGGTACAAGTAGAACAAAGAGAATGCAGACACCTCGAAAGTTGCTGCCTTGAGAAAGAACATCTAGTGTCAACAATCTCACTCCCCTGCATTGGATGCAATGCTGACTGAACTTCTGTTAATTGTTAACTTAGAGTAAATGAAAAAAGAGGTTGAGCTGCTAGACCATTGTGATTCATTTGCCCATCACAATGATTCATCTGAGGGGTAACCATCCTCTAAAATCAAATAGGTCCTTGACAATCTTAATAAAGAAATCACCGATGATGCTACCACAGAGGAAGTTGCTGAGGCAGGACTCTCTATACTAGCACAACTTGCAGTACAAAATGCTGCTGAGAATGAAAATACAACAAACATCTAGAATATAACAGTTGTTGAAGTTACTGCTCATGTACCTAATGATATAGAAATCCTTGCAGAACTTCAACAAGACATCATCTCTACATATACAGCTGCAAGAAATTTTGAAATACTAGAAGAAGCAGCCCTTGCTGCAGAATGTGAAGTTGGAGAAAAGCTGCTGGAAGAACTGTTAAAGAAGTTGTGGTTGGGACTACTATTGAGACAGCGTCAGTCATGTCCCGTTTTCTTTTCATAAAATATCAGAGTTCTTTCATTTTTGGGTGTGAAGAGAGAAAGGAGAAGAAGACGTACATGATATAAAATAGAAAAAAAAAAAAGAGGATAAGAAGTGGTACACTTAAAACATCGGATACAACCGATAAAATGGAGTTTGAAACCTTACGCAGTGGAAAAACATCAGGATCCATTACAAAGAAGGAGAAATACAGTTTTCTTTTACAAACAAACAACATAGCTTTAAAAATACAAAACCAGAAGATGGACACAACTGATAGGGCACCCCTCTCTCTACACATCAATATTCTCTTCATCTCCTGTAGTGTGAGTACAAAATATGGGTGAGTGCGTTGAATACACTCGTGGGGATATTTTTCTTGTTTTTAACAGTTATTAAGTAAGCATAACAAATCCAACATATACTAGTTTGACAAGTAGTCACAACATATAAAATGCATAGCACACAATGTTAAGAACACACGGCTCTAAAAGCACTCAACTATACTCGGTGCTTTTTACGGGCCACCAGTCCATCCCTAACGTATGGTACTTTTTACGGGCCACCAGTCCATCCCTAACATGACTTAGGACATCCGTTCACGTTTATCGTATTCATAAGCTTTGCATGAATATAGTAATCACAGCATATAATCACAGCACAGAGTTCAACTGTTCATTTATTAATTATGGAAACAGTAAACGTGTAGAGTTTAGAAGTTACCCCCACCTTTTTCGGTGGTTACCACATGAGTAGCGAGTATCAAGAATCAGATAACTCAAAGCTCAATCCAACAAGTATCCTACATAAGTTATGATGTTTTTTAGATCCTTTATAATATATAATTAAAGCTGTAAAAGACTCCGGCTGAGAAACGATCGTTAAAGACGCGATGGATCAAGAGCTCTAAAGATCAGAGTTCAAGAAATGAGAATGAATAATCAGTCAAATAGGCTGAGATGATAGAGAATGAAATTTGGGTCACGACGGAAAAAGAATGAGCTCAATTGGAGTTAAAACGAGCTCAAACGGAGCATTTTAAGTTTAGGGGTATTTTGGTCAAAGGGTTGACTTTGACCGGGCCCACGATCCCCGGTCAACGACGTCTCATCGGCAACGACTCGATAAAGTCGAGCGATGAAAAAAACGGGGTTCGGATCGAAAACACGATGCGTCGGGGCACGCAAGGACCCGGTGCCGGGTGGGAAAACCTGGCGGTCTCGGCAACCTCTCGGCAGCTGTGAGTTTTCTCGACAGCATTGGGAACCCGGCTCGACAACTGCCGAGTTTTCTCGGTAGTGTCGGGGACTCGGCTCGGCAGCATCGGGAACCCGATTTGGCAGCTGCCGAGTTTTCTCGGCAGCGTCACATCCTCTCTCGGCAGCGGGTGTTCATCTCTCGACGGCTGCCGAGTTTTCTCGGCAGCCCGGCACCCGGTGCTCCCGACGTCGCCTGCTCGACCAACCCCTCTTCCTGGCGCCACCTATTGCGGCGGAGCCACCCTGGGCCGCCACCACCTTGTCCGCTGGAAAGCTTGCACCGCCGGCTACCACCTCCAACCATTCCTCACCAGATTCTGGCGGTGAATAGTACCCGAAAATCCGCCGCAAAACCCTTCAATTCACATATATATACAAAACCAAACCCCGACCTTCAAAACTCCGGCCGGTGACTTCCAGTCGCCAGCGACCACTCCCAACCCTTCGGCCGGCGACCCCCCATCGCCGGCAACCTTTCCCGGTCAGCCCAACACACACATACAGCCATATACACTTATGCGTATACTCACACACACACACTATCACACCTACAACTCATACACACATGCACGTATACATACATATACCTATTGTCCTTCTCCAGCGCCGTCATCCAGCATCTCATCCTTACCTCCGGCAGCCCTCCGGTCCTCAACTCCGGCAAGAATAGAGAGAAAAACAGAGGAGAGAGAAAGGTTGGTGCAAAGTTAGGGTTTAGGGTTTAGGGGCTGTTTTTCGCCGTTCTCCGACGAACGAGAAATCGGAATTGAATTTTGAGACCTATCCTAGATTCGTCTCGTCGAGACGAACGTCGTGTGCGAAAATCCACCAAAACCGACAACTTTCAGATTTTCCGGCCACCGGAGGCGGCGGTGCGCCGGAGACAGAAAAACGGGAAGAGAGAGAGAGGAGAGAGAAACTTACTTGTTTGCGTCGCTTTCATTTTCGTCGAAAAAATGAAAATGAAAACTTTGAATTGAATGAGCCCCTCATAAAATGGCAGAGGCAAATAGAGCTATAAGCCTAGCTTTTGTATGAACATCTTTATGATATGAGATTCATTATGATCAAATGTTTGCATTTTATATTTGTTATACATATGTTGATGCAATTGCCCAAATTAATCTATATTGTAGATAACATGGTGTGTGGTGCCACACAGAAGATCATGCTATCAGTTCCGTATAGATTATAAATAGTAGCTCACAACCAAGATGGATTTGGACAAACCATTGGAATGGTTGTAGTGTAATTTGGTATTAGTCTATCTTGACTATAAAGTTACACTAGTACATTTTGTATGTATTGAGCAGGACCATTTGAGGTTGTTCGATTTGTACTGACTATATAAAAGAACAAAACCTCTGTTATTATGGATGTGCGTCTTCTTAATCCCTATATAATAACGGATACATGTAATCAGTGTTTGTCTCTTTAATTTGCCAATGAGTGAGATTTATTAATAAATCAATAGGCTCGGTGAATTGGGAAATAACGTTGTTTATATGGTGTGTTGTTGATTATAGAAGGAATCTGTGTCCTAATTATTTAGGATGATGATGTCCCCTTGAGGAGCTCATAAGAATTATCATGTAAACCCTGCAGGTGGATTTAATCCGACATGATAATAAAGATGAGTGGTACTACTCTTGGAATTAGATATAAATTAATTAAGTTGTCAGTAACTTATTTAATTTACGGACATTCGATATCTTAAACACGGGAAAATAAACGTGCACATAATAAAGGAGCCCATATTGTAATATGGGATTAGGACGGTAGTTCAATTATAACTCCTTAGTGGACCGAGTTATAATTAATGGGCTTAAGTTGGGTGTTCGGGCTGAACACCCAACACCTAAGCCCATTAGGAGGTCCAACCCTAATTCCTCCTCTAGGTCCCTGTTGTAGTCTATAAATAACCCTAACATCAGCGCCTCCTAGAACACACGATTCTCAATTTCACAAGTAAAAGCAGATTCGCTAGAGAGAAGTGAGGAGGCGGGATTTCTGAACCTTTGGAAGATCGTCGCCCACACGACGTCCAAAGGAAAGAGATAGGTATATGGCAGAAGATCGAGAGGTCTAGATATCGATCAGTTTGTCTTCGTGAAATGTATGTTTTCTTCCGCTGCGCATGTCTTTATGGAACTCGATTCCGATCACATAGGGCCGGCGATCCGTCGGTTCCAACATTTTAAAAGTTACTATTTACCAAGTAAATTTAAATTACCATTCATTAAAATATTATTTTTCCTTTTTACCGTTTATCAGGATTTTACCCCCTTGTTTTACCTAATCTCCGTATTTGGCTCTTTTCTTCGCCATTTGAGCTACAGGTCTCTGATTGACCCCTAGTTCATTTCTATCTTCTTGTTTTTCCGTTACGCATCTCCTGGTATAAAAATATTCTATGTTTTACGTCTAAAATTTTATCCACCTAAAACATGCCTTAAACATATTTCTAAAATGCACGTAATTAATTAAACAGTCAAGAATCAACGTGCATAAAATATTTCAATTATGGGTTTAATTATTTAATTAACCAATTATGCTTCATTTTTGGTCTGGGGTGCTACATCCTTTACCCCTTAAAAGAATTTAGTCCTCGAAATTAAACGTGTACCTAATAAGGGTAAGTTGGGATACTTCTTCAGAATCTCATCTTCTAGTTCACAAGTCGCCTCTTCCCTTCCATGACGGCTCCATAGAACCTTCACATAGCCATCTCCCGATTTCTTAATCGTCGGGTCTTTCTATCTAATCTGGTATCCGTTATATATATATAAGCAAAAGATGGGTAGCTCATACATCCTTCAAAAGGATCATGATTACAAGGTGAGAACCACTACATATCTATCTACATATATAATACTAAGAGTTCATTGTTTGTAACCTATCTCTTAGCAGCCTCTAAGCAAGTAAAGGCAAATGCTCAAGCTTGGCCTGCTCCCGGCCTTGGCCTTTGTGCTGCATTTATTGGATTCTTAAACTTTTGACATTCGCGAGCTATATGTCCAGGTTCCCCACACTTATAGCAATTTTGGGTTCCATAGAGGCAGAGTCCCGTATGCGACTTTTCACACTTGGAACATGAGTTCCCTGGTCTAGAAGTAGAGAGAAGTGGAACATTGTTAGTCCTTGGAAATTTTTCTTGATCGAAGCTTTAACTTGGCTCGATCCACTTTCTCTTTCCAAGTATCTCATCACCCTTCTCGGTCGGTAACATGTCTAAGTGCAGATGAGAGGAGATCACTTGGGCTCTCTCCACGACATTGGCATAGGTCCTGTTTTCCTGACCTACCAAAATTGAACTGATCTCTGAGCGAAGACCCTTTTCAAAACGTCGGGCCTTCTTGTTATCAGTATCCACCAAGTGAGTGGCGTATCTGCTCAGATGGTTAAACCTCCACTCGTACTCTCCTATCGTCGAGCTCTCTTGATGGAGATGTAGAAACACTGTTTCCTTTTTATCTTTGTAGGATTGAGATATAAAGTGATGAGCCACCACATCCTTGAAATCCTCCCATGTCATCTCCTCCCTTTGAGCTGGCACTATGGTTCTCTCATACGAGTCCCACCAATGACTCGCTTCTTCGGTGAGTTGGAAAATTGCACAGGAGACCTTTTGTTCCTGGGTACATGTTAAGTGTCCAAATAACCGATCGAGTGACCTTAGCCACTCCTCGGTGTCAGTTGATTCACCTTTTCTATTGAACGTCAGTGGATTGAAATGCCGGAACTGTTCGTATATCAAATTCGGATCGGATCTTGATGGCAGGGGTGTAGTTCGAGTCACCTCGAAGTGTTGTGCCAGTCCTCTAAGGACAGACACTAAATCCATCATTGTAGCATCCACATTTTGTTCTGGTGGATTTACAGTTGTCGGATTTGCAGTTGGTGGCTGGACCTTTCGTGGTCGACCTCAAGGCATAATTCTAAAGACAACATGCGAGAACTAACCCTTATAATTTACCCCATGTAACCCAACAATCTTTAACAACAGATAAACTAATAACTGGTACTATAGTATCAGTAAACGTTACTCCATAAATCATATAATAATTTCAAAAGTTTTTTTATCATTCATTTATCATCGTAGCATAACATGGTCATGTTGGATAACGCATACCCAACTTGCATAAACTAACTGGAAAACACAACCTAAGTAAAACATCATGAAACACATCACTGACATCCACACATGGTTCCCTATAGACCTCAAGTATCAAAACCAACCTACGTATCACAACCACAAACCGGAAAACACACAAACTAGCTCACCCTGTTGTAAACAAAGGCCAATGGTAATCTCAACTATCAGTCACACAACTTCTACTAATGCAAACGACCATTTACGCACACGAGCTCACGTTGCTACAGTCAGCGGCCCTTGTGGTTACGCACATGAGCTCACGCAGCTGCAGTCAGCGGCCCTTGTGACGGCGGCCAAAAGCAATGCGTCGATTGTAGTGACGTCAAGAGGGTTTTTAAAGGATCTTTTTATCATGGTTGTAATGACGTTAAGAAGGTTTTGAAAGATCTTTTTCATCATGAAACTATATCCTTAACACCTCCTCAAACCTTAAACAATCTATATCAGATAAGCAAGTTAACACATAGCAAATAAACACTCATGATTAGGGAGAGACGCGTATAGAGAGAGGATAATGCTTATTCGTTTCTTTTCGAAAAGATTTTATCTTTTAAAACATGTTTTTTCTTTATAAAAAAAGCTCGAGTAAGTTCAAAAATGATAGAACATTGCTCTGATACCATTTGTCACGCCCCGTTTTCTTTTCATAAAATATCAGAGTTCTTTCATTTTTTGGCGTGAAGAGAGAAAGGGGAAGAAGGTGTACATGATATAAAATAGAAAGAAAAATAAGAGGATAAGAAGTGGTACACTTAAAACATCGGATACAACCGATAAAATGGAGTTTGAAACCTTACGCAGCGGAAAAACATCAGGATCCATTACAAAGAAGGAGAAATACAATTTTCTTTTACAAACAAACAACATAGCTTTAAAAATACAAAACCAGAAGATGGACACAACTGATAGGGCACCCCTCTCTCTACACATCAATATTCTCTTCATCTCCTGTAGTGTGAGTACAGAATATGGGTGAGTGCGTTGAATACACTCGTGGGGATACTTTTCTTGTTTTTAACAGTTATTAAGTAAGCATAACAAATCCAACATATACTAGTTTGACAAGTAGTCACAACATATAAAATGCATAGCACACAATGTTAAGAACACACGGCTCTAAAAGCACTCAACTATACTCGGTGCTTTTTACGGGCCACCAGTCCATCCCTAACGTATGGTACTTTTTACGGGCCACCAGTCCATCCCTAACATGACTTAGGACATCCGTTCACATTTATCGTATTCATAAGCTTTGCATGAATATAGTAATCACAGCATATAATCACAGCACGTAGAGTTCAACTGTTCATTTATCAATTATGGAAACAGTAAACGTGTAGAGTTTAGAAGTTACCCCCACCTTTTTCGGTGGTTACCACGTGAGTAGCGAGTATCAAGAATCAGATAACTCAAAGCTCAATCCAACAAGCATCCTACATAAGTTATGATGTTTCTTAGATCCTTTATAATATATAATTAAAGCTGTAAAAGACTCCGGCGGAGAACGATCGTTAAACACGCGACGGATCGAGAGCTCTAAAGATCGGAGTTCAAGAAATGAGAATGGATAATCAATTCAATAAGATGAGATGATAGAGAATGAAATTTGGGTCACGACGGAAAAAGAATGAGCTCAATCGGAGTTAAAACGAGTTCAAACGGAGCATTTTAAGTTTAGGGGTATTTTGGTCAAAGGATTGACTTTGACCGGGCCCACGATCCCTGGTCAACAACGTCTCATCGGTGATGACTCAATAAAGACGAGCGATAGAAAAAATGGAGTTTGGATCGAAAATACGACGTTGCGGGCACCGGGATGAGTACGGACCCGACGCCGGATGGGAAAACCTGGCGGTCTCGGCAACCTCTCGACAGCTGCCGAGTTTTCTCGGCAGCATCGAGAACCCGGCTCGGCAGCATCGGGAACCCAGCTCGGCAGCTGCCGAGTTTTCTCGGCAGAGTCGCATCCTCTCTCGGCAGCTGGCAAGTTTTCTCGGCAGTGGGTGCACATCTCTCGGCGGCTGTCGAGTTTTCTCGACCAGCCCCTCTTCCCGGCGCCACCAGCCGCGGCGGCGCCGTCTTGGGCCGCCACCACCTTGTCCACCGGAAAGCTTGCATCGCTGACTACCACCTCCGGCCATTCCTCGCCGGATTCCGATTGTGAATTGTACCCGAAAATCCACCACAAAACCCTTCGATACACACATATATACAAAACCAAACCCCAACCTTCAAAACTCCGGCCGGCGACTTCCAGCCGCTAGTGACCACTCCCAACCCCTCGATCGACGACCCCCCGTCACCGGCAACCTTTCCCGATCAGCCCAACATACACATACAACCGTATACACTCCTGCATATACTCACACACACACACTATCACACCTACAACTCACACACACATACACGTATACATACATATACCTATTGTCCTTCTCCGGCGCCGCCACCCCCGGCGGTGCCGGCCCTCCAGTATATCATCCTTACCTCCGGCGGCCCTCCGGTTCTTAACTCCGGCAAGAAGAGAGAGAAAAACAGAGGAGAGAGAAAGGTTGGTGCAAAGTTAGGGTTTAGGGTTTAGGGGCTGTTTTTCGCCGTTTTCCCGTGAATGAGAAATCGAAATTGAATTCCGAGACCTATCCTAGATTCGTCTCGTCGAGATGAACGTCATGTGCGAAAATCAACTAAAACCGACAACTTTCAGATTTTCCGGCCACCGCCGGCGGCGTCGCGCCGGAGACAGAAAAACGGGAAGAGAGAGAGAGGAGAGAGAAACTTACTTGTTTGCGTCGCTTTCATTTTCGTCGGAAAAATGAAAATGAAAACTTTGAATTGAATAAGCCCCTATTTATTGATTTTGAAAGTTACTATTTACCAAGTAAATTTAAATTACCATTCATTAAAATATTATTTTTTCTTTTTACTGTTTATCAGGATTTTACCCCCTTGTTTTACCTAACCTCCGTATTCGGCTCTTTTCTTCGCCATTTAAGCTACGGGTCTCCGATTGATCCCTAGTTCATTTCTATCTTCTCATTTTTTCGTTATGCATCTCCTGGTATAAAAATATTCTATGTTCTACATCTAAAATTTTATCGACCTAAAATATGTCTTAAACATATTTCTGAAATGCACGTAATTAATTAAACAGTCAAGAATCAACGTGCATAAAATATTTCAATTATGGGTTTAATTATTTAATTAACCAATTATGCTTCGTTTTTGGTCCGAGGTGCTACAATGTCCATTCTGAAGACCTAAGGAAAATCTATTGTTGAGACAGTACTTGCTGAGGATGTTAGGAAAAAAGTATTGTCGAAAGATGATATGCAGCTAGAGTCATCTCTAAAGGAGATTTATGCTGCTTCTAGAGCTAATACATCTAATCTTTTTTTCGTTAATGTAGAAACTTTGTCAGGACAGGATATAGCAGCTGATAAAGATACATCCCCCGCTTAGGATACGACTCTGTTTTCTAAAGACAAATAAGCTCAAGTTGCTGCTCCAGACCAAGATCCTGAAGGTAATGGAGATGAATCTTCTAATGATGATGATGATGATGATAATGATACTGGTAATATTAGCCCACCTATTCAAGGAGCAACAGATTTTTGAAAGCCAAATCTAAAGAGAGCATCAAGAAAAAGATTGAGGAAGCAAAGATTTGCGCTCATTGAAGAGCAGTTTGTAAAGACAGCAGTGCAATTTTCCCTGGCAGACACATAATCTATTGTTTCATATATCTTGATGCCAAAGGATAACCCTCGAAAAAAAGCCATGAAAGTATGTCACTTTCTATTCAGGACATCTCTTTTCAAAATATCATCACCGCTGCTCAAGACCTGGTTTGAGTCTTATGAGATCACGAAGTCAATATGGCAAACAACATTCATCCAAACGACAAATCTCATGCCCTTTCCATGGAGAATCTCAAAAAAGATACGATAGAGATTTCTAGCAGGAAACAACGGAGCTTGAATGTAGAATGGAACTCTCAAATCTATGATCGTCAAAGAGTTAAACGAGAGGTGAAAACAACTAATGAAGCACAAGATAAATCCTTGAAGGATATACAATATACTTTTGCAGCACACTCTCTAGAGCTGAATTCTTTGCAAGAATGAGCCTCTTATCAAGAGCATGGCTCACTAAATTCTAACCTGGAACTGGTTGTTGGAGAACTCAGAGATGTTATGCTCAAAACATATCCTCAACATGCCCTAATTGACAAAGTAGCAACTATTTTTTCAAAGAAAGCCTCGGTTGATGATGATAAAAAGGGGGAAGAAGAACAGAATAAGAAAAAAAAGGATGATGCTAAGATTACTACTGTTGTGGATGATGTTATGGAATCTTTGGAAAGAGATGATGAAGATGATGAGGACTTGTTGACCTGCAAGAAATGAAGGAGATTTGTATCTACCTCTGGTCGAAGTCCTCCTGCAAATAAAAGAAAGGATGATGAAGGAGAAGGTGTAGCTGGCCCTGCTGCATCCAATGCAGCAAACAACGCTATATCTAGATCGTCTGTAAGAAAGGATATAGCAAACCCACATCCCTAGCAAAGGAGATCTAATTGGCAACAACCACCTCAAAAGAACAAACCTCTAAGCAATGTTGTTGTTCGAAGGTTAGATGAAGATAGATGGAGACAATTTAAAGCTGTTGATGAAGAAAAAAAGAGAAAATAGATGTCTGGATATCCAGACTTGGTGTTGTTGAACCCAAAAGTACTGAGCTGATGAAGAAAGTGGATGATGCCTTATATTAATATCCACTACAAGACGTTCCATGTTTTGATCCAAACAATACATCTGCAGAAGTTTCAGTATTACTGGTTCAAAGACCTCTCAAACAAAGACCTCTCAAAGAAAGCATCGCATGGGATCTAAAACACTTTGACAAAGTAACTCTCCCCAAGAACAGAAATCTGATATTTGAAAAAATCATCCTATTCAAAAGAGTTGAATTCTTAAGGTAGTTCAGATACCCATGTCAAAAGAATTGCTTTGCCAGCTATGACACATGTTTTTCCACACTGGAGAAGTATAAGAAGTTAGTTAGAGCTAGAGAGCAAGAAATATAGAAGCATCTGATAAGCAAAGTGAAAGAAGGCAAAAAGATATATTTCTGTGAAGACTATTGGCTAAGGTGGATTCAAGTACCAAAGATCAACAACAACTTGAAGAATCCTACCAAGAATCAACTATAAATTGGTGGAAGTGAACAAAATTGGAAAGAAGAAGACCTGAAGAAAGCTTAACCAAGAGACAACTCTTTCGCTAATAATTCTGAAGCCTTGAAGATTTTTGAAGACATGAAGACCAAGATTATCAGCTTACTATACTTCAATGTATTAACCTTTGTAAACTACACTTACTGTTTTTACTTTTACAGCTCTCCATAACTTGTAACCCCCAACTCTCTTTATAATCAAGATATTCTTTGACCGATCACGTTCACAACTTACTTTGTGTATGCTTATATTCTTAAAAGTGCATGATAGATATATTTGCTTGAGTTATGTGTTGATAGTTTATAGGATAGGCCGTTAAAACGTGCTCTCTTAGACTAGCAGTAAGTATGCTCTGACACATATCTTATATATCTTAGATTTTAAGCCTTATACTCTGATACATTAGTTTAGGATGCTTTAATTTATGTGTTAAGAATGCTCTGATATAGTAGTATAGGACTCTCTATATACATCCTACGTAATCTGTAAACATTTTGTTATAAAGTATAAAATGCTCTCATACTCTGCAATGAACTGTATAATGTAAAAGTTTGTCATCATAAGAAATGAGGAAATTGTTAGGATATTATTGTTTAAATTTTGATGAGACAAACCACCAATATAATAGAAAAATAGAGTACCCTATTTTTCACATTGTTTAAGTAAAATTAGATTAGATTTTGAGTCTAGATTTTAATATGAAGAATGATGGAGTTCAAGATTCAGTAACTAGAGATTTGAAGTGAAGAAATGCTGCAAGCGGTAAGAAGTCAAGTTCTGCGAAAGAAGTAAGTTACTAGAAGAAGCAAATTCTAGAAGAGTAGTAAATTTAGTTACTACAGGTAGAAAGTTACAGTAGAAGAACAACAAGATGTATTATTGCAAGATAGAATGAATAGTTGTAGGAAGAAAGTGTTCTATCCTGACAAGATCAGAAGACAAGAAGAATGAAGTGAAATATTACTCATTCCAATGCAGTACGAGGAAAATCAGTAGAAGTCCAAGATTTAATCATCAAAACTAGCCAGTAGAGACAAAGTGATTAAAGCAGTATAGAGAACCATCAGATACGTGGCCTTACACACTGCTGAAACCTACAACCTAGTACAGCCAAATTAAAAACCCTAGAGTGTAAGATAAGGAACATTTAATGCAACTCCTCAGAAGCATTTAAGACGAGCTCTACAACAATAAGAGAATCAAATTCAAAATATTATGTCTCCCTTCAACGGGCATACTATTTCACCTATAAATAGAGGAAAACTTGACTGGAACAAATACTGAAATATCTCACATTTAAAGTGCAAAGCAAGAAGCTCTGAATTCTCAAAGCATTCATTTTCAAGTTTCAATCACTCAACCTCTAAGGAAGCAGTCAAACCTTAGTTCGAGCACAAGATTCTCAAGGTCGCTTCAAGCACCAATTGAAGAAACCTCATATACTTTTAACCTTTGTGTTGTGTGATTATGTTATTTTAAGTGTTCTCAGTTTATAGAAATTTGTTCCTTGCTGAGTGTTTAGCCTTAGGAGAAAAAAGAATTGTCTCTGTGTGAGTTTTAGGATACTGTGTAGGTCAGCCTTTAGGACTTAAGCAACCTCTGTGGAAGCTAAGTCTTATTAGGTGAAACTTGTTAGGTTGACAGTTGTAAGGTCTTGTCCTATAAAACAACTTGCTTAACGAAGTTCCTCATCGGAGAAGGAATAGAGTGAACATAGAAGGATCACACCACCTTTGAACCACTGTAAGCCTTGTGTGTTCTTTTTGTTTTAGCATTTCTAATATCTTAACTTGTTGCATTTATATCTATGATCATATTGCATAAAAGCTTTGCTAAAACTCATATTTGCAAATGTTTTCAAAATAAATTCTATCATATAAGTATAATTTTCCGCTACAAGGAACTCTTAGTTTCGGCAAGCAGTGTTGTATCCCAGCGCTGTAAGTTGAGACAATAATTCATGTTGTAAGCTTTCTAGGTTACAATGCAGTAAGTTCGAAAGTGTTTTTTGTAAAATCGTTAGAGGTTCATTCAACCCCCCTCTGAACCTTTGTGTCATTTGAGACCAACGGTCGTGATCTCTAAATCATGTTGGTCTGTATCTTAAGAAACAATATCTTATGAAACCAGTGTTCAGTCATGGTTAGTCGCAATCGACAGAGTCAACAATTGTAAGGGATTCAAGATTTTGATATGTGATAGAAAAAGCGGATGAAGCAATAAAATGACTAATTTTACAAAGAAATATTTCATAATTTGTAAACCATAATAAGAACATTACTCTCAATTTATCGTATTATGTAATAGATCAATTACTTTAATTTGATAATCCATTTATTTTGTTTGATTTATTGTGCCTTGAAACGAATTATTGACTCTAAATATAAATTAAAATAATTTAAATATACCGATAATATAATATAACTTCCTGTGCATCACACAAGTGCACTACTATTATATAATAAGAGTGCAAATGTCTTAATTATGTTGAAATAATAAAATATTGATAAATTCATGGAAACAAATATTTTTAAGGGTAAATTATAAAAATCAAGTCAAATTATGACCATTTTTGCATTAAGGTATCTGAACTTTAGAACTTTACTATACCATCACCAACCTTTGCGAATGTCAATAGATCGTCAAATGCTGGTGGTGGTCGAATATTCCCCCAAAGATGCTTATTCTCAAGGGTATTTTTATCTTTTAAAAGAGCTGGGGTGGAAAATAAAAATTCCAAAACATTCTCCAGGGGAATATTCTACCGTGGCGGCCTATATGTATCATTTGCAAAGGTTGGTGGTTGAACATAAAGATCCAAATTTCAGATACTTTAGTGCAAAAAGGGTATTAGTTTGACATGGTTTTTATAATTTACCCTATTTTTAAAATATTTTAAGAAATATCATATTCGATACCCAAAATATTATTCATTATGACATAAAAGTGCCTTGAAAAAATGAGATTAAATGAACATGTAATCTGCTTTTATATTGATAATTAACAAGATTGCTAAAATCTATTTAAAAAAATCATTCTAAAAAAGATGTTATTTGCAGATTATATGATTTAATTGAGCAATGATAAATTACAAATATCAAATTAGAAGTTTGGAGAAAAATAATAGAATAAAATTATTATTTCTGTAAACATTGTTACATATAAATATAATATATGATATGTCACTTGAGTAATCATAGAAGTATCAACAAGATAAATGTGAAAATCATATCAAACATTATAAGTATTAATGATCTATAATTAAAGATTATGTGGAAATTATTAAAGATGTTGCACACATATGTACGAAAAAGAGAAATGTGCCTTCTATACTTTATGGGCGTAAAAAAAATCTAAAATTAAAAGGAAAATTTTATAAAATAATCATAAAACATGGTTTATAGTATAAAATAGAATGATTGATAGTAAATATGAACATAACCATAAAACTAAGAATCATAAAAATAAGAATTTTAAGATGGTGAATTAATGCAATACATTAATTATGCAGGATAATAGAACAATTCAATGATATGTTTAAAATGGTTTAAAATGTGCTTAAGAGACACTTAGATGATCTTATTAAGTATAAATATAAGATAAAGACTAAAGTGTTTGAAAGACTATAAAATATTTGATATTCTAGAAGGGTATAAGGATATTTCAAGAAAAATAACAATGACGATTGAAAATAAAATTAGAGATTTGACTCAAATTAATGTATATAATAAGAGTATAAATGTGTTAAAATTGTGTTAAAATCTTTTAGGAAAAAATATCATATTTGGTCATTAAAATAGTATCCATTAAGGAATAAAGTGACTTGAAGAAATTTAGATCATTAAATGATTACTTAATCTACTTAATTTTTTATGAAAACTAACAAATGTGACTAATTGTTAAAAAATAATTCATTGATATTTACTTAATGAGTTAGAAGATGTGCAAAATTGTGTTAAAGATAAGTAGAAATATTAAACTAATGAGTCATACAATGATATAGTGAAAAAAATTCTCAAAATGTTTAGATAAGTAAATATATTTGATAATTGATAAAACAAGAATATTACCAAATTAGATCTTAATATATAAATATTAAGATCTTAAAGTAATTTTTGATAATTTTGAAAATTATAACTAGAATATTATAATCATTTTAATAAGACAAAATAACAATGTAGAATACAAAAAAGTTATTCAAGTAATTATAAAATGACTAAATAAACTTTAACTTTTGTACGAAATATCCAGATATCCCTTATACATCAAATACTCTATATCATTTTATCTTTATTTCGGCTTTCATTTTAAATTGTAATTTTCTTAAACTTTCTATATTTACAAATATGGACAATAAATATTATAAAATCATCAATAACATTTGAAATTATCAGATTAAATTTTAGATTAGTATTAAAAATTATCAACATAATTTTAGATTTTCCTGATTAAATTATCTTTTAATAAACATAACAATCAAAGAAATATGAAAATTAAGATTTAAAATTTTAATATTTTAAAATTAAAATTAAATTTTTTTTATTAAATCACATGTGTAAGTGATGCATTTCTTTTATCACAAGAGGGAAACACAAAGAATTTTTATATCTTAAGGGGTTGACGCATTTTACCCAAAATCAATCAATTGATTTGAAGATGACTTAAACTGTAATTATTATTAGTTACTTAACAAATAAAATAGAAATATTTTTTCTTAATTTTATGATAAAATAGAAATAAGATGTTTCTAAAACGTGAGTAAATTTTTTTTTTTTATATAATTTTTAACTAATTCTTGATTGAACTTTTAAGAAATTATTGTAATTAATGAAATTCTTATATCTTAAAAAATGGTACTTAATGTCTTCAAAAAAAATTAATAATAAATTATGTAGTTATAATATCTCACGTGTGTTATAGTAGTGTATATATATATATACACACTAATATAGGGTCCGTGTGATTCACGGGATTTAAAATTTGAAAATTTTAAATATTGTTTATACATTAAAATTAAATTTATGATTTGTGCAATACATATCGGCTAATATAACATTAAATATAACATAAAATGATATAAGTTGCATTTGTAGAGGATCATAAATAATTTTTTATTTATTATTTTGAAGAGAATTTATATTCAACCCACCCAAGATTTTGGTAAAATGTATGAATTCTATAGTGGTTGTCTTCTTGGATTAACAGAAAAATAATTGATGAAATATATGAACTTTAGTATGATCGTTTGTTGGGATTAAGTATTTGTAAGTCAACTAGTAGATTATGTGGATATGAAATTTATGTTGACGGAGCTAAACATTTTTTATGCTCTTTTGGATTTAAATTTGACTGGTGCACAATCTAGAGAAAAAATTGTGGACTAACAAGAAGAAACTGCAAATTAAGTTTCCATGAGGGTTAAAATGAATGATGAAGAATTCTAGATGAAAAATTGTGACTTATGTTCTACTGAAAATTTTCGTAAATATATAATTTTAAAATTACAGATTTGAATAGCACAGGTCGAAGAAAAAACAAGTACGTTAAAATCTTTGCTAAAGCATGAATGTGTATAAATCAATTATAAATTACAATCATCAAGTGGAGCATTTAAAAGATAAAAAATATAAACACAGTTGAACTTCCTAAACTATCATAAGAAATTGTTATCACAGGCAATCAATCAGCAGCAGCAGCACATGCATTCTATACTTTATTCTTCCATTTGACTGTGAGATAAAATATGTATAATAACGTACAAGGAAGAAATAAAAAAAACTAGCCTAAATTCGTGTATGAGAAACAATTATAAATGGCCCTATAAGAATACTAGGAAAACATGAAAGAGAATAAACGAAGAGAAGAGAACCACTCACTCACTCTATTATAATACTAATACATAAATACTAAAATCAATTTCTGATTGTAGATCCTCTTCTCACTCAGGGGCCAAAGATCTAATACATACTCAGTTGGGTTAAAGCTGTGCAAACAAAATCTCGTTCCACGTATCCGGAACACCAGGTAAGCACCAGTGCAAGCAATCCTGCACCCCCGGTGTGGCTTTAAGGCTGTAACGGGATATATGACCCTCGTCTCTCAACTCAGATAAAGCTGCAATATCTAAGAGTTTAACACGGGTCCCATCCACAGCATGTGCAGCAACAGGGTCACTTGAATCGTCTTTTAGAACTTCCTTGCCACCAGAGAGAGGGGTAGTATTGTCACAAGTACCTCCAGTATTCCAATCCCCGTTGAAAAAGTGTCTCGGTGAAAGAGAACGATAAAATGCTTTAAGACCTGGAAATAGCGGGAGTTGTGTATCCACCCAACGGACAATGCTGTGAGCTGTTAGATTCTTTGCACCTGCAATATCTGCAATCCTTCTATTAGTGTTGGGAACACCCCCAACATACATTATCCATCTATTAGCATTGATTTTTCCCCTGTTCCAGTGGTGCCCTGTATTCAGAACGAGGACATTGAATCTGTGAAGAAAGCGGCGCAGAAATGCCGGGGGTCGATCGAGGTGCATGGCGAAATCAGCAGAGTTTTTAATAGGCTCCAAATCACAGAGACTTGCTGACCAATAGTAGAGGATAGTGGTGTTGGTACTAGGGAACCGATAAGCCCATCCATCAGGCCTTACAGCGCCACGAGCTTTAACCAGACCATACTCATACCCCACATCAAGCACGTCAGGTCTTTCTTCCCCACCTGTCACCATGCACATTAGAGATTGGAATTGCTGTCGACCTAGTGAATCCCCAATAAAAGCCAAAGTTTTGTCCTGCATTCTGCTTGCAAGACATAGTATTTATCTCACAACTCAGAAATGTTTAAGAAATATTTAAAAATAAAAAAGGATGATGCAATGATTTATCTGTACGATGAGAAACTCCAAGTACTTATGCATAAATGCATGCACAAGTTAATAAATGTTTAATAAGTTGACTTGGATAGACATAAATCAATATCGCCTTAGAAATTCCAAGTTTCAGCAAACAATTAAAGAGTTTTTTCAGAAATATAGATGTACCTCTGCAGGAACTTGTGACCCGTGAACTCTTCCATTTTACAATCTTTGGGTTGCCAACGTAGCTTTTCATATTCGAAATCCAAGCGTTGTGTCAGGTGACAAGCCCACATAGATGACAACCATTGCTTACAACCAAAGCCAGAATATAAAGGCCGGTTATCATCAAAGACCCATTTACCTTTGGCATAATTGCAATCTGAAATATGTAAGAAAGGTTAGCTAATACAGTCTATGTCTTAAGTCATCATGGGAAAGCCTCTGCAGCATATGAACTATGCAATGTAGGTGATGGAAGAAGAGGGAAGGACAATGATTATATGGAAATGCAAATCACCGCAAC
The DNA here is from genome assembly GCA_954870855.1 of Scutellaria minor. NCBI lineage: Eukaryota > Viridiplantae > Streptophyta > Magnoliopsida > Lamiales > Lamiaceae > Scutellaria > Scutellaria minor. The sequence goes on along the minus strand of OX940731.1, from coordinate 9,678,407 downwards.
CCAAGAGACAATATTAAGTTGGAAACTTTCAAATAATTAATTTCTTCTTGTTTTCTCATTTGTTATATTTTCTTGGGAAAACTGGAAGATAATCAGAAACTATTTCGTTCAAAGAATACACTTTTATATAAAAAAGATTCATATTTCTTATATGTAGATGCATCCCATTCAATCAAATAGGTGTGTCTATCACAAATGCCTTCTTTTGGAACTTCATAGGAAATGTAGAATAAACAAGCATATTGGAAACTTTTTTTTTTTTTAATTTCAATGTGACCTTTGTTTCCAGTAGTAGCTGAAAAGTTTCCTGATTGCTCTGTTTTGACAGATGACCCTGCAGTCAAAGAGTTCTCTGGCACAATCTCTGCTTGTTTTGATTTATCTTTTCCTTCAGACAGTTCTTTGGATTCTGTTCCTTCCAAAACAGTAGGATGAGTTTCTGCATGAATATAAGATATTGAGAAACAAAGTCCAAACAATCAGAGTTTAAGAAGGAAATGCAGAATAGACAAGCCTGACGAAATTGTCTTAGAATGTTACCATTCTTTCCAGAAGCATCTGATAAATGTCCTTTTTGTTCTATTTTGATGGGTGTTTCTACAGTTGAGGAGTTGTCTGGTACAATCTCTGCTTGTATTGATTTATTTTTTTCTGCAGGCAGTTCATCTGTCCCTGATCTTCCAATAACACTACTAGGATTTTCTGCAAGTAGAGGATGTATTAGAAAAAGAGTGGAGAATCAGGAAATGTTTTTACAAGCAGCAGCTGGAATTGTTAGAACTGCAAGGCTACAGGATTGCTGATTATAAAAGAAATCTGGTAGAAGACAAACTTGTGATTAAGGGACTACAAACTCAAAGATATTTAAAAAATAAACATATAAATAAGTGCTTCAGCAGGAACAATTCATGTTGATCTCATTTTCTCCACAAAATGAGAGGAGACAGATTACAAATATAAAAAGAACTAGACCTGATCTAGGAACTAAAACCGTGTAGATGGAACCATGTAGATGAAATCCATGACCATCACAGATGTAAAAGACTCAATGCCACAATAATCTAGTGTCTACTGTGCCATGTAATGATGCCAATCATTACAATAAGTAAAACAAAATGAAAGATTATATTCCACCTTTGTTGGTAGTTTGCACATTCTCAGTATTGTCACTCTCAACTGGCAGTTCTATCTCTGAAGAATCAAATGATTCAACTTGTTTCGCCCTTGCTTGCATTGAAATATTGTTACTCTCTGAAATTTCTCCTGAACCTGCTCCATCTGAAAAACCTCAAGAGGGATTCAGGGCCACTAAAAATTAGATACCACACACAAGACTTTATTTATAATATTGTTATAACCTCACAATGCTACTATCACTGTAGCTATTCATAAATAAAAAAAAACAAGTAACTAAAAGAAAGAAAGAAAGAAAGAAAGAAAGAAAAAACAAGGCACTAAAAACATGTAAAGTCTTTCCAATTTTCTAGTCTTACCATGAATGAAACAGGACCACAAGGAGAACCATAACCATTCAAAAAAAGTGAAACATAAACCCAATGCTTTTAAGCAGATTTGAATATTAAATAATAAGTCTTTGAAAACTTTCAGTAATCACACTGGTACCTCAGGCATACACCAAAACAATGCAAATGTTCAAAATCAGGTCACTGAGAGCAGATAATCAGACTTCCAATGACTCAATAAAATTCATGCAGTGAGCACTATACCTTTGGTGACAAGTAAATGCAAGTGTAATTAAAAAAAAAAGTATAGTTTTTATATGCATTCCATATCTAAGTGTAAGATTTGTTCCTTTCGTTTCTGAAATCTTTTAGGTTTCAAAACAGTCATCTTATGGTCATGCACAGACCATGGAAATTAGGGATTCCAGCAAAGTTAAAATGAAAGAAGAAATCAATTACTTCTTATCTTGTTCAGATACAATTGTACTGCAGAACTATCTGCAATACCATGGTAATCCATGAAATGTTTACAGTGTGTTATAAAGCTTAATATAACATTCACGTATTTATTACAAGGTAAATTCCATGTTTTAAACCGATTCATTAAATAGCAGAAAACATAATGTGGCATGCAAAAGAAAATAGAGATCATGAAAAAAGACAAACCTAGATCCAGTTTGAGGACAGGACTCTGGCTTGGGACAAAAGATGTGAGAAATGTGGTCTTCGTCCATGCCAATACAAGCACAGTAGCACAAACTAACCCAATGAGGATGAGGGAGACCTGTGAGACCTTTAGTCCTTGAATAATGCCTCCTTTCATCCTTAATAAGTCTAAGTAAACAGATTCAGACTCGTCTGATCATGAAGATTGAATCATCACCTGAATACATCTGTTAACCATAGGAATCAGAACAAGTAATTCAAATGATTATTCATGAACTTCCACTAGTAACTACACTTAAGATCTCAAATTCCATTACGCTAAAATTACCATATCACATATTTGTGGAATATAAAATGCACATCCTATGGGCTAAGTTTTTTCAGTAAGAATTGTATGTGTCAAAGCTCAAAGATTCACAACTAATAAATGATAAGGAAAAACTGTAATGTGAAAATGATAGAAAAAAGGTCATGCTCTGTCAATGATATAAAAACGTCATGCTGCACCAATGTGCTACAACATAGAACTATAAATGAGAAATTTTAGACAACATGATAGTCACACTGAAATTCATATAATCGATAGCTCAGTTACCACAATGTTGCTGATTGAAAAATAGTTGATAAATCAATTACTTCGATTTAGCTCAATTTTAATCATCTTGGATATAATAATTAAACTTTAATTACTTGATGACATCTATAATATATTTCAACATTACTTTACTTGGAATATATACCAGTTGAAAATGTGCTTCCATTCCTCGATTCTAATTCACTTCACTAAATCCTGCAAATCTCTAATGTTCAGAATCTCGTCTACCAGCTTATGTCATTTTAATTCGAAAATGACGAACTGAATGATTCATAGCTCATCATACACTGAAATTCACCCAATTCTGAAGATAACAAATTGAAACAAATCGAATTAATTCAAAAGGCTAAAGAAATGTACAGCGCAAAGAAAAACCTTTACATCACGTATAGATGTGCAGACTTAGATCAATGGAACCCAAGGCAAACTAAGCATTCTATCAGAAACCAAACACCGAGCACTCTAACGGCATCGTTTAATGAGTTTTACCAGGAATCGAGAACCTCCACAGGTTACGGATCTCTCAGCAAAACACGAAATTCGTGCATAAAAATGTCGCATAGAGTCTACTTGTTCAGAAAATGGAATGCGCGTCCAATTGTGTGCGTAAGTGTGTGTGAGAGAAAGAGAGGTAGAGAAATGGAAACACAACGGCGGCAATACAGCTGCAGAGAGGGCGGACGTGCCGTGTACGGTGGAAATGACGGTGAGGACGGAGGAGAAAATCACACGAAAAAGGAAAATTTAGGATTTAATTATGAGAGAGAGATGGGAAGTGTGATATGGAATATTAGCCTCATTTTATTTATTTAATTAATTTAATTAGTGCTCATTAATTGTTAGGGGGAATAAATCTTGGATACAACACCACACCCTTTTATTCTTTGAAATTGCCATATATGCTTCTGTTTTAATTTTTTTTTTTTTAGTTTTAACCATTAATAATTAATGGTTCGTGATTATAAATTCGTACATCTATCCCCATCAACATGAATATTTTAAATCCTATTACATGTGATGTTTAATCATTTGGAGTTGGCGGCTCCTTTGATGTGTGTCAATCATACTTAGGAATGTCAATTTCCTTCAAACAATAATCGGGCAATTAAGTTTACAGATTTTTAGGTGTGTGGGTGGGATTGGTCGTAAATAGGAGTGGATTTAACATTTTTTGGGGCCTTGGGCAAGTCAATAGATGAGACTTTTTAATTATTTTTTAAATAATGAATGTAAAAATCAAATTGTAGATTTACTTTTATAGCTTTATAAATGCAAACAATTATTAAACTTTTAAAGTCAAATTTATCTAAAAAAAATCGTTTCCAATAGATTATTAAAAAGCTCAACCATATGATCTGTTTTTGACCATTTAATCTATTTTGAGATATATTCTTTTTTTGTTTTTTCAAATAATTTCAATACCTTGAAAAGTTAAATTGAAGTATAAATTTTTAGGTCTTGTTATAGGTTTTTCAATGATTTGTAGTTTTAAATTTTCAATTTTATAACTCTATTTTAGTTTTATAAAAATAATTTTATATACTCTAAATAATATTTATAAATATATATCTATTACACTATATAAGTATGGATGTTTCCATTTTTCATAATGTCTATTTTAACCCTCATACATAATTAAATCAAATCAAATCAAATTAGAGTCCTCATTAAAGAAAACTCTTTATTAGGGATAGTAGCATAATTTAATATTTATTTTATTTTTCTATTTGATTATAAAAACAAGAGTCCTTTACATTTTAAACTCTTCTTGAAAAAAATACATATTTTGATTATTTTTCTTTTATAATCTTGAACATTTTGAATCTTAAACTAAAATTAGTCTTATATTAATAAATATTTAAAGAACTTTTCAATGATATATTATAAGTATATTTAAAAAAAAATTATACAAAAAATTATATTATAAATTTAATAATTTTATTAAAGTATGTTATTATTAGAAATTATGTTCTTATGTTTTTTTTTTAAAATCTTATTTGTTTCTTTAAATATAATATAGTGACCTTCTTAGAGTTCATACAAATCACAATTCCTTTCTCAGAGTCCATACAAATCACAATTCTTCATATAATTTGATTAAATTCCTAATTAAAGAAAAATCCCCATATCTAATTCAATTAAAATCCTAATTATTTTATAAGTTAATTAGATTACAATTTGAATAATATCAATTTGTACGAAAATCAATATAAATCCAAAATTTTAAATTAAAAAAATAAGAAATCCTCCAAATCATTATGTTTTTGTGTATTAGGAAGGTTGTAATTTTTTCCAATAGATGACTAAACTTATACTTGGAGTGAGTAATTATAAGCTTTATTCTAAAAAAATAAAACGTAATTGTAGCACCCCGGACCAAAACGAAATATAATTTATTAATTAAATATTTTAACGCATGACTTAATAACTATGTGCGTATATTTGGACTGTCTAATTAATTACATGCGTTTCAGATACGTGTATAATGTGTGTTTCGGATCGATATTTTTCTTGGACATGGTATATAGAATAATTTTATACCATAAGATGCGTATTGATGAAACGAGAAAATAGAAACGAACTAAGGGTCAATCAGAGACCCGTAGCTCAAACGGCGACGAAAAGGGCAAATCACGGAGTTTCGCAAAATCGGAAGATATTTACGGTGAATGGAAACAAAGATATTTACGTGAATAGTAACGGAGATTAATCAACTGATGAATAGTGATGGGATATTTTGGATGAATAGTATTTTCGGAAAATCTATAAATAGGGGTGGTTTCGATTTGAAAATCACCGTTTTTCCGAACGAGCCGAAAGCGACGAAAACACATAAGTCTCTCTCTCTCCTCTCTCTTTTCCCGTCTTTCTGTTTCCGGCGTGCCACCGTCGGCGCCGCCGCCGGTGGTGGCCGAAAAATATGAAAGTTGTCGGTTTCGGCCGATTTTCACACACAACGTTCGTCTCGACGAGACGAATCTAGGATAGGTCTCGGAATTCAATTTCGATTTCTCGTTCACCGGAAAACGGTGAAAAAAGCCCCAAACCCTATTTCCACCACCTTCTCTCTCTTCGGATTTCTTTCTCTCTCTACCTCCTACTCGCCGGAGAAGCTGATCGGAGGTTCGCCGGTGATGAGGGGCTGTTGCTGGAGGGTCGGCGCCGCCGTGGGTGGCGGTGTCGGAGACGAATAGGCTGGTGTATGTATATATCGCATGTGTGTGTTAGTGTGTGTGCATGTGGTGGCTGTTGTGGGCGGCGCCAGGTGGCGCCACCGTAAGGGAAACTTTGGCCGGCGACGGGAGGTCGCCGGTGGGGCCATGGGGAGGCTGGTCGGCGACTGGAATAGTGAGTATGTGTGTGTATATAAGTGTACGTATGTGTGTATATATGTATGGTTGTGTGTGTTGCGCGGCCTACAGGTGGTGGCCGGCGACGGTAAGTCGCCGGCCAGTGTTTCCGGTGGCTGAAGGTGGTGGCCGGCGGCCACCTGCCGTCGGCCAAGGGCTGGGTTTGGTAGGGTTTATGTGTGTGTGTAAGCATGCAGGTATATATATATCTACTGTATGTGCGTTTGGGGTGGCCGAAGAAGGTTGCCGGCGACTGGGAAGTCGCCGGCCGATGTCTCAGGTGGCAGGGGGTGGTCGCCGACGACTCCCGAGTTGGAAAGGGTGGGGTTTGGTTTTGCGAATGTGATGACGAAGGGTTTTGCGGCAAAGTTTTGGGCACTATTCATCGCCGAAATCCGGCGAGGGACGGCCGGAGGAGGTATTCGATGGTGCAAGGTTTCCGGCGGACCTGGTGGTGGTGGCATACGGCGGCGGCGGCGCCGCGACCGGTGGCTCCGAGAAGGAGGCAGGTTGAGCAGGCCCGACGCCGGGAGCGTCGGGTGAGAGCTGCCGAGAAACTCGACCAGCCCATCGAGCTGAGCACCCACTGCCGAGACAGGACACGATGCTGTAGAGAAAACTCTGCAGCTGCCGAGAAACGTGCCTAGCCGCTGGGTTTTTTCACCCAGCGCCGGGTACGCGCGTACCCCGTCGCTCGCGATGCCGTGTTTTCGATTCGAACCCCGTTTTTTCCACTGATCATCTTTTTCGAGTCGTCACCAACGAGATGTCGTTAACCGAGGGTCGTGGGCCCGGTCAAAGTCAAACTTTTGACCAAAATTTCCAAAATACCCCTAAACCTAAAATGCTCCATTTGAGCTCGTTTTAACTCCGATTGAGCTCATTCCTTTTCCGTCGTGATCCAAATTTCATTCTCTATCATCTCAGCCATATGGATTGATTATCAATTCTCATTTCTTCAACTCCAATCTTTAGAGCTCTCGATCCGTCGCGTATTTAACAACCGTTTCTCTGCCGGAGTATTTTACCGCTTTAATTATATTTTAAGGATCTAAGGATACTGTAACGTATGTAGGCTATCAGTTAGATTGAACATTGAGACACGAGATTCGAGATATGAGATCTGAAACACGAGGTTTGAGACAGGGGATCTGAGACACGAGATCTTTGGTACTCGCTACTCACGTGGTAACCACCGAACGAGGTGGAGGTAACTTCTAAATGCAACATGTTTATTGTTTTTCATAATTTATAATTGAACTGTTGAACTCTACGTGCTGTGAATATATGTTGTGAATATTATGTACATGCATACTTTATGATTACTGTATTCATGTATAGCTTATGATACGATAAATGTGAACGGATGTCCTAAGTCATGATAGGGATGGACTGGTGGCCCGTAAAAAGCACCATACGTCATGGTAGGGATGGACTGGTGGCCCGTAAAAAGCACCATGCGTCACGTTAGGAATGGACTGGTGGCCCGTAAAAGCACCATACGTTAGGAATAGATCAAGTATAGTTGAGTGCTCTTAGAGTCGTGCGTTCTCAATTATGTGCTATGCATTTTATATGCTGTGACTACTTGCCAAACCAATATATGTCGGATTGTTACGCTCACCTAATAACTGATAAAAAATATGGAAAGTATCCCTACGAGTGTATTCAACGCACTCACCCCTATTCTGTACTCATCCTACAGGAGATGAAGCGATTCATGATGCATAGAGAGAGGGGTGCCCTATCAGCTGTGTTTTTTGTCCAGATTTGTCTTTTAAAGCTTTGTTGATCATTTGTAAAACCGAAAACTGTATTTCTCCTTCCTTGTGATAGATCCTGATGTTTTTCCACTGCGTAAGGTTTTAAACTTTTTTTTATCGGATGTATCCGATGTTTCAAGAGTTCTGCTTCTTATCCTCTCTTTTTCTTTCTATTTTATATCATGTCCGCCTTCTTCCCATTTCTTTCTTCACGCCCAAAAATGAAAACCTTTGATATTTTTAACGAAAAAAACGGGACGTGACAGTAATTGTTATTTCACTTTAACCTTTTATCATTATATTTTAGTACTTGTAATTTTCTAGAAAACATTATTCATCCCTCAAAAGTGAGTTTCACGTGCATACATTTCATGTTGTTTTTCCCAACTAATAGCTAATGTTAGGATTCAAATAAAAACCAGTTTACTGACTATAAAACCAAAATTCAAACTAAAATTCAATACCAACAAAGCTTTTAATTCACTTTCTTCCAATAACAAACTAATTAATTTTAAAAATGAACCAAAAAGAAATAGTAATAATAATAATAATAATTGAAAATTATATTTTAATTATTTATCTAATTATAAATTTTAATATCAGAAGAACATAAACTAAAAAAAATACGAAGTTGCATTCACTATGGAGCAACAAGATTTGAGTATGAGTCTCTCACTTTTTGTTGTGATAATGGAAAAGTTAAACTTGCAGCTTCAAAAGTTCTAGAGAAATTGTACGAATTATGCAATCAATCAGAAGAGTCTGTTGGTTTTCAAAAAAATATACGTTCATACAATTTCATATTCTCATTCACTTTATTTGGAGTGAAATTGGATAAAGAGTTTGTTTCGACATAACGAGGAGTTTTCACTTTTCAAGTACAAGAAATGATTTGTCATTATCTCCCAAGTTTGAGTCTTAATAGAAACAAACCAGCTAATTTTCAGTTATATTTTTTTGATACTGAAAATGAAACTAAGAATAGAATGTGTCTTAATTCACATGTATTAGAAGGAATTTCATATGCCAAAATATTTAGAAGACTAACAGAGTATTCTTCTTTAGATGATGTGCAACTTTGTCTCACAAAAGATGTGAGATTAGATCAGCGAGTTTATAATGCTCCGACAACAAATCAAGTTGCAGCTATTTGGATTGAGGAAAATAATGATAATGTAGGGTTTCAACGAGATATTATTGTTAGTGCTCATTTTGGGGACCAATATAGAATAATGTATTATTTTGGATGTTATGACCCTTTACAATACCCTCTTCTATTTTCAAGAGGTGACACAAGATTACACCAAAATATTCATAAGGTTCACATACAAGAACATGTGCATGAAAAAGAGCAAGTTACATATTTATGTTATAATATATTTCAAGAACATATATATTTTAAGAAATAATTAACTTTTTTAAAAATTTAATTTTATTGGATTTTTTAATACACATACAATTGCATCAAATGTACCAAATGTCCTGAATGCTTCTAGACTTACTTCAAGATCTACTACAGAGAAAATTATCTCCCAAGAACAAGAAGGTATGTAATATAACATACGTATTCCTAAAAAATCTGTAAGCATACTTTTTTTTAAATAGTGATAAATTCAAGGAATCTGTTATTAAACACTCTAATATATTGTTAGTGAAACTATTTTACAATTGTGATGTTTCTAATTTGTATTGAAGTTGAGGGCGTGTCAACGTCTACATTTTTTGTGATTATTAATGTCACGCCCCGAAATCTTTTCATATTTTATCAGAGTTTTTATTCGGGCGTGAAGATAGAAAAAGGCAAGGGGCGCTTATCAAGACAGAAAGAAAAGAGCAAGGGACGCTAGAAGAAAGGGGTAAGGGACGAAGTGAATCTTTCACTTATCAAAACCGACCTCTGTCGATTACATTCGACAAAATATAAAATATACACAACAATCGGCCTCTGCCGAAGATAATCGGTCTCACTACCGATATAAACATCATGTGCAGCGGAAATACCTTCAGGATCTCACATCCTTACATGTATCAAAATATTACAAAACACAAGTTATCCAGAACATAGTTTGAAAATGTTTAAGAGACATCGTCTCATTACAACAAAACAGGATCAACACTTCCTCTCTCTCCAACTAGGGTTCCTCACGCTCATCATCGCCTGTAGTGTGAGTACAGATTAAGGGGTGAGTGCGTTGAATACACTCGTGGGGATAAAACCCGCCTCGCACAACTCATGTCAGAATTAAATACCGAAAAACTATTCTACAGTCACATTGTCACGGCACGTATAAATGCAAAGCAGATATTAGAAATGCCAAGGGACGAATAGGTGCGGGATTCCCCCGTCTTATCCTATAACGGTATCCCACCGTTAGTGCATTTCAAGAGGCTCACGACACTGTTAGGATGTATACTATAAGCCTAGTTTTTTGTATGAACATCGTTTATGGAATGAGAATCACATTGGTCATATGTTTGCATTTTATATTTGTTATATATGTTTATGCAATGTCCAATTAATTTATATTATAGATAACTTGGTGTGTGGTGCCACACAGAAGATCATGTTATCAGTTTCTTATAAATTATAAATAGTAGCTCACAACCAAGATGGATTTGGACAAATCATCGGAATGGTTGTAGTGTAGTTTGGTATTAGTCTGTCTTGACTATAAAACTACACTAGTACACTTTGTGTGTATTGAGCAGGACCATTTGAGGTTGTTCGTTTTATACTGACTATATAATAGAACAAGACCTCTGTTATTATGGATGTACATCTTCTTAATCCCTATATAATAACGGGCACGTATGCTCAATGTTTATTTCTTTAATTTGCCAATGGGTGAGATTTATTCATAAATCAATAAACTCGGTGAGTTGGGAGATAGCATTGTTTATATGGTGTTCTGTTGATTATAGAAGGAATCCGTGTCCTAATTATTTAGGATGATAATGTCCCCTTGAGGAGCTCATAAGGATTATCATGTAAACCCTGCAGGTGGATTTAATCCGACATGATAATAAGGATGAGTGGTACTACTCTTGGAATTAGATGTAAATTATTTAAGTTGTCAGTAACTTATTTAATTTACGGACATTCGATATCTTAAACACGGGGAAATAAATGTACACATAATAAGGAGCCCATATTAAATATGGGATTGGGATGGTAGTTCAATAATAATTCTCTAGTGGACTGAATTATTATTGATGGGCTTCAGTTATGTGTTCGGGCCGAACGCAGGATACTAAAGCCCATCAGGAGGCCCAACCCAATTCCTCCTCTAGGTCCCTGGTGTAGCCTATATATAGCTCCTTTCATCAGCGCCTCTCATAACACAGAACACAGATCACAGAAAACACGTGATAAGTGAGAGAGAGCGGAACTGATTTTTCTCGAAGGATCGTTGGCCACGCAACGTTCGAGAAGGGCTCAGAGGAATACATCAGAAGATCAAGAGGTCTACAAGGGTATGATTTCTTTCCGCTGCGATTTATCTTTGGATCCCGATTCCGATAGCATAGGGCCGGCGATCCGTCGGTTCCAACAGACACCTCCACAGAGTAGTAGAATAATAGCAGGGGACGAACAGAATGCATGATCGGAGGACCTCTGTCCTTCCACAGTTATATCATGGCACAACAAGTATAAACACAGCACTTAGTATTCCTCATTCATGCTTCATAATAGGGAAAACGGTAAACAGATTAAGAGTTAGAAATTACCCCCACCTCGTATAGTGGTTACCACGTGAACAAGTATCGGCGGATCAGATTTCACAAGCGAGTACCAGAGGATCCGATATCACAAGGCTCAACTCAACAAGTAGCCTACATAAGTTATGACGTCCCTTAAATCCTTAATAAATTATATATAAAGCTGTAAAAGGTTCCGTTGGAAATCGGTAGTTAAATACGCGACGGATCGATCGATCTAAAGATTGGGATTTTGGAAACAAGGCTGAAAGTCAAGTCTAAAGGTCTGAGATGATAGGAATTGGAATAAGGATCGCAACGCAAAAAGAATGAGCTCAATCGGAGTTAAAACGAGCTCAAACGGAGTATTTTAAGATTATGGGCAAAATGGTAATTTTGGTCAAAGGGGTGACTTTGACCGGGCCCACGGACCCCGATCAACGACGTCTCGTCATCGACGACTCGATACGGATGAACGACGGAAAGAAAACGAGATTCGGATCGAAACAACGGCGTCGGGTGCGCATGGGCGTGCACGGTGCGCGCGCGGCTCCCGGCGCCCGACGGCTGCCGAGTTTTCTCGGCAGCGGGGCGTGGCTCAACCCGGCTGGTCGAGTTTTCTCGGCCAGCCCTTCCCAGCTCTTCCCGATGGTGGCCTGCTCGAGCAGGCCACTTCCCAGCGTCGCCCGGAGCGGTGGCGCCACCTCCAGCCACCACCACCTACCTCGCCGGATACCTCGCACCGCCGGCTACCTCCTCCGGCTGTCCATCGCCGGATTCCGGCGGTGAATAGTACCTGAAATCTCGCCGCAAAACCCTTCGAAGTCACATTTTTCCAAAATCTAACACTTATCTAAAAGCTCCGGCCGGCGACTTCCCGTCGCCGGCAACTTCCCGTCGCCGGCGACCCTTTCCTGAGCCTTGGCCGGCGACCCTTTCCTGAGCCTTGGCCGGCGACCCCCCGTCGCTGGCCACCTATTCCGGCCATCACAAGCCACATACACAGCTATATATACATATATATACACCTCTGTTTACACACACACACGCACATGCATGCATACACATATATATATCTACTGTCCATCTCCGGCGCCGCCACCCACGGCGGTGCCGGCCCTCCAGCTCGGCACCCTTACCTCCGGCGGTCTCCGGTCATCATCTCCGGCGAGAAGAGAGAGAAAAACGAAGAGAGAGAGAAGGTGGTGGAAAGAGTTAGGGTTAGGGTTTAAGAGGCTGTTTTTCACCGTTTTCCGGCGAACGAGAAATCGGATTTGAAATCCGAGACCTATCCTAGATTCATCTCGTCGAGACGAACGTCGTGTGCGAAAATCATCCGATTCCGACAACGTTGAAATTTTCCGGCGACCGGCCGGCGGCGGCGGCGCCGCGCCGGCGGTGGCCCGCCGGAGACAGAATATCCGAAATTAAAAGACGAGAAAGAAGGACTTACGTGTTTTTGTCGGGTTCAGCTCAATCGAAGAAACGGTGATTTTCGAATCGAAACTACCCCTATTTATAGAAGTCTGGAAATTACTATTCACCGAAAATATCCGGTTCACTATTCATCCAAAATATCTCCGTTACTATTCACCAGTTGACTTTTCTAAATTACTATTCACGTAAATATCTCGGTAAAAATCTTGGTAAAAATCTTGGTAAATATCTTGGTAAATATCTTCTGATATTTCCGAAACCTCGTGGTTTACTCTTTTTATCGTCGTTCGAGCTACGAGTCTCCGATTGACCCCTAGTTCATTTCTATGTTCTCGTTTTTCTATTACGCATCTAATGATATAAAAATATCTCCTATCCCATGTCTAAGTAAATTATCCATCTCATACTCACGTTAACACTTATCTGAAACGCACGTAATAAATTAAACAGTTAACTCATACGCACATAATTATTAAATCATAGATTTAAATATTTAATTAATCAATTATGCTCGTTTTGATCCGGGGTGCTACAATTAATTTCTCTAAAAATGGCTCCATATATTGTTTGCAGATTTAGTTAAAATTTCTAGAATCATTACATTTAAGAAAAAAAACTCAAATAATGTGTAAATCATATAAAAATTATACATACTTGTACACTCAATTAAAGGTTTCCTTACAACTCATATTGTTAAAAGCTTTTCCTCAATGCTACAAAGAAAGTCATTTATCTTTCTTCAGTGCTGAAGAACATTTTGCAACGTTGATTTTAATTCTATTTTTATATCACCAGTTTTCGGTTAATTCTTCTTCATTTTTTTATTTTTTGGAGAATCTTCATTTATATGTTAGTTTAACTTATTAATTCAATAAAATTTACTTCTTTAGCTTAAATCACAGATTTAAAATTTGAAATTTTGGTATTTAATAGAAAATTAAAAGTTTATGTTCATTCTAATCATTCCAACCATTGTTTCTCATAATCAGTCACTGTAAAAAGAAATGCAAAGAGAGTCTCTTGCAGAGAATACAGTTGTTATAAGATGCAAATTAGAGATCCAAGACACTCTACTCTATTATTTGCGGGAAGATTGTTGCAACAATATGTAGTTGATAGTTATATAAAATTGGAGACAACAAGATTATAATACTAAAATCGTTGTCTGCCCACGTGTTATACCAAACTCATTTTTCTACCTTTTTTTATACATTAAAGACTAATATACCCTTTATAATCTTTTTTTTACATTCAAGATTAAAATAACCTTATTAAAGGATGAGAAGGATTAACGCAATACGACATGAAACAAAGTTGAAGGCTGATCAACATATAATTTTTACCTTCATATTAGAATTTATTAAAAATGAAAATGGGGGAGTTGTCTTCATTGATGGAATAGGGGGAATTGGCAAGACATTCTTTGTTTGAATTGAATTTGTTTAACTTTTTATTTTATCTTAATTTATTATTATTTAACTTTCTTGGATTTAAATTATAGATCTATCATTTTTGGTTTACTTTTATTTAGTTGCATTTTCATTTTATATTTAATTCTTTTTTAAATGATTGTATTACTTTTATTTGGTTGCGTTTTCATTTTATATTTAATTCTTTTTTGAATGATTGTATTACTATTATTTTTTTGTGATCTCATTTTATATTTAATGTTTTTTGAATGATTGTATGTTTGAACAACCGACTCCAAATATAAACGGCGTCAAAGAAAACTTGTTGAAAAAATAGAAGATATGTAAATCTTAATGATGCTAAGAAAAAACTATATAGAGAACGTGTTTTGCAGAATCGTGAAAAGAGACAAGCAAATGTAATTTACAAGTTCAAGCGAATCTAAGTAACTCTAAAGGTATATTTTTTAATATTCTTTAAACATATCGTGTTGAGAATTTTTTTTCCTGCAACATTTATTGGTGGCCTAAGGGATATGCGACAGAGATATCTTGATGCATTGGCTAAGTCCAAAGATATGAAAAACCATATCTATTTATCATCATGACTTGCAATCCTGATTGTATAGAAATACAAGAAAATCTATATGAAAGTCAAAAAGCTCAAGATCGCCAAGATTTAGTTGTGAGAGTTTTCCGAACAAAATTGCATGACTTGAAAGATCAATTATTTAAGAACCCAATTTTCAGAAAAATTACAGCACATGTTCATGTGGTGGAATTTCAGAAAAAAGGGGACTACCACATGCTCATCTTATAATTCTAAAGGATGAATATAAAATTCATACAGCTGACTAGTTTGATAAGTTTGTATGTGCTGAAATTCATAATGAAGAAAATAATCTTTGAATATATGAATTGGTGAATAAACACATGTACATGGACCGTGTGGTGAAAAAAATTCGAAAATTCATGTATGTTGAGAGATAAGTGCAAATGTCATTATCAAAAAAAAATAGAAACTCATTGAAATATTTGTATCAAACTATATTAGTGACAGATTCTAAGAAATCATTAGTTCAGTCTCTAATTTTAGAGATTTATTATCTCTATTAACTGAATTTTCATCTCTAATACAGAATTGAAGATCCATTAATATTAATATAATTAGAGGTGCATCATGTATGTATGGATGATGTCTGTATCTGATATTTCACTGTTAACTTGTAAGTAATCAAATGCTAATGTTATAAAATTTTATGTCATTCTCTATCTTTAATTTGTTTATATTTCACCAAATTTTAGTGACTTATTTCCTCTCTAATCTGTAGGTAAGTGCAAATGTCATTATCCAAAGACCTTTTTGTGAAAGCACTATACAAGACAAAAATAGTTATCAAATCTACAGAAGACGAAAAAATGAGGTGGTTGTTCAAATTCGCAATGCTGAATTGAATAATCAATGGGTGGTTCCTTACAATCCATATTTGTTGTCTAGATATAACTGTAACATCAATGTTGAGATATGCTCAGGGTGACAGCTGTAAAGTACCTTTACAAGTATATTTACAAAGGTCATGATAGAGTCGCAGTTAATATAACCTAAAATGATGGTGATAAAGTTGAATACAATCCGAATTTATATATTTTGGTGAGGTAATGGAACTCAATATCATTATAAATCAATCCTCTGTAGAATTATAAGATAAACAGATAATGAACGGAAGAAAAAAAGAAAAATTAAGAAGACAAAAAACAAGAAATGCATCCACATATCTGGCGATGAGAAGAATAATACAATTAAAGATTTATTAACCAAATCACGAAGAAAAAAAGACTAAGACAGAAAAGAAGATCAAATAAGGTATATTTAGTTGTCAAATTAGAATTATAATCTTTCATTTTAGAAATTCGATACTTATTATTTTTTTTAATATTTTAATTTGTAGGAATAGAGGAATTAGAATTTATAATCGAATACAATAATATTTTTTAACATTTTTTTGACGACTCCCAAAATAATATTTTTGGTATATTTGAATTTCACATTGAATTATACTCATACTTAACTACACACAATTTCGAGGATCTCATGATATTTTTCCTAATAAATTATTGTTGTTATGATACATATTTTAAATTGAAAAACATTAATTTATAATAATCTAATGTTAAATAATTCGAATACACTTCAATAAAATAATAAAGAACAAGTAAAGGGAAAAAAACCACGCAATCAACCAAATAATAGGTGTCAAAAGTTTTTCTCTCCATGTGCAACACACGTGTTCTCAACTAGTAAACATATATACGCACATGTACATATTTGGGGAGTGAAGGCCTGAAGAATCTCTTTCTCACCAACTTTATTACTTTTTTGCATAAATATGAGATATTATAAAAAGAAAAGAAAATAAATTCGTACAAGAGGAAAAAGATATAAGAATGAGCTGGCCACACGTCGACTAGTCTCTACGGAGGTGAACCTCATTAAAACTTTAATATAGAAAAATCTAAAGAAGAAAACTTATATTGGTAAAAAGAGTATCATGCATATACTATAGAAATCTAAAAAGACTCATTGTCACGCCCCAGAATCTTTCGTTAAAAATATCAGAGTTTTTCTTTTTGGGCATGAAGAAAGAAAGGGGAAAAAAAGATGAACATGATAATAAATAGAAAGAAAAGGGAGAGGATAAGAAACGGTAGTGTCACGCCCCAAAATCTTTCGTTAAAAATATCAGAGTTTTTCTTTTGGGCGTGAAAAAAGAAAGGGGAAGAAGGCGAGCATGATATAAAATAGAAAGAAAAAGGAGGGGATAAGAAATGGTACGCTTGGATCATCAGATACAACCGATAAAATGGAGTTTTGAAACCTTACGCAGTGGAAAAACATCAGGATCTTTTACAAAGTGAGAAATACAGTTAACATTTTACAAAACGTGGAACATCGTTTTACAAAAGAATCAACATAGGTTTAAAGATAAAACCGGAATCATGGACACAGCTGATAGGACACCCATTTCTCTACGCATCAAGATTATCTTCGTCTCTTGTAGTGTGAGTACATAATAGGGGTGAGTGCGTTGAATACACTCGTGGGGATACTTTCCAAGTTTTAATATTGTTAAGCCGATCACACATTAAATAGATATACTAATTCAACAAGTAGTCACATCATATAAAATGCATAGCACACAATGTGAAACACACGGCTCTAAGAGCACTCAACTATACTCATTGTATTTCTAACGTATGGTGCTTTTTACGGGCCACAGTCCATCCCTAACATGACGTATGGTGCTTTTTACGGGCCACCAGTCCATCCCTATCATGACTTAGGACATCCGTTCCCATTCATCGTATCATAAACGTTGCATGAAACAGTAATCACAAAGTATGCATGTACATAATAATCACAACATGTATTCACATCACGTAGAACTCAACAGTTCATATATCAATTATGGAAAACAATAAACATATTGAGTTTAGAAGTTACCCCACCTCGTTCGGTGGTTACCACGTGAGTAGCGAGCATCGAAGATCTCGTATCTCAGATCCCGTGTCGCAAACCTCGTGTCTCAGATCTCGTGTCCCAATTCTCGTGTCTCAGATCTAAAGGTCGTTAAAGGCGTGATGGATCGAGAGCTCTAAAGATCGGAGTTGAGAAAACGAGAGTGGATATCTAATCCATATGGCTGAGATGATAGAAAATCAAATTTGGGTCACAACGGAAAAAGAATGAGCTCAATCGGAGTTCAAACGAGCTCAAACGGAGCATTTTAAGTTTAGGGGTAAAATGGTAATTTTGGTCAAAGAGTTGACTTTGACCAGGCCCACGACCCTCGGTCAACGACGTCTCATCGGCGACGACTTGAAAAAGATGAGCGGTGGAAAAAATGGGGTTCGGATCGAAAACACGGCGTTGCGAGCGACGTGTCACGTGCGTACCCGGTGCCGGGTGAAAAACCCGGCGGCTTGGCACGTTTCTAGGCAGCTCACCACCCGGCGCTCCCAGCGCCGGGCTGCTTAACAGCCCCTCTTCCTGGCGCCACCAGCTGTGGCGGTGCCGCCGTATGCCACCACCACCAGGTCCGCCGGATACCTTGCATCGCTGGCTACCACCTCCGGCCATCCCTTACCGGATTCCGGTGGTGAATAGTGCTCGAAACTTCGCCGCAAAACCCGTCAAAGTCACATTTTTCCAAAATCAAACTCCAACCAAAAACCTCCGGCTGGTGACTTCCGACCCTTCCCCGACCTCCGGGCACCCGGCCGGCGACCCTCCTGTCGCCGGTGACCTCTCCGGCCACCCCCAGTCACACAAACAGTAGGTATATATATATGCATGCAAAGAAACACACACACACACCAACAAGCCTTGGCCGGCGACCATCTGCCGCCGGCCACCTCCACTAGCTGCCGGAATCCCTGGCCGACGACTACCAATCGCCGGCCACCCCCTCTTCAGCTACACATAGCCTGCAACAACCAAGCACATACACACGATCATATACCAAAAACACATACTTAACCCCATGCAAACCCTAACCCCTTTCAGCTCATTCCTACTTCGGCCGGTGACTTCCAGTCGCCGGCCACCACCTCCAACCTATCACACACACCCTCAGCCGCCGTTCAGCCACTTTTCCGGCAAGAGGAGAGAGAGGAGGAAGTTGTCGGGGAGAGAGAAGAGGGAGGGAGGAGAGAGAAAGATTGGCTGGATCTTTGACCGGCGATTGCCGGAGAAGAAGAGATCCGTTCAGAAATCCAAGCCCAGTTTCGTGACGGGCTCGACGAGGGCTTCAACCTAGAGTTTGAGTTTACCCAAAACGGATAAGAAACGAGATAGAAAGGAAGAGAGAGAAAACGGGTTTGAAGACAGTTTTTAGCCATTTTCCGGCGAATGAGAAATCGAAATTTAATTCCAAGACCTATCCTAGATTCGTCTCGTTGAGACGAACGTCGTGTGCGAAAATCGGCCGAAACCGACAATGTTGAATTTTCCAGCCACCGGCCGGCGGTGGCCCGCCGGAGACAGAAACCCGGAGAGAGAGAGAGGAGAGAGAGAGACTTACTCGTTTTCATCATTTTCGGCTCATTCAGAAAAACGGTGATTTTCGAATCGAAACCACCCCTATTTATAGATTTTCCGAAAGTTACTATTCATCGAAAATATCCGGATCACTATTCATCCAAAATATCCCATTTCACTATTCATCGGTTGATTTTTTCAACGTTACTATTCACATAAATATCTTTGTTTCCATTCACGGTAAATATCTTTCGATTTTCCGAAACTTCGTGATTTGTCCTTTTCGTCGTCGTTCGAGCTACAGGTCTCCGATTGAGCCCTAGTTCATTTCTATCTTCTCATTTCATCAATACGCATCTTATGATATTAAAATATTCTATATACCATGTCCAAGAAAAATATCAATCCGAAACGCACATTAGACACGTATCTGAAACACACGTAATTAATTAGACAATCAAAATATACGCACACAATTATTAAGTCATACGTTAAAGTATTTCATTAATAAATTATGCTCGTTTTGATCCGGGGCACTACAAGTAGGCTTGAAACATCGGATACAACCGATAAAATAGAGTTTGAAACCTTACGCAGTGGAAAAACATTAGGATCTTTTACAAAGAAGGAGAAATACAGTTTTCTTTTACAAACAGACATCATAGCCTTAAAAATACAAAACTGGGAAAGAACACAGCTGATAAGGCATCCCTCTCTCTACGCATCAAGATTCTCTTCATCTCCTGTAGTGTGAGTACAGATTAAGGGGGTGAGTGCGTTGAATACACTCGTGGGGATACTTTCAAAACTTTAAACATGTTATTAGGTAGGTATAACAAATCAAACATATATAATAGTTCAGCAATTAGACACATCGCAACATATAATTCAGTTCATTAGCGGACACACACCCCATGACTCACAAAAAAACTCGCAGCCCAATGGACACTAAGCCCAAAGGACACTCCGCCGACTCACAACTGGACACGCAACCCAATGGACACTCAGCCCATAACTCACTACTGGACACGCAGCCCAAGAACACGCAGCCCACTGGACACTCTGTCGACTCACTACTAGACAGCAGCCCAAGGACACGCAGCCCACTAGACACTCTGTCGACTCGCTACTGAACACGCAGCCCAAGGACACGCAGCCCACTGGACACTCAGCCCAACCCTATCACTCCATCGTAAGATAAACACAGTATATAAACACAGCACGTAGAGTTCAACAGTTCATATATCACATAAGGAAAACAATAAACACATAGAGTTTAGAAGTTACCCCCACCTTGTTCGGTGGTTACCACATGAGTTGTGAGTACCAACGATCGGATATCTCAAATCTCACGTCTCAAATGTTCAATCCAATTGATGGCCTACATACGTTATGACGTTTCTTAGATCCTTAATAATATAATTAAAGCTATAAAAGACTCCGGTGGAGAAACAATCGTTAAATGCGCGATGGATCTAGAGGTCTAAAGATTGGAGTTGAAGAAACGAGAATGGATAATCAATCCATATAGCTGAGATGATAGAGAATGAAATTTGGGTCACGATGGAAAAAGAATGAGCTCGATCGGAGTTAAAACGAGCTCAAACAGAGCATTTTAGGTTCAGGGGTATTTTGGTAATTTTGATCAAAAGGTGAGGAAGAGGGAACGAGTAGGGTCGCTACGGAAGAAAAATGAGCTCAATCGGAGTTGAAACGAGCTCAAACGGAGCATTTTAAGATTGAGGGGCATTTTCGTAATTTTGGTCAAAAGGTTGACTTTGATCGGGCCCACGACCCTCGGTCAATGACATCTCGTTGGCGACGACTCGATGTTGACGTACGGTGGAAAAAATGGGGTTAGGATCGAAAACACAGCATCGCGAGCGACGGGGCACGTCGGCACCCGACGGGCGCACACGGGCGCTCGCGGCACCCAGTGGCTCAGCCTTTCTCGGCAGCTGCCGAGTTTTCTCGGCAGCGTCGTCCCCCGTCTCGGCAGCTGGTCGGGTTTTCTCGGCAGCTAGTCACCAGGCGCTCCCAGTGTCGGGCCTGCTCAACCTGCCTCCTTCCCGGCGACACCGGCCGCGGCGATGCCGCCCTCCGCCACCACCACCATGTCCGCCGAAAACCTCTCACCGCCGGCTACCACTTCTGGCCACCACTCGTCGGATTCCGGCGGTGAACAGAACCCGAAACCTCGCCGCAAAATCCTTTGTTACCACATTCGCAATACCAAGGCTAGGGTTTAGGGTTTTGGAGACGGTTTTTTTCCATTTCCTGGTGAATGAGAAATCGGAATTGAATTCTGAAATCTATTCTAGATTCGTCTCGTCGAGACGAACGTCGTGTTGGAAAATCGTTCGGAACGGACAACTTTCAATTTTTCCGGCCACCGGCGGCGGCGGCTCCAGTGACTTTCCCGACGACGGAGGCGGTGCTTCGGCGGCGGCGCTCCGATGACTTTGCCGGTGACAGTGGAAAAGAAAGAGAGAGAGGAGAGAGAAACTTACTTGTTTACGTCGCTTTCGTTTTCGTCGGCCGAATGAAAATTTTGAATTGACTAAACCCCTATTTATAGATTTTCAAAGTTACTATTTACCAAGTAAATTTTAATTACCATTTATTAAAATATTAATTTTCCATTTTACCGTTCATCCGGATTTTACCCTCTCGTTTTACTTATTCTTCGTATTTGGCTCTTTTCTTCGCCATTTGAGTTACGGGTCTCCGATTGACCCCTAGTTCGTTTCTATTATCTCATTTTTCCGTTACGCATCTCATGGTATAAAAATATTCTATTTTCCAAGTCTAAGAGAATTATCGATCTAAATCGTGCATTAAACACATCTCTGAAACACACATAATTATTAAGTCATGGTTCAAATATTTAATTATTAAATTATGCGTCGTTTTTTGATCCGGGGCACTACACTCATCTAAGAGGAAACAATAAACATGCACCATGTAGAGACAACATTATATGCCATTGTGGGAACTCCACTTTCATCGTTGTGCTCTTATCCGCAACATGATTCTCTTTCTAGAATGTGTCAAAGTCGGTGGGTCCTTATCCTCCTCCATACCCGCTCATCGCTAATTTAGCAGTTTTAGTCATTACCTCAAAGGTGTTAGAAGACGAGTCATCCTGAACCACAAAATCATGAACCAGTTGTCACGCCCCGTTTTCTTTTACAAAATATCAGAGTTTTCATACGGGCGTGAAGAAAGAAATAGAAAGAGACACATATCACAACAGAAAGAAGTAGTAGGAGACGATAGAAGAAAGAGGTAATGGACGATGTGAAACATCACATATCAACAGTCGGTCTCAGTACCGACAAATTCAACATTCGCAGCGGATCACAAAATCAGGATCTCACATCCAAAATATATACAGAAATATAACAAAATGTGAGTTAAATTAAAACATTGTTTTAGAAACGTTTGAGAGACATCGTCTCATTACAACAAAGCCAGAAACAACACTTTCTCTCTCCAACTAGGGATCCTCATGCTCATCGTCGCCTGTAGTGTGAGTACAGAATAAGGGGGTGAGTGCGTGGAATACACTTATGCGGATAAAATCTGCCTCTTGTGACTCTCAACAGATATAAAACTACTAAAAAATAACCTTAAGTCACGTTGTCACAACACATAAAATGCATAGCAGATATTAGAAATGACAAGGGACGAATAGGTGCGGGATTCCCCCACTTATCCTATATAACGGTCTCAATACCGCTGGTGCATTTCAAGAGGACCACCAAACCTCAAAAAAGTAGTAGAAAAGAGCAAGGGACGAATGCATGATCAGAGTGGACCTCGGTCCTTTCACAATAATAATATGGCACAACAATTATATTCATAGCATTTAGTATTCCTCAGTCATGCATTTAATAGGGAAAACAGTAAACAGATAAAGAGATAGAAATTACCCCTATCTTGTTCGGTGGTTACCATGTGAGTCGTTAGTACTGAAAGTCTGATAACTCAAAGCTCAGTCCAACAAGTAGCCTACACAGTTACGACATTTCTTAGATCCTTAATACAGTATAAATAAAGCTGTAAAGGGTTCCAGCAGAAAAATGTTCATTAACGACGCGACGGATCGAACGATCTAAAGGATGGAGTTGAAAAAAGGAGAGGGACATATCAGTCTAAGTGGTTGAGATGATAGGGAATGAAATTTGGGTCACGACGGAAAAAGAATGAGCTCGATCGGAGTTAAAACGAGCTCAAACAGAGCATTTTAGGTTTAAGGGTATTTTGGTAATTTTAAGGGTTGACTTTGACCGGGCCCACGACCCTCGGTTAATGACATCTCGTTGGCGACGACTCGATATGGACGTACGGCGGAAAAAACAAGGTTCGGATCGAAAACACGGCGTCGCGTGGAACGGCTCGGCGTGGGCTAAGATTTCTCGGCAGCGGGACACCATGGCTCGTTAGCTGCCGAGTTTTCTCGACAGCTCATTTCCCGGTGCTCCCGAAGTCGGGCTTGCTCGATTGCCTCTCTTCCCGGCGCCACCAGCAGCGGTGGTGCCGCCCTCCACCGCCGCCACCTTGTCCGCCGGATAGCTTGCACCGCCGGCTACCACCTCCGGCCATCCCTCGCCGGAATCCGGTGGTGAATAGTACCCTAAACTTCATCGTAAAACCCTTCGACGTCACATTCACAAAACCAAACCCCACCCCTCTTTAGCTCCGGCCGGCGACTCTAGTTGCCGGTGACCCTTCCCGAACCCCCCGTCGGCGACCCCCCGTTGCCGGCAACCATTCCCGGCCACCCAACACACATATATAGCATATATACACTCACGCTCATGCACACACACACTCGCGTAAGCATACCCCCTTGCCAACAGCCTTGGCTGGCGGCCACCTGCCACCGGCCACCACTACCAACCACCGGTAACCCTGGCCGGCGACTCCCAATCGCCAGCCGCCACTTGCTGTCGCACATACACATGCCACAAATCAAACACACACACGCATATGAAAGCATACACACACACACACACACTGCCCTTGCTTGGCCGGCGACTGGAAGTCGCCGGCCACCACTCTACCACCCTCACCGGTGCATCACAGGCACCGACCATCTCTTCCCACATGGCGGCGCCACCCGGCGCCGCCCACAACAACAACAACACATACACACACTAATACACCTTCAAATACACACACACACGTGCACGTTACCTACATATACTTCACTGTTCCGGCCCTTTGCCGCCACCCATGGTACGCCACCAACCCGGCGACTCCCCCTCACCCCAGGTAGGTTCGCCGGCCACTGCTTCGGCAAGAGATGGTAGAGAGAGAAAGAAAATTGAGGAGAGAGAGAAGGTGGTGCCAAGGTTAGGGTTAGGGTTTAGGGGCTGTTTTTCGCCGTTTTCCGACGAACGAGAAATCGAAATTGAACTCTGAGACCTATCTTAGATTCGTCTCGTCGAGACGAACGTCATGAGCGAAAATCGGCTGAAACCAATAACTTTGAAATTTTCCGACTATCGGCGGCGCCGGCGCCGGCGTGCCGGAGACAGAATATTGGAAAGAAAGAGAGAAGAGAGAAGACTTACGAGTTTTCGACGCGTTCGGCTCGTTTGGAAAAATGGTGATTTTCGAATCGAAAATACTCCTATTTATAGAAATCTGAAAATCACTATTCACGTGAAATATCCTGATTACTGTTCATCGGTTGATTTTTCAACATTACTATTCATCGTAAAAATCTCATTACTATTCACCGTAAAAAATCTTTCGTTTTTTTCGAAACTTCGGGTTTTGCCGTTCGAGCTACAGGTCTTCGATTAACCTCTAGTTCATTTTTATCTTCTCATTTTCTCGATACACATCTAATGATATAAAAATATCCTATGTCCCACATCTAGAAAAATTATCGATCTAGAACGTGCATTAAACATGTATCTGAAACGCACGTAATTAATTAAACAATTAAAACATATGCACATAATTATTAAATCATAGGTTTAAATATTTAATTAATTTATTATGCTTCATTTTTGGTCCGGGGCGCTATATCCCTTACCCCTTAAAAGAATTTCATCCTCGAAATTAAACGCGTACTAAGAACGACTCGGAACTAAACGTGTACTAAGAGCTGTGAAACTGGATACTCTGCCAAAAATCTCGTTATCGTATATCTGTGTTGTTTCTTTCTTTCTATTTCTCGTCAAGGGACTTGTGAGCCTCGATTATTTGGATAAGCTCAATGTCCAGAACTTATGCCAATCTTTGAGCTTCCCTAATTCTTTCTCGAACTTCCCTGTCCGAATCACACTTTTGTTTCTCGTTCCTCTCCTTCTTCAGTTCATGGTACTGATCATTGTATTGATCATCCTATATACTTCTCATCTTTACCGTTTACATGCAGAGTAAGATGAGGAATAGTTGGCACTGGAAAGTCGTATTCCTCCGTCAGCAAACATAAATAAATTTTCGATAAAGATAAAAAAAAGAAAGAGAGAGATTTAGGGTGAGAGAGAGAGATATTGAGGGTGAGAAAGAGAGAGAGAGTTGAATAGACGGGTGAAAAGTTGTCGAATAGCACTCTGATACTCCAGTTGGATGCGACAACTCCTTTCGTTGAATTTCCAATGCGTTCTTGAGATATGATTCGCGGTGCGTTCTATTGCACGAATTGATGAGAATATCATCAACAAACACGATGACAAAAAGATCGAGATACAGATGGAGAATGCGATTCATCAAATCCGTAAAGACAGCTGGAGCATTACTAAGTCCAAATGGCATTACTACAAACTCGTAGTGGCCATTTCTTATCCTGAATGCTGTCTTTGATGAATCGGCATCTTTGACTTTCATCTGGTGAGATCCAGACCTTAAGTCAATCTTCAAGAACACACTAGTACCTCTTATTTGATCAAAAGATCTTCAATTCGAGGCAGTGGATATTCGTTCTCTAAGGTCCGCTTGTTCCGCTCTCGGGAATCCATACACATCCGAACGCTTTCGTCCTTTTTTGTTCATAAGAAGCCCTGGAGCTTCCCAAGGCGACATGCTCGGTTTTAATGAAGCCTTTGCCCAAAAAGTTCTCATAACTAAACCTTCTATTCTCGCAATTCCTTTAGTGCCATTCGATAAAGAGCTCTTGACACCAGTGTCGATCTTCAGACGAGATCAATCTCGAATGTTACTTGTCAATCCAGCGGAGGACCAAGTAACTCCTCTAGTAACATGTTCCTGTATTTCCTGATTACTGGTACCTTCTCAATAGAAGTTGATTCTTTTCCGGGTTTCCCCATGTTGACCAACTACGCTTTGCAATTTCTTTTGCTAAGCATCTCGGTTGCTTCCATGATCGAGATAATCCTTATGTCGGCTTTATCTCCTGTTCTATAGAATGTGAACTGTAGTTCGCCAGGTGCTTGAATGATGATCTTCCTTGCACAACACTTGATTACCGCGTGGTTGGACTCTAGCCAGTCCATCCCCAAGATTGTATCAAAATCCTTCATCTCCAAAGCTTGGAGATTAATTAGAAGGATCTTATCTTCAAAAGCAATCCTAAGGTGATGGTACATATGTTTTGTCCTTACCGTCTTTCCTGAGAGAAAGCTAACTTCTAAGGTTGGAGCGACTATCCTACCATCCTCATGCTTCAGCAATTACAGATGTTGACAGATAGGAAGGTGTGTTTCACTACAACATCAAACAGGATGTAAACAGGTATATCACATATTGTTAACATACCTGTCATTGCCTCAGCTCCCTCAGCGGCTTTCAGACGAGTAAGAGCGAAACCTCTCGCTCTGTCTGCCTTCGGCCTCGAGTTCGGCCCAGTAGCCAATGTATTCCTCGCCCTCCAGCAATTGGCCGATATGTACCCCGGCGTCCCGCAGGTGAAATAATTCAGTGTTTCTTGCTGACACGGTCCTGTGTGCACCTTTCTGCATCTAGGGTACAGATTTCCAGATCGGGGAGTGGGAAGGAATGGAGCGTTGCTTGCCCTGGGAGTGGAAATGAGTGGAGCGTTGTTTGCCCTTGGAAACTTACTCTGGGCAAAATCCTAGCTCGGGCCATTCCACTTTCTCTTGACGGGAACAGGAAAATCTTTCTTGAGAGGGGCAGCATCCAAACCCAATCGAGAGGCGATCTCCTGGGCTCTCTCTATGACATCAACATATGGCATCATTCCTTGCCCAGCCAGGATTGAGCTGATCTCTGAGCGAAGGCCCTTCTCAAATCTTCGGGTCTTTTTGTTGTCGGTATCCACCAGATGTGGAGCATACCGGCTCAGATGGTTGAACCGTTGTTCATTCTCCCACAGTTGAGCTTCCCTGTCGGAGATTAAGGAACTCAGTTTTCATCTTATCCTTATAGGACTGGGGGATGAAGTGATGAGTAACCACCTCTTTGAACTCTTCCCATGACATTCTCTCTCTTTGAGCGGGAAGTAGAGTGCGCTCGTACGAGTCCCACCAGTGACTCGCTTTCTCTGTGAGTTGGAAGATGACACAGCTAACCCTCTGCTCTTGGGAGCAAGTCAGGTGTCCAAACAATCGGTCGAGTGACCATAGCCACTCTTCTACCTCCATCGGTTCCCCCTTTCCGTCAAAAGTCGGCGGGTTGAATCGCCGAAATTGTTCATAGATAACATTCGGGTCGGCTCTGGCTGGCTGTGGGGCGGCTTAGTTAGCTTTGAAGTGTTGTGCTAACCCTCGTAGCACGGTATCCAGGTCTCCTATATTGGCGGCCTCCTCACGTTTTGGCTGATTGGCCGGCTGCGGTTGCTCCTTTCGAGGTCTTCCTCTCGACATAATTCTGTTACGATATGTATGTATATATATATATAAGTCATTGGGATAACACGATACTTACTATACGTAAGTAGATTAACGCGATACATGTGAAGAGGCATAAACGTATATAATATAAAATAAGCGAGAACGTACATATGCGTTTATACATAGAAACCTATTACAGGTAGCCTTACACCATCCAAATGGTGTATACACACTATCTATGATATAAAAACTACTCTATACATATACATATAGAATACTAAAAGTTCATCGTCTGTAATCTATCTCTCTGCAGTCTTTGAGTGAGTGAAGGAAAACACTCAAGCATCGCCTGTTCCTGGCTTCGAATTCGGTGTGGTAGCTGGTGGTTTTCTAGACCTTAGACAGTGGGTGGAGATGTGTCCTAGCACTCCACACCGGTAGCAACTTCGTGTCTCTTGTGGACACGGTCCCTTGTGTAATTTTCCACACTGGGAGCATAAGTTCCCTGGCCTCGGTGCTGGGATGGAAACTCCTAGATTTCGGGGATTCTGGCAGCTGTATGTCATGTGGCCCGGCTCACCGCATTTAAAGCAGTTTCGGGTCCCTTGAAGGCATGGCCCCACATATATCTTCCCACACTTGGGACAAACATTCCCTGGCCTGGAAGTAGGGAGAATCTGGGCATTGTTGATTCGTGGAAGCTGATGTTGGTCAAAGTCTTAACTAAGACTGATCAGTTTTCTCTTTCCTGTTGCTACTTCCACCCTTTGGGATGGCTCCCCGTCTAAGCAGAGAGATGAGAAGAGATCTCTTGGGCTCTTTCTATAACCACGGCATAGGGCATTTCTCCATGTCCTGCCAGAATGGAGCCAATCTCCCAACGAAGACCCCTCTCAAAGTGTTGGGTCTTTATGGCAGTCGTGTCCACCAGATGGGGTGCGTACCTACTTAATCGGTTGAATCTCCTCATGTATTCTTCTACGGAGGGGGTTTCTTGACGAATGCATAGGAATTCTATCTCTTTTTGGTCACGGTATGACTGAGGCAGGTATTCCTGTTTAATCAACTTCTTGAAGACTCCCCAAGACATTGTCCTCCTAAATTCTGGCGACGTGGTCCTTTTTTGTCCCTCCCACCAATAGCGGGCTCCTTTGGTGAGTTGTAACACGGCACAGGAGATCTTCTGCTCTTCTGTGCATGCTAAATGTTTAAAGAGTTGATCCAACGACTTTAGCCACTCTTCGGCTTCGATCGGTTCTCCTATTCCGTTGTAGGTCGGTGGAACGAATCATCAGAACTGTTCAATGATTTGGTTAGCATCATTTCTAAATGGTGGTGGAGGCGTAGCTTGTGCGGTCTCGTATTGTCGGGCCAAGCTTCTCAGTTCGGACCTCCAGTCTTTCCTCGCGGTGTTCACGATGTGATCCGATGAATTTTCCAATGACGGCTTATTCTTTCGTGGTCGACCTCGTGGCATATCATTCTGCAGATGACATATGTAACTGGCCCTTATAATATATCCCACATAACCCAACAATCTATAATAAAAGATAAACTAATAATAAATATCACGGTACAAATAAACATTTATTCCGCAAGTCTTACAATCAGGGAGGGTCACCTATGGAGAGAGGATAGTGCCTATCTATATCTTTTAAAAAACCCTTTCATGTTTTCAAATCACACTTTTAAAATCACATTTTTCTCACTTTTAAAACCAGTTCGAGCAAGTTCAAAATCAGTAGAACATTGCTCTGATACCATCTGTCACGCTCCATTTTATTTCACAAAATATCAGAGTTTTCATATGGGTGTAAAGAAAGAAATAGAAAGAGACGCATGTCACAATAGAAAGAAGTAGTAGGAGACGACAGAAGAAAGAGATAAGGGATGATGTGAAACATCACATATCAACAGTCGGTCACAGTACCGACAAATTCAACATTCGCAGCGGATCACAAAATCAGGATCTCACATCCCAAATATATACAGAAATATAACAAAACGTGAGTTAAATTAAAACATTATTTTAGAAACGTTTGAGAGACATCGTCTCATTACAACAAAGCCAGAAACAACACTTTCTCTCTCCAACTAGGGTTCATCATGCTCATCGTCGCCTGTAGTGTGAGTACAGAATAAGGGGGTGAGTGCGTGGAATACACTCGTGGGGATAAAATCTGCCTCTTGTGACTCTCAACAGATATAAAACTACTAAAAAATAACCTTAAGTCACGTTGTCACAACACATAAAATGCATAGCAGATATTAGAAATGGCAAGGGACGAATAGGTGCAGGATTCCCCCACTTATCCTATATAACGGTCTCAATACCGCTGGTGCATTTCAAGAGGACCACAAAACCTCAAAAAAGTAGTAGAAAAGAGCAAGGGACGAATGCATAATCAGAGTGGACCTCGGTCCTTTCACAGTAATAATATGGCACAACAATTATATTCATAGCATTTAGTATTCCTCAGTCATGCATTTAATAGGAAAAACAGTAAACAAATAAAGAGATAGAAATTACCCCCATCTTGTTCGGTGGTTACCATGTGAGTCGCTAGTACTGAAAGTCTGATAACTCAAAGCTCAGTCCAACAAGTAGCCTACACAGTTACGACATTTCTTAGATCCTTAATACAGTATAAATAAAGCTGTAAAGGGTTCCGACAAAAATTGTTCATTAACGACGCGACGGATCGAATGATCTAAAGTTTGGAGTTGAAGAAAGGAGAGGGACATATCAGTCTAAGTGGTTGAGATGATAGGGAATGAAATTTGGGTCACGACGGAAAAGGAATGAGCTCGATCGAAGTTAAAACGAGCTCAAACGGAGCATTTTAGGTTTAAGGGTATTTTGGTAATTTTAAGGATTGACTTTGGCCGGACCCATGACCCTCGGTCAATGACATCTCGTCGGCAATGAGTCGATGTCGACGTACAACGGAAAAAATAAGGTTCGGATCGAAAACACGTCGTCGCGTGCAACGGGGTACGCGTGCACCCGGTGCCGGGTGGAAAAACCTGATGGCCCCCGACACTTCTCGGCAGTGTCCGAGTTTTCTCAACAGCGTCGGGTGCGTGGCTCGGCGTGGGTTGAGATTTCTCGACAGCGGGACACCATGGCTCGGTAGCTGTCGAGTTTTCTCGGCAGCTCATTTCCCGGTGCTCCCGGAGTCGGACCTGCTCGACTGCCCCTCATCCCGGCGCCACCAGCCGCAGCGGTGCCGCCCTTCGCCGCCGCCATCTTGTTCGCCGGATAGCTTGCACCACCGGCTACCACCTCGCCCATCGCTTACCGGAATCCGGTGATGAATAGTACCCTAAACTTCGTCGTAAAACCCTTCGACGTCACATTCGCAAAACTAAACCCCACCCCTTTTTAGCTCTGGCCGACGACTCCAGTCGCCGGTTACCCTTCCCGGACCCCCGGTCGGCGACCCCCCATCGCCGGCAACCATTCCCGGCCACCCAACACACATATATAACATATATACACTCACGCTCATGCACACACACACACTCGCGTAAGCATACCCCCCTGCCAACAGCCTTGGCCGGCGGCCACCTACCACCGACCACCACTACCAACCACCGGTAACCCTGGCCGGCGACCCCCAATTGCCAGTCGCCACCTGTCGTCGCACATACACATGCCACAAATCAAACACACACACGCATATGAAAGCATACACACACACACACTGCCCTTGCTTGGCCGGCGATTGGAAGTCGCCAGCCACCACTCTACCACCCTCGCACAACAGCAACACATAGACACACTAATACATCTTAAAATACACACACGTGCACGTTACCTACATATACTTCACTGTTCCGGCCCGACGCCGCCACCCATGGCACGCCACCACCCCGACGACTCTCCCTCACCCCCAGGTAGGTTCGCCGGCCACTGCTTCGGCAAGAGATGGTAGAGAGAGAAAGAAAATTAAGGAGAGAGAGAGAAGGTGGTGCCAAGGTTAGGGTTAGGGTTAAAGGGCTGTTTTTCACCGTTTCCTGACGAACGAGAAATAGGAATTGAATTCCAAGATCTATCTTAGATTCATCTCGTCGAGACGAACGTCGTGTGCAAAAATCGGCCGAAACCAATAACTTTGAAATTTTCCGGCCACCGGCGGCGCCGGCGCGTCGGAGACAGAATATTGGAAAGAAAGAGAGAAGAGAGAAGACTTACGAGTTTTCAGCGCGTTCGGCTCGTTCAGAAAAACGGTGATTTTCGAATCGAAAATACCCCTATTTATAGAAATCCAAAAATCACTATTCACGTGAAATATCCCGATTACTGTTCATCGGTTGATTTTTCAACAATACTATTCATCGTAAAAATCTCGTTACTATTCACTATAAAAAATCTTTCATTTTTTTCGAAACTTCGGGTTTTGCCCTTTTCATCGCTGTCCGAGCTACATGTCTCCGATTAACCTCTAATTCATTTCTATCTTCTCATTTTCTCGATACACATCTAATGATATAATAATATCCTATGTCCCACATGTAGGAAAATTATCGATCTAGAACGTGCATTAAACATGTATCTGAAACGCACGTAATTAATTAAACAGTCAAAACATACGCACATAATTATTAAATCATAGGTTTAAATATTTAATTAATTTATTATGCTTCATTTTTGGTCCGGGGCGCTACATCCTTTACCCCTTAAAAGAATTTCGTCCTCGAAATTAAACGCGTACTAAGAACGACTCGAAATTAAACGTGTACTAAGAGCTGTGAAACTGGATACTCTGCCAAAAATCTCGTTATCATATATCTGTGTTGTTTATTTCTTTCCATTTCTCGTCAAGAAACTTGCAAGCCTCGATTATTTGGCTAAGCTCAATGTCCAGAACTTATGCTAATCTTTGAGCTTACCCAATTCTTTCTCGAACTTCCCTGTCCGGATCACACTTTTGTTTCTCGTTCCCCTCCTTCTTCAGTTCATGGTACTGATCATTGTATTGATCATCCTATATACTTCTCATCTTCACCGTTTACATGTAGAGTAAGATGAGGAATAGTTGGCGCTGGAAAGTCGTATTCCTCCGTCAGCGAACATAAATAAATTTTCGATAAAGATAAAGAAAAGAAAGAGGGAGATTGAGGGTGAGAAAGAGA
The DNA here is from genome assembly GCA_954870855.1 of Scutellaria minor. Classification (NCBI taxonomy): domain Eukaryota; kingdom Viridiplantae; phylum Streptophyta; class Magnoliopsida; order Lamiales; family Lamiaceae; genus Scutellaria; species Scutellaria minor. The sequence goes on along the minus strand of OX940731.1, from coordinate 9,645,077 downwards.
GAGAGTTGAATAGATGGGTGAAAAGTTGTCGAATAGCACTCTGATACTCCAATTGGATGCGACAACTCCTTTCGTTGAAATTCCAATGCTTTCTTGAGATATGCTTCGCGGTGCGTTCTATTGCACGAATTGGTGAGAATATCATCAACAAACACGATGACAAAAAGATCGAGATACGGATGGAGAATGCGATTCATCAAATTCGTAAAGACAGCTGGAGCATTACTAAGTCCAAATGGCATTACTACAAACTCGTAGTGGCCATTTCTTATCCTGAATACTGTCTTTGATGAATCCGCATCTTTGACTTTCATCTGGTGAGATCCAGACCTTAAGTCAATCTTCAAGAACACACTAGTACCTCTTATTTGATCAAAAGATCTTCAATTCGAGGCAGTGGATATTCATTCTCTAGGGTCCGCTTGTTCCGCTCTCGGGAATCCATACAAATCCGAACGCTTTCGCCCTTTTTTATTCACAAGAAGCTCTGGAGCTTCCCAAGGTGACATGCTCGGTTTTAATGAAGCCTTTGCCAAAAAAAGTTCTCGTAACTAAACCTTCTATTCTCGCAATTCCTTTAGTACCATTCGATAAAGAGCTCTTGACACTAGTGTTGATCTTCAGACGAGATCAATCTCGAATGTTACTTGTCAATCCAGCGGAGGACCAAGTAACTCCTCTAGTAACATGTTCATGTATTTCCTGATTACTGGTACCTTCTCAATAGAAGTTTATTCTTTTTCGGGTTTCCCCATGTTGACCAACTACACTTCGCAATTTCTTTTGCTAAACATCTCGGTTGCTTCCATGGCCGAGATAATCCTTATGTCGGCTTTATCTCCTGTTTCATGGAATGTGAACTCCAGTTCGCCCGGTGCTTGAACGATGATCTTCCTTGCACGACACTTGATTACCGCGTGGTTGGACTCTAGCCAGTCCATCCCGAAGATTGTATCAAAATCCTTCATCTCCAAAGCATGGAGATTAACTAGAAGGATCTTATCTTCAAAAGCAATCCTAAGGTGATGGTACATATGTTTTGTCCTTACCGTCTTTCCTGAGAGAAAGCTAACTTCTAAGGTTGGAGTGACTATCTTACCATCCTCATGCTTCAGCAATTACAGATGTTGACAGATAGGAAGGTGTGTTTCACTGCAACATCAAACAGGATGTAAACAGGTATATCACATATTGTTAACGTACCTGTCATTGCCTCAGCTCCCTCAGCGGCTTCTGGACGAGTAAGAGCGAAACCTCTCGCTCTGCCTACCACCGGCCTCGAGTTCGGCCCGGTAGCCGATGTATTCCTCGCCCTCCAGCAATTGGCCGATATGTGCCCCGACGTCCCGCAGGTGAAATAATTCAGTGTTTCTCGCTGACACGGTCCTGTGTGCACCTTTCTGCATCTAGTGTACAGATTTCCAGGTCGGGGTGTAGGAAGGAATGGAGCGTTGCTTTCCCTAGGAGTGGAAAGGAGTGGAGCATTGTTTGCCCTTGGAAACTTACTCTGGGCAAAATCCTAGCTCGGGTCATTCCACTTCCTCTTGACAGGAACAGGAAAATCTTTCTTGAGAGGGGCAGCATCCAAACCCAATCGAGAGGCGATCTCCTAGGCTCTCTCTATGACATCAGCATATGTCATCATTCCTTGCTTAGCCAGGATCGAGCTGATCTCTGAGCGAAGGCCCTTCTCAAATCTTCGGGTCTTTTTGTTGTCGGTATCCACCAGATGTGGAGCATACCGGCTCAGATGGTTGAACCGTTGTTCATTCTCCCACAGTTGAGCTTCCCTGTCGGAGATTAAGGAACTCAGGTTTCATCTTATCCTTATAGGACTGGGGGATGAAGTGATGAGTAACCACCTCTTTGAACTCTTCCCATGACATTCTCTCTCTTTGAGCGGGAAGTAAAGTGCGCTCGTACGAGTCCCACCAGTGACTCGCTTTCTCTGTGAGTTGGAAGATGGCACAGCTAACCCTCTGCTCTTGGGAGCAAGTCAGGTGTCCAAACAATCGGTCGAGTGACCATAGCCACTCTTCTGCCTCCATCGGTTTCCCCTTTCCGTTAAAAGTCGGTGAGTTGAATCGCCAAAATTGTTCATAGATAACATTCGGGTCGGCTCTGGCTGGCTGTGGGGTGGCTTAGTTAGCTTTGAAGTGTTGTGCTAACCCTCGTAGCACGGTAACCAGGTCTCCTATATTGGCGGCCTCCTCATGTTTTGGCTGATTGGCCGGCTGCGTTGCTCCTTTCGAGGTCTTCCTCTCGACATAATTCTGTTACGATATGTATGTATATATATATAAGTCATTGGGATAACATGATACTTACTATACGTAAGTAGATTAACGCGATACATGTGAAGAGGCATAAACGTATATTATATAAAATAAGTGAGAACGTACATACCCGTTTATACATAGAAACCCATTAAGGGTAGCCTTTCACCATCCAAAAGGTGTATGTACACTATCTATGATGTAAAAACTACTTCATACATATACATATAGAATACTAAAAGTTCATCGTCTGTAATCTATCTCTCTGCAGTCTTTGAGTGAGTGAAGGAAAACACTCAAGCATCGCCTGTTCCTGGCTTCGAATTCGGTGTGGTAGCTGGTGGTTTCCTAGACCTTAGATAGTGGGTGGAGATGTGTCCTAGCATTCCACACCGGTAGCAACTCCGTGTCTCCTATGGGCACGGTCCCTTGTGTAATTTTCCACACTGGGAGCATAAGTTCCCTGGCCTCGGTGCTGGGATGGAAACTCCTAGATTTCGGGGATTCTGGCCGCTGTATGTCATGTGGCCTGGCTCACCGCATTTAATGCAGTTTCGGGTCCCTTGAAGGCATGGCCCTACATATATCTTCCCACACTTGGGACAGACATTCCCCGGCCTGGAAGTAGAGAGAATCGGGACATTGTTGATTTGTGGAAGCTGATGTTGGTCAAAGTCTTAACTAAGATTGATTAGTTTCCTCTTTCCTGTTGCTACTTCCACCCTCTGGGATGGCTTCCCGTCTAAGCAGAGAGACGAGAAGAGATCTCTTGGGCTCTTTCTATAACCACGACATAGGGCATTTCTCCATGTCCTGCCAGAATGAAGTCAATCTCCCAACGAAGACCCCTCTCAAAGTGTTGGGTCTTTTTGGCAGTCGTGTCTACCAGATGGGGCGCATACCTACTTAATCAGTTGAATCTCCTCACGTATTCTTCTACGAGGGGGTTTCTTGATGAATGCATAGGAATTCTATCTCTTTTTGGTCACGGTATGACTAAGGCAGGTATTCCTGTTTAATTAACTTCTTGATACTCCCTAGGACATTGCCCTCCTAAATCTGGCGACGTGGTTCTTTTTTATCCCTCCCACCAATAGCGGGCTCCTTTGGTGAGTTGTAACACGGTATAGGAGATCTTCTGCTCTTCTGTGCATGCTAAATGTCCAAAGAGTTGATCCAATGACTTTAGCCACTCTTCGGCTTCGATCGGTTCTCCTATTCCGTTGTAAGTCGGTGGACCGAATCATCGGAACTATTCAATGATTTGGTTAACATCATTTCTAAATGGTGGTGGAGGCATAGCTTGTGCAGTCTCGTATTATCGGGCCAAGCTTCTCAGTTCGGACCTCCAGTCTTTTCTCGCGCCGTTCATGTTGTGATCAGACGAATTTTCCATTGACGGCTTATTCTTTCGTGGTTGACCTCGTGGCATATCGTTCTATAGACGACATATGTAACTGACCCTTATAATATATCCCACATAACCTAACAATCTATAATAAAAGATAAACTAATAATAAATATCACGGTACCAATAAACATTTATTTCGCAAGTCTTACAATCAGGGAGGGTCACCTATGGAGAGAGGATAGTGCTTATCTAAATCTTTTTAAAAACCCTTTCACGATTTCAAATCACATTTTTCTCACTTTTAAAACCAGTTCGAGCAAGTTCAAAATCAGTAGAACATTGCTCTGATACCATCTGTCACGCCCCGTTTTATTTCACAAAATATCAGAGTTTTCATACGGGCGTAAAGAAAGAAATAGAAAGAGACGCATATCACAACAGAAAGAAGTAGTAGGAGATGACAGAAGAAAGAGGTAAGGGACGATATGAAACATCACATATCAACAGTAGGTCTCAGTACCGACAAATTCAACATTCGCAGCGGATCACAAAATCAGGATCTCACATCCCAAATATATACAAAAATATAACAAAACGTGAAGTCACGCCCCAAAATCTTTTCATGTTTTATCAGAGTTTTAGACGTTGGGCATGAAGATAGAATAAGCAAGGGACGCATGTCAACAGAAAGAAATAAGTAAGGGACAACAGAAGAAAGAGGTAAGGGACGAAGTGAATCTCTCACTTATAAACATACGGCCTCTGCCGTTAGCAATCGGTCTCACTACCGATATAAAACATCATATGCAGCGGAAACTCATCAGGATCTCACATCCTTACATGTACCAAAATATTACAAAACATGAGCTTAACCAAAACATAGTTTGAAAATGTTTAAGAGACCTTGTCTCATTACAACAAAACCATATACAGTACTTCCTCTCTCCTCTTAGGGTTCCCCATGCTCATCATCGCCTATAGTATGAGTACAGATTAAAGGGTAAGTGCGTGGAATACACTTGTGGGGATAAAATCCACCTCATATATCTCAAGATAGAATTAAATACCGAAAAGCTAACCTACGGTCACGTTGTCACAGCACATATATATGCAAAACAGATATTAGAAATGGCAAGGGACGAATAGGTGCAGAATTCCTCCGCTTATCCTATGAATGGTCTCACACCGCTAGTGCATTTCAAGAGGCTCACGACACCTCTACAGAGTAGTAGAAAATAGCAGGGGACGGACAGAATGCATGATCAGAGGACCTCTGTCCTTTCACAGTTATATCATGGCACAACAAGTATAAACACAACACTTAGTATTCCTCAATCATACGTTTGCTTAGGGAAAACTGTAAACAGAAGAAGAGTTAGAAATTACCCCCACCTCGTTCGGTGGTTTCCCGCGTGAGTCGAATGGTCTAAAGATCTGGTGATACAAGCTCAATCCAACAAGTAATCAAATCTTAATCCAATAAATCATCTACACAAGTTACGTTGTACTCAGATCTTTATTAATTATAATTAAAATGATAAACGTATATGCGATGAGTCGAAGAACCTAAAGATTGGATAAGACACGAGCTCGTTCGGTGTTGATACGAGCTCGACAACGTATATAAGTTGAAGAGTATATTGGCATCAAGAGTTGACCTCGACCGGGCCCTCGACCCTCGGTCGAAACCTCCCGTCGGCTAAGACTCGATGGTAAAGGATACAAAGGAAAAAGAACGGGAAATGATTGAAAACACGGCATTACCCGACACGCGTCTCGCACCCGACGCCCAATCCCGACGCGCCCTGGCCGCACACGACCGTGCCTCCTGGCGCACGACCGTGCGCCAGCTTCCAGAATTCTCTGCCTGGTCGTGCATGACCGTGCTCCCCTAGCACGACCGTGCGCCAGCCTCCAACGATTTCTGCCAGCTGGGGCACAACTGCGCGCCAGCAGCCTGCGCCCAACAGCTTTCCCCCAGCAGTCTCATTTCCGCCCGGCTGCCTCATTTCCGCCCGGCGTTTCCGGCCACTTCATTCCAAAATTCTTGTTCCCAACTACTACACTCCGATATGAAACCAAACCCCTCACCAACACCAAACCCTCATACACATAACATATATATACATAAACACATATCCTCAAAAACACTTGGCCGGCGACCTTCGATCGTCGGAAACCCATCGTCACAACCCACCGACGCATCACCAACGCCGGTTATCACTTTCCTCATGGCGGCACCATTTGTGTCGCCCCCAACAGAGATCACACACGAACACACACACACATGCATATAAGCATAAACAACCCGTCATAACTCCGACACCACCACACACGGTGACGTCGTCCCCCCAACAACTCATCCTCGCCTTCATGTGAACCTCCGACAACATCCCCGGTTAAAAGAACGGAGGAAAAGAGAGAAAACCGAGGAGAGAGAAAAGTTGGCTAGGGTTAAGGTTTAGGGTTTTGCAAAGGTTTTTCGCCGTTCTCCGACGAACGACAAGTTGGAATAGAAATCCGAGACTTGTTCTAGACTCGACTCGTCAAAACCTACGTTGTGTGCGAAAATCGGCCGAGACCGACCACTTCGAAATATCCCGGCAAACTCCGGTGGTGGCACCACCTCGCCGGTGGCGTCTCCGGCGGCGGCGCCGGTGGTGGTGTGCCGGAGGCCGAAAAAGAAAAGAGAGAAAAGAGAGACTTATATGTAAACGTCGCTTTTTGGCTCATTCGAAGAAAGGGGTGAAAATGAACTGGGGTGAGCTCCTATTTATAGATTTCAGAAGTTGCTATTCACCGTAAATATCTCGGTAAATATCTTGGTAAATATCTTCTGATATTTCCGAAACCTTGTGGTTTACTCTTTTTATCGTCGTTTGAGCTACAGATCTCCGATTAACCTCTAGTTCGTTTCTATCTTTCTATACTTCCAACGCGCAACTAGTGATATAAAAATATCCTACATCCCACGTCTAGGTAAAATATCCTTCTCATACGGGTGTTAGACACTTATCTAAAACGCACGTATTTAAACAGTTAAAACATCCACACATATATATTAAATCCTGAGTTAAAATATTTAATTAATATATTATGTTTCATTTTGGTCCGGGGTGCTACATCACTTACCCCTTAAAAGAATTTCGTCCTCGAAATTAAATGCATATTATAAGAAGAAAGATAAACGTGTACCCATGAAAGGTAAGTCGGGGTACTTCCTCACTATTTCATCCTCTAATTCCCAGGTTGCTTCTTCCTTCCCATGTCGACTCCACTGGATCTTTACTATAGATATATCCGGATTCCTTAGTTGTCGTTTATTTCTATCCAAAATAGCTATCGGGACTTCCTCGTACGTCAGATCTTTTTCCAGTTCTATGTCTTCTTGTTCGATTACATGTTGTGGATCGAATATGTACTTCCTTAGCATAGAAACGTGGAATACATTATGCACTCTAGCGAAGTTCGGTGGTAAAGCTAGACGGTACGTGATCTCTCCAACATGATCTAGAATTTCGAATGGTCCAACGTATCTCGGCTTCAGCTTCCCCCTCTTTCCAAAACGATGAACTCCCTTAGTAGGAGATACCTTGAGAAAGACTTCATCTCCTACTTCAAATTCGAGTTCCCTCTGTCTCTTGTCTGCATATGATTTCTGTCGATCTTGGGCTACTCGCATTCTATCCCGAACCTTCTTTATTACTTCGACCGTTTGTTCTACTAATTCGGGTCCCAAAATTTTCTTTTCACCCACTTCATCCCAGCAGATGGGTGATCGATACTTTCTTCCGTAGAGTGCTTCGTAAGGCGCCATACCAATGGTTGACTGATAGCTATTGTTGTAGGCAAATTCTACTAAGCATAGATGGTCTTCCCAGCTCCCAGGGAAATCCAAAACGCAAGCCCTCAGCATGTCCTCCAAAATCTGTATGGTCTTTTCCGATTGTCCGTCAGTCTGTGGGTGGAAAGCTGTACTGAATGACAACTTGGTCCCCAACTCCTTTTGTAAGCTCTGCCAGAACCTAGAAGTGAACCGTGGGTCTCTATCAGATACGATAGAAACTGGTACGCCGTGCAGTCGGACTATCTCTTCAAGATATATACGTGCCAACTTGTGTAGTCCAAATGTCATCTTGATCGGTAAGAAATGGGTAGACTTCGTTAATCTATCAATAATTACCCACACGGCGTGGTTTCCTCATCTGGTTGTCGGCAAACCAACCACAAAATCCATGGTTATATGCTTTTATTTCCACTCCGGTATCTCTAGAGGTGTCAGCATCCCAGCCGGTCGTTGATGCTTTGCTTTCACTTGTTGGCAAACAAGACACCTCTTGACGAACATCCCTATACTTCTTTTCATATTCCTCCACCAAAAGTTCACCCTTAGGTCTCGGTACATCTTTGTACCTCCAGGGTGTGCAGACATTGGTGTACAATGCATTTCTTTGAGAATTTCTTCTCTTAACTCTTCATTCTTAGGCACGCACACTCTTCCTCTGAAGATCAGAGCTCCATCGGTAGCTAATGTGAAACCTTCGGCTCTTTCACTATCCATAAGGGTTTTCATTTTCATTAGAAAGTTATTCTTCTTCTGAGCTTCCACGATTCGGTCACGTAATGTGGGTTTTACGAATAATGTCGCCATCATGGATTTAATGCTAATTGGAGACGAGACTATCTCCAGATTTAGCTTTGACATTTCCTCGATCAAATGGTGCTGATTGGTGATCAATTACGTCATCACTCTCTTTCCCTTTCTGCTAAGGGCGTCAGCTACCACATTCGCTTTTCCAGGGTGGTAGTGAATTGTAATATCGTAATCTTTTACCAACTCTAGCCATCTTCTTTGCCTCATATTGAGTTCTTTCTGCTCAAAGAAGTACTTCAAGCTTTTGTGATCGGTATAGATTTCACACTTCACGCCGTAAAGGTAATGCCTCCAGATCTTAAGGACGTGTACTACCGCTGCTAACTCCAGATCGTGAGTCGGATAGTTTTGTTCGTGGTTCTTCAGCTGGCGTGATGCATACGCCACTATTTTTCCTTCCTGCATCAGAACACATCCTAATCCTTGCTTGGATGCGTCGCTATAGACCACGAAGTCTTTAGACACATCTGGAATTGTTAAGACTGGTGCTTCTGTCAGTCTTCTCTCCAGTTCCTGAAAACTACACTCGCATTGCTCATTCCATTGGAACTTCATATCCTTTCTTGTTAGTCGAGTCATTGGAGTGGCAATCTTCGAAAATCCTTCTATGAATCTTCGGTAGTATCCAGCCAGGCCGATGAAACTCCGAACTTCCTTCACATTCGTTAGAGTTTCCCACTTGCTGACAGCTGCCACCTTTTCAGGATCTACTTCGATCCCTTGTGCAGAAACGATGTGGCCTAGAAAACCCACTTTGTCCATCCAGAACTCGCACTTCTTGAATTTGGCATAGAGCTTCTCCTTCCTTAGTACTTCCAATGCGATTCTGAGATGTTGTTCATGGTGCGCTCTGTCGCACGAGTAGATGAGAATATCATCTATGAACACTATGACAAAGAGGTCCAGATAAGGATGGAAAACACGATTCATCAAATCCATGAAGACAGCCGGAGCATTACTTACTCCAAATAGCATTACTACAAACTCGTAGTGGCTATACCTCGTTCTGAATGCTGTCTTGGATATATCAGCGTCTTTGACTTTCATCTGGTGATATCCAGATCTCAAGTCAATCTTTGAGAACACACTAGCACCTCTTAATTGATCAAAAAGATCTTCGATCCGAGACAATGGATACTTGTTCTTTATCGTTCTCTTGTTCAACTCTCGGTAATCAATACACATCCGAAAGTTGTCATCCTTCTTCTTCACGAACAACACTAGTGCTCCCCAGGGCAACACACTTGGTCTGATGAAACCCTTATCCAGCAGTTCTTATAGTTGGACCTTCAATTCCTGCAACTCCTTCGGCGCCATTCGATAAGGAGCCTTAGACACCGACACTCATCCTGGGACGAGCTCTATCTCGAAGGTCACTTGTCGATCCGGTGGAGGACCAGGTAAGTCCTCTGGAAATACATCCGTGAATTCCTTTATCACCGGCACCTTCTCGATAGTGGTCGATTCCTTCTTGGTGTTTACCATGTTGACCAACCAAGCTTCGCAATCTCCTTTGCTAAGCATCTGGGTTGCTTTCATGGCCGAGACGATCCTTGAGTCAACTTTAACTCGAGTCCCGTGGAAAGTAAACTCCGGCTCCCCCGGTGTTTGGAAGACTATCTCTCTCTCTCGCGGCACTTGATTATCACATAATTGGACTCCAGCCAGTCCATCCCCAAGATGATAGCGAAATCCTTCATCTCCAAAGTGTGGAGATCTGCTATAAGTATCTTATCCTCGAAGGCAATCTTAAGATGACGGTACAAGTGTTTTGTCTTTACCGTCTTCCCTGAGGGGATACTAACTTCTAAAGTTCGAGCGACTATCCTACCGTCAACATGCTTCAACAGTTTACAGAAGTTAACAGATATGAAGGAGTGCGTCGCTCCAGTGTCAAACAAGATGAAATCAGGTATATCAGATACTGATAACATACCTGTCATCATCTCTGTCCCTTCAACGGCTTCCGGACGAGTAAGAGCGAAAGCCCTCGCTCTGTTGGAACCGACGGATCGCCGGCCCTATGCTATCGGAATCGGGATCCAAAGATAAATTGCAGCGGAAAGAAATCATACCCTTGTAGACCTCTTGATCTTCTGATGTATTCCTCTGAGCCCTTCTCGAACGTTGCGTGGCCAACGATCCTTCGAGAAAAATCAGTTCCGCTCTCTCTCACTTATCACGTGTTTTCTGTGATCTGTGTTCTGTGTACTGAGAGGCGCTGATGAAAAGAGCTATATATAGGCTACACCAGGGACCTAGAGGAGGAATTGGGTTGGGCCTCCTGATGGGCTTTAGTATCCTGCGTTCGGCCCGAACACATAACTGAAGCCCATCAATAATAATTCAGTCCACTAGAGAATTATTATTGAACTACCATCCCAATCCCATATTTAATATGGGCTCCTTATTATGTGTACATTTATTTCCCCGTGTTTAAGATATCGAATGTCCGTAAATTAAATAAGTTACTGACAACTTAAATAATTTACATCTAATTCCAAGAGTAGTACCACTCATCCTTATTATCATGTCGGATTAAATCCACCTGCAGGGTTTACATGATAATCCTTATGAGCTCCTCAAGGGGACATTATCATCCTAAATAATTAGGACACGGATTCCTTCTATAATCAACAGAACACCATATAAACAATGATATCTCCCAACTCACCGAGTTTATTGATTTATGAATAAATCTCACCCATTGGCAAATTAAAGAAATAAACATTGAGCATACGTGCCCGTTATTATATAGGGATTAAGAAGATGTACATCCATAATAACAGAGGTCTTGTTCTATTATATAGTCAGTATAAAACGAACAACCTCAAATGGTCCTGCTCAATACACACAAAGTGTACTAGTGTAGTTTTATAGTCAAGACAGACTAATACCAAACTACACTACAACCATTCCGATGATTTGTCCAAATCCATCTTGGTTGTGAGCTACTATTTATAATTTATAAGAAACTGATAACATGATCTTCTGTGTGGCACCACACACCAAGTTATCTATAATATAAATTAATTGGACATTGCATAAACATATATAACAAATATAAAATGCAAACATATGACCAATGTGATTCTCATTCCATAAACGATGTTCATACAAAAAACTAGGCTTATAGTATACATCCTAACAATCTCCCACTTATACTAAAAGACTATGCTTCTATAAGCGCCGCCACACATCTAATTCCCATCCCTTCAACATGCCCATCAAAAGCTTTCGCTGGGAGGGCCTTTGTGAAAGGATCTGCTAGGTTATCTGCTGATGCAATTTTGGCGACAACAACTTCTCCTCGCTTTACGATGTCTCGTATCAGGTGGTACTTGCGCTCAATGTGTTTACTTGCTTTATGGGCTCGTGGTTCCTTCGAGTTTGCCACTGCACCACTGTTATCACAATAAATTGTGATAGCTTTGGGCAAACCAGGAATCACTTCTAAGTCCATCAAGAAGTTCCTGAGCCATACAGCTTCTTTGGCTGCCTCAGAGGCTGCCACATACTCAGCTTCCATGGTGGAGTCTGAAACGCATTTCTGCTTAACACTCCCCCATATAATGGCTCCACCTCCTAAGGTAAACACATAACCCGAGGTAGATTTACTGTTGTCCCTATCCGACTGGAAATCAGAATCTGTGTAACCCACAGGAAGCACATCATCTGCTTGGTAAACCAGCATATAATTTCTAGTCCTTTTCAGGTACTTTAAAATATGCTTTACCGCAGTCCAATGTCCTTGTCCTGGGTTACTTTGATATCTGCTAACCATGCCCACGGCAAAACAGATATCTGGCCTCGTACATAGCATTGCATACATTAGGCTTCCTACGGCCGAAGCATAAGGAACTGCCTTCATGTCCTCTATCTCCTTTGGTGTCTTAGGACACATCTCCTTAGATAAAGGTACTCCATGTCGAAAAGGTAGAAAACCTTTCTTGGAGTTTTGCATGCTAAAACGAGCTAGAATGGTATCAATGTACGAAGCTTGAGATAAGCATAACATTCTTTTCTTGCGATCTCTTATCACTTTGATCCCAAGAATATGTCCTACTTCTCCCAAGTCCTTCATATCAAACTGCTTGGACAGCCATACCCTTACGTCTGACAACACCTTGACATTGTTGCCAATGAGCAAGATGTCATCTACGTATAGTACAAGAAATACCACCACGTTTCCATCACTCTTCTTGTATACACATGACTCATCCGGACATTGAATGAATCCATAAGACTGGATTACCTCATCAAAACGGATGTTCCAAGATCTCGAAGCTTGTTTCAATCCATAAATGGACCGATTAAGCTTACACACAAGATGCTCTTTGCCCTTTGCAACGAACCCTTCTGGTTGCTTCATATAGATGTTTTCTTCAAGACTACCGTTAAGGAAAGCAGTCTTGACATCCATTTGCCAAACCTCATAATTCATATGAGCAGCAATAGACAAAAGAATCCGGATAGACTTAAGCATGGCTACCGGCGAAAAGGTTTCCTCATAATCGATTCCTTCTTTTTGAGTGTACCCCTTCGCAACAAGCCTTGCTTTGAAAGTTTCTACTTTCCCGTCTGATCCTCTTTTTCTTTTGTAGACCCACTTACATCCAATGGCTTTTACACCATTTGGTGGTTCTACTAGCTCCCAGACTTGATTAGAATCCATAGATTCTAATTCAGAATTCATAGCTTTTTGCCAAGATACTGCATCTTTATCTTGGAGTGCTTCGTCATAGGTCCAAGGATCAGATTCATGTTCACCAGATACCAAGTCCGAAGACTCTCCCAAAAACATGAATCTATCAGGCTGTCTAACAACCCTCCCACTACGACGAGGCACTTGTGGTAATTGTGTATCATTAGTGACACATGGTGCAGACCCCTGTGGTATCTCATCTTGTACTAGTGGTACTAAGGTAGGGATTTCCCCTCTGATTTCCTCTAGAACAATTTTACTCGTGGGCTTGTGGTTCATTACATAGTCCTCTTCTAAGAATCGGGCATTTGTGCTAACAATGACCTTCTGATCCTTAGGACTATAAAATAAACCACCTTTCGTTCCTCTAGGATAGCCCACAAACAGCCGAACATCCGTACGAGATTCCAACTTATCAGCATCTCCCTTCAGCACATGTGCTGGACTACCCCAAATCCGAATGTGTTTAAGACTAGGCTTACGCCCATTCCACAATTCTGTGGGAGTAGAGGGTACTGTCTTAGAAGGTACCAAGTTTAGAATATACGCTGCCGTTTCCAGGGCATATCCCCAAAACGAATTCGGTAATTCCGAATAACTCATCATCGATCTAACCATTTCCATGAGAGTTCTATTCCTTCGTTCTGCCACACCGTTCTGTTGGGGTGTACCAGGTGCAGACAATTGGGATTGAATCCCAGCCTCTGATAAGTAATTCCTAAACTCTCCTAAGAGGTACTCGCCACCACGATCAGATCGTAGTGTTTTGATACATTTACCATGACGCTTCTCCACATCAGCCTTGTACTCTTTGAATTTATCAAAGCACTCAGACTTGCGGCGCATCAAATAAATATACCCATATCTCGAAAAATCGTCTATAAATGAGACAAAATATTCGAAACCACCTCTTGCCTGGATAGTCATAGGACCACACAAATCAGAATGAACCAATTCCAACACTTCTTTGGCTCTATACCCCTTGGCTTTAAAAGGCCTCTTGGTCATTTTTCCTTCCAAGCAGGACTCGCAGGTCGGATAGTTTTCCACTTCCAATGAACTCAAAGGTCCATCGGCTATCAACCTTTGAATCCTACTCAAGTTAATGTGACCTAGTCTTAGATGCCAAAGATATGTTTGGTTCATTTTAGAAGGTTCTTTTCTCTTATTTGAGTTAGAAGATGTATTATTAATTTCCAGTTGTTGCATCGTAGGAGTTATTGGATTAAGAGTATATAAATTGCCAACCAACGTACCAAAACAGACAATAACCCTATTTTTCTTGACAACCACTTTGTCATCAAAAGAAACAGAATATCCATCCAAAAATAACTTAGAAACCGAAATCAAGTTCTTTCTAAAAGAAGGTACGTAAAGACAATTCCTCAAAACCAAAGTCTTGTTCCTATCAAAAGATAAATAAACATCTCCCACTGCAACTGCCGCCACTTTCGTAGCGTTGCCCATGTAGATGGTAATCTCGCCCTCACTAAGTCGCCTGGTTTCCTGGAACCCCTGCAAAGAATTGCAGACATGATCAGTGGCTCCCGTATCTACACACCAGGTACCGGTAGATAACACCGCTAAACATGTTTCAGTAATTAGTGAGTAAGATTTACCTTCTTTGTTCTCCTTTTTCTTGGGACAATCTACCTTCCAATGTCCAGGCTGCTTGCATGAGAAGCACTTGCCCTTCGGCTTTTTCACGCCACCTTGTGGCCCAGCCTTTTGAGGTCCATTCGCTTTGTTTGTCGAAGGATTCTGTTTCTTTTTCTTCTTTCCACCTTTCGGCTTAGAATTAGAAACATTTTCAGCAACGTAAGCTTGAGCACTTTGACGAAATAGTCCTTCTGCCGATTTGAGTTCTGTCAGAAGTTCCGCCAAGGAATACATCCTTTTGTTCATATTATAATTAAGGCGGAACTGCTCAAAACTCTTAGGCAGTGTTTGGAGCACGATATCGACCTGGGTTTCCCCATCGATTTCAGCTCCAAGGACTTCCATCTCATTCAAATGAGCCATCATCTTAAGGACGTGATCACTCACAGGTGTCCCTTCAGACATGGTGGTCGTCATTAAGTTTCTCATTGCCTCCTGTCTGGCAGCCCGACTCTGGTGTCCGAAGAGTTCTCTAAGATTGTGCATCATATCATAGGCAGTGGGCATGGCCTGATGCTGATGTTGCAGTACATTTGACATGGAAGCCAAAATGTAACACCGCGCCATCTCATCTGCCTTAACCCACTTTCTATAATGCGCTTTCTCCTCTTCAGTAGAGTTTTCATCAGGCATGTCAGGACAGTGCTCATGGAGTACAAACTTGTACTCCTCAGCAGTTAGGACAATATCCAGGTTTCTTTTCCAGTCAATATAATTAGGACCAGTAAGTTTGTTTTCTTTGAGTATAACAGCAAGTGGATTGAAAGACATAATGAAATCCTGAGAATCATATAAATAAATAAATAAATACACAGGTCATAACATATAGAATTTAAAGCCTATATTGTTCCCTCAAACAATATAATTAAATTCACCAACACCTCAAAACACCGTGAACTTCGCATGCCACGATAGTGTGGACGTATGCTAATTCAAACATTTGTAAGAGGAGGTTTTACCCATTAATTTCATTATCTTGTCAAACAAAATAAAATTAATAGTTGGTTTAGCTTCAGCCATGCAAACAACAGCACTTACTCCGATGGGAAGGATACTATCATATGCACCTAAGTGTGTACCATTTCTTAATACTAAGTCCATTATCTAGGATTGTATCTCTTCAGATGGAGAAGATCATACGCTCCTAAATAATTTTCTATAATTATCCTTAGAGGAAGTTTGATCCAGTGATC
This sequence comes from Scutellaria minor, assembly GCA_954870855.1. Lineage (NCBI taxonomy): Eukaryota > Viridiplantae > Streptophyta > Magnoliopsida > Lamiales > Lamiaceae > Scutellaria > Scutellaria minor. Next base: position 9,629,239 of record OX940731.1, on the reverse strand, counting down.
CGCAATCAAACTCATCCGATGTGGAAGAAGGCACTCAAAGCCAACGTGTAAGTTTAAATGCATCACTTACAAACCAGTAATGGAGGCTATGGGATTTATTCAAAATAAATCCCTCTCCCACTTAGTTATTTAAATGAGGGATTTTAGCATGCAATAACATATAACATTCAAAAGCATGCTTGATAAAACAACAAACAAAAAGAAAGGCAATAAATACGGAATAATATAAATCCAACTATTATGGCCACTTCGATTGAATGTTTGCCTGCTAAACGGGGATCGACCTGCCCGGTCAGGTCGCGGGGATCGACCTGCCCGGTCAGGTCGCGGGGTGCGGGGCAGCGCCCCGTTAGAAAAAATTAGGGTTTAAAACCCTAATCAGCACCAACATCCAGCGAACAGAATCAGCGCCAAATCCAGCGATTGTTGCGCAAATCCAGCAGGTTGTTGCACAGAATCAGCGCCTAGCAATCTTGATCGAACAGCCCCTTCGAACGCCAATCCTAGTTCGAATAGAAGTCTCGATCGAACAGGAATCCTATACAGAATCTAGTTCGAACATCTACCAATCCTATACAGAATCTAGTTCGAACATCTACCAAACCCTATACAGAATCTAGTACGATCAGAATACACCATATGAGATCGAACAAAATTACATCGAGAACAAATCAAGAATATGTAAAACCTAACACGACAAACCGCCGTGTTTTTACTATTACAATCATGCAACCAACCCAAAATAAAAACCTCGACAGGTCCGAGGGTTTAGATCATACATTAAACATACATACAGACCATAATAGTTGGATATATAGGTAACCTGCAAAACCGAGTTATCCTATGCAATCCTACTATCATACAATCTGAATATAAAACGTATGAAAAAGCATAAGATCGTAATATATAACCGATCCAATTACATAGAACCAGAAACCGTGGCTCTGATACCAATTGTTGGAACCGACGGATCGCCGGCCCTATGCTATCGGAATCGGGATCCAAAGATAAATTGCAGCGGAAAGAAATCATACCCTTGTAGACCTCTTGATCTTCTGATGTATTCCTCTGAGCCCTTCTCGAACGTTGCGTGGCCAACGATCCTTCGAGAAAAATCAGTTCCGCTCTCTCTCACTTATCACGTGTTTTCTGTGATCTGTGTTCTGTGTACTGAGAGGCGCTGATGAAAAGAGCTATATATAGGCTACACCAGGGACCTAGAGGAGGAATTGGGTTGGGCCTCCTGATGGGCTTTAGTATCCTGCGTTCGGCCCGAACACATAACTGAAGCCCATCAATAATAATTCAGTCCACTAGAGAATTATTATTGAACTACCATCCCAATCCCATATTTAATATGGGCTCCTTATTATGTGTACATTTATTTCCCCGTGTTTAAGATATCGAATGTCCGTAAATTAAATAAGTTACTGACAACTTAAATAATTTACATCTAATTCCAAGAGTAGTACCACTCATCCTTATTATCATGTCGGATTAAATCCACCTGCAGGGTTTACATGATAATCCTTATGAGCTCCTCAAGGGGACATTATCATCCTAAATAATTAGGACACGGATTCCTTCTATAATCAACAGAACACCATATAAACAATGATATCTCCCAACTCACCGAGTTTATTGATTTATGAATAAATCTCACCCATTGGCAAATTAAAGAAATAAACATTGAGCATACGTGCCCGTTATTATATAGGGATTAAGAAGATGTACATCCATAATAACAGAGGTCTTGTTCTATTATATAGTCAGTATAAAACGAACAACCTCAAATGGTCCTGCTCAATACACACAAAGTGTACTAGTGTAGTTTTATAGTCAAGACAGACTAATACCAAACTACACTACAACCATTCCGATGATTTGTCCAAATCCATCTTGGTTGTGAGCTACTATTTATAATTTATAAGAAACTGATAACATGATCTTCTGTGTGGCACCACACACCAAGTTATCTATAATATAAATTAATTGGACATTGCATAAACATATATAACAAATATAAAATGCAAACATATGACCAATGTGATTCTCATTCCATAAACGATGTTCATACAAAAAACTAGGCTTATAGTATACATCCTAACACGCTCTACCTGCTACCGGCCTCGAGTTTGACCCGGTAGCTGGTGTACTCCTTGCCTTCCAGCAATTTGCCGCAATGTGCCCCGGCGCTCCGCAATTATAACAGCTTCGTGTCTCTTGTTGACACGGTCCCGTATGCACCTTTCTACATCTCGGGCATGGATTTCCGGGTCGGGAAATGGGAAGAGATGGGACGTTGTTTGCCTTTAGAAACTTATTCGGGGCGAAGCTCTGGCTTGGGCCAGTTCATTTCCTCTTGGCAGGAATAGGAAAAACTCATTTAAGCGGCGCAACATCCAAACCCATTCGGAAGACGATCTCCTGGGCTCTTCCAACGACCTTTGCATACGTCGTCGTTTCCTGCCCAGCTAAGATCATGTTGATCTGTGGGCGAAGGCCTTTCTCGAATCTTCGTGCCTTCTTCAGATCTGTGTCCACCAAGTGTGGGGCGTACCGACTCAACTGGTTGAACCGTCGTTCATAATCCCCAACAGTAGAACTCCCTTGTTTGAGGTGAAGGAACTCAGTTTCCTTCTGGTCCTGGTATGATTGAGGAATGAAGTGACTAGACACCACTTCCTTGAAATCCTCCCAAGTCATTGCCTCCCTTTCAGCTGGCAATAGGATTCTCTCGTACGAGTCCTACCAATGACCCGCCTCTTCCGTGAGTTGAAAGATTGCACAACTGACCATCTGTTCCCTTGAGCACGTTAGATGCCCAAACAGCCGGTCGAGTGACCTTAGCCACTCTTCCGTTTCAGTCGGTTCTCTCTTCCCGCTAAAAGTCGGCGGATTGAATCGCCAAAATTGCTCGTAAATTTGGTTCAGGTCATTCCTTACTGACCGGGGGACGGTGCGATCATCATCAAAATGTTGCGCTAACCCTTGTAACATGGTAACCAGATCCCCCACGTTGGTGTTTTCCTCACGTTCCGGCTGGTTGACCGGTTGTTGTGGTTCCTTTCGAGATCTACCTCTCGACATAATTCTGTTACGATATGTATATACGTATAAGTCGTTGCGATTATTAATAACGTTATACATATAAAAGATAACACATTACTCGTGATGAGACACAAACACAAACGTCATATGATAAACGAAAAGATATACGTGTATATATACATAGTAGCATCAAAAAGGGTAGTACTACACCATAACAAAAGATGTATGTACACTATCTACGATGTAAAAACTACCCCACACTTAAACATATAGAACATCGTATCTCGTATAGCATAATCTATATACATATAACTAAGTCACTTCGGAACATCTAATCTACATCAGCGGGAAGCGGTAGAGACTACTGTCCCTCCTGAGGATCATCAATCTCTTCGGCGTCCTCCTCAGGATCCTCCTCTGGATCTTCCTCTAGATCCTCCTTCGACTCCGAGCTACTGCTGGAAGGATCATAGGGTGATGGTTCCAGAGCAATCGGTAGGCCATGTAGACCCCAGAGCTCTAGCATCTTTCGTACTACGTTGCCGAAATTGGCGATAGACACTAAATTCACGGATGAGAACACCAGCTCGTCTCTATAAACTAATCGAGCTCTCACCAACCAATCCTGTGGTAGAGTGTGGATCATCTGCAGACAAGCCTGCACTCCGCTAATTCTGCTCCTCATACCCCTAATCTCTCTCCAACAGTGGAGGAGTCTAGCAATATGCTCCCCCAGCGATCTATCATCTGTCACCCTACTCTCATAGAAGTGACGTCGAAGTCATTGCTCTCTAGTCTCAAAAACAGGTACACTCATCCTAGCCGTAAGACGATTCCTATTCATCTGCCAAGTTAATTTTTACATGAATTCCCAACATCATATACTCATACCCGCAACGCTCCCTTCAAAACTCAATGGTTCAAAGCAAAATAATACTTAACAAGCAAACATACATGTCCGCATACTTATATCAGGGGGGTCACCTATGAAGAGAGGACAGTGCCTATCTATCTCTTTTCAAAAACCCATTCATGTTCCCAAATCACATCTTTAAAATCACATTTTCCTCCTTTTTAAAACCAACTCGAGCACGTTCTCAACGTTAGAACGGGTCTGATACCATTTGTCACGCCCCAAAATCTTTTCATGTTTTATCAGAGTTTTAGACGTTGGGCATGAAGATAGAATAAACAAGGGACGCATGTCAACAGAAAGAAATAAGTAAGGGACAACAGAAGAAAGAGGTAAGGGACGAAGTGAATCTCTCACTTATAAACATACGGCCTCTACCGTTAGCAATCGGTCTCACTACCGATATAAAACATCATATGCAGCGGAAACTCATCAGGATCTCACATCCTTACATGTACCAAAATATTACAAAACATGAGCTTAACCAAAACATAGTTTGAAAATGTTTAAGAGACCTCGTCTCATTACAACAAAACCATGTACAGTACTTCCTCTCTCCTCCTAGGGTTCCCCATGCTCATCATCGCCAGTAGTGTGAGTACAGATTAAGGGGTAAGTGCGTGGAATATACTTGTGGGGATAAAATCCACCTCATATATCTCAAGACAGAATTAAATACCGAAAAGCTAACCTACGGTCACGTTTTCACATCACATATATATGCAAAGCAGATATTAGAAATGACAAGGGACGAATAGGTGCGGAATTCCTCCGTCTTATCCTATGAATGGTCTCACACCGCTAGTGCATTTCAAGAGGCTCACGACACCTCCACAGAGTAGTAGAAAATAGCAGGGGACGAACAGAATGCATGATCAGAGGACCTCTGTCCTTTCACAGTTATATCATGGCACAACAAGTATAAACACAGCACTTAGTATTCCTCAATCATACGTTTGCTTAGGGAAAACTGTAAACAGAAGAAGAGTTAGAAATTACCCCCACCTCGTTCGGTGGTTTTCCGCGTGAGTCGAATGGTCTAAAGATCTGGTGATACAAGCTCAATCCAACAAGTAATCAAATCTTAATCCAATAAATCATCTACACAAGTTACGTTGTACTCAGATCTTTATTAATTATAATTAAAGCGATAAACGTATACGCGATGAGTCGAAGAACCTAAAGATTGGATAAGACACGAGCTCATTCGGTGTTGATACGAGCTCGACAACGTATATAAGTTGAATAGTATATTGGCATCAAGAGTTGACCTCGACCGGGCCCTCGACCCTCGGTCCAAACCTCTCGTCGGCTAAGACTCGATGGTAAAGGATACAAAGGAAAAAGAACGGGAAATGATTGGAAACACGACATTACCCGACACGCGTCTCGCACCCGACGCCCAATCCCGACGCGCCCTGGCCGCACACGACCGTGCCTCCTGGCGCACGACCGTGCGCCAGCTTCCAGAATTCTCTGTTTGGCCGCGCACGACCGTGCGCCAACCTCCAATGATTTCTGCCAGCTGGGGCACGACTGCGCGCCAGCAGTCTGCGCCCAGCAGCTTTCCCCCAGCAGTCTTATTTCCGCCCGGCTGCCTCATTTCCGCCCGGCGTTTCCGGCCACTTCATTCCAAAATTCTTGTTCCCAACTACTACACTCCGATATGAAACCAAACCCCTCTCCAACACCAAACCCTCATACACATAACATATATATACATAAACACATATCCTCAAAAACACTTGGCCGGCGACCTTCGATCGTCGGAAACCCATCGTCACAACCCAACGACGCATCACCAACGCCGGTTATCACTTTCCTCATGGCGGCACCATTTGTGCCGCCCCCAACAGAGATCACACACAAACACACACACACATGCATATAAACATAAACAACCCGTCATAACTCCGACATCACCACACACGGTGACGTCGTCCCCCCAACAACTCACCCTCGCCTTCATGTGAACCTCCGACAACATCCCCGGTTAAAAGAACGGAGGAAAAGAGAGAAAACCGAGGAGAGAGAAAAGTTGGCTAGGGTTAGGGTTTAGGGTTTTGCAAAGGTTTTTCGCCGTTCTCCGACGAACGACGAGTCGGAATAGAAATCCGAGACTTGTTCTAGACTCGACTCGTCAAAACCTACGTTGTGTGTTAAAATCGGCCGTCACAACACATAAAATGCATAGCAGATATTAGAAATGGCAAGGGACGAATAGGTGCGGGATTCCCCCGCTTATCCTATATAACGGTCTCAATACCGCTGGTGCATTTCAAGAGGACCACCAAACCTCAACAGAGTAGTAGAAATGAGTAAGGGATGAATGCAGGATCAGAGTGGACCTCGGTCCTTTCACAGTAATAATATGGCACAACAATTATATTCATAGCATTTAGTATTCTTCAGTCATGCATTTAATAGAGAAAACAGTAAATAGATAAAGAGATAGAAATTACCCCCACCTTGTTCGGTGGTTACCACGTGAGTCGCTAGTATTGAAAGTCTGATAACTCAAAGCTCAGTCCAACAAGTAGCCTACACAGTTACGACATTTCTTAGATCCTTAATACAGTATAAATAAAGCTGTAAAGGGTTCTGGCGGAAAAACGTTCATTAAAGACGCGACGGATCGAACGATCTAAAGTTTGGAGTTGAAGAAACGAGAGGGACATATCATTCTAAGTGGCTGAGATGATAGGGAATGAAATTTAGGTCACAACGGAAAAAGAATGAGCTCGGTCGGAGTTAAAACGAGCTCAAACGGAGCATTTTAGGTTTAAGGGTATTTTGGTAATTTTGGTCAAAGGGTGTACTTTGACCGGGCACACGACCCTCAGTCAACGATATTTCGTCGGCGACGACTCGATGTTAACGTACGGCGGAAAAAACAAGGTTCGGATCGAAAATACGGCATCGCATGCGATGGGGCACGTGCGCACCCTGCGCCGGGTGGAAAAACCCGGCGGCCCCCGACACTTTTCGGCAGCTGCCGAGTTTTCTCGGCAGCGTCAGGTGCGTGGCTCGACGTGGGCCGAGATTTCTCGGCAGTGGGACACCATGGCTCGACAGCTGCCGAGTTTTCTCGATAGCTCATCGTCTGGCGCTCCCGGCGTCGGGCCTGCTCGATTGCCCCTCTTCCCGACGCCACTAGCCGCGACGGCGCCGCTTGTCCGCCGGATAGCTTGCACCGCCAGCTACCACCTCCGGTCATCCCTCACCAAAATCCGACCGTGAATAGTACCCGAAACTTCACTGTAAAACCCTTCGACATCACATTTGCAAAACCAAACCCCACCATTTTTTAGCTCTGGCCGGTGACTCCAGTCGCCGGTGACCCTTCCCGGACCTCCGGCCGGTGACCCCCCATTACCGGCAACCATTCCTGACCATCCCAACACACATATATAGCATATATACACCCACGCTCATGCACACACACACTCGCGTAAGCATACCCCCCTGCCAACAGCCTTGGCCGGCGGCCACCTGCCGCCGGCCACACTACCAACCACCGGTAACCTTACGGCGATCCCCAATCGCCGACCGCCACCTGCTGTCGCGCATACACACGCCACAAATCAAACACACACGCATATGAAAGCATATACACACACACTGCCCTTGCTTGGCCGGCGACTTCCAGTCGCCGGCCACCACTCTACCACCCTCCCGGTGCATCACAAGCATCGGCCATCTCTTCCCACAAGAATGCGCCACCCGGCGACGCCCACAACAGCAACAACACACACACACACTAATACACCTTCAAACACACACACAGATGCACGTTACCTACATATAGGCGCCACAACCCATGGCGGCGCCACCACCCCGGTGACTCCCCCTCACCCCCAGGTAGGTTCGCCGACTACTGCTCTAGCAAGAGATGGTAGAGAGAGAAAGAAAATCGAGGAGAGAGAAAAGGTGGTGCCAAGGTTAGGATTAGGGTTTAGGGGCTGTTTTTCGCCGTTTTCCAGCGAATGAGAAATCGTAATTGAATTCCGAGACCTATCCTAAATTCCTCTCTTCGAGACGAACGTCGTGTACAAAAATCGGCCAAAACTGACAGCTTTGAAATTTTCTGGCCACTGGCGGCGGCGGCGCGCCGGAGACAGAATATCGAAAAGAGAAAGAAAAGAGAGAAGACTTACGAGTTTGCGGCGCGTTCGGCTCGTTCGGAAAAACAGTGATTTTCGAATCGAAAACACCCCTATTTATAGAAATCCAAAAATCACTATTCACATGAAATATCCCGGTTACTATTCATCGGTTGATTTTTCAACATTACTATTCATCGTAAAAATCTCGTTACTATTCACCGTAAAAAATCTTTCGTTTTTTCCAAAATTTTGGGTTTTGCCCTTTTCATCGCCGTTCGAGCTACAGGTCTCCGATTAACTTCTAGTTCATTTCTATCTTCTCATTTTCTCGATACGCATCTAATGATATAAAATATCCTATGTCCCACATCTAGAAAATTATCGATCTAGAACGTGCATTAAACATGTATTTGAAACGCACGTAATTAATTAAACAGTCAAAACATACACACATAATTATTAAATCATAGGTTTAAATATTTAATTAATTTATTATGCTTCATTTTTGGTTCGGGACACTACACCAGTGACAGTCCTTTGATATTGCCAATTAGCTTGACAAGAGGTGGCTCATCCAAGTTGGCGGAAGCTAAAATCCCTACATCCCCATAGACATTTTGGGCTAATTACTCCAATCTTGCAAGTGACTGCAAAATTGTTCGATTGAAGGTCGTATTGAGAAACTCTCTTTTAGGACTTGTCAAGGTTGTTCAAGGAGAAGATATATTTATATTCCCAACATTTGAGTCAACTTGCACTAACCCTTCATTCGAATCATCAAGAGTTGCAAAAGCATTAGAGGTGACAACGTCATCTCCAACTTTATCACTGATTCCTTTGTCAGATTGGATTTCTTTACCTCCATCCAACTCCCTAATTGATCGTTCTCTCCTCAGACAATTAAGTCTCAATGATTATCATTCATAAAACATAAGCTTTTGGCTCTGCTTGTCTTAGGGCAAGCTCACTTCTATATGAAGATATTTGAGGTCATTTTTTTCCTAACTTAGGCTACTAACAACGCCTCACACATTATGGTCATACTTCTTATCAATAATAGGCTCATGAGATTGATTTGTACGTGTACCACCTGATCGGGTAGAGGTACCATCTTCTCAAATTTTCAAAGGATGGACAAAAGTCAGGTAACTTAATTTTCAAACTGAATTGAAACAAAGGTGCAGAACCCTAAGCGTTCGATCATAACAATTTCTTGCAAGAGAAGATTTATATCAACATCAACAACAATGCGTACAAAGTGACCAATAGAGCCGCTCAAACGCTACTCATCAATTTTAATAGGTGTGTTTATGGCTCCAACAATGCCTATAATAATTACATGATATTAATATTCAATACACAATTCATATATTTGAATTATACCTAGGCATTTGAAGTCACAATTTTATTGGGGTTGAAATCCAACACCATCATGAGAGATAAAAGACCCTTGGTTCATATTTGTTGGCCAACTTCAAGATAATCCATGATCTGTCCTCATCTGATTCCAGCTGAATGTTATGTTATAGTAAACCAAAACATTGAATCAAGTCTTAGTCAAATGTGTCTTTCAACATTCTAGTTCAAGAGTCATCTTGTACTTTGCATTTTTTCAATTATTATTTCATGATTTGTGTCATCAAGTAGTATAAATATGTAAACTTGGTATGACATTTTGCAAGACAAAATCATAACTTGAGTAATACAATCTCAGAAATTTCAAGCCTTCAAAATATATTTCCTTTATATTTCTTTCAAACTGGTATCAAGAGCAAGGTTAATAAAAAATGTCAAACAATTTTATTTCCATTGTTCTTCCATTCACCTGTGAATGTTTGATTATTGGAGCAACCTAATGAGGTTGTGTCTTGAATCTCAAAAATTGTGGAGTGTCGTTGAAGAAGGTGTTGGTGCTCCGGAAGATGAATCCCAACTCACCGACGCCCAAAGAGATCTCTTGAAGAACAAAAAGCAAAAGAATAGGAAAACTCTCATCCAAATTTTCCAAGCACAAGAAATTCTTGTTTATGAGAGAATTTCAAAGGTTGGTGGTGCACAGAAAGTATGGAAAATATTAGATACGACTTACTCCAGATATGATCAAGTGAAACAGGTTTGTTTACAATCGTTGAAAACTGAATGCATAAAGCTTGAGATGAAAGAAAATGAAAAGATCTTAGAGTATTTCATTCATCTCTCTTCCATTGTAAATCACATGGCATTGAATGGAGAAGTTGTAGAGACTCAAAAAGCAATCGAAAAAGTTCTACGAAACTTGCCAATTAAATTTGAACATATTGTGGTTGCAACTGAAGAATCAAATGATCTTTCTTCAATATCCCTTGAAGGTTTTCAAGGAAGATTGGAAGCTCATGAGGATAGAATCCTGCAGAGAAGTACTCAATCTAATTATTTTCATGATCAAACTCTAAAATCCCAATTCACACCCACAAAAGGTTAGAGGTCATTTCGTGGATGTGGCAGAGGCAGTGCAAATACCGTCACTTGGAGATAGCATATACTTCTTGTTGTTTGTTGATGATTACACAAGAAACATCTAAGGCTTTCTCTTACTTTAAAGAGTTCAAATTTTAAGTTAAAAAATATTCTAGCTTTCAAATAAAGAATTTAACAAGTGACCATGGAGGAGAATATATATCTTCTCAGTTTGAAGAATTTTATTGAAATCATGGAATTCTCCATGAGATAACAACTAGGTACTCAACTAAACAAAATTGAGTCGTGGAGCGCAAAAATCAAGCAATAATGAACATGGTTAGATGCATGTTGAAGAAGAAAAACATGCCAACATACTTTTTTTTGTGGAAGCGGTGTCTTGTGTCGTTTAACGGATTAATAGATCACCGACAAAGAACTTGGATGATTCTACTCTGAATGAGGTTTGGTACGGTAAAAACCCAAATGTTTGTCACAAGAAAACTTTTGGTTATCTTGCATTTTCTCATATTCCAAATGCTTTGAGATCGAAGCTTGATGAAAAATATGAGAAGTGCATTTTCATTGGTTATAACCAAAGAACTAAAGCTTACAAGCTTTATAATCCAAGAATAAAGAAAATTGTGGTTAGCAAGAATGTTTTCTTTGATGAAAATGGCTGTCACGTCCCGTTTTCTTTTGGTAAAATATCAGAGTTTTTATACGGGCATGAAGACAGAAAAGCAAGGGACACATATCACAACAGAAAGAAAAAACAGGAAACGACAGAAGAAAAAGGTAATGGATGATATATATATCATTCACATATCAGTAATCGGTCTCAGTACTGATACTTACAATATACGCAGCGGAACAATTCATCAAGATCTCACATCAGTTACATGTATCCAAATATTACAAAACATGTATAGATTAAACCATGGTTTGAAAGTGTTTGAGTAACATCACTCTGAAATTATAAATCCCCAAGACAACCAGACAGCACCACCATCTCTCCCACTAGGGTTCATCAATCTCCTCATCTCCTGTAGTGTGAGTACAGATTAAGGGGTGAGTGCGTAGAATACACCCATGGGAATAAAATCTGCACCTTATGACACACAACAGAAATAAATACTGAAAATAAAAGCATCTACCAGCACATTACCACAACACGTAAAATGCACAGCAGATATTAGAAATGGTGAGGGACGCGTAGGTGCAGGTATTTCCCCGTCTTACCCTATATAACGGCCTCACTACCGTTGGTGCATTTCAAGAGGACCATCAAACCTCCACAGAGTAGTAGAAGAGAGGGAGGGACGAATGCATGATCAGAGTGGACCTTAATCCATTCACAGTATAAGTATGGCACAACAATTAAATTCACAGCACGTAGTATCCCGTAGTTCATGTTTTTACTAGGAAAACAGTAAACAGATAAAGATTTTGAAGTTACCCCCACCTTGATGAGTAGCAAATATTAAGTATCTCAAACATGGTCCAACTGATAACCTACACAAGTTACAGTGTTTCTTAGATTCTTAATAAATATAATTAAAGCTATAAATAATTTCGGAGAAAGAATGATCGTTTAATGCGCGACGAATTGAGGGATCTCAAAATTGAGGTTGAAGTAACAAGGGTGAAAGTTCAGTTTCTTAGGCTGAGGTGAAAGAGGGTGAAATAAGGATCGCAACGCAAAAAGAATGAGCTCAATCGGAGTTGAAACGAGCTCGTACGGAGCATTTTAAGTTTAGGGGTATTTTGGTCAAAGGGTTGACTTTGACTGGGCCCACGACCCTCGGTCAACGACATCTCATCAAAAATGACTCAATGTTGACGTACGGTGGAAAAACGGGATTTGGATCAAAAACACGACGTCGCGTGCGTCGGGACAGGCGAGCACCCGACGCTGGGGAAAAAAACCCGGCGGTCTCGATGGCTGCCGAGTTTTCTCAGCAGCTCAGGTCCCCATCTCGGCAGCTGCCAAGTTTTCTCAGCAGTGGGTACTCAGCTCTCGGTAGCTATAGAGTTTTCTCGGCAGCGGGCGCGCCCCACTCGGCGGCTACCGAGTTTTCTCGACCACCCGACACCCGGCGCTCCCATCTCCCGGCGCCGTGTCCCAACGCACGCCCGCGCACGCACGCCCGGCCCCCGGTGCCCATCCCGGCGTGCACACCTGACCCCCGGTGCCCAGCCCTGTGCGCGCACCCGACCCCGATGCACACCCCGACGCGCACATCCCGTCCCTGACGCACAACCGGTACCCGACGCTTGCTCACCATCGCACACCCGGCACCTGGCGCACCACCACCAGCACAACTTCCGGCCGGCGACGGTTTTGGCGACGGCGGTGGCGGCGGTGGCGGCTCCAATGACTTTTCCGACGGTGGTTCCGGCGGTGTTCCGGCGACTCACCGGCAGCGGTGGAAAAGTAAAGAAAGAGAGAAGAGAGAGAAACTTATTTGTTCGCGTCGCTTTCGTCGTCGGCGGAAAATGAAAATTTTGAATTGATTGAGCCCTTATTTATAGATTTTCAAAGTTAGTATTTACCAAGTAAATTTTAATTACCACTCATTAAAATATTATTTTTCTGTTTTACCCTTCATCCGGATTTTACCCTCTCGTTTTACCTAGCCTTTGTATTTGGCTCTTTTCTTCGTCATTTGAGCTACGGGTCTCCTATTGACCCCTAGTTTGTTTCTATTTTCTCGTTTTTCCATTACGCATCTCATTGTATAAAAATATTCTATGTTCCACGTCTTAAAATTTTACCCACCTAATACTTGCATTAAACATATCTCTGGAACGCACATAGACAATTAAGAATTTAATGCTCATAAAATATTTTAATTAGGGATTTAATTATTTAATTACCCAATTATGCTTTGTTTTTGGTCCGGGGTGTTACAGTGGCTACTACAATTTTATAGATTCTTTAGGATTACCCGAATGGCAAACTCTTAATCTTAAAGAAAAAGAAGAACATTTGGAGAATGATACTGATGTTGGTGTAGAGCAAATTCAGCCTGAAAATATAAGGACTGAAACATAACAAGATTCACCACCAAGAAGAATGAGATCTTTGAGAGAGATCTATAATGCAATCGAAGAAGTGACCATAATAGATCATGTATACTTTGTACTTTTTGCAGGGGAAGATCCAGTCACTTATGATGAAGCATCAAAAGATGAAAAATGGGTAAATGCGATGAAGAAGGAGATCCAGTCTATTAAAAAGAATAATACGTGGGAGCTTACTTTGTTGCCTTCATATAAATGTGCTATTGGAGTGAAGTGGGTGTTCAAGACCAAAACCAATCTTGATAGATCCATCAAGCATAAATCGAGATTGGTTGTGAAAGAATACAAGCAAAAAGAAGACGAAGATGTCAATAAGGTATTTGCTCCTATTACTAGACTTGATAGAGTTCGATTGATAATTTCTCTTGCAGCTGAAAATGGTTGGAAACTATTGCAAATGGATGTAAAATCTGCTTTCTTGAATGAATTTCTTTAGGATGAAATTTATCTTGAGCAACCTCCCGGTTTCATGAAAAATAGAGTAGAAGAAAAGGTCTATAAGTTGTGGAAGGGATTATATGGGCTGAAGTAACCCCGTGCATGGTATGATCAAATTAATGAATTATTCTTGAAATATGGTTTTGAGAGATGTCATTCTGAACACACCCTTTATATCAAAAGAAATTCAAAAAGAGACTTCATGATTGTAAGTCTATATGTTGATGATCTCATTTGTACCGGAGATGATGTGGAGATATTATCAAAATTAAAAAATTCAATAATGAATGAATTCGAGATGATTGATTTAGGAGAATTGCATCATTTTCTGGGGATTAATGTGCAACAATAAAAAAATGGCATATTCACCTCGCAGGAAAAATATGCAATGCAAGCTTTGGAGAAATTCAACATGAAGAATGCAAATCCTGTTTCAACTCCTTTTATCACAAGTTTGAAATTGAGTAAGAATGGTGAAGGAAAGCTTGTGGATCCAACTTTGTTTCGAAACCTTGTTGGAAATTTAATGTATCTCACTACCATAAGGCTCGATATCATGTATTCAGTAAGTTTGATTAACAGGTTTATGGAGAAACCTTATTCAAATTATTGGGAAGTTATACAAAGAATATTGTTATACATCAAATGAACCATTGATTATGGTATCTTTTATAAAGGTCGCATGTGAGACCCAAGTCGCCTCGTGATGCATTGACTAATATAGTTCATGCATCCATACATTTTATGAATTGCGTGTTGTTTATTGTGTGACGTTTGTGTCACGCCCCGTTTTCTTTTTGTAAAAATATCAGAGTTTTTCTTTGGGCGTGAAGAAAGAAATAGCAAGGGACGCATAACACAACAGAAAGAAATAGCAAGAGACGATAGAAGAAAGAGATAAGGGACAATATGAAACATTACTTATCAATAGTCGGTCTCAGTACCGACAAATTCAACATTTTGCAGCGGATTACAACATCAGGATCTCATACCCAAATATATATACAGAAATATTACAAAACGTGAGTTAATTTATAACATTGTTTTGAAAATGTTTGGAGACCTCGTCTCATACAACAAAGTCAGAAAATAGTTCATCCTCTCTCCGACTAGGGTTCATCATGCTCATCATTGCCTGTAGTGTGTGTACAGATTAAGGGGGGTGAGTGCGTGGAATACACTCGTGGGGATGAAATCCGCCTCTTGTGACTCAACAAATAATAAATACTAGTAAAATAATCTTAAGTCACGTTGTCACAGCACTTAAAATGCAAAGCAGATATTAAAAATGGCAAGAGACGAATAGGTGCGGGATTCCCCCATCTTACCCTATAAAACGGTCTCATATACCGTTGGTGCGCTTCAGGAGGACCACCAAACCTCAATAGAGTAATAGAAAATAGCAAGGGACGAACAGAGTGGACCTCGGTCCTTTCATAGTTATATATGGCACAGCAATTATAATCACAACACTTAGTATTCCTCAATCATGCATTTAATAGGGAAAACAGTAAACAAATAAAGAGATAGAAATTACCCCCACCTCGTTCGGTGGTACCCCCGTGAGTCGATAAATCCAAAAGTCTGATAACTCGATAACTTAAAGCTCAGTCCGACAAGTAGCCTACACAGTTACGATGTTTCTTAGATCTTAAATACAACATAAATAAAACTGTAAAAGGCTCCGACGGAAAAACGTTTGTTAACGACGTGACGGATCGAACGATCTAAAGATCGGAATTTTGGTGACAAGGTTGAAAGTCAAGTCTAAAGGGCTGAGATGATAGGAAATGAAATTTGGGTCACGACAAAAAAAATGAGCTCGATCGGAGTTAAAACGAGCTCGAACGGAGCATTTTAAGTTTAGGGGTAAAAAGGTAATTTTGGTCAAAGGGTTGACTTTGATTGGATCCATGGACCCGGGTCAATGATATCTCATCGGTGACGACTTGAAAAAGATAAACGGCGGAAAAATGGGGTTCGGATCGAAAACACGGCGTCAGGTGCGCGTCGGCACCCGACGGGTGCGCACGGTGCCCGACGGGTGCTCGACAGCTGCCGAGTTTTCTCGGCAGCTCGGCAGGGTGTCTCGGCAGCTGCCGAGTTTTCTCGGTAGCTCGGCTCGGCGGTCTTGGCAAACTCGGCAGCAGGTCTCAGCAGACTCGGCAGCTCTCCTCGACAGCCTCGGCGGCAGTCGAGTTTTCTCGGTAGCCATGCACAGCTCGACTAAGCTGGCCGAGTTTTCTCGGCCAGCCCCTTCCTAGGTCGTCGATGCCATGGCTGATCAACGCGCCACCTTCCCGGCGCCACCCGGCGCGGTGGTGCTGCCCTCCGCCGCCGCCTCCAGGTTCGCCGGAAACCTCGTACCGCCGGCTACCACCTCCGGCCACCTCTCGCCGGATTCCGGCGGTGAATAGTGCCCGAAATCTCGCCGCAAAAACATTCGATGCTCAGTTTTTCGAACTCACACCCAAACTTCAAAACTCCGACCGGCGACGACTCCCAACACCTCCACCGGCGACCCCCCGTGCCGGCAACCTTTCCCGACCATCCAAACACACACACACAACCTATATATACACACGCATATACACACACACTCACACTCAAACACACACACACTTCCCTCTCCTTAGCTGGCGGCCACCTGCCGCCGGCGACCACCACCGCCTACTAAGTCCTTGGCCGGCTACCTCCGGTCGCCGGCCACCACCACCGCCGTGCACACACACACGCACACAATTTGCACACACACACAGATAGCGTATGGTGTGTTACACACACACACCCACTGTTAAGCTTGGCCGGCGGCCACCAGCCGCCGGCTGCCTCCTCCTCCACCTCGCCGGCCACCTCCCGTCGTCGGCCGTTCTTTCCTTCACGACGACGCCACCCGGTGTCGCCCCCATCAGCATGCACGAACACAAACACCAACACACCACACAACACACACACATGCATGCATACACATATATATATATACACTGTCCATCTCCGGTGCCGCCACCCACGACGGCGCCGGCACTCCAGCGACGGGTCTCGACCTCCGGCGGCCTCCGACAGCAGCTCCGGCGCGGTGGAGAGAGAAAAGTCAGAGGAGAGAGAAAGGGTGGTGCAAGGGTTGGGATTAGGGTTTCAAGGCTTTTTTCACCGTTTTCCGGTGAATGAGAAATCGGAATTGAATTCCGAGATCTATTCTAGAATCGTCTCGTCGAGATGAACGTCGTGTGCGAAAATCATCCGATTCCGACAATGTTGAAATTTTCCGGCGACCGGCCGGCGGCGTGCCAGAAAACAGAATATCCGAAATTAAAAGACGAGAAAGAAAGACTTACGTGTTTTCATTGGGTTTGGCTCGATCGAAGAAACGGTGATTTTTGAATCGAAATCACCTTTATTTATAGAAATCCGGAAAGTTACTTTTCATCGTAAATATCTCCATTTTTTTTTTTTTAACCAAACACCCTACGGGGTAAGGGGTTTAGGTAGACCCTCAACCTGTGCATGGAAACCAAAAAGTCAAAGTATACATGAGAGACAAGTGGCCATAAACGACTATCGACAGGTGGCAGGAAAAAGCAGGAGCAAAAAATGAACTAACCTGCCAAAACAGGTGGCCAAGATCAACTGCCGACAGGTGGCAGGAAAAAACAAGAACTAAAACAGAAAACCATATCCACAAACCAAAATATACAGGAGAAAAAGTCGATGCATCAAAATCAAGCACCATCACGATCAACACGAAACGACGGCCATCCTAACTGATCAAATCGAGCCAACACCTGAACCCGTCGAGGTAACACGGTCGGGGGAAAAGACCCAGCTAACTCAGTCTGACACCCTAAGTTAGCCAGGGAATCTACAACAGAATTCCCTTCTCGATGAATATGCGACACGCGAAACTCCAAAAGGGCGAGGAAGTTCTAGATGCATGTGAGATAACACTGTAAACTCCAATGACCTGTATCCGGATGTGAAAGCTGAACCACAGAAGTAGCATCCAACTCAATCATAAATATCTCTGTTACTATTCATCGGTTGACTTTTCCGAGTTACTATTCATGTAAATATCTTTGTTTCCATTCTCCGTAAATATCTTCCGATTTTTCTGAAACTTTCGGTTTTGCCCTTTCCGTCGCCATTCGAGCTACGGGTCTCCGATTAACCCCTAGTTCATTTCTATCTCCTCGTTTTTCTATTACGCATCTAATGATATAAAATTATCCTATGTTCCATGTCTAGAAAAATTATCGATCTAATCATGCATTAAACACGTATCTGAAACGCACAAATTAAATTAAACAGTTAAATCATACGCATAAAATTATTGAATCATAGGTTAAAATATTTAATTAATTAATTATGCTCGTTTTGATCCGGGGCGCTACATCCCTTACCCCTTAAAAATAATTTCGTCCTCGAAATTGAACGCGTACTAAGAACGACTCAAACTAAACGTGTACTAAGAGCTGCGAGACTGGATATTTTGCTACAAAGTTCATTATCGTGTATTTGTGTTGTTTCTGTCTTTCCATGTCTCGTCAAGGAACTTTCTCAGGCTTGCAAGTTTCTTGATTATCTGGCTAAGCTGGATGTTCAGAACTTTCGCCAGTCCTGAGCTTTTCTAATTCTTTCTCGAACCTTCCTATCCGAATCACATTTTTGTTTCTCGTTTCTCTCATTCTTCAGTTCTTAGTATTGATCATTGTATTGATCATCATATATACTTTTCGTCTTCACCGTTTCCTTGAGGAGTAAGATGAGGAATAGTTGGCGCTGGAAAGTCGTATTCCTCCGTCAGCGAAATTTTTTTTTTTTTATAAAGATAAAGAAAAGAGAGAGATCGAGGGTGAGAAAAAGAGAGAGAGATCGAATTAAACGGGTGAAAAGTTGTCGAAAAACACTCTAATACTCCAGTTGGATGCGACATCTCCTTTCGTTGAATTTTCCAACGCGTTCTTGAGATATGATTCACAATGCATTCTATTGCACAAATTGATGAGAATATAATCAACGAATCACGATGGTAAAAAGATCGAGATACGGATGAAGAATGAGATTCCTCAAATCCGTAAAGACAACTGGAACATTTCCAAGTCCAAATGGCATACTCAGTCCAAATGGCATTACTACAATCTCGTAGTGGCCACATCTCGTCCTGAATGTTGTCTTAGATGAATCCTCAACTTTGACTTCCATCTGGTGAGATCCAGACATTAAGTCAATCTTCAAGAACACACTAACACCTCTTATTTGATCAAAAGATCTCCGATTCGAGGCAGTGGGTACTTGTTCTCTAGGGTCCGCTTATTCCACTCTCTATAATCTATACACATCCGAATGTTTTCATCCTTCATTATCACAAGGAGTACTAAAACTCCTCAGGACAACCTTGCTCAATCTTTACCGAAGCCTTTGCCCAAAAAGTTCTCGTAACTAAACCTTCTGTTCTCGCAATTCCTTTGCTGGGCATCTCGGTTGCCTTCATGGCCGATATAACCCTCGAGTCGACTTTGACTCTTGTCCCATGGAATGTGAACTCCAGTTCACGGTGTTGGAACCGACGGATCGCCGGCTCTATGCAATTAATTAATCGGGTTCTATGCTAGATATAACAAACGCAGCGGAATAAAAGAGTTATACCTTTTGATCAATCTAGAAGAAAACGGGCCAAAGATTGATCTTTCATAAGACCTCTTTGATCTTCTGATGTATTCCTACAGCCTTTCTCGAACTTTGCGTGGCCAACGATCCTTCGAGAAATCTCAGTTCTGCTCTCTCTCTCACTATCACGTGTTTTCTGTGATCTGTTTTTTTGAGGCGCTGATGGAAAAAGGCTATATATAGGCTACACCAGGGACCTAGAGGAGGAATTGGGTTGGGCCTCCTGATGGGCTTAAGTATCCTGTGTTCGGCCCGAACACATAACTTAAACCCATCAATAATAATTCAGTCCACTAAAGAATTATTATTGAACTACCGTCCTAATCCCATATTTAATATGGGCTTCTTCTTATTATGTGCACGTTTATCTCCATGTGTTTAAGATATCGAATGTCCGTTAATTAAATAAGTTACTGACAACTTAATTAATTAACATCTAATTCCAAGAGTAGTACCACTCAACTTTATTATCATGTCGGATTAAATCCACCTGCAGGATTTACATGATAATCCTTATGAGCTCCTTAAGGGGACATCATCATCCTAAATAATTAGGACACAGATTCCTTCTATAATCAACAGTACACCATATAGACAATATTGTTTCCCAATTCACCGAGTTTATTGATTTAATAAATAAATCTCACTCATTGGCAAATTAAAGAAACAAATATTGTGTATACGTGGCTGTTATTATATAGGGATTAAGAGAACGCACATCCATAATAATAGAGGTCTTGTTCTATAGTCAGTATAAAACGAACAACCTCAAATGGTCCTGCTCAATACACACAAAGTGTACTAGTGTAGTTTTATAGTCAAGACAGACTAATACCAAACTACACTACAACCATTCCGATGATTTGTCCAAATCCATCTTGGTTGTGAGCTACTATTTATAATTTATAAGAAACTGATAACATAATCTTCTGTATGGCACCACACACCAAGTTATCTATAATATAAATTAATTGGACATTGCATAAACATATATAACAAATATAAAATGCAAACATATGACCAAGGTGATTCTCATTCCATAAAAGATGTTCATACAAAAGCTAGGCTTATAGTATACATCCTAACACGCGGAATGTGAACTCAAGTACCGGGCGAACCTTACAAGACGATCTTTTTTGCACGACACTTGATTACCGTGTGGTTGGACTCTAGCCAGTCCATTCCCAAGATTGGATCAAAATCCTTCATCTCCAAAGCGTGGAGATTAACTAGAAGGATCTTATCTTCGAAAGCAATCCTAAGGTGACGGTACAGATGTTTTGTCCTTACCGTCTTTCCTGAGAGAAAGCTAACTTCTAAGGTTGGAGCGACTATCCTACCATTCTCATGCTTCAGCAATTATAGCAGTCAACAAATATGAAGAAAGTATGCCGCTCCAACATCAAGCAGAATGAAAACAGGTATATCAGATATTGATAACATACCTGTCATCGTCTCGGTTCCCTCCGTAGCTTCCGGATGAGTAAGAGCGTAGGCTTGCGCTCTGCCTGTTACCGGCCTGGAGTTTGGGGCTGTAGCCGGTGAATTCCTCACCTTCCGATAATTTGCCGCTATGTGCCCCGGCATCCCGCAGTTCAAATAGTTCCGCGTCTCTTACTGACACAGTCTCGTGTGCATCTTTTTACATCTCGGGCTCGAATTTCCAGGTCGGGGAATGGGAAGAAGTGGAGCATTGCTTGCCTTGGGAAACTTATTCGGGACAAAGCTCTGGCTTGGGCCAATCCACTTTCTCTTGACTAGAGCAGGGAAAACTCTCTTGAGGGGTGCAACATCTAAACCAATCCGGGATGCAATCTCCTGGGCTCTTTCGATGACATTCGCATGTCATCATCCCTTACCCAGCGAGGATCGAGCTGATCTCTAAGCGAAGACCCCTTTCAAACCTTCGGGCCTTTTTAAGATCTGAATCCACCAGATGAGGGGCATACTGGCTCAAATGATTGATTCGCCGCTCATAGTCCCCTACAGTCGAACTTCCCTATTTGAGATGTAGGAACTCTGTCTCCTTCTGATCTCGATAAGACTGAGGAATGAAATGACGAGAAACTATTTCCTTGAATTCTTCCCAAGTCATCCGTTCTCTTTGAGCGGCCAACAGCGTACGCTCGTATGAGTCCCACCAATGACTCATTTCGTCTGTCAGCTGGAAGATTGCACAATTGACCCGTTGCTCTTGGGAGCAAGTTAGGTGGCCAAACAAACGGTCGAGTGATCGTACCCACTCTTCTGCCTCCATCGGTTCCCTCTTTCCGTCAAAAGTTGGCGGGTTGAATCGCCGAAACTGTTCATAGATCAGGTTCGGATCAGATCTCGCTAGCTGTGGTGTGGCCCGGGTTTCTTAGAAGTGTTGTGCTAACCCTCTTAGCACGGTAACCAAATCTCCGACATTAGCGTTTTCCTCACGTTCCGACTGATTGGCCGGCTGCGGTTGTTCCTTTTTGGGTCTCCCTCTCGACATAATTCTATTATGATATATATATAAATCATTGGGATAACACGATACTTACTATACGTAAGTAGATTAACGCGATATATGTGAAAAGGCATAAACATAGATTATATAAAATAAGCGAGAACGTACATACGCGTTTATACATAGAAGCCTATTAGGGGTAGCCTTACACCATCCAAAAGATGTATGTATACTATCTATGATGTAAAAAACTACTCTATATATACATATAGAATACTAAAACTTCATCATTCGTAATCTATCTCTCGGCAGTCTAACCGAGTGAGGACGAGCGTTCAAGTCGGGCCTGCTCCTAGCCTTGAATTTGGTATGGTAGCTGGTGGTTTTCCAGACCTTAGACAGTGGGTGGAGATGTGTCCCGACATTCCACACCGGTATTAATTTCGTGTCTCCTGTGGGCACGATCCCCCATGTAATTTTCCACACTGGGAGCATGAGTTCTCTGGCCTCGATGTTGGGGTAAAAACTCCTAGATTTCGGGGATTCTGGTAATTGTATGCCGAGTGGCATGGTTTCCCACATTTAAAGTAGTCTTGGGTCCCTTGAAGGCAGGGCCCCTCGTGCATCTTCCCACACTTAAGACAGATATTTCCCGGCCTTGGTGAGGTAGCCACCGAATTCCTGAACTTCTGGCAGTGAAACGCAATATGTCCAGGTTCTCCACACCTGTATCAGTTTCGGGCCCCATGGTGGCAGGGTCTTACATGCGACTTCCCACCCTTGAAATATAAGTTCTCTAGCCTGGGAGTAGGGAGAAGTAGAGCATTGTTGATCCGTGGAAGCTGACGTTGATCAATGTCTTGACTAAGACTGATCAGTTTCCTCTTTCCTGTTGCTATCTTCATTCTCCTGGGTGGCACCACATCTATGCAGAGACGAGTGGCGATCTCTTGAGCCCTCTCAACGATCGCGGCATAAGACATTTCACCATGTCCTGTCAGAATGGAGCTGATCTCTCTACGAAGTCCCTTCTCAAAGTGTCGGGCTTTCTTGACGTTCGTGTCCACCAGATGGGGCGCGTACCTACTTAATAGGTTGAATCTCTTCGCGTATTCTTCTACGGAGGTGGTTCCTTGATGAACATGTAAGAAATCTGCTTCCTTTAGTTTACGGTACGACTGAGGTAGAAATTCCTGTCTAACCACCTCTTTGAAGACTCTCCATGTCATTGCCCTCCTGAATTCTGGCGACGTGGTCCTTTCTTGTCCCTCCCACCAATAGTTGGCTCCTTCACTAAGTTGTAATACGGCACAGGAGATCTTCTGTTCTTCTGTGCATGCTAAATGTTCGAAGAGTTTATCCAGCGTCCTCAGCCACTCTTCAGCTTCGATCGATTCTCTCATTCTGTTGAAGATCGGTGGATCGAAACATCAGAATTGTTCAATAATAAGATTTGCGGCGTTCCTTAACGATGGTGACGTCGCGACTTGGGTGATCCCTAAATATCGAGCCATGTTCCTCTGTTCGGGTACCGTCACTAAATCCCTAAATGCCATGTTCAGATAATTTCTCTATAGACAACTTATTCTTTCGTGGTCTACCTCGTGGCATATCGTTCTATAGACGACATATATAATTGATCCTTATAATATATCCCACATAACCCAACAATCTATAATAATAGATAAATCAATAACAAAAATCACAATACAAATAAACATTTATTCCGCAAGTCTTATGTTCAGGGAGAGTCACCTATGGAGAGAGGATGGTGCATATTTGTGTATTTTTCCGAAAGCCCGACCACATATTAAAATTGCACTTTTGAAATACCATTTTTCCCATTTTTAAAACCAGTTCGAGCAAGTTCAAAACTAGTAGAACATTGCTATAATACCATCTGTCACGCCCCGTTTTCTTTTCGTAAAAATATCAGAGCCTTGCTTTGGGCGTGAAGAAAGAAATAGAAAGGGACGCATAACACAACGGAAAGAAATAGCAGGAGACGACAGAAGAAAGAGATAAAGGACAATATGAAACATTACTTATCAATAGTCGGTCTCAGTACCGATAAATTCAACATTTCGCAGTGGATTACAACATCAGGATCTCATACCCAAATATATATACAGAAATATTACAAAACGTGAGTTAATTTATAACATTGTTTTGAAAATGTTTGGAGACCTCATCTCATACAACAAAGTCAGAAAACAGTTTGTCCTCTCTCCGACTAGGGTTCATCATGCTCATCATTGCCTGTAGTGTGAGTACAGATTAAGGGGGGTGAGTGCGTGGAATACACTCGTGGGGATGAAATCCGCCTCTTGTGACTCAACAAATAATAAATACTAGTAAAATAATCTTAAGTCATGTTGGGTCCCAAGCTGTGTCCGAGGTTTAGAGGGGGGTGAATGAACCTCGGTCGATTTTCAAAAACCTTTTCAAAACAAACTATTCTGCAAGCTACGAGAACTTGCAGCACCAGTCAGTTACAGCTTACAGCACTAGAAAACAGTGCTGCTTGCTGTAACTTAGAGTTTTAAGCGCAACGGAAAAATAAACTCTTTTAAGGCACAAGACTGGCTGGTTTAAACATGATCATTTTCAAGATGTTTTATGTGTATGATAGATAGAGATATGCAAGATAAAGCGCAAGAGAGAAAGCAAAAAAACATCTTATCCTTTATAGTGGTTCGAAGGTGGTGTAAGCCTTCTACATCCACTCTACTGCTTCCTCGAGAAGGAACTTTGTTAAGCAAGATTGAATTACAGGACTCTTCCTCACAACCTATCAACTTACAAAGCAAATGCCAACTAGAGTCTAGAGATCACACAGCACTGCAAACTCTAAAGGCCCACCAACTAGAATCCAGAGATCACACAACACTGCAAATTCTAAAGGCTAACCCACGTAGGGTTCCACACTCCCACACAGGAAAGCTGACTAGCACTTAGACAACTATACAAACAACAATGATCTCTCCTATCAACTGTTTGACACCTAAAACAACCTACGCACACTGCTTAAGGTTAGAAAGAAAAAGAAAACTTCAACTGGTGCGGAGCAGTCTTGTTCGCTGAAAGCTCATCTATTGTTGTTGACTGCTCCTAGAAGGTTGAGTGGCTTGGACAAGTGGAAGCTAAAG
Organism: Scutellaria minor; assembly: GCA_954870855.1. NCBI lineage: Eukaryota > Viridiplantae > Streptophyta > Magnoliopsida > Lamiales > Lamiaceae > Scutellaria > Scutellaria minor. Next base: position 9,603,961 of record OX940731.1, on the reverse strand, counting down.
AGCTTTGGATGATTTCTGAATTTCCACTCGACTTGTCCAGCGGCAGCTGTAGCTGCAGCAACTCTTTCTCCAGTCAGCCACACCTTCTATTTATAGGTCTTGGAGTTTCTATCCGTTGAGAAGTATCCGTTGAAGAGAGATACTTCTGCTTCTTCAAAATCAAGCTCTGATCTCCAAGATCTTTCTTGAGGTCACATTAAATGCATCTGAGCTACTTGGCCAACGGCATGGTTTGCATTTATTGTGACTTGACTCTTCTGGAGCTTTTGACGTGGTGATTGCGGCTCGCAGCTTTCTGCAGCGCGTCAGTCCACGTGGCGTCTTCGCATTGGCTTCGTGTCTGCAACTTCAGTCTTCTCTCGAACGGCTCTCTCCTTCGTACTGCATTTACCCTTCCTCGGATTGCTGGATACTTCTTCAGTTGTCTGCTTGTTGTTAGCGTTGTATCCTAGGTCTGCTTGCAGTTGTTAGTGCATACCAGTGCTACTGTTACATAAACCTTCTTGCAGTGTCTTCATACCGTACTGATGTAACCTTACTTACAGTACTCCTGTATCTTTTCTTACAGCGATGTTGTATGTCGTTCCTTCTTTCTTTGCTGCGATGATGTAACTACTTTCTTGCAGTCTTGTTGTATACGAATTCTTGCAGCAACTTCTTGCAGACTTAGCTTCCTCAGTAACTTCTGTTGTTGTAACCTGGATAGGTTCTTGTGAGCTTGCAGCAGCAGCATCAACCTCCTTATGAGGTACTCTAGTTGTTCAGCAGTTACCTCAGCTTCTCTTCGATCATCCTCTAAGGGTACTGTCTCAACAGTCACTCCTTCAGAGGTCTTCTTATCCTCAGAGAGTGTTGTCAGAACAACATCCTCTCCTGAGGTCTTCAGCAAGGACTCCGTCTCCTCGGCCAGTCCTATATCCTCGACAATCTTCTGCTGTAAGCTCAAGTTCTTGCAGCTCTTGTCGGGTTCTTGCAGCAGTAGCTAGCTTTCTGAATTCTCCTTTCAGAACAGCTTCCTACTCAGTAACCTGCTCCTGTAACCTAGGCCATCTTACACCATAGTAGCAACCTAGTTTACTGTCTGCAGCTTCCTGACTCCGGTTTCTTCACAGCTTGCTGCATGCTCTTTCCAGTATCCTGACTCTTCTTCAGCTCAGGATACTTCTACTAGCTTGTTGTTCCTTCAGCATGCTAGCCCTTAGAAGTGTTCTTACTTCTTCTAAGGTTGGTTTTCCTTACATCGTGGAAAACCATTACATGATCTTTCCTTGATCATGTGTTGTGGAAACTAGGTATGTGACCTTAAGCAAACTGTTCTTTTCTTCTTGAGTTAGTGTTTTGTCTTATCAAGATAACAACTAAAATATCCCAACAAGTCACGTTGTCACAGCACTTAAAATACATAGCAGATATTAGAAATGGCAAGGGACAAATAGGTGTGGGATTCCCCCGTCTTACCCTACAAAACGGTCTCATATACCGCTGGTGCACTTCAAGAGGACCATCAAACCTCAACAGAGTAGTAGAAAATAGCAAGGGACGAACAGAGTGGACCTCGGTCCTTTCACAATTATATATGGCACAGCAATTATAATCACAGCACTTAGTATTCCTCAATCATGCATTTAATAGGGAAAATAGTAAACAAATAAAGAGATAGAAATTACCCCCACCTCGTTCGGTGGTACCCCCGTGAGTCGATAAATCCGAAAGTCTGATAACTCGATAACTCAAAGATCAGTCCAACAAGTAGCCTACACAGTTATGATGTTTCTTAGATCTTAAATACAGTATAAATAAAATTGTAAAAGGTTCCGGTGGAAAAACTTTTGTTAACGACGTGACGGATCGAACGATCTAAAGATCAGAATTTTGGTGACAAGGCTGAAAGTCAAGTCTAAAGGTTTGAGATGATAGGAAATGAAATTTGGGTCACGACAAAAAAAGAATGAGCTCGATCGGAGTTAAAACGAGCTCGAACGGAGGATTTTAAGTTTAGGGGTAAAAAGGTAATTTTGGTCAAAGGGTTGACTTTGACCGGGCCCATGGACCCGGATCAACGATGTCTCGTCGGCGACGACTCGAAAAAGATGAACGGCGGAAAAATAGGGTTCGGATCGAAAACACGTCGTCGGGTGCTCATCGAAAAGACTATGTTGTCATCTATACTACCATACATCTGATTCCCATTCCTTTAACATGCTCATCGAAGGCTTTCACCGGAAGGGCCTTTGTAAAAGGATCTGCTAGGTTATCGGCTGATGCAATCTTGGTGACGACAACTTCCCCTCGTTTTACGATGTCTCGTATCAGGTGGTACTTACGCTCAATGTGTTTGCTTGCTTTATGGGCTCGTGGTTCCTTCGAGTTTGCTACTGCACCACTGTTATCACAATAAATTGTGATAGCTTTAGGCAAACTAGGAATCACTTCTAAGTCCATCATGAAGTTTCTGAGCCATACAGCTTCTTTGGCTGCCTCAGAGGCTGCCACATACTCAGCTTCCATGGTTGAGTCCGAAACGCATTTCTGCTTAACACTCCTCCATACTATGGCTCCACCTCCCAAGGTAAACACATAACCCGAGGTAGATTTACTGTTGTCCCTATCCGACTGGAAATTAGAATCCGTGTAACCCACAGGAAGCAAATCATTTGCTTGGTAAACCAACATATAATTTCTAGTCCTTTTCAGGTACTTTAAAATATGCTTTACCGCAGTCCAATGTCCTTGTCCTGGGTTACTTTGATATCTGCTAACCATGCCCATGGCAAAGTAAATATCTGACCTCGTACATAGCATTGCATACATTAGGCTTCCTACGGCCGAAGCATAAGGAACTGCCTTCATATCCTCTATCTCCTTTGGTGTCTTAGGACACATCTCCTTAGATAAAGGTACTCCATGTCGAAAAGGTAGAAAACCTTTCTTGGAGTTTTGCATGCTAAAACAAGCTAGAATAGTATCAATGTACGAAGCTTGAGATAAGCATAACATCCTTTTCTTGCGATCCCTTATAACTTTGATCCCAAGAATATGTCCAACTTCTCCCAAGTCCTTCATATCAAACTGCTTGGACAGCCATACCTTTACATTTGACAACGTCTTGACATTGTTGCCAATGAGCAAGATGTCATCTACGTATAGTACAAGAAATACCACCACGTTTCCGTCACTCTTCTTGTATACACAAGACTCATCCGGACATTGAATGAATCCATAAGACTGGATTACCTCATCAAAATGGATGTTCCAAGATCTCGAAGCTTGTTTCAGTCCATAAATGGACCGATTAAGCTTATATACAAGATGTTATTTGCCCTTTGCAACAAATCCTTCTGGTTGCTTCATATAGATGTTTTCTTCAAGACTACCGTTAAGGAAAGCTGTCTTACCAAACCTCATAATTCATATGAGCAGCAATAGACAAAAGAATCCGGATAGACTTAAGCATGGCTACCGGCGAAAAAGTTTCCTCATAATCGATTCCTTCTTTTTTAGTATACCCCTTCGCAACAAGCCTTACTTTAAAAGTTTTTACTTTCCCGTCTGATCCTCTTTTTCTTTTGTAAACCCACTTATATCCAATGGCTTTTACACCATTTAGTGGTTCATATGAGCAGCAATAGACAAAAGAATCCGGATAGACTTAAGCATGGCTACCGGCGAAAAAGTTTCCTCATAATCGATTACTTCTTTTTGAGTATACCCCTTCACAACAAGCCTTGCTTTAAAAGTTTCTACTTTCCCGTCTGATCCTCTTTTTCTTTTGTAGACCCACTTACATCCAATGGCTTTTACACCATTTGGTGGTTCTACTAGCTCCCAGACTTGATTAGAATCCATAGATTCTAATTCAGAATTCATAGCTTTTTGCCAAGATTCTGCATCTTTATCTTATAGGGAAGCTGCCTAGCACGTAGACAACTATACGAACAACAAGGATCTCTCCTATCAACTGTTCGACACCTAAACAAACCTACGCACACAGCTTCAAGATTAAAAAGAAAAACAAAGTCTTCAACTGGTGCGGAGCAGTCTTGTTCGCTGAAAGCTCATCTGTTGTTGTTGACTGCTCCTAGAAGGTTGAGTGGCTTGAACAAGTGAAAGCTAAAAAGCTTTGGATGATATGTGAATTTCCACTCGGCTTGTTCAGCACATTCTTCAGTCAGCCACACCTTCTATATATAGATCTTGGAGATTCTATCCGTTGAGAAGTATCTATTGAAGAGAGATACTTCTGCTTCTTCAAAATCAAGTTCTGATCTCCAAGATCTCTTTTGAGGTCACATTAAATGCATCTGAGCTACTTGACCAACGACATGGTTTGCATTTAATGTGACTTGACTCTTCTGGAGCTTTTAATGCAGTGATTGCGGCTCGCAGCTTTCTGCAGCGCGTCAGTCCACGTGGCGTCTTCGCATTAGCTCCGTGTCTACAACTTCAGTCTTCTCTTGAATGGCTCTCTCCCTCGTACTGCATTTATCCTTCCTCGGATTGCTGGATACTTCTTCTGTTGACTGCTTGTTATGAGCGTTGTATCCTAGGTCTGCTTGCAGCTATTAATGTATTACAGTACTGCTGTAACATAGACCTTCTTGCAGTGTCTTCATACAGTCTTCTACAACTTTCTGCAGTACTCCTGTATCTTCTTCATGCAGGGATACTGCATGCTATTCCTTCATGCTTTGCTGCTTGCTGTAACTGCCTTCTTGCAGTCTTGTTGTATATGAATTCTTGCAGCAACTTCTTGCAGACTTAGCTTCCTCAGTAACCTCTGTTGCTGTAACCTGGATAGGTTCTTGTGAGCTTGCAGCAGCAGCATCATTAACCTCCTTATGAGATACTCTAGCTGTTCAGCAGTTACCTCAGTTTCTCCTCGATCATCCTCTAAGGGTACTGTCTCAACAGTCGCCCCTTCAGAGGTCTTCTTATCCTTAGAGAGTGTTGTCAGATCAACAGCCTCCCCTGAGGTCTTCAGTAAGGACTCCGTCTCCTTGGCCAGTCCTGTATCCTCGACAACCTCTGCTGTAAGTACGAGTTCTTGCAGCTCTTGTCGGGTTCTTGCAGCAGCAACTAGCTTTCTGAATTCTCCTTCCAGAACAGCTTCATGCTCTGCAACCTGCTCCTGCAACCTAGGCCAACTTATATAGTAGCAACCTAGTTTACTGTCTGCAGCTTCCTGACTCTGGTTTCTTCACAGCTTACTGCATGCTTCTTCCAGTATCCTGACTCTTCTTCAGCTCAGGATACTTCTACTAGCTTGTTTTTCCTGCAGCATGCTAGCCCTTAGAAGTGTTCTTACTTCTTCTAAGGTTGGTTTTCCTCTGTGTCTTGGAAAACCATTACATGATCTTTCTTTGAGTAGTCCAGACTCCCAGCTTGAAGCTGCTTGACACTGGATCCTTGGATGTCTTGTGAAACCACCTGCAGTTCTGTTTGTCTTCATGTATGGCTGCAGGTGTCCACTCAGTCCAAGGATTGGTCCTTGATGGCTCCTCTTGGTCCCAAATCTTCATCTTGGGTTGAGAAAGCCGGACCTGTGTCATCTGAATGGAGGATGAATGCCGGCTCCTAGGCATCCATCTCATAGAGGTCGTCTTCTTATCTGAAGACCTTCTCTGCTTCTAGGAAAGCAGATCATCTACACTCCATTCTTCTGAAGACCTTCTCTGCTTCTAAGATAACAGAGAAGTATCTTCATCGTCATCTTCATCTCTATCTCATTCTCCGCCTTCTTGGCTCTCCATCTTCTTCTCTTGAAAAAGTAACTCACATGGGAAATATAGATCACTTAATGGAAAGGTGAGTAATAAATGTGTAGAAGAATGGTGAGGGGTCGGGTATATATATAGGCGCACTTGAGCGGTTTCTAGATCAATGGTTGGAAGATGAAACGCACGATCTGACGGTCAATCCTAAAAGGATGGAGGGGTTTCCCTTTTATTTCTCAATGCAGTTACCGCCACTTGCCGGTTCCTTTGGATAAGTCTTCAATTCTGCTTTTTTGTCTTCTAAAAAGATAGATCTTGTTGATGTGATAGGTTAGCCGTCTTTTCAGATCTTCTGCTCCTTCTTAGACCTTCTATCATCTCTTTCAGTCAAGACGTCCTTTCATATCATTGCTGTGCTGTAAGAATAAAATATGCAGCGCTGTTTGAACCCAGCGTTGTATGCAGACGCAGCTTACAACATTATACTTGCAATTTCTCATGATCATGTAAACATTCCCTCTGAGCTTCTGCGTTCTACCCTTGATAGCTCTTTGTTGATTTCTTGTAGCTTTCTCTGTATGAATCTCTGAAAGCCCACTGCTGTAAGAATTTCAGCGTCCATTCTTAGTATCTTCTGCACTGTATCTTCTGCAACCGATACCACATGTTGCTACTTGTTAGTTTCTTGCAGCTTCCACTGTATGCAGCTCCGAAAGCTTGATTGCTGCAAGAATCTTGGCATCCATTCTCTCTGTAGCTTCTGCACGGTATCTTTTGCGACTTGCACCACTTGTCAGAGATATCACTCGTTAGATATTACGTTGAGCATCTTGTGATCTCTTTGCAGAATCCTATCATTCCTCTAGTTGTTGATTTCTTGCAACTTCTATTGTATGTAGCTCTGAAAACTTGATTGCTGCAAGATACCACTTGTTGGAGATACTGTACTCTGGTTGGTTGCTGATGATCCTTTGTTGAGTAGTTTTGTTTGTTGATACTGAGCCTGTAAGACATTTGTTGGAGAGTTCTCTCCTGATTAGGCTTAGCATACTACTTCAATACTCCTGAGTATCCTTAACTGAAATATACAAAGGATAAGATGAGTTCCCCTTTACTCAGGAACCTCATAACTCCCTTTTAGGTTCACTAGGTTTCTGAGCTGTCTGATTTCTTAATCATTTCACACCACTTGTTGATTGTGATATCACTTGTTGTCTCATCAGATGGATACTCCAGGTTGTCGATGAAGGCTCTTGTTGGTTTTACCACTTGTTGGTAGAGCTTGTTTCTTCTTTCATCGGACTTCGTAGTTCCATTCTTAGTAACTTTAGCTACTATAAAAGGTGTAGTCATGATTATTTCAGCAACTTTCTAAGTATCTTTGTTGTGAGACTCCATGTCTGGTGGATCTGTGTGTTTGGAATCTTCAGCTCTTCAGTCATGGATACTCTTACTTTCTCCTTGTCTTCGTCATTGATTTTCTCAGATTTTTGTTCCTCGTATAAACAAAATATATCGATTAGGAATGAGAGCTTGGATAGGTGATTATGCATTTATGAAGTCATGGTATGGATCTGATGAAAACGATGGAGCGATTTAACCAGCATAAGAGGTTGGATCTAGGTAGGTAGCCTAACACGTTGGCATATAACCCATCCTGCTCTGATACCACTTGTTGGGTCCCATGTGATGTCCGAGGTTCAGAGGGGGGGTGAATGAACCTTGGTCGATTTTGAAAATCTTTTCAAAATAAACTATTCTGCAAGCTACTAGAACTTGCAGCACCATTCAGTTACTGCTTACAGCACTGGAAAGCAGTGCTGCTTGCTATAACTTTGAGTTTTAAGCGCAGCGGAAAAATAAACTCTTTTAAGGCACAAGGCTGGCTGGTTCAAACATGATCATTTTCAAGATATTTTATGTGTATGACAGATAAAGATATGCAAGATAAAGCGGAAGAGTGAAAGCAATAAAACATCTTATCCTTATAGTGGTTCGAAGGTGGTGTAAGCCTTCTACATCCACTCTACTGCTTCCTCGAGCAAGAACTTTGTTAAGCAAGATTGAATTACAGGACTCTTCCTCACAACCTATCAACTTACAAAGCAAACGCCAACTAGAGTCCAGAGATCACACAACAATGCAAACTCTAAAGGCCCGCTAACTAGAATCCAGAGATCACACAGCACTGCAAATTCTAAAGGTTAACCCACATAGGGTTCCACACTCCCACACAGGGAAGCTGCCTAGCACCTAGACAACTATATGAACAACAAGGATCTCTCTTATCAACTGTTCGACACCTAAACAACCTACGCACACAGCTTCAAGGTTAAAAAGAAAAACAAAGTCTTCAACTGGTGCAGAGCAGTCTTGTTCGCTGAAAGCTCATCTGTTGTTGTTGACTGCTCCTAGAAGGTTGAGTGGCTTGAACAAGTGAAAGCTAAAAAGCTTTGGATGATATGTGAATTTCCACTCGACTTGTTCAGCACATTCTTCAGTCAGCCACACCTTCTATTTATAGATCTTGGAGTTTCTATCCGTTGAGAAGTATCCATTGAAGAGAGATACTTCTGCTTCTTCAAAATCAAGTTTTGATCTCCAAGATTTCCTTTGAGGTCATATTAAATGCATTTGAGCTACTTGACCAACGACATGGTTTGCATTTAATGTGACTTGACTCTTCTGGAGCTTTTAATGCGGTGATTGCGGCTCGCAGCTTTTTGCAGCGCGTCAGTCCACGTGGCATCTTCGCATTGGCTCCGTGTCTGCAACTTCAGTCTTCTCTCAAACGGCTCTCTCCCTTGTACTGCATTTATCCTTCCTCTGATTGCTGGATACTTCTTCTGTTGACTGCTTGTTATGAACGATGTATCCTAGGTCTGCTTGCAGCTGTTAGTGCATTACAGTGCTGTTGTAACATAGACCTTCTTGCAGTGTCTTCATACAGTCTTCTGCAACTTTCTGCAGTACTCCTGTATCTTCTTCATGCAGGGATGCTGCATGCCGTTCCTTCATGCTTTGCTGCTTGCTGTAACTGCCTTCTTGCAGTCTTGTTGTATATGAATTCTTACAGCAGCTTCTTGCAGACTTAGCTTCCTCAGTAACCTCTGCTGCTGTAACCTGGATAGGGTCTTGTGAGCTTGCAGCAGCAGCAGCATCAACCTCCTTATGAGATACTCTAGCTGTTCAACAGTTACCTCAGCTTCTCCTCGATCATCCTCTAAGGGTACTGTCTCAACAGTCGCCCCTTCAGAGGTCTTCTTATCCTTAGAGAGTGTTGTCAGATCAACAGCCTCTTCTGAGGTCTTCAGCAAGGACTCCGTCTCCTCGGCCAATCCTGTATCCTCGACAGCCTCTGCTGTAAGTACGAGTTCTTGCAGCTCTTGTCGGGTTCTTGCAGCAGCAGCTAGCTTTCTGAATTCTCATTCCAGAACAGCTTCCTGCTCAGCAACCTGCTCATGCAATCTAGACCAGCTTATATAGTAGCAATCTAGTTTACTGTCTACAGCTTCCTGACTCTGGTTTCTTCACAGCTTGCTGTATGCTTCTTCCAGTATCCTGACTCTTCTTCAGCTCATGATACTTCTACTAGCTTGCTGTTCCTGCAGCATGCTAGCCCTTAGAAGTGTTCTTACTTCTTCTAAGGTTGGTTTTCCTCTGTGTCTTGGAAAACCATTACATGATCTTTCCTTGATCATGTGTTGTGGAAACTAGGTATCAATACCTTAAGCAAACTGTTCTTTTCTTCTTGAGTTAGTGTTTTGTCTTATCAAGATAACAACTGAAATATCCCAACAACATATGCACTCTCGGCCCTATGAATACAAAAATACGTAAAAACATAAATTGTAATAGAAAACTTCAATAATTATAGTTATTCATCTACGTAAGAACATACCGGCTAGTAGAAGTGTTACCGAAATGCATGATATTGTCAGTCCAGCATGAGACAAACTTCTCTTTATACGGTTGGATCCAGTTCTTCATGACATAGGTAACTGCCCTAGGATATTCCCTGTAGTCAGTTTCAAGTCTCCTAACCAACTCATTGAATCTGAGTTCATTCTCAACTAATATCATCATATTCCATGAATGGTTGAACTTTTCCCACTTCTCATTTCGATCGAAAATCAGCTTATAATTGCTCAAAATATTTTTGTTGATATGCCACCGATATAGCAACGACTTGGAGTCAAGGAACGTAACCGAGATAACATTCATGAGTGCAATCTCTCGATTGGTTACAATCACGTTCGGTATCATTCATTAATCCTTTCAATGTAGTTAGCGCCCATCTGTAGTTGTCCTCACGCTCATGGGATAGATACACAAATGCAACTAAGAAAGTTAAGTTTGTAGACATGACACCAACTACTTCCAACAATGGCATCCTATATCTATTGGTCTTATAGGTACAATCCATTAATAGCACGCAAGGAAATACACGTAACAACTCCACGGATGTCGGATGAGCATAAAACAGGTCGGTAACACTATCTGTTTGACCTCATCTCCTGGTTAAGTAGTAGTAGTTCTCCAGCTTCAATTTTCCCAACAAAAATTACAATTGAGTACGACCTCCATGCTTGACAACTCTATGCTTTTGTCAAGCATTGTAAATGGTCTTCAAGGTCGACTCATTCTTGGGAAAAGAAAGTTTGACTGTACTCAATATGTCTTTCGGCTTGGTATTGTTCATAAACAAGTCACGAACAAGTTGATCTTCAATATTTGTTAGTCGACCTGCAATTGAGTGTCCGACCAAATTCACCCCCATTGAGTGATTATGCGATCCGCGTACAACGAGCAAGTACCATTGGCCAGTCTCTTTCAATTGTACTCCTTTCAGCATAAAAGGACAATCACACTTCTTAGTGTCAGTATTCCGTTCTTTTAATGACTTCTTCTCAACATCGACAGAAGTGTCTACTGTAACTTTTGTCTTCAATGGATGATACTTATCACCATGCTCACACCCCAAAAATACCCGTGCTCGCCTACCACTGTCTCCACTATCCGATCGTCTAACCAACACTACCATGTTCAGACGAATTCCAATCCTAGTTGCCCAATTCACCAATGCTTCACGATCATCAAATACTTCATTTGTTCTAAATTCTTCAGAAAAATCAATGTGCTCATACATCTGATTGATGACGTTGATGTTCACAATGCTCATTCTAGATTCTTTTGAATCGATTTTCTATAATGTATGAAATATACAAGTAAATACATTGATAAAAAAATAAAACAACTTATAAAAACCAAGCTGTTCGACCAACATTGGTCGAACATATAACATAATGTTCGACTACAAGTCGAACAACCAATACTTTGTTCGGCTAGTAGTGGTCGAACAAACTTCATTATGTTCGGCCATTACTGGTCGAACACACTTCAATATGTTCGGCCATTGTAGGTCGAACACACTTTGATATGTTCGGCCTATAATGGTCGATCGCAAAATTCACAGGTTTTTTTTAGCTCAAAATGCACAAAAATGAACGGTAAAAAACATCTAAACAACTTACATTGTCCATCTCATGTGTTCTTTCTTAAGACATGATATTTTTTTAGTACAAATAAGGTATGAGATGAGGGTTTGGAAGATTAGAGTTTTGTGTTGAGGTTTTGCAAGAAAAAAGAAGTGAGGAAGAAGAAGAATGTGTGTGTTATAAATGGGTGTGTTGTAAATGGGTTGTGTTTTAATTAGTGGGGTGTGTATAGTATAGTTTTGGTTTATTGATAATTGTTTATAAAATTAATAGTAAGGGTATAAATGTCTTTAAATAAATCATTTCTTTTCTATTTAATTTTGTAGGGTGTGTTTAGTAATTGTTGGAGTGCGGATACCGGGCCCATTTCCTAATCAGCATAATTTCTCTTTTTTTTTTTTTTTAACTTAAATTTTATCCCATCTAAATCTACTTTCTAAAGGGATAGTTAATAAAATTGATAATGTATATAGTAGTACTCTATTTATTTTAAAATAAATGTCGTTTTAAATTTTTATACAAATTTTGTTCAAATTATCTCTATTAATATACATTAATCAAAATTTAGGGATTTTATAAGATACTTTCTATAGAATTAGTTTGATTCTCTTTCCAATTTAGAATCATAAATTCCTTAATTAGTAAATGATATATTTATCTAATTTGTATGATCTTTTAACTTATGGCATAAAGTCCAAAAAGACATTTATAAATGGAGTATTAGTTCACTCACATATATAAGAAATCCAAAAAATTGACATGGGGAAGATTTTTATGGATACATTTCATGATTTCGATTATTATGTTTGAGTAGGTCTCTTGTGAGACCGTCTCACAGAATTTTAATACATTGCGTGAGACAAGTCAACCCACAACCCAATTACTTACCATCCAAACCCTATAATTCATATGTTTATGGGTGATGGACTTTGTCTTATGGAAACTATCTCTGAGATCAGCTCACATGAGTTTTTGTAATTATGTATTCATTTAAATAGATTTAGGTTATGTTTGAATAAAAAGATTTGAAATTAAGGATTTGACATGAATAATTTTCAAATCCAATTTTTTTAATGAGCTAGGAGAGGGGAAGGGGAAAAATAATTTATGTGATTCAAGTTCAAACTCTGATCATCACAATCCGTACATTTATAAATGTGGGGTACCATTTGAACTAAAAGGCTTGTAATAACTTTCAAATCCACTTAAGTAAGATTGGATTCAAAATTCATCAATATTGCTCAAATATTAGTTCAAAATGAAAGTTATGGATTTTAAATTCATATTCATCTGAACACTACCAACGGATTTGATAATATGGATTTCAAATCCTTTTTCAAACCCTCTCATCCAAAACATAATGTTTGGAAGGGAATACACATGGCAAGATTTTGGACTTCAAAATCCTAATATATGTTGAGTTACACTTATGTGTACTAGTTGCAACATGCAACTTGGCGCGATCCAGATTCGATCCTGATCCACTGAAATTTAATATTAATTTTTTTATTCATGTGCTGACATTTATGTTATATCACAAAAATTTGCTTGAGACGGATCCATTTTACCAACAAATCAAACTCATTTTCACTAATTTATATGTGAAATGTGAAGTGTGGATTGTGGGTTGACCCGTCTCACGTAACATGATCCGTGAGACGATCTCACATAAGACTCACTCATGTTATATTAATATAACGTTTATGTTATATTAGTATGACATTTATGTACAAATATCATAACATTTATGTGATATTGGCAAAAACTTATATACCCCGGGACACGGATCCTATGATCCGTGCCACAACCCCACCCGGCCCACCATCTGCCCCATTATCTATATTTTTTTTATTTATTATTTTTTTCTCCCTCTACCGCTGTCTTCCCTTTTCTTTTCTTTTATTTTCTTTTTTTTCTCTCTCTTCCTTTGCAGGTTCTTTTATTCCATTTCACTATTGTTGTTCTTTTTTTAGTCGTCGTCTTCTTCTTCTTCTTCTCTTGATCATCTTCTTCACAACCGCTCACTCCTTGTCCTTCCCATTGTTGTTCTTCTCTTTTTCACCATGGATGTACTTTTTTTCTTCTTTTTCCTCTCTTCTTCCTGATTTCATATGTTAGATCATAACTCATATGTTTTGATTCAATCAATTTCTTTTTCTTCTTAATATATTATGTTTGATTTTAAATCTCAAATTCATGATTCCATGCAATTGATGATTCTTTTGTTTAATCACAAAACATATAGACTTTTCAAATTGACTATATAATTTAATCATTTTTTGAACTTATTAATAATGATTTGCAGAAAAATTGATGAAGAAGATGATGAAATTACAATTTGCAGAAAAATTAACGAAGAAGATGATAAAATCACTAACACTAATACCTTTAACTTATATAAAATATATTTTACTTGTATGAGCAATACCTTAGATTTTAATAAAACTATTAATACCTTTAGATAAAATAACTAATACCTTTATATATATTAAGTAATACTTTTAAGGTATCACATATTTACCTCTTTGGTATTACATACATACATCATGAGGTATTGCATACACACGTTTAAAGTATTACATTGTTACCTTCAAGGTATTAAAGATAAAAGTTAAAAACAATAATGGTATACAGTCAAAAGGTATAAAACTTGATAAGATTGGTCACAAAACTTAATAGTGTTAAAATACCTTCAACACAAATTACTAATTATTGGTCTCAAGTGGCATAGAGGTTCAGAGGGGGTGAATGAACCTCTATTAATTTTCAAAAATCTTTTGAACTTGTAGTGTTGTATTCTTTCGCAGAATACATCACAGAATACAGTTCAGTTTATTGGGCTAGAATGCAGCACAGCTTACTGTTCCAGAGTTCCAATGCAGTGGAAACTTAAGCTTTTTAATAAAGTTTCTCTTAAAAACCTTTTCTGAAATATGATTTTTAGCAAGCTTTGAGTGCAGAATGATATGATGTAGAATGCAGCACAGAAAGATCACAAAAATGCTAAAAACATGAAGGTGTTTATAGTGGTTCGAAGGTGGTATAATCCTTCTACGTCTATTCTACACCTACACTGAGAAAGAACTTCGTTAAGTAAGATTATTTTACAGGACTCGACCTTATAATCTATTAACCTAACAAGTTTCACCTATTGAGATTCAGCTTCCACACAAGTTGCTTAAATCAAACAGGCCGACCCACATACGCTCATAAACTCACACAGAGTTACAACCTTAACTCCTAAGGCTAAACACTCTACATGGATCTAAATTCTGTCAACTGAGGACATCACCAAAACATCCTAAGCACACATCACAAAGGTTTAAAGTATATATGTGTATCTTCAACTAGTGTTTTGAGTCATCTTGACGATTTGAGCTCAAATGCTTCGAAGACTTTACTGCTTCTCTTAGAGGTTGAGTGACTGAAAACTTAGAGTATTGAGAACTTGAAGGCTTGTTCTTGCTAGAGCTTGTATGGTCAAGATATCAGATTTTTAGTCATTGCTTCAGTCAAGTCTTCATTTATTTATAGATGTAAGAAATGTGTCTATTGAAGAGAGATACAATTCATTTGAATTTGAATCCTCTTGAATTGTCCTTGAGCTCACATTAATTACCTCTAAAAATCTACAATTAATTTTTCTTATCTTGCACTCCAGGCTTTTTAATGTGGCTATACTATGTTGTAGGTTTGTTGCAGTCTGTCAATCCACGTGTCAGCAAATCACTGGTTCTCTGTACTGCTTGATCGTATTGTTTCTACTGGCTAGTTTTGAAGTGACATAATCTTGGACATCATTGATCTTCCTCATACTGCATTGTTGTGTGAGAATGTCTATTCATACTCTACGTCTTCATCTGACTTAGGATTCTGACTTCTCTACTTTTTGTTTGCTGCATTCAACTGTTTATAGTATGCGAATACTGTATGTTACTGCTGCATCCAAGAGTAGTTTTCCTGCTGCATCCAACTACTAACAAAAACTCCTTTCTAGATTGATTGGCTATTGAATCTTTGAAATTCTCCATTCTTCCACTCTGACTTTTAGACTCAAAACTATTATAATGACAAAACCTTTAATTTATGCAGTTCATAGCAAGAATTCAGAGTAATATGCAGCATATACTTTTCATATTCTGTATAAAGAAGATTACATAATATATAGGTTCTTCATGCATTAGTTTAGCTATGCTAGCATCCTATCTTATAAATTATCAACACATAAGCTCAAACAACTATTTCTAGCATGTTTTCCTACATTAGACAGAAAAATGCATGAAGTGCACACGGTGTGAACCAATTCCGTCAGCAGTAACTTGATTATATCAGAAAGTAAAAAATTTACAACTTACAAAAGAAGGATATCGCTTACAAAATGATTTATAGAGAAATGCAGTAAGATGTTGATTTCATTTTTATCTTCTTTAGGGTTGCTGACGTCCGAATAGCTTCTTCCTTATTGTATCATCTTCTGGTATCTTTCTTATCTTATACTTCATGTTTTTCCACCAGTTAATGATTAACTCTTGATAGGATTCTTCTAGCTTCTTCTTGATATCAGAGATCTGAATCCATCTAAGCTAGAAGTCCTCACAAAATGATATTTGCACTCATTGTGTGATCTTCTTAATCAATTCCTTTTGATTCTCAAGCTCTCCATCTCTTGCTAGCTGCTCGTACCTTTCTAATACAACAAAGTACGTAGCATATCTTCTAAAGTAATTCAACTGGCACAGATGCTTGAAGTACCTCAGGTATTCTAATCTTTTGTAGAAGGTTATTTCTTCAAAAGTAAGATTTATGTGCTTTGGAAGGATCACTTTGTCAAAGCAGATCCCAAGCATGGCTTTCTTTTAGGGGCCTTTGATCCAGCATCTTAGATACTTCAGTAGAAATATGGTCTGGATCAAAGTAGGGAACCTCTTGGGAAGGGTATTGATACAGAACTTCATCAATCTTCTTGGCAAGTTCTATCTTTTTCTCTCTTATCACCCCAAGTCTAGACATCCAATCTTCCATATCCCTTATTCTATTTTCTTCAGCCTCTTTCAACTATCTCCACTTCTCTTCATCCAATATTCTGATTGCAGCAACACTTAAAGGTTTACTCTTTTGAGGTGGTTGTTGTTGTCTGCTACTTCTCCTCTAGGTCGGTGTAAATTTTTTTCTTTCTGTCTCTTAGATGTAGCGTTGCTTACTGTTTTAGATGCAGTCAGTATTCCCAACACTTGCACCTCCTTTATCTTTGCCATTTCTCCTCATTTTGTATTGAGGGCTCTGACTATGTCTAGTATCTGATCTTCTTCACGTCTTACTGGCCAGAGGCTCCTCATCTTCATCTTCTTCCTCCAAGTCTTTCATCACATCCTCCACTGTAGCAACCATCTCTTTCTCTTCTGATATCTTCTTTTTTTCCCCTTTTTTATCATCATGAACTAGGATAAATCTGAGAGATGATGTCTCTTGTTCAGTAGGGATAAACTGAGGAAACGTGTGATGCTGTATTGTTCCCATCTCTCCAACAAATAGCTTTAGATTGCTTATCTTATCATTTGTGCTTTGAGATTCACAAGCTCGAGCTGGCGCGTTTTCTTATAAAGAGTTAAGTACTAGATTTTGTGCAGCAAGAGTGTCTTTAATTTCATCAACTGATTTGTCTATTTCTTCATTGGCAGCTTTGCATTCTTTTTCAACTATTTGTTGTTCCAGATGTTGTACATTCCATTCAATATTGAGATTTGTCTGAATTCTGGTGGGAAGCTCAGCAAACTATCTTCTCAAATTCTCCATCGAGAAGGCATGTGATTTATCACTCAAATTCATACTGTTTGCCATATTTATCTTATGGTTCTACAAGGCACGAACCAAGCCATGTACAACTTTGATAATCCCCTAGAGAGATTATTCTTGAATATCAGAGAGAGTCATAGATTAGTAGCTTCTCTTTCTGGTGGTTTCTCATACTAATTTTTAATAAGAGATAAGAGATTGACTAGTGTCCTAAGCTTGTGTTTGGGCAACTTCTGCGAAGTACTGCTCCATATTCTTTTTGATGGCATCTGCAGGCTGAATCTTACGAAAAGGTGAGCCAGTTCCAGGTGGAGGACTATCTCCTCCAATATCATCTTCATTATCAGAAAAATCTCATTTATCACCTTCATGATCGTGTGCAAGATTAGCGACAAGTACTTTTTTTTCTCTTTGAGATAGAGCAACATTTATATCAGCAACGGGAACATCGTTATTTGCTGTATCCTGCTCCAATAGAGTATCTTCCTTCTCCCTCTCTCGCCCTTCTAAATCCTCCGTGAGTACTGTCATAGCAGTATCTTCGCCCGAGGTCTTTATGGGAGATGATGACTCAACAGCAATCTTAGCAGCATTTCTCTGTTGTATCGGATCTTCCAACTACATTGCTGCATTTTCTCGTACTTCTATAATTCTGGTGGCAGCATCAAGAATCTTTAGATTATATGCATCAATATATACGCACTGAATGATTTGTTGGAATTCCACCAAGAATTGATCATCTTCTAAGGTTTCTGATTCAGCTCTATAAACATGAATGACTTCTTCCTCAATCGCAATATGAATTGCAAGCTCAACATTTTGTACTGCTAACAAAGCAAACACTGGGAGTCCTGCCTCAACAACTTTCTCCATGGTTGTATCATCGACAATTTCTTCATTGAGGCTGGCTAGGACTCCTTTGATCTTGGCTGATACGTCCCCTTCAGATGCATCTTCCATATGTGCTGGGGAATCGTCATGGTCCACTAATTCTTATTCATCGGTCTCCATTGCTTCAAGGTTGACAATAGGTGATAATATAGCGGCCATGTTCTGGAAGGAAGATGAGTCATGAGCTTCCAATCTGCTTGCTCATTCACCAGGTTGCAGCTTGCGATATGTCTGTCTTGGTGTCTCAGATGTGCTTGCCTGCAGACCCAGCTGCAATATTCTATCATTCGTTTTCTCCACATCAAGGTGTGTCATTTGTATTTTAGCAATTTCTAATTTAGACGGGTTCTCTACGATCTCAACAATAGGGTTTATCAATATATTGTCTACCCCTGTCATCATCAATTATTCACCCTTGACATCATCAAACAAATCCTTCCCTGTTGGGATATTTCAGTAGTAGTACTGATAAGACAAAACCAGTTTGTTTGTTAAAATAAATCAGTTTTCTTAGGGTTGTCAGTACCTAAGTTTCCATACTAATTAACATGATCTTAAGACAAAAAGATCATGTGATGGTTTTCCAAGAGTTAAGGAAAATCAACCTTAGAAGAATTAAGGAAACATCTTCTAAGGGTCAGCGAGCTGTAGGGAACAATAAGCTGAAGGAAGTATCTATATAAGAAGCAGATAGGATGCTGCAAGTAGAAGACAACAAGATATGGGAATAGCATGCTGGAAGATCAACGAAGAAAACAGAAAGCTACAAACAGGAAGCTGTCAATGAAGGAAACAGAAAGCTATAAGCAGGAAGCTGTTAGCAGACTACAGAAGTCAGCAAGCTGAAGACAGTAAGAAGCAACATCAGGAAGATCATGCAGTAAGAAGAAGAGTAAAGCTAGCTGACATCAAGCAGCCGTTGCATGAACTTCAGCCATGGACCCATAATGACTTGACAGGTCAGCAGGAATGACAGAGAGGTCCAGGAGCAAATAGTAGGTGCATTAAATACACATGTCAGGAACAACTCAGAAGTATTTAATGCGGCCATAGAGAAGATCTTGGGAGATCAAAGCTCAAATTCAAAACGGAGAAATATCTCTCTTCAACGGATACCTTCTTCCAACGGATATATTCTCAATATCTATAAATAGAAGGTGTGGCTGACAGAAGAAATTGCTGAACAGAGTCGAGAGGAAACTCAGATATATTCCAAAGCTTCTCAAGCTTATCTCTATTCAAGCCACTCAACCTTCCAGGAGCAGTCAACAATATTATTGAAGCCTTCAAAGATCAAGACTGTTCTGTACCAGTTGAAGAACCTTTTATTTCTTAACCATTGTGTTGTGTGTGCTAGGTTGTTTATAGTGTAACTTAGTTGAGAGGATTAGATCCTTGCTAAGTGTGTAGTCTAGAAATAGGCTACTTGCCCTTTGTGGGATTGTGAACCCTTTGTGGGTTGTGGCCTTCGACAAGAGTCTGGGATTCTAGTAGGCATAGTTTGTTAGGAAGAAGTTTGTAAAACAAAGCTTGTAATTTGAACTGACCTAACAAAGTTCCTCCTTGTGTGAGGGGTAGAGTGGACGTAGAAGACTTACACCACCTTCGAACCACTATAAACCTTGTGTGTTTATATGCTTTGATTTACGTGTTTTATATCTCATGCATATCTATTATGTTGCATTCATCACAAGCATTCTGGAAAAGGTTTCTGCTAAAACCATATTTAGAAAGGAAAACGTGTTTGCCAATCAGAAACTCTATCAAGTTTATTCTGATGCATTGCATTCTGATACAGGGTCAGTAACTTGATTGAGCCTAAGGCCAGGTTGCTGATTCGAGATAGGTTACTGTCTTCTCTATTGAGATAGGAACCTGTTAGTCAGTAAAATTGTTTTTCAAGAGTTTGCAAAATCGATAGAGGTTCATTCAACCCCCTTTGAATCTCTGACCATTTAAGACTTTTAGGACCAATATTCTCTTTTGCAGTTTTATGCTTCCTTAAATTCAATTACTTTTCAGTAATTTCTTTCAACTTTTCTTTCTTGCAGAATTCAGCTAATCCTGGTTGAAGTAGGGACATAATGTCATCGATTTGAGCCCAATCAAGGACTATTATCTCCACTCTAAGAAAATCCTTCCATGCCAGAGCTTTTCACCTCTGGAGAGGTGCATAGTTCTCCATAGTTGATAGAAGTTCTCAAAATTCTCGCATATTGACTCACCAAAACAGGTAATGAGAGAATGTGTCATATCTGAGTCAATATCACTGATGGTTTTCTCTTGATCGACCCAAGCCTCTATCTGGGTGAATGGCTCTTTAGTTGTATCCTCTGCAGCCAATGCTTTCTTCTTTTTCATCTTTCTTAGTTTCTTAGTTTTCTGCTCCTTCTTTTAATCATGTATTTCCCCTTTTATTTTCATCATCTCCTTTCGGCTAGGCAGTATGAGGTGTCTAACTTGTGGCACTGGCACAAGAGCCATGCTATCATCAACTTTTTCAGGCTTAGATGCCTCATCTTTATGTTCTGAAGGAACCTCTTCCTTATATGGTTGTTGTTCCTCCAGAACGTCTATAGATGTTGTCTTGAGGCACAACTACTTTCATCTTTCTTGATATCCTCGTGACAGGCATATCATCATTGTTATCTCCATAATCATCATCATTGTTGGAAAAAGTAGGTTTCTCAACTTCCTTGTCTTTATTTTCTTCAACATTCGTGCTATATTCAGATGCTACATTCTGATTAGAGTCACTTGTTGCATTGCTACTTGCTGCAGTGGTTTGTGTGTAGTATAAACTGTAATAGTTCGTTTCTTTTGTTGAGTTCCAATATCCTTATCCACAAACCTCTTCTTGGAATGAAGCTTTCTGACTCCTAAGTACCATCCAGCAAGAATAGGCAGTACATCCTCAACGTCGATGTCTATCTTGCAGAGAACAAAAGTAATTATGATGCCAAAGCTTTTTCTGTTAGTCTTCTTGGCAGCTTTCTCCCATATTCTCTTAAGAACAAATCTGTTTCAGTTGACTTGAACTTCTTTCATGATGGTAGTCATGATTCTGAAACGAAGATCAATACACATGTCAAATCTTCCACATCTCCCTTCAATGGAGTATGCACTAACATCATGGAGGAACTCATACTCCGGCTTCAAATTATTCTTCTTACAATTTTTTCTAACAAGACCAGTAATGAAATCTTATTTGTACTGATCCCACATCTACTCTATATACTCCGTCCTATACTTCTCGAGTTCTGATGGGGGTAAACCTTTAAAAGAAATGTTAAAACTGGATGTAATTTCTTTCGACGTCAGAGTATACTTTTTTCCCTCAGAATCCATATTGAAAATGATGTTCTTATCATCATCAGTCAGCCTGGCGAAGGCATAAAACTTTTGGATGACAGAGACTGACATTCATTTGTATTTTGTGGTCAGAAGGCTAGAGATGTTACTCTTCTCCATTCATTCCTAGACTTTCGAAATTGCATCTCTATCAAAGATGCTTTCATCTACAATTAGTGCCTCTGGGTTGACGAGGTGACCTTTAACAATTTTTGTTTCTCTTGCATTAGCCATGGATGTACGGTAACAGGTTTTTGATAAAGAGATTTTAGGGTTTTCGAAGGTAGGTGAGAGAGAAACGTGCTTATGTTGGAAAATAATAAAGTGAAGAAAATGGTGAACAGTTCCAATTCAAATATATGGAGGTTTATGATTAACAGTCATAATTAAAAGATTGTAAGAGATGCGTGAAATCTGACGGTTGAGATAAAATAGCGAAGGGGCTTTCATGTAATATATAAGACTTATGGGGGTTAAAATAGAAGGTGTGACTGTGTCATTATGAAAAAACGGATTACATTAAATAGGAGATATGCTTTTACCGCTCAAATGATTAGCGTTTAAGGTTACGGTTCCTAATACGAGGTTGTAAAGCTTTAAATGCAGTAGCAATAAATGTTGTATATCAGGTATCCTATATTCTAGAGAACATTGAATTCTGTCTATATAGTAACTTTGTTTGTTGCAGAATTCTTACTCTTTCTACATGTCGTCTTTCTGTTGTTTTGACTTGTTGTATCCTGGTATAGACGCAACAATTCCCCTTGCTTCATGCTTGTTTCTCCTTCTAAGTATAGCTTGCTCTAGACTTCATAACTTGATGATTCCAAGTTCATTTCTGAGCATAGAAAATCTCGATTCACATAGTGGTTTTGTGAAAATATCTGCTAGCTACAGATCCGTATGAACCTTTTTAAGCACAATATCTTTTTTTCAGCATGATCTCTTATAAAATGATGTCTCACATATATATGCTTTGTTCTGGAGTGGAATATTGGATTGTTTGTTATAGCAATTGCACCTGTGTTGTCACCAGAATGGGAGTTTCCTTTTTTGTAATCCCATAATCCTTAAGTTGCTGTTGTATCCACAAAATTTAAGCTCAACAACTTCCTGCAGCGATATATTCTGCTTCTACTGTAGAAGTTGCTATAGATGTTTGCTTTTTGCAGAACCAAGATACTAACTTTTTTCCAAGAAATTGACAAGTACCACTCGTGCTTTTTCTGTCCATCTTACATCCGGTAAAATCTGAATATCCCTTTAAACTGAATCCTCATTCCTTAGGATACCATAACACAACATCTTGATACCAGCTACGAGGTATGACTCCTTAGGGTATATTTTTTTATCAGCTCTTTAGTATATTTTACTTGATTGATGAAGATACCATTGTCTAGTTGCTTGACTTGCAACCCAAGAAAGAAACTTAATTCTCTCATCATGCTTATCTCAAACTTTTTCTGCATGAGGATTGAGATTTTTTCACAGAGATCTTTGTTTGTTGATCCAAAGATGATATCATCTACATAGATTTGTACAAGAAAAATACTATCTTTGTCCTGTATTCTGTACTGTTCCATTCTGAAATCCATTCTCCAATAGATACAAGGACAGTGTATCATACTAAGCTCTTGGTGCTTGCTTCAATCCATATAGAGCTTTTTATAATCTAAATACATTCTTCTTCAGGTTGATCTTCAAATCTAGGAGGTTGTTCTACATAAACTTCTTTAGATAGGAGTCCATTTAAAAATGCACTTTTAACATCCATCTGATATACACTGAAATTGTTATGTGCAACATAGGGTAGAAAGATTCTTATTACTTCAAGTCTTGCTACAGGTGCAAAGGTCTCATCAAAATCTATTCATTCCTCTTGACAATATCCCTTAACAACTAATCTTACCTTGTTTCTGACAACATCGGATTTATCCAGCTTGTTCTTGAATACCCACTTTATTCCACCTTGATGATCAGGTCTGGAAACCAACTTCCATACTTCGTTTCTTTTGATACTATTCAATTTTTCTTGCATAGCTTGAATGCAATTGCTGCCCTCTAGAGCTTCTTCAATGTTTTTGGGCTCCATTTGAGATATGAAGCAGGCAAACACAGCTTCATGTGGTCTCGATCTTCTTGTCCTTACTCCAACATTAGGATCTCCAATGATGAGTTCTTTTGGATGATTTCTGAGTCATGTTCTATCTGGTTCAATGATATATGAGGATTGATGATCTGTTGGTTAATGCTCTGGTTCAGTTTGCTGAATTTTGTTCGATTGTTGTATCATATCGGGTAGCTGTGTTGTAACCTGTGTTGTTGTATTCCCTGGTACAGCGACTTCAGCACTGTTTTCAGCAATTACTTCAGCTGGAATAAGAACTCCATCAATATACTTAACTCGATCCCTGATCTTCATCTGAGACATATCTTCTTTCAACTTATCAAGCTCAGCTGTATCACAGTTGGCCATCAAATACTACATGTATTGATTATTCAACTACAAGGGTTCTCTTGTTGAAAATTCTAAAGGTCTTGTTTACTGATGAGTATCCCAGAAATACTCATTTATCTGATTTTACGTCAAAGGTCTTCAGGTATTCTTTTCCAATGTTCAGAACGTAACATCTGCATCGAAAAATATATAGAAAGGATATATTTGTAGTATATCTATACCAAACTTTATATTGAGTTTTGTCATTCGTATTAACTTTTATCTATCCATTCAAAGGTGGAAATTATCAAACTGGTATGATCTTTTGAGGAGAACCTGGACATCCTTGAACCTTGAGATGTGAAAGGGAAAATAAATCTGACAGAGTGTTGAACATATACCCAAAGTCACAACATACAATCTCTTTGATAAAAAACCATAACATGTTTCGAATTGCATCAATCAAAATCTATTTCACATCAAAAGCCACCAAGTTTGTCGCATACCACACACTCCAAATTAATGAAATCACAACGGTCTTCCAAAATGCCCTAAGTTAGGGCTAAATTAATCGCCATCACTCGCAAAATAGTCTGTAAGATTCTTGAATCCACGTCAATATGTACGTCAAATGCCCATGCAATCCATCTACAAGGTTGTCTCGAAAATGAAAAATGTAGGAAGAGGTGGCCCCTCGACTCCGCTACCGAAAAACAAAGGCAACAAACTGAAAGGGCCACCAATCCTCTTCTTCATAACATATCTATTACTACAAATAAGTCATAAATAAGTCTCCATATCACTATTGATCGTCATCCTAGAATGCACTTGTCCCATATCCATTTGCCCCAATTAACCTGATTGAACTTCTCGTGATAATACTGATAAGCAATCATCAATGAGAATCCCCTTTAGCAGTTTTCGATCAAATACAAGCATCATCTGTCTCATCTGCAAAGAGAAAGCAAATAATATCATTAACGATTCCTTGAAAATTCCTGACAAAATTCTTTATAAAGTGCCAACGATCCTAAAAAATAATCTACAATGCAAAAACCAAACATTTGTCTCCACTCTACAAGAATTCCAACCCTATCGGCTATAACATAGCCCAACCAGTTATCCAACTAAAATCGAACATGAGAGTTTTTCCCAGGAATCCATCATCCCTCTGCAAGAAGTTCCAATATTATATCTCTGATAACCGACCATATAGAAGAAGAAGCAATGTTTTTTCGGATACTAGAACTACTCTTTAGAAACCACCCTCGTAAAATTTGATAGACCCTATGCTCAGATTTCAAAACTTTTCAGGTAAAATTGATTAAGTAAGCCTTATTTGCAATGATAATAGATCGTATACCCAAACCACTTTCTTCCATTGGAGCACAATAGTGTGCCCATGGAACACACATAAATCGTCGCCTAGAAATGGAACCTGTCCAAATGAAGTTGCGGACCGTTGCATCAATCTCACCCTAAATAAACTTCAGCAAACGGTAAACCATCATGGAATGAACTAACAAACTAGCCAGGATGGAATTAACCAGACGCACCCTCACTTTAATAGATAGAGATGTTCTTTTCCATGTAGAAAATTTAGAGAGAAACAAAACTTTCAAAGCTGCAAAACAATTCTGCCTTGACATTCCCTTAAAATAGGCACACCCAGATAGGTTAAAGGGAGATTCCAAAACAAATTCCAAGCCTTCTCAAAACATTCTATTTAGTGCTATATAGCACTCCCGACCCAAAATAGACCTTTGATTTTTCAGAATTGGCAAGTTGTTCCGAGATAGAACTATACAGTGCCAATATTTCTTGAATATCGCGAACATCATGTGACTTTCCCCTGCAAAAAAAGAGAATATCATATGCGTAAAAAACCCTAGAGGAAACATCATCCCTCTCGACGAGCTAAAAGGCACAATTTTTCCCATCATCAAAGCATAATGTAACAAACAAGCAAGAACCTCCTCTTCAATATCAAACAACATCAGGGACAAATGATCTCTCTGTCAAACCCCAAGAGAACAACCAAATTTTCCAATCAGAGATCCATTAAAAAGAATGGAAATTCTAGTCAATTCCAAAATTCTTCGTATCCAAAGAACAAAAGTAGACGAAAAGCCGAAGCACTACAAAACTTCCAAAAGAAAATCTCATCGCATGGTGTCAAATGTCTTCCTTATATAAATCTTGAGGATCATGTTATGTCTGTCAAGACAATTAAAGACCTCAGAAGCAATAACAATTTAGTCGTAAATATGCCTCCTAGGAAGAGACCCAAATTAAAACTCCGAAGCCACTTTTGATATCTACTTCCCCAATCGAACTGAGACTATATTCATAATAACCTTAAACACAAAGTTCCTTACAATTGCTTAATTGTATCTTAATTGTAATTAAAGTGGAGTATATTTATTATAGAAAAACATTATTCAACTGATTAACAGTAAATATATATTCAATTAGGTAAACTATTGAACATCATATGAACTAAAACGTTACCAAGAACAAATCTTAATTCTCAGAAATTTTTTCCATCTTCTTTGGTTTGTCTTCTCCTGAGAACTATTTTTACGGAACTAAGACGTTAGATTTGTAAATCTTAATTTGATAGTTTTAAATCTTTCAAACCGCTAAATTGAAAAATTAAATCTTAATTTGACAATTTTAAAATTTCGGCCCTAAATTAACAAATTTCATCTTTTTGGTTGTGCATTATAGTTGACCTATGTTTCAAGGTCTGGATTGATAAAATCTCTTTAATAAATTTAAAATGTTTTACATTTAAGTCATACACTTTACAAAATTAAATTCATGTGTATACGTATCCAAAAAAAATATTTATATTGTATTGCATTACTATAGTCAATTTTTTTATTTAGTAGATATAATTTTTGAATATTATATTATTAAATTTGTTTTAAATTGAATTTGAAATCATGATAAATGATTTGGATACTTTCAAATTTGGATAAACATATGAAGAGAATGATAACACTTCCAAGAGCACGCTTAGTCTTTTGTTCTCTTGCTGATCTTGTCTTTCTCAGAAATTTAAGTTTCGTATATAGTATGTGGAAAAGACATTTTGAATAAATTTAGGATCGATCTCCAAAAAATAATGTTGTAGGAGGAAGGAAAGTCAATTACAAAAAATTCCACCATCACAATCCTTCTCAATGACAGTTCTTGCACAACAACTTGCAAAATCACCATGCAAAGTGGATAAATAACTCCTCTATAAAGTCATATGGTGTTGTTTTTACCAAGCGTATTGATGCATTTAAGTCCATCTCCTTAAAACAATCATGAAAAAGGATATCCACTGTACTTCATGTATCTACAAAATACGAGTCTCATTAGAACCATCAACCTCCACTCTAACTATAGGGCATTATTGTGAGGTCTGTTGAGTGCACCCTCATTGGCTAGCAGTGGCGGATGCAGAAATTTTCCAAAGAGATGACATAATTAAAAGTAATATACAAAAATTAAATTTACATACAAATTGTAACTTACAAGTGATTTTGAAGATCCAGTTTATACATTATGTTTGAACAAAAACAAGAATGAAAATATCTTGTTTATAATTAACCCCGACGGTGCGCCATATTTTGAAACTCGTGAATGATAATTTCATTAGCGACATGCTCAAATATATCTTCTTTAAGATAAACCACCAAATTATCATTCATCAATTCATCACTCATTTGGTTGTAAAGCCATGTTTTCATGATACTCGTTGCAAAGAATACTCTTTCTACTGAAACAGTCGCAACCGTCAAAACCAAGGCTAATGTTATTAGCTTGTAAACCAATGGATATACCTTATCTCATCCACTTTCAACCATTATTTGAGTTAGATCACCAATTTCATTTACATCTGAAGTATCAATGTTTGATCTCATATCCAACACCAAATTTTCGAGTTAGTCTTCCATTCCAAAAAGAGCGGCATCATCAAAATCACTTGGATAAAATTTTGCTGACTCAAGTAACTTTTGTACGTCAAAAACTTTAAAAGAGTGAGATGGAATCAAACAAGCAATACCAAGAAATAATTCCATATTTGCTTTATTGAATTGATCATTTAATTCAAGCAGTCGCATATTTAGCGCGATATTGAATACCTTCAAATGAAACCGATGCAATGCTATCATTTTTATTTTGATTTTTTTCCACTTACACCCCATGAACTTCATCTATATCAGGCACCTTAATTTCATGATTTTTGGAAAAACTAGACATATAATCTACCAACTCTTCATATCCACCATCTCTCATTGATTGTAGTCTTGTCTTAGAAGCATTCACAATATTTTGTTCTTTTCTTTGCAATACTTTAGACAAATAATTTGTTACTCCTAGTATCTTTTTCATCAACTGTAAATCAAATAGAAAGTCAAAAGATAGCATGTCTCTTATCAACGGTGATTCTTCAACCTTTTGATTAGATAAAGACCCATCAATTTTAATTTAATTACGCGAAGCACACTAATTATAGAATCAAATAAATGAGTCAATCTCAAAATAATACCATAATGTGAACTCCATTGAGTTTGAGCTGGACAAATGAGAGTGCTTTCTTGATTCAAGCCTTGTCCACTGAAATTTCTTCAATTTCCAAATCCTGAATAATCTTTACAACATGTTCTCAAAAAATCGTTTTGCTTGCATGAGCCTCCAACCAAATTAACCACATTTGATATTAGAAGAAAGAGTTCAGAAATATGTATATATTTTTTCGGCATAGCCACAAGAACAAGTTGAATTTGGTGTGTAAAACAATGGACATAATATATTGTTTCATTTTCTTTCAAAATAAGAGTTTTTAAACCATTAAACTCATCGTGCATATTAATCGCTCGCAACATAGATATGCTTAATTCATGTGAATTGAAAAGATCTTCAAGTGCACTTTTAAGTAAGATAATTGTTGTGCACTCGATGTTTAAACCTCAAAATCGTGCATATTAATCGCTCGCAACATAGATATGCTTAATTCATGTGAATTGAAAAGATCTTCAAGTACACTTTTAAGTAAGATAATTGTTGTGCACTCGATGTTTAAACCTCAAAATCCTTTCAAGTACGCCGCCTTTTCTATCTACAAATCTCAGGACAACAACCATTTGCTCCTTTATAGACACATCATGTGCATCATCAAGAAGAATGCTAAAAAACCATCACCAACTTCTTCAGTGATAGCTCTAGTTGTTTAAAATGGACAGGCCTTAACTATATCTTTTTGGATACGAAGAAAAGTTAATTGGAGATTTGCGGGTGCATCTTTTAGGGCAACTCTTCTTATATCCTCATTATGACTTGCAAGGAGTTTCAAAAGTTCTAGAAAAATTACCTTGATTTTTTGGCTCCTTGAATTCATAATGACCATGAACCGCAAGTCCTTACTTCAAAAGTCATCTAATACATTCAATTGAAGCATTTAACCGCATTATATAAGCCATTTTTGCTTCATTCATCATCTTGACAAAAACTCTTTCAATATGTTGTTTTCGATTGAGTAAATCAACACAATTACTACAAGTTTACATATAAGCACTGTTAGTCCCCCATCGTGTCTTCGAAGCTTATCTTTGTTCTTCCAATCATGAAAACCTTTGTTTATAGAAACATCTTCATCTTTAATGACTTAATTCATTTCTAAAAAGGTAACAACAAAGACAAAAGGTTGGATCCATGATTATACTATATTCTAACCACAAAAATTATTTGAACCATGAACAACTAAACCTTCTCATTTTTCATCAAACTTTATTTGAGGAAAAATCACAATATTAAGTTGGCAAGAACCTTCAGAATAGTATTTTCTTCTAACTCTCTCACAAATATTAGGATAATACTCTATAATTTTATGTAATTTCCCTAGATATGAATGAAGTTCCGGCAAGTCATAGTTTGCATCAACAATTTATGGTGGCTCATTAAGATTGTCAAATGGAGTAGCTACCACTATAATGTTTGCAATTCATCTTGTACACTTTTTTCTAAACTCACATTAGGCAAATATGAATTTTTAGCAAATTTTGAAAAATATCTCAACATAGCTTTGCTTAAAAATAATTAGACAAATAAAATAGAGATCCCAAACAATGTGCAACAAGTTGAAATTCTAATGAAAATTAACCATCTATTGTAAAATAGAAGAATCTAGATAGATAAACAAATACATATTCATCAAACTATAAATTACAAACTTTACAAGCATTGGCTCACTTTTGTAACTCAACATTCAAATCAAAGTTTTGAAATTTATCTCATAAATGAGAAATTCATCTAAGTTATCTAACAATTAATAGAAATCCCAATACTAAACTGATAATACCTAAATCAATGAAATAATTGAAAATTTTAACTTACGATTTATTATACACCTAATTTTATTTTTTTTCTAGTAGTGAAAACCACCATCCACTGATAGTCGTTAATACAATTTAGTTCTACTAGATTTTTACTGTAACAACCAGTATGAAAGGGAAAACTCGATTTGGCGGAAAGAGTGAATGAGAGTTGTAAAGAGTTAATTTGAAAATGAGAAAGAGAGGACACTTTGTATATAATTAATATATATTTTTTATTTTAAACTATCTTAAGGGCATTTTAGGTAATTCATAGGAAAAAAGGGTGGTACGTGCCACCCATACCTCTTGATGCATAAAGTGTTACTCAATTTGCTAATTTCTCGATCTCTCTTATCATACCAGAAACGTGTAACCCTTAGACTTGATTTTCTCATCCCATAGAATCTCCATCAGTAGGACCACTCATTATCATCTGAATAAATATATTTTTTTAGGGGGTGCTATGCTCTGCCAAGAACTCTCGTGTGATAAATAAGTTCTTATAAGATTTTTCTTGGAAAAACCTTTCCATTTCATTTTTTAAGTGTCCACGCATATTGGTTTCATGTCTTATACTCATTGTGAAATTTACAAAATTTATGACTCGTTGGGTTAACAAGTCCCCCCAGGCTATAATAATAAGAAAACAAAAAAAAACTCATTCTACTACCAGCTATCTCTAGGATATGTGTTTTGGTTGTATTTTTATATAGTGTATTTGATCTTTGTTATATACCCCCTTCACTCGCCTGTCCAATATCACAGACCTAGCTTCCGTTCTCTCATAAACATCCTTCTTGGCTTTGCCCCTGATTTGAAATATGCTCTTTTAGCTATACTAACATCCTTCAAATTAATGTACTTATAGGTTTGACAAAGATATCATCAAATGTCACAGTTGGCTTCTTCAAGAGAACATAATAAATCTTCTTGTCTCATCCCTTAAACTAAAGTGCCAATTTTCACCTCCAGAGTTATCGCATGTACGTCCAGAGATTTGAGGTTGTAACTCTCTTCTTACCTTAGGCTGAATGAAGACAAAGCGAACTTTTATTACCTCCATGCACTTGCAAACTGATGCAGAAAATGTGAACTGAACTCATCAAACATGCAAATACTGTAGTACCCCGGACCAAAAATGAAGCATAATGGATTAATTAAATATCTAAACCTATAATTTAATAATTAATTGCGTATGTGTTGACGTGCGTTTCAGATATATGTTTAAGGCCCGAGTTAGATCGATAATTTTCTTAGATTGGAACGTAGAATATTTTTATACCATGAGATGCGCAACAGAAAAATGAGAAGATGGAAACAAACTAGGGGTCAATCGGAGACCCGTAGCTCAAATGGCGAAGAAAAGAGCCGGATACTAAGGTTGGGTAAAACGGAAGGGGTAGAATCCGAATGAACGGTAAAACGGAAAATAATATTTTAATGAATGGTAATTAAAATTTACTTAGTAAATAGTAACTTTGAAAATCTATAAATTGGGGCTCATGCAATTCATTTTTCATCATTTCTCCCAACAAGCCGAAAGCGACGAAAACGAGTAAGTCTCTCTCCTCTCTCTTTTCTTCCCGTTTTTCGATCTCCGGCGCGCCACTACCGGCGCCGGCTCTGGCGCCGGCACCGTGGCCGGAAAATTCGTCGGAGCTCCACCGCCGGCGCGGCGGCGGCGCCGCCGGCGGTGGCCGGAAAAATTGGAAGTTGTCGGTTTCGGCCGATTCTCGCACACGACGTTCGTCTTGTCGAGACGAGTCTAGGATAGGTTTCGGATTTCAATTCCGATTTCTCGTCCGCCGGAAAATGGCGAAAAACCGTCTCCAAAACCCTAAACCCTAGCCTCGGTGTTGCGAATGTGATAACGAAGGATTTTCCGGCGAAGTTTTAGGTACTGTTCACCGCCGGAATCCGGCGAGGGGTGGCCGGAGGTGGTAGCCGGCGATGCGAAGTATCCGGCGAACTAGGTGGCGGCGGTGGAGAGCGGCGTCACCGCGCTGGGTGGCGCCGGGAAGAGTGGCCGGCGAGCAGGCCGGCGACGGGAGTGCTGGGCGCGACGCGCGCGCGCCGGGTAGGAGACCTGCCGAGAAATCTCGGCCACGCCGGGTGAAGCGCCGAGAGCTGCCGAGTCGTGCCGCCGAGCTGCCGAGAAAACTCGGCAGCTGCCGACAGGAACGCCCCTGCTGCCGAGAAAACTCGGCAGCCGCCGAGATCCACGCCACGCCTGCCGAGAAGACTCGGCCACCTGCCGAGCCGGGTATGCCTGCTGCCGAGAAAACTAGGCAGCTTCCGAGAAATGCGCCCAGCGGTCGGGTTTTCCCACCCGACGCCGGGTACGTGCATGCCGACGCGCACGCAACGCCGTGTTTTCGATCCGAACCCCGTTTTCTTCACCGTTCGTCTTTTTCGGGTCGTCGCCGACGAGACGTCGTTGACCGAGGGTCGTGGGCCCGGTCAAAGTCAACCCTTTGACCAAAATTACCAAAATACCCCTGAACCTAAAATGCTCCGTTTGAGCTCGTTTTAACTCCGATCGAGCTCATTCTTTTTCCATCGTGACCCAAATTTCATTCTCCATCATCTCAGATACATGGATTGATTATCCATTCTCGTTTCTTCAACCCCGATCTTTAGAGCTCTAGATCCATCGCGTATTTAACGATGATATTTCCGGCGGAAACATTTATAGCTTTATTTATACGTTATTAAGGATCTAAAATACATTATAACTTATGTAGGCTATTTGTTGGTTTGAGCGTTGGGTTATCTGACTTTTGGTATCCGCTACTCGAGCTCTGAATTATCAGATCTTTGGTCCTTGCTACTCACGTGGTAACCACCGAACAAGGTAGGGGTAACTTCTAAACTCAACACGTTTACTGTTTTCCATAATTGATAAATGAACTGTTGAACTCTACGTGCTGTGATTATATGCTGTGATTACTATATCCATGCATAATTTATGAATACGATGAATGTGGACGGATGTCCTAAGTCATGTTAGGGATGGACTGATGGCCCGTAAAAAGCACCATACGTCATGTTAGGGATGGACTGGTGGCCCGTAAAAAGCACCATACGTCATGTTAGGGATGGACTGGTGGCCCGTAAAAAGCACCATATGTTAGGAACGGACTGGTGGCCCGTAAAAGCACCGAGTATAGTTGAGTGCTCTTAGAGCCATGTGTTCTACAATGTGTGCTATGCATTTTATATGCTATGATTACTTGCTAAACTTTTATATATGTTTAAAATGCGAACAACTTAATAATATTAAGGTTTGGAAAGTATCCCCACGAGTGTATTCAACGCACTCACCCCCTTATTCTGTACTCACACTACAGGAACCGACGAGCATGATGAACCCTAGCTGGAAAGAGGTGGTGCTATGTCTGGACTGTATATTTTAAGTTGACGTTTCACCAACATTTTCAAAAAAAGTCTTATTAAATTCACGTTTTGTAAAATATTTCGATACGTGTGACGGATGTGAGATCCTGATGTTTTCCGTTGCGAAAGTTTTAAAACTCTATTTTATCGGTTGTATCCGATGTTTCAAGTGTTTTGCTTCTTATCCTCCCATTTTTCTTTCTATTTTATTTCATGTTCATCTTCTTCCCCTTTCTTTCTTCACGCCCAAAATGAAAAACTCTGATATTTTTAAGTGAAAGAAAACGGGGCGTGACAAATACTATCTAGCCCCAATTGGTTGAAGCATTATTAGGTTGCCTTAATGAGGAATGTTAAGAAAACCTACACTTCACCCTATCACTGTATTTGTGGGAAAGAGCGGCGTTCTCAAAATGCAAGAGGTGATGATGTCTTGTTATATTCATATGTTAAAGACTTTAAACTAGTTGGTAAATCGTCCACCATGATCTTCTCTAAGAAAGGATTTCCACTAGACTCTCCTTCCACATTCATCTTTTGTTGCATCATTTTCATATCATCTTTAAAGACTCCAATGGATGATACATAATAGGAATCTGCATCTATATTGTCTACCAAGTTGCGCAAGATAGGAGTCGTTCATCCTCTACGTTTGTTGTCTCTACCAATAATGTATGTCTCCTCTTTGTGTTTTCTTAGGGGCTAGATTCAAGACCTCATCCACTTGTAATGAATATGCTAGTATTTGATATCCTTCTTCAGGCGAGAAAGCCATCGCTGATCTGTTAGTACCGTTGGCAAAATGACATTAATGATAACAATCATCATCACACTACCAGTCATACTCAATATACTAACAGCACCTATGACGACACTCCTAACATTCGTCACAAAGGTCTCCGACCTACAAACATTATTATTGCATAATTCCTTAAACAAATTATGAGTCGAGTTTCTTTCCTCTTTAACTCTCAAGAGATAATGCACACGAAACTCATCTCTTCTCAAAACTTCCACAGCTAATGCCACATGATAAATATAAAAGTATTTCTCATTATTGGTCCCAAGTGGTATGAGAGGTTTAGAGGGGGTTGAATAAACTTCTTCAAGTTTTTTAATAGGTAGAAAACAAATGCATATTATTGTTGATTAATTTGAGATTTTATTTTCTTTGATGTAAGTAAATGCACTATTTTCTTACCTATATTTTTTTTCGGTCTCCAAATACTTCACAAATTATGTTCTTGATTATTTAGGAATTTTTGGAACCTTTTCAAATCAAAAGATTTGATTGTGGCTAAGTGAAGTCATTTAGGTCAATCTTGGGTTCAAAAGCCCAATAGAAGTTGAAGAAGAAACGAAGAGAGTGGGATTAAGAAGGTTAATTCAAGAAAAGCCCATCTCAAGCAAATAAAAGAAGGGTCCTAGAAAAAAAAAAGCCCACGTCCTTGGCTTAAGAAAGGCGCTGCTAGGACATGCCACTATTCATGCCTACATACACAATTCATAACTTTATTTTGCTTTCTCCTGAAGTCACCTTTTAGAGATAGAATATTGGGGGAGCAAGATACAATTGTTAGACTAATTTTTCATACAGATTTCTTCATGACTTTTGTTATTTCGATTTCAAGGATCGAAAGCTAATTCTCTAATTCCAGTTAGCAGGATGTTTGAACTCGTTTATCTTTTTTTCAATTACTCTTGTAACCCCTTCTTAATATTTTGATTGGAATTGATTGTGCTATTTGTTTATCTTGATTTCGATTATTGATACTTGATTTGGATTGGCCACCTAGGTTAAGTGTCTGATAATTGATTGCTAGAATTTTAGATTATAAATCCTAATTGATGTGATTTAATTTTCATTGGTAGTAAACTAGAGGTCGGACATATTAGGATAGCATAATCCTAAATTATCAAATCAAGCTTGTGTATTTGGGTCTATTTCATCCTATCGTCTTGATGATTAATGCATTTAATGAATTAAATCTAAATAACTTATTCTAGGTTATTCAATTAAATAGACTTAATTAGTGATCTTATCCTAATTTAACTAATCTTAAGAGACGATTCAACTTAACAATACTTATTGTTAGACTAGGGATGATAATTTCATGATAACCTGAGAGATGGGTGTTATGTTAATTAGAGGTTAATTGATATCGGGACAACTAAACTACTAACTAGAATACTTTCATTTATTGATTTCTTGAAATTTAATTTACTTTCTAGGTTATTAATTACTTTAGTGATAGTTGATCAATCTGAAACCCCCCATCTTTTGCTATTTCATTGAATGAACATAGGAGTCATAATTAGTTCATCACTTCTCATGTGATAGTCTCCGACTTGCCCTATCTACTAATTGGTTAGGTAAGGAAATATTTATTTAGTTTTATCACGCTGCGACAGTGCCGTCATTTTTCAAATTTTCTGAAGTATATAGTCTCTCTTAATGTATGTTGTAGGTTATAGGAACTTACAGTTTTAGCTTACATTAACAACTTACAATGTTTGGTACAGTGTTGTGGTAGGAAGTTACTGATTGAGAATCTTAAAAGTTTACGCAGCAAAACCTTTTGGAAATAGAAATTTGTCAAGTGTTTTATGCAATATGCTTGTGCAAACAGTAAGTAAACAGAAAGTAAAGAACACAAGAAACATATAGTAGTTCAAGGGTAGAGTAATCCTTTTAATCTGCTATACTTCTCTTGATGAAGAACTTTGTTAAGATAAATTTGTTTATAATGCACGCAATTCTTCTACAAATTTCAGTCTTATACAAAGACATCTACAACTAGTTAGGCCTCATACAGACAGCTCGACTAACTTAAACACATAGACCCAGACATGATCTGTAACACCCCATTTCAAGTAAACACCCTGCATTGCATATTTTATAAAATTTCTTTTATCATTCAAGTATAAATGATTTTAGTGCAAGTTCTTATACTACTTAAAGATATGATTTACAAATTATATTATGATCGATGATTTTAAAAATTTTATGATCTAATATCTCTTTCGAGATTTTAAGGATTTTTGCAGGATAACTTATGGAGGAAACCGAGCTCGATCTCCACTCACTCGACACATATGAATGGAAGTAAAAAGATAAGATGTTAATTAAATTTAAATGAATAAAATGATATTAAGTTTACATGCTAACTTTATTCGTTACCGCTTTTGAATGCTTTCTTTTTATGAAATTTTACTTATAATCTTTATATGTGATTTTATGAAATAAAATATTTGACTTGAACGAGCATGCATTATAGTGAATATTAAAATAACCACAATACTTATTAATCTAAGTACGTAAATTTTTAATACTTAATTTTATGCTAAGTAATTTTCACATTTATGTGAATTACACATTATATTATTATTGTTAG
Source organism: Scutellaria minor (assembly GCA_954870855.1). Classification (NCBI taxonomy): domain Eukaryota; kingdom Viridiplantae; phylum Streptophyta; class Magnoliopsida; order Lamiales; family Lamiaceae; genus Scutellaria; species Scutellaria minor. The sequence goes on along the minus strand of OX940731.1, from coordinate 9,567,115 downwards.
TCCCTTCAATAAGGTATACATATACTTATAAATATGTGTAATATAAAACACCAAAGTATCAAGATAACAAAGTAATTTAAATCACAAGCTTAATTGCTAAGTTATGACTATACAATCTATATCTAGCCTAGCCACCTCATCACCCTACTTCAAATTGCAACATGCAACATATCCTTTGCTTGAGGATATATCTCTCTCTCATCCAAGTCATATGAAGAGAACCAAAGCCATAAGTAGTTGAACATAAGAAGCAAAGAAAGGGAAGAAAACACACAGATACTCTCAAACCCTCACGGTCTTGTGCTCACATCTCTCTCTTGGTAAGTTTTGGCTAAACTCTCTTAATACCTTCATTAAATCTCATGATTTATGATTAATATCTTAGGTTAGAAAGTCCAAATATATTCTTTGGCATTTGGTTGGGAATTTTATGTTGCTTGAATGGAGAAATAAGTTGTTTCTAGAATATACTTAAGGATGAGCTCTATTTTTGCTTCTGTTTTGGAACTGTTCGAAAACCTTAGAAATTGATTTAAGCTAAATTCTTTTGCCAAGTTGAAATATATGAAGTTAAGAGTTTGTCTGTAAAATTTCAGAATTTTTGGACTTGAATTAGATTTACTATAAATTTTCAAACATGACCCTGTTCTGTGACAAATTCGCCCTGTTTTTAGGTCTGAATCTTATAATTTTCTGCAACAGTATACTTCGAATTTATGTATTATCTTCTACTATGTTTTAGAACCAGTTCTTAGGTACGTGTAGAAATTTAGTATGCTTTTTTTGAGTTTTATACGATTTATGCCGAATTTTACAACAAAACCTGTTTTCTGCGTAGATGATGTCCTGTTTTCAGTCTTATTCTAAAATTCATAACTATTTATTGAGATCATATTTATAAACCATATTTTACTATGTTGTAGTACACGTTCTTATGAGTATTTATAAATTCACCATGTAATTTTTAGAACGTTGTGCGATTTATTATGATTTTTATAAGAAAGTCTGTTTTCAGCATGTGCTATGTCCGATTTTCAGCCAACTTAGAAAATTCATAACTAATTATGTGAATCTTATTTTCAGTTGATATTTTTATATGTTATACTTGAATATGTTTTCTGATTACTGTAAAAATATGAAAGCATTTCATCAATTCTATAAGGTATGGTGAATTTTTCATTTGAAGGCTGTTTTGGAGCTAGAATTGAAGTGAAAAACTAGTTAAATGTGCGATTTTTAATTCCTTGTACAAGCTGTTAAAATTCATGAAATTTCAGCATGTTATACTAAATGAAGTTATGTGATTATATGAATAATTATGTGATTTTAGGAATTATATATGAATTATTAAAATTATTACATCTTTATATGTCGTTTTAAGTCTAAACCTGCTAGTTTAAATGCTTAACAATTAAGTTACAAGTATGATGATGTATTTAATGTTCTAATATCACTTAGATGAATTATGTATGATAGGATCATCTTTAAAGCTTCATATATAAATGAAGTATGTATTGAATAAAGTATGATTATCATGAACACTTGAATGATGTGTATAGAATCATTTTAATATTTGCATTTAGGACGAAGTGTTTACATTAAATTACTAATGATTACGCTTTAGGTTAAAGTAACCTAATATAAAATACAAAATATTATGTTATACGACATAAGAGGCTAATCAGTTTAGTGTGTCGAGCGCAGTCGAGACGGTTGGTGAATCCAGAAGCAATCCTTGCACTATCAACGTACAAGTGGGTAACTTCTACTCTCTACTATATGATGATAATTGAATTGATAAGTTATGTATGAAAATCTACGACTGAAGTCCGTAGCTATAACCAGTATGTAACTTCCATACTGGACGACGACCATAAGGGCAAAAATGCCTGGTCTATGAAGCAAGGTTTAGTGAGCGAGCGACTCCCACATTCCTTTATGTTGACCATAAAGGGCGAGAGTGCCTGGTCTATGTTCTCAGGGTGGCTAAGAACCACAAAATGTTTTCAGGGTGGCTAAGAACCACATGTAGTACTCGCTTAATAATTTAATTGCTTCAATGTATTAGACAGTAAAGTTATCCCACTGGGATCCCTCTCCGGAGGTGACTCATGATGCTACTTTTTATAATTTTCAGGCTCGACAGATGATGACGTGGACGAGTAGCAAGTTAGGCTGACTTCTCACTGTATCTATAAAATTGTACTAGTATAACGTTTCCTTTTGAGAACAATATACTATAAATATGTATAGTATGATAAACTATGGGCCTAGACTTGTATCCTATTATATATATATATATATTTTGTTGTGTAATTCATGTAAGTCTTTGGTTCAAACATTTTTCCTAGAAATGTGGGTGAGACACTACTAGACTTGATTAATAGTCGATATATAATTACATATATATGTTATATTTAAAAAATAAAAATTAATAACTCTCGTGTCTTCACTTTTAAGTCTTCCGCTGTATCTTAGAAATTAATTATGATTTCTTTAATTCTTAAATAAATAAAGGGTGACAACCCATTTCCAATTAAAAGGGGAACGGGGCGTTACATAATCTACTTTAATCCACATAGAATAACTTAGCATAGAACTCTTCAACTCACACAAAGTTGGGTACACTTAGTTAGAAACCCGACTTTTGCAACTAAGTACTCCTAAAACAACATCTCACATAGAGATATGGTTAATGATATCTTCTTCAACTATGAAGCAACCAATGAACTTGAATGTTCAACTTCTGTCACACCCCGAAATCTTTTCACTTTTTATCAGAGTTTTTACTCGGGCGTGAAGATAGAAAAAGGCAAGAAACGCTTATCAAGATAGAAAGAAAGAAGCAAGGGAAAACAGAAGAAGAAGATAAGGAACGAAGTGAATCTTTCACTTATCAAAACCGACCTCTGTCGATTACATTCGGTCTCACTACCGATATATACATCGTACACAGCGGAAATATACATTAGGATCTCCCATCCATAAGTGCATCAAAAGAATGTTACATAACATTGTCTAAGAAATGTTTAAGAGACATTGTCTCATTACAACAAAACAGGATCAGCACTTCCTCTCTCTCCAACTAGGGTTTCTCACGCTCGTCATCGCCTATAGTGTGAGTACAGATTAAGGGGTGAGTGTGTGGAATACACTCGTGGGGATAATATCCACCTCGCACAACTTGTGTCAGAATTAAATACCGAAAAGCTATCCTACAGTCACATTGTCACGACATGTATAAATGCAAAGCAGATATTAGAAATGGTGTATAAGAAGAATAGGTGCGGGATTCCCCCGTCTTATTCCTATATCGGTATTTCACCGCTTGTGCATTTCAAGAGGCTCACGACACCGCCACAGAGTAGTAGAAATGGTATATAAGAAGAATACGTACGGGATTCCCCCGTCTTATTCCTATATCGGTATTTCAACGCTTGTGCATTTCAAGAGGCTCACGACACCGCTACAGAATGCATGATCGGGGGACCTCGGTCCTTTCACAGTTATATCATGGCATAGCAAGTATAAACACAGCACTTAGTATTCCTCATTCATGCAAGCGTTTACTTAGGGAAAACGGTAAACAGAAGAAGAGTTAGAATTTACCCCCACCTCGTATAATGGTTACCACGTGAGTCGATATTAAACACAAGTTCGATAACGCAAGCTCGATCCAACAAGCACGCAAGCTTGATCCAAATAATACTCAATCCAAAATATAGCCTACACATGTTACGGTGCCCCTTAAATTCTTATTAATTATAATTAAAGCGATAAACATTCACGCGACGAGTCGAAGGATCTAAAGCTTTGATAAGGAATGAGCTCGTTCGGTGTTGATACGAGCTCAACAATGTATATGAAGTTTGAAAGAACATTGATATCAAGGTTTAACCTCGACCGGGCCCTCGACCCTCGGTCGACAACTTCCCGTCGGCTAAGACTCGATGGTAAAGGATAAAAAGGAAAAGGAACGGAAAAGGATTGGAAACTCGGCATTACCCAACACGCGTCTTGCACCCGGCGCCCACTCCCGGCGCGCCCTGGCCGCGCACGACCGTGCCCCATGGCGCACGACCGTGCGCCAACACCCAGCAGGTTCTGCCTGGCCGCGCACGACCGTGCTTCCCTAGCACGACCGTGCGCTAGCCCCCAGTGGCTTCTGCCAGCTGGGGCACGACCGTGCCCCACGGCACGACCGCGCGCCAGCGGCCTGCGCCCAGCAGCCTCCCCCGGCAGTCCGGCTTCTTCCCGGCGTTTCCGGCCACTTCGTTACAACTTCTCGTTCCCAACTACTATCTCCCCGATACTAAACCAAACTCCCCCAAACTCATCTCACACGCACAACCATATAGATATACAAACACAAACATATCAAAAACGCTTGGCCGGCGACCTTCGGTCGCCGGAGACCCATCATCACACACGTCGGCGCATCACCAGTGCCGGTTATCACTTTCCTAATGGCGGCACCACTTGTACCGCCCTCAACAGAGATCATACCCAAACACACACACACGCAAACATGCATATATCGTAACCAACCCGTCACAACTCCGACACCACCTCGCATGGCGGCGTCGTCCCCCCAAGAACTCACCCTCGTCTCCATGCAAACCTCCGACAACATCCCCGGTTAAAAGAACGGAGGAAAAGAGAGAAAATCAAGGAGAGAGAAAAGATGGCTAGGGTTATGGTTTTGATGTGGTTTTTCACTGTTTTCCGGTGAACGACCAGTCGGAAAAGAAAACCGAGACTTGTTCTAGACTCGACTCGTCAAAACCTACGTCGTGTGCGAAATTCGGCCGAAACCGACAACTTAGAAAAATTCCGACGAACTCCGGTGACGGCACCACCGTGCCGGTGGTGGCTCCGGCGGCGGCGCCGATGGTGGCGCGCCGGAGGCCGAAAAAGAAAGGAGAGAGAAGAGAGACTTACGTGTAAACGTCGCTTTTTGGCTCGTTCGAAGAAAGAGGTGAAAAATGAACTGGGGTGAGCTCCTATTTATAGATTTCAGAAGTTACTATTCATCGTAAATATCTCGGTAAATATCTTCTGATATTTCCGAAACCTTGTGGTTTAATCTTTTTATCGTCGTTCGAGCTACGGGTCTCCGATTGACCCCTAGTTCGTTTCTATGTTCTCGTTTTTCCAAAATGCTTCTAGTGATATAAAAATATCCTATGTTCCACGTCTAGATAAATATCCATCTCATACTTATACTTAACATTTATCTGAAACGCACATATTTAAACAGTTAAAACATACGCACATATATATTAAATTCTGAGTTTAAATATTTAATAAATCAATTATGCTCGTTTTGATCCGGGGCGCTACAACTTCTTCCGTCGGCTTAGTCTTGAGGTTGAGTGATTGAGACTTAAGAAAGTCAAGTTCTTGTTGTCAGCTTGATAGACTTAGAATACTTGAAAATCAGTCAATCAATAGATGTGACTCTTCATTTATTTATAGCTTGAAAACGTGCCCATTGAAGAGGAGCAAAGACTAGCTACCAACATTACTCAGCTTCATTCATGATCATAAACGCAACTTCTATATTGCAATATGGACCATTTACTCACTACAAGAAAAATAGGAAACAACAACCCCCCAAAGACAACCCTTTTTATGAATTTGTGTAGTCTTTTCGAAATTTACAACCATTTTTCCGAAAAGCGTTGTCTTTGTTCAAAAAATTCGCTCAAAGACAACGCAAATAATGGAAAAGAGAACCCTTTTTTCATAGGGTTGTTAAATAGTGGATTTTTTTAAAAAAAGACAATGCTTTTGTGCAATGCTTTTTTCAAAGGGTTGTCTTTCAGTGGATGTTTTTTAAAAAAAGACAACCCTTTTATGCAACACTTTTTTGCGTTGTCTTTTCATAGTACTTTTTCGCTAATAGACAACCCATTGTATAATGCTTTTTTTATGTGTTGTGTTAATTATAAATTAATTGTTTTTTAATTAAATTAAATTTAAAAAAATTAATTAATTTATAATGTTATCTTATATTATTTGCATTAATATTATCTTATATATATGAACAAACTCATAGTTTTAAAAAATAGTATTTTTATAAAATACTATTTTGAATTAATTAAGAAACTACACCTTAAATATTACTCTCACCCTTTTATATAATAATACAAAATTTATATATTATTTTAAAACATAATTCGAAAATTATGTTTTATAATTCATAATTCATAAATATATGAAAAATACAAATAATATTGTGATTCTTCAATAATATTTTAGGTATTGAATAAATCTATATATATATATACGTAAAAATATATGTAATTAAATAAATCTATGTACGCAATATGACAAATATATAGTCCAACAAATTAAAGTAAAGAATAAGATTTTAATTGAGTCACATTTATATTTTGTATCGTGAGTACATTAACATTTTGGGTTTTGAACATTCATATGTTGGCCATTGAAATCAAGTTAAATACAGTAATACATCAAAATTGAAAATCAATGACTTATATTAATAAGTAATGGTACTATATTAAAATTCACAAAAACTATGTGATAATATTAATTATTTTTTAATTAAATTAAATTTGAAAAGTTTGATTATTTTATGATGTTATCTTATATTATTTGCTTTAATATTAATTATATTATATGAACAAACTCATAATTTTATAAAAATAGTATTTTTATAAAATATATTAAAAATATGCACTAGTATATTTTATAATTGTCTTAAAATGAAATTAGATTAAACATTACTAAACATATTAATTAGTCATTAATCTTCCAATTATATATATATATTGTTAACCTTTTAAAAATTTGTGATAATAGAAAATTGAAAAATGTCAAAAATACTTATAAAAGAAATGCATGTTGAATATTACAACATAAAGCACTAATGGTCTAGTGGTTAGAGTACCACCTTGAGTCTCAGGTTCAATTCCCAGACGACACACGTCATTATATACATATTTTTTTGCAACGCTAGATACGACAACGCAAAAAAACTGGGAAAGACAACGGGTAAAAACCGTTGTAAAAAGGCGAATTTCTTGTAGTGACTTTACTGCTAGATGATACAAGTTTGACAACGGGTAAAACCGTATGTGTCATTATATACACATTGTTTTTGCAACGTTGGATATGACAACGCTAAAAAACTGGGAAAGACAACGGGTAAAAACCGTTGTAAAAAGATGAATTTCTTGTAGTGACTTTACTGCTAGATAATACAAGTTTGACAACGGGTAAAAACCGTTGTAAAAGGGCAAATTTCTTGTAGTGACTTTACTGCTAGATGATACAAGTTTGACAACGGGTAAAAACCGTTGTAAAAAGGCGAATTTCTTGTAGTGACTTTAGTGCTAGATGATACAAGTTTCTACACAATGTCAATCCATCTGTTACCTTCTTACTGGTTAGGAAGTCTGCTTATCAGCTTTTTCTTTACTAATCATATTTGAACCAAGAGACTTATCGACATTTCTTCATTTTCATGCAAATATTCCTCGTATATCAATTAGTTATTGTCACGCCCCGTTTTCTTTCACTTAAAATATCAGAGTTTTCACACGGGCGTGAAGATAGAAAATAGTGAGGGACACATATCACAACAGAAAGAAATAGCAGGAGACGACAGAAGAAAGAGATAAAGAACAAAATATATATCATTCACACATCAATCGACCTCTGCCGATAGCCATCGGTCTCAGTACCGATATTTACAACATGCACAGTGGAATATTTCATCAGGATCTCACATTCGTCACATGTATTCAGACATCACAAAATGTAAAATATTTAAAACATGGTTTGAAAATGTTTGAGTAACATCATCCTGAAATTACAATCCCCCAAGACAACACTACCACTCTCCAACTAGGGTTCATCAGTTTCCTCATCTCCTGTAGTGTGAGTACAGATTAAGGGGTGAGTGTGTGGAATACACCCGTGGGAATAAAATCTGCATCTTATGACACTTGACAGATAACCAAAAGAAAGTAAAACATCTACCAGCACATTGCCACAGCACGTAAAATGCATAGCAGATATCAGAAGAGGGAGATGAATAGGTGCGGGATTCCCCCGTCTTACCCAATAAAACGGTCTCAATACCGCTGGTGCGCTTCAAGAGGACTACCAAATCTCAAGAGTAGTAGAAGAGAGACAGGAACGAATGCATGATCAGAGTGGACCTCAATCCGTTCACAGTATAAGTATGGCACAACAAATAAATTCACAGTACGTAGTATCCCGTAGTTCATGCATATACTAGGAAACAGTAAACAGATAAAGATTCAGAAGTTACCCCCACCTTGTCGAGTAGCTAGTACTAGGTATCACAAACACGGTCCAACTGATAACCTACACAAGTTACAGTGTTCCTTAAATTCTTAATAAATATATATTAAGCTATAAATAATTTCGAAGAAAGAACGATTGTTTAACGCGCGACAGATCGAGGGATCTCAAAATTTGAGGTTGAAGTAATAAGGGTGAAAGTTCAGTTTCTTAGGCTGAGATGATAGAGAATGAAATAAGGATCGCAACGCAAAAAGAATGAGCTCAATGGAGTTGAAACGAGCTCGTACGGAGCATTTTAAGTTTAGGGGTATTTTGGTAATTTTGGTCAAAGGGTTGACTTTGACCGGGCCCACGACCCTCGGTCAATGACATCTCATCAAAAACAACTTGATGTTGACGTACGGTGGAAAAAATGGGGTTCGGGTCGAAAACACGACGTCGCGTGTGTCAAGGTACGCGAGTACCCGGCATCGGGTGAAAAAACCCCGGCGCTAGTGCACCCACCCGGCTGCTGCCGAGTTTTCTCGGCAGCGGGAACCCGGCGCTCGGCAGCCCGGCCCCCGTCGCGTGTGCCCGCCTCCTGGCTGCCGAGTTTTCTCGGCCACTCGGCTCCCGTCGCCCGCGCGCACCCGGCACCCAACGCCCAGCGCCCTCGCGCACCTCTGGCCCCCAACGCCCAACTCCACGCGCACCCCCGGCCCCCGACGCCCAGCCCCGTGCGCACATCCCGTCTCCGACGCCCACCCCGACGTGCACATCCCGTCCCCGACGCACAACCCGACACCCGACGCTCGTGCATCATCGCACACCCGGCACCCGGCGCACCACCACCAGCACCACTGCCGGCGGCGGTGGCTCCGGTGACTTTTCCAATGAAAAAATAGTAAAGAAAGAGAGAAGAAAGAGAAACTTACTTGTTCGCGTCTCTTTCGTCGTCGGCGGAAAATGAAAATTTTTGAATTGACTGAGCCCCTATTTATAGATTTTCAAAGTTACTATTTACCTAGTAAAATTAATTTACCGTTCATTAAAATATTATTTTCCATTTTACCGTTCATTCAGATTCTACCCCTTCCGTTTTATCGGACCTTCGTATTTGACTTTTTTCTTCGCCATTTAAGCTACGGGTCTCCGATTGACCTCTAGTTTGTTTCTATTTTCTCGTTTTTCCGTTGCGCATCTCATGGTATAAAAATATTCTATGTTCCACATCTAGATTTTTCATCGGTCTAAATCGTACCTTTGCGTATATTTGAAAACACACATAGACAATTAAGAATTAACGCACATAAAATATTTTAATTAAGGATTTAATTATTTAATTAACCCATTATGCTTTTGTTTTGGTCTGGGGTACTACATTCCTTACCCCTTAAAAGAATTTCATCCTCGAAATTAAACGCGTACCTAATACGGGTAGATCGGGATATTTCTTTAGAATCTCGTCTTCTGACTCCCAAGTCGCCTCCTCCCTTCGATGACAGCTCCATTGAACCTTCACAATAGTCATCTCCCGATTTCTCAATCGTCGAATCTTTCTATCTAAGATGGCTATCGGAACTTCTTCGTAAGTTAAATCATTCTCAAGTTCTATGTCTTCTTGTCTAATTATGTGGTGTGGGTCGAATACATACTTTCAGAGCATAGACACATGGAAGACGTTGTGTACCCCGGTGAAGTCTAGTGGTAGAGTTAGACGATATGCAACCTTCTCAATTCGGTCTAAGATTTCGAATGACCCTACGTATCTCGACTTTAGCTTTCCCCTCTTCCCAAAACGATAGACCCCTTTTGTGGGTGACACCTTGAGGAAAACCTTGTCTCCCACTTCAAATTTCAATTCTCTCCGCCTCTTGTCGATATACGCTTTTTGTCGATCTTGGGCCCCTCGCATTCTTTCTCGAATTTTCTTTATTACCTCAACTGTTTGGTCTACCAATTCAGGCCCCAAAAGCTTCATTTCGCCCACTTCGTCCCAACAGATGGGTGAGCGGTATTTCCTTCCATAGAGAGCTTCATAGGGTGTCATACCAATTGTTAATTGGTAGCCGTTGTTGTAGGTAAATTCTATTAAGCACAGGTGGTCTTCCCAGCTTCCGGAAAAATCCAAAACACATGCTCTTAACATATCCTCTAGGATTTGTGTGGTCCTTTCCGTTTGACTGTCAGTCTGTGGGTGGAAGGTTGTAATGAAGGACAGTTTGGTTCTTAACTCCTTTTGTAGACTTTGCCAGAATCTAGAGTTGAATCGAGAATCTCTATCTGATACGATGGAAACCGGTACGCCATGCAATCGAACAATCTCTTCAAGATATATTTATGCCAATTTATCCGGTCCAAAAATCATCTTGATTGGCAAAAAGTATGCAGACTTTGTTAGTCTATCAACTATTACCCATACGGCGTGGTTTCCTCATCCGGTGTTCTGTAATCCAACCACGAAATCCATGACTATGTGTTTCCACTTCCACTCTGGTATCTCTAAAAGAGTTAGCATCACAGCCGGTCGTTGATGTTCTACTTTCACTTGTTGACAAACGAGACACCTTTTGACGAAAAGCCCTATATCTCTCTGTATACTCCTCCACTAAAAATTTACCCTCAAATCTCGGTACATCTTTGTACCTCCTGGATGTGCTGTCATCGGCGTGCAATGTGCCTTTTCGAGAATTTCTTTTCTTAATTTCTCATCTTTTGGCACGCAGATCCTTCCTCTGAAGATAAGAGCTCCGTCAGATGCTATAGAAAAATCTTCAGCTCGTCCATTGTCCATATGAGCTTTCATCTTCATTAGAAAGCTATCTTTCTTCTGAGCTTCAACGATTCGATCGCGCAATGTGGGTTTCACGGATAACGTTGTCATCCTAGCTTCGATGTTGTCCGGAGGTGTGACTATCTCTAACTTCAGCTTTGACATCTCTGCGACCAGTTGGTGTTGATTGGTAATCATAGATGTCACCATTCCTTTTCCTTTTCGGCTAAGAGCATCAGCTACTACGTTTGCCTTTCCAAGATGGTAATGGATCGTAAGATCGTAATCTTTTACCAACTCTAGTCATCTTCGATGTCTCATATTGAGCTCCTTCTGCTCGAAGAAGTATTTCAGGCTCTTGTGGTCAGTGTAGATCTCACACTTCACGCCATAGAGATAGTGTCTCCATATCTTGAGAGCGTGTACCACCGTTGCTAGCTCCAGATCGTGTGTTGGGTAGTTTAGTTCGTGAACCTTTAATTGGCGTGATGCGTATGCCACCACTTTTCCTTGCTGCATCAGAACACATCCCAACCCTTGTTTGGATGCGTCGCTGTAAACCACGAACTCCCCAGTTGCATCGGGGACTGTTAAGACTGGTGCCTCTGTTAGTCTCTTCTTTAATTCCTGGAAGCTATACTCACACTTCTCATTCCATTGTAACTTTACGTCTTTCCTTGTCAAGCGAGTTATAGGAGCAGCGATCTTCCAAAATCCTTCTATAAATCTCCGATAGTAGCCAGCCAAACCCATAAAACTTCGTACTTCCTTGATGTTTGTTGGGGCCTCCCATTTACTGACTACTTCCACCTTTTCAGGATCTACTTCGATCCCTTGGGAAGAGACAATGTGACCAAGGAAATTTACCTTGTTCATCCAGAATTCGCACTTTTTGTATTTTGCATAAAGCTTCTCCTTACGCAAAACCTTCAATGCAATTCTGAGATGTTGTTTATGGTGTGTTCTATCGCACGAATAAATGAGAATGTCATCAATGAATACAATAATAAAGAGATCGAGATACGAATGGAAGATGCGATTCATCAAGTCCATAAAGGCAGCTGGAGCATTGCTAAGTCCAAATGGCATTACTACAAACTCGTAGTGGACATATCTTGTCCGGAAGACTATCTTAGATATATCTGTGTCCTCGACTTTCATCTGGTGATATCCAGACCTTAAGTCAATTTTAGAGAACACGCTGGCACCTCATAATTGATCGAAAAGATCTTCGATTCGAGGTAACGGGTACTTGTTCTTTATAGTCCGCTTGTTCAGCTCTCGATAATCTATGCACATCCGAAAGCTGCCATCCTTCTTCTTTACAAAAAGCACTGGAGCTCCCCAAGGTGATACACTTGGTCTAATGAAACCTTTGTCCAAAAGTTCTTGTATTTGGACCTTCAACTCTTGTAATTCTCTCGGTGCCATCCGATAAGGAGCTTTCGACATCGGTGTTGTCCCTGGGATAAGATCAATCTTGAAAGTCACTTGTCTATCTGGTGGAGGACCGGGTAAATCCTCTGGGAAGGCATCCAAGAATTCCCTTATTACTGGCACATCCTCGATAGGTATTGACTCCTGCTCAGGATTTACCATGTTGACTAACCAAGCTTCACAATTTCCTTTGCTAAGCATCTCGGTTGCCTTTATGGCTGAAACAATCCTTGAGTCAACCCTAACTCATATTCCGTGGAAGATGAACTCCAGTTCTCCTGGGGCTTGGAAGACAATTTCTCGTGTGTGACACTTGATTATCACGTGATTGGATTCCAACCAATCCATCCCTAGGATTACGTCAAAATCCTTCATCTCCAAAGCATGAAGATTGGCTAGAAGAATCTTACCCTCGAAAGTGATCTTAAGGTCACGGTAAAGATGTTTTGTTTTAACTGTCTTCCCTAAAGGAATACTTACTTCTAGGGTTCGAGCGACTATCCTATCGTCATCATGCTTCAGCAATTTACAGAAGTTGATAGATATAAAAGAATGTGTCGCTCCAGTATCAAATAGGATGAGGGCAGGTATATCACATACGAGTAACATACCTGTTATCGTCTCAGCCTCCTCAGCAGCTTCTAGGCGGGTGAGAGCAAAGGCTTGTGCCCTGCCTGGCCTCGAGTTCGGGACTGTAGCTGGCGAGTTTCTCACCTTGGGGCAGTTGACCATTATATGCCCCGGTGCCCCACATGTGAAATAAGTCTGTGTTTCTGGCTGACACGGCCCTACGTGCACCTTTTTGCATCTAGGACACAGATTCCCTAGTCTGGGGTTAGGAAGGAGTGGAGCATTGTTTGCCCTTGGAAATTTATTCGGGACAGAATTTTGGCTTAGGCCAGGCCACGTCCTTTTTATAGGAGCTGGGAAGGTTCTCTTAGGAGGTGCATTATCCAAATGCAAACGATAAGCAATCTCCTGTGCTTTCTCAATGACGCTTGCATACGTCATCTCCCCCTGTACAGCTAGGATAGATCCAATCTCTAGACGAAGGCCTATTTCAAATCTCCGAGCCTTCTTACAGTTGGTATCTACCAAGTGCGTGGCCTACCGGCTTAAATGATGGAATCGCTGCTCGTACTCTCCTACTGTCGAACTTCCTTGACAGAGGTGTAGAAACTCCGTTTCCTTTTTATCCCGGTAAGATTGAGAGATGAAGTGGCGAGAAACCATTTCCTTAAATTCCTTCCAAGTTATTATGTTTCTTTAGGCAGCTGATAAAGTTCGTTCATATGAGTCCCACCAGTGACTCGCTTCTTCTGTAAGTTGGAAGATTGCACAAGAGACCTTCTGTTCCTGGGTACAGGTCAAATGTCCAAATAGTCGATCGAGCGACCGTAGCCACTCTTCTGCATTCGTTGGTTCACCCTTCCCGTCAAATGTCGGTGGATTGAATCACCTAAACTGCTCGTATATAAGATTAGGATCAGATCGTGTTGGCTGGGGGTTGGCTAGGGTTACCTCAAAATGTTGGGTTAATCCCCTTATTGCTGCAGCTAAATCTCCTATGTTTGCGTTGTCAGCCATCTCTGGCGGATTAGCCATTTGCGGTTCCTGCGGATTAGCCATTGGCGGTTGTACCTTTCGGGGTCGTCCTCTAGGCGGCATGACTTGGTTAGATTATCTACATATATATATATATATATATATATATCGTTATCATACATAACAACATATAGATAAAGGAAAATAATCGTGGTACACAAGAAGAGGTATAAACGTGTATCCCATCACAAAAAGGGATTATACGGACATAATATATACATATCTGCCAAAATAGTGGTAGCCCTTACATCATGCCAAAAGGATTATATACACTATCTACATGACATAAAAGCTACCACGTGCACCTAGAGGAATATATCACACATATAGCATACATATACATCAAAAGATCATCTCTCTAATCTATGCAACTGCAGCTGGAGGCAGCGGTCCTGGTGATCCTGGTACTGCCCCTGGACCATACTCCTCAGGGTCCTCATCCTCCTCCGGGTCCTCTTCGATATCAGCATCGGACTCCGAACTACTACTACTAGACAGATTGTAAGGACTCGGCTCATCCTGAATCGGAAGACCGTGCCGACCCCACACGTCTAACATCGTCCTGACCATATTCCCAAAGTTGACGAAAGGTACGAAATCTAGTGATGAGTGCACAAGCTCATCCCTATATGCTGAACGTGTCCTGGTCTCCCAATCCCCAGGCATGGTGTGGATCAGATGTAAGGATGCTTGAACCCCACTAATACTACCTTCGAGACCTCCTAACTCCCTCCAACAGTACAGTAGTCGGGCAATGTGCTCCCTTATCGACCTATCCTCTGGCACTCGACTCTAAAAACAAGCCGCAGGCTCTCCTTACGTGTCTCTACCACTGGTACCCCGCATCCTAGCAATATATACTCTATTCATCTGTCATATAGAAGTTACACGAATTTTATCATCAGTCTATATCCATAATCACTCCTTCTATATCCTAACAATTTATATCATGTCAATACAGTATCACATAACAAATAAACACATTTTCCCACAAGTATCATAAGCAGGGAGGGACACCTATGGAGAGAGGATGGTGTCTGTCTATATTTTTAAAACGACTCACATTTAAAACACGTTTAAAAACAAGCTTGAGCAAAGCCCTACCAAGGGTAGAACTAAGCTCTGATACCACCTGTCACGCCCCGTTTTCTTTCACTTAAAATATCAGAGTTTTCACACGGGCGTGAAGATAGAAAATAGTGAGGGACACATATCACAATAGAAAGAAATAGCAGGAGACGACAGAAGAAAGATATAAGGAACAAAATATATATCATTCACACATCAATCGGCCTCTACCGATAGCCATCGGTCTCCGTATCGATATTTACAACATGCAAAGCAGAATATTTCATCAGGATCTCACATTCGTCACATGTATCCAGACATCACAAAATGTAAAATATGTAAAACATGGTTTGAAAATGTTTGAGTAACATCATCCTGAAATTACAATCCCCCAAGACAACACTACCACTCTCCAACTAGGGTTCATCAGTTTCCTCATCTCCTGTAGTGTGAGTACAGATTAAGGGGTGAGTGTGTGGTGACAAAAATGAAAGCGACGTAAACACGTAAGTTTCTCTCTCCTCCCTCTTCTCTCTTTTTACTGTTTTCCGCCGCCGCCGCCGCTGCCGCTGCCATCGGAGTTCGCTGGAAAATTTCAAAGTTATCGATTCTAGCCGATTTTCACACAAATTGTAGTCCTCAATGAGACGAGTCTAGGATAGCTTCCGGAATTCCAATCCAATGTCTCGTTCGCCGGGACACTGCAAAAAACCGTCTCCAAAACCCTAAACCCTTGTTTTTCAACCCTTTTCTCTCTCCCGTTTCTCTCTCGTTTCTTGGTGGTTTTGGTTCTTTTCTTTTGCTGGAGTAAGTTGGGGTGTTGGGGAAGAGTTTGGGATGGTTTTGGGGTGATGACCGCTGTCGGAAAGTCGCCGGCCGGAGTGGTTTTGGAGTGGTGGTGGAGTGTGTGTTAGTGTGTGTTTTTCATGGGCGATGGGCTGTTTTTGCAGGTGTTTTGGCGGAGTTAGGCGGTGCCTCTGTGGCCGCCGGTTGCTGGAATTGGTAGCCTGAAGTGAGGGGAATCCAGGGGTGTGGTCGGCGACCGATGGTTCGCCGGCCGGCAGCGGCTGGAAGGCCGTTTAGGTAGCATGTCCGCGCAGGTGCTTGGGCGCGACGACGGGAACCCCTAATCTTAAAACGCTTCGTTTGAGCTCGTTACAACTCCGATTGAGCTCATTCTTTTTGCGTTACGACCCAAATATTTTCCTCAATATCTTATCAGATTGTTGGATTTAACTTCCACTCTCGTTTCTTCATCCTCGATCTTTAGATCTTAAAACGCTCTATTTGAGCTCGTTTCAACTCAATCGAGCTCATTCTTTTTGCGTTGCGATCCAAATCTCCCCCTCTTTCATGTCAGTATACTGAACTGATCCTTCCCTATTGTTTCTTTGACCTCAATCTTTAGGTCTTCCGTTTCGACTCGTCTCTATCGATCGTATCTTCTCCGATATTGTCTAAACCTTTAATTATACGTATTTAGGATCTAAGAAACGTTATAACTTGTGTAGGCTACTTGTTGAGCTGAGCATTGAGATACGAGACTTTGGTACTCGCTACTCATGTGGTAACCACCGAATAAGATGGGGGTAACTTCTAAACTCAATCTGTTTATTGTTTTTCCTATTTAATGCGTGAACTGTTGAACTCTACGTGTTGTGATGATATATTGTATTTATCTTACGATGGTGTGATAGGGTTGGGCTGAGTGTCTATTCGGGCTTAGTGTCCATTGGGTTGTGTGTCCATTAGTAAGTCATGGGTTGAGTGTCCAATTGGGCTGAGTGTCCATTGGGCTGCCTGTCCATTCAAGTAAGGTCGTACATCTGTATCCTTGATTTCTAAGGAGACAGGAAACCAAGTCTGGTGGATGAGCCATGGCTGCTCGACTAGAGCGTGATTAACAGCGCAGTGGCTCGGGTCTCCTACCTATTGGTGCAGTAGAGGATCGTTCCTGGCTAGCTTCGGCAGATGGGATGGTCGAGCAGCTGTCTGACAGAGCTTAGTTCTACTCTTGGTAGGGCTTTGCTCAAGCTTGTTTTTGAACGTGTTTTAAATGTGAGTCGTTTTAAAAATATAGACAGGCACCATCCTCTCTCCATAGGTGTCCCTCCCTGCTTATGATACTTGTGGGAAAATGTGTTTATTTGTTATGTGATACTGTATTGGCATGATATAAATTGTTAGGATATAGAAGGAGTGATTATGGATATAGACTGATGATAGAAATTCGTGTAACTTCTATATGATAGATGAATAGAGTATATATTGCTAGGATGCGGGGTACCAGTGGTAGAGACACGTAAGGAGAGCCTGCGGCTTGTTTTTAGAGTCGAGTGACAGAGGATAGGTCGATAGGAGAGCACATTGCCCGACTACTGTACTGTTGGAGAGAGTTAGGAGGTCTCAAAGGTAGTATTAGTGGGGTTCAAGCATCCTTACATCTGATCCACACCATGTCTGGGGATTGGGAGACCAGGACACGTTCAGCATATAGGGATGAGCTTGTGCACTCATCAATAGATTTCATACCTTTCGTCAACTTTAGGAATGTGACCAGGATGATGTTAGACGTGTGGGGTCGACACGATCTTCCGATTCAGGATGAGCCGAGTCCTTACGATCCGTCCAATAGTAGTAGTTTGGAGTCCGATACTGATATTGAGGAGGACCCGGAGGAGGATGAGGACCCTGAGGAGTATGGTCCAGGGGCAGCACCAGGATCACCAGGACCGCCGCCTCCAGCTGCAGTTGCATAGATTAGAGAAATGATCTTTTGATGTATATGTATGTTATATGTGTGATATATTCCTCTAGGTGTACGTGGTACCTTTTATGTCATGTAGATAGTGTACGTAATCCTTTCGGCATGATGTAAGGGCTACCCCTATTTTGGCAGATATGTATATATTATGTCTGTGTAATCCCTTTTTGTGATGGGATACACGTTTATACCTCTTTTGTGTACCACGGTTATTTTCCTTTATCTATATGTTATGTATGATAACGATATATATATATATATGTGTGTAGATAATCTAACAGAGTCATAACGCCTAGAGGATGACCCGAAAGGTACAACTGCCAATGGCTAATCCGCAGGAACCGCAAATGGTTAATTCGCCAGAGATGGCTGACAACGCAAACATAGGAGATTTAGCTGCAGCAATAAGGGGATTAACTCAACATTTTGAGATAACCCAAGCCAACCCCCAGCCAACACGATCTGATCTTAATCTTATATACGAGCAGTTTAGGTGATTCAATTCACCGACATTCGACAGGGAAGGGTGAACCAGCGAATGCAGAAGAGTGGCTACGGTCATTTGACCGACTATTTGGACATTTGACCTGTACCCAGGAATAGAAGGTCTCTTGTGCAATCTTCCAACTTACAGAAGAAACGAGTCACTGGTGGGACTCGTACGAATGAACTTTATCAGTTGCCCAAACTGTAAGAAGGCTCGGAGATTTGAAATAGGCCTTCGTCTAGAGATTGGATCTATCCTAGCTGTACAGGGGGAGATGACGTATGCAAGCGTCATTGAGAAAGCACAGGAGATTGCTTTTCGTTTGCATTTGGATAATGCACCTCCTAAGAGAACCTTCCCAGCTCCTATAAAAAGGACGTGGCCTGGCCCAAGCCAAAATTCTGCCCCGAATAAATTTCCAAGGGCAAACAATGCTCCACTCCTTCCTAACCCCAGACTAGGGAATCCGTACCCTAAATGCAAAAAGGTGCACGTGGGGCCGTGTCAGTCAGAAACACGGACTTGTTTCACATGTGGGGCACCGGGATATATAATAGTCAACTGCCCGAAGGCGAGAAACTCGCCAGCTACAGCCCCGAACTCGAGGTCAGGCAGGGCACGAGCCTTTGCTCTCACCCGCCCAGAAGCTGCTGAGGAGGCTGAGGCGATAACAGGTATGTTACTCGTATGTGATATACCTGCACTCATCCTATTTGATACTGGAGCGACACATTCCTTTATATCTATCAACTTCTGTAAATTACTGAAGCATGAGGACGATAGGATAGTCGCTCGAACCCTAGAAATAAGTATTCCTTCAGGGAAGATAGAATGGTGCAGGTATTACCTGACTTACCCCTACAAAAACTCAGGTACGGGTATCACCCGACCCTACTGAATCTCAGGTACGGGTATCACCCGACCCTACGGAATCTCAGGTACGGGCATCACCCGACCCTACAATATCTCAGTTACGGGTATCACCCGACCCTACAGAATCTCAGGTACGGGCATCACCCGACCCTACAATATCTCAAGTACGGGTATCACCCGACCCTACGGAATCTCAGGTACGGGCATCACCCGACCCTACATAGGAATGAATGTGGACCCACATCTTTTCATAGTATAACATGATCATGTAATCATAGCATATAATCATAGCATTTAGTATTCCGCCAATCATGCGTTAAATAAGGAAAACTGTAAACAGATAAAGAAATAGAAATTACCCCCACTTTGTTCGGTGGTTACCACGTGAGTAGCGAGTACCAGAGATCTCGTGTCTCAAAACTCATGTTTCACTGTTCAATCCGACTGGTAGCTCGTTTTCATTTGCAACTACAATGCATAACATAGTATTTTATGTGTTTACTTGTATTATATGATAATAGCGAATTTACATTTCTTGATATTGGTGATTACTTTTTATGTGATTAAAGATGATGCGTTAGACATTGAATTTTGTACATATCATTCATGAGCATAGATAGGTGTATGTATAAAAGACAGGTTGAGTCTGTGTGCACATCATAATCATACAAAGAAACAAAGTTAAAGCAAAGTTGACCGCTACTAGTACATCGAGACCGGTGGCATATGAGACATGGATAGGCTGGATGTATTCCACCGGTGGCATGTGAGACATGGATATGGCTTAAAAGTAAAAGTGTGCCTATGACAGGCGAGCCATGGTTATGGTTTGAAGATATTGGGCCATAAACATAACTTTAAAGCAAAGTAAAGTAAAGTACAGAGATTTTTGAGTTAGCTCCTTTCCGATGTACTGTAGATGGGTCAAGGGCCCACCTGTCGCACCCCATTTTCTTTCACTTAAAATATCAGAGTTTTCACACAGACGTGAAGATAGAAAATAGTGAGGGACACATATCACAACAGAAAGAAATAGCAGAAGACGACAGAAGAAAGGGATAAGGAACAAAATATATATCATTCACACATCAATCGGCCTCTGCCGATAGCCATCGGTCTCAGTACCGATATTTACAACATGCACAGCAGAATATTTCATCAGGATCTCACATTCCTCACATGTATCCAGACATCACAAAGTGTAAAATATTTAAAACATGGTTTGAAAGAGTAACATCATCCTGAAATTACAATCCCCCAAGACAGCACCACTACTCTCCAACTAGGGTTCATCAGTTTCCTCATCTCCTGTAGTGTGAGTACAGATTAAGGGGTGAGTGTTTGGAATACACCCATGGGAATAAAATCCGCATCTTATGACACTTAACAGATAACCAAAAGAAAGTAAAACATCTACCAGCACGTTGCCACAGCACGTAAAATGCATAGCAGATATTAGAAGAGGGAGACGAATAGGTGTGGGATTCCCCCGGCTTACCCAATAAAACGGTCTCAATACCACTAGTGCGCTTCAAGAGGACCACCAAACCTCAAGAGTAGTAGAAGAGAGACAGGGACGAATGCATGATCAGAGTGGATCTCAGTCTGTTCATAGTATAAGTATGGCACAACAAATAAATTCACAACACGTAGTATCCCGTAGTTCATGCATATACTAGGAAACAGTAAACAGATAAAGATTCAGAAGTTACCCCCACCTTGTCGAGTAGCTAGTACTGGGTATCACAAACACGGTCCAACTGATAACCTACACAAGTTACAGTGTTCCTTAGATTCGTAATAAATATATTTTAAGCTATAAATAACTTCAAAGAAAGAACGATTGTTTAACGCACGATGGATCGAGGGATCTCAAAATTTGAGGTTGAAGTAATAAGGGTGAAAGTTCAGTTTCTTAGGCTGAGATGATAGAGAATGAAATAAGGATCACAACGCAAAAAGAATGAGCTCAATCGGAGTTGAAACGAGCTCGTACGGAGCATTTTAAGTTTAGGGGTATTTTGGTAATTTTGGTCAAATGGTTGACTTTGACCGGACCCACGACCCTCGGTCAACGACATCTCGTAAAAAATGACTCGATGTTGACGTACGGTGGAAAAAAGGGGGTGCAGATCGAAAACACGACGTCGCGTGCGTCAGGGCACGCGAGCACCCAACGTCGGGTGAAAAAACCCGGCGCTGGCGCGCCCACCCTGCAGCTGCCGAGTTTTCTCGGCAGCGGGCACCCGGCGCTCCCCGGCCCCCGTCGCCCGCGCCTGCACGTGCCCACCTCCCGGCTGCCGAGTTTTCTCGGCCACCCGGCTCTCGTCGCCCGTGCCGCGCACGCCCGCCGCCTCAGCTGCCGAGTTTTCTCGGCCACCGGCTCCGTCGCCCGCGCGCACCCGGCACCCAACGCCCGGCCCCCGGCGCCCAACCCCGCGCGCACCCCCTCCCTCGGCGCCCACCCCGACGTGCACATCCCATCCCCGACGCACAACCCGGCACCCGACGCTCGCGCACCATCGCACACCCAGCACCCGGCGCACCACCACCAGCACCACTGCGGCGGCGGCGGCGGCGGCGGCGGCGGCGGCGACGGCGGCGGCGACGGCAGCTCCAGCGACGCTCCGACGACTTTTCCGGTGAAAAAAAGTAAAGAAAGAGAGAAGAAAGATAAACTTACTTGTTCGTGTCGCTTTCGTCGGCGGCGGAAAATGAAAATTTTTGAATTGACTGAGCCCCTATTTATAGATTTTCAAAGTTACTATTTACCTAGTAAAATTAATTTACCATTCATTAAAATATTATTTTCCGTTTTACCGTTCATTCGGATTCTACCCCTTCCGTTTTACCGGACCTTCGTATTTGACTCTTTTCTTCGCCATTTGAGCTACGGGTCTCAGATTGACCTCTAATTTGTTTCTATTTTCTCTGTTTTTTCGTTTCGCATCTCATGGTATAAAAATATTCTATGTTCCACATCTAGAGTTTTCATCGGTCTAAATCGTACCTTTGCTTATATTTGAAAATGCACATAGACAATTAAGAATTAACGCACATAAAATATTTTAATTAAGGGTTTAATTATTTAATTAACCCATTATGTTTTGTTTTTGGTCTGGGGTACTACAGTTATTGTATTCTTTAACTGATCTTGTAGTGTCAGTCTTGTCAACATCAACTATGAGATTCTATTGATGTAGAATCTTTCTCGCCGTAAGCTAGGTCTTGATGTAACTTCTTCCTGCAGTTTACATCTTCTATTTCCTACAACAAGCAGTAAAATCTGTTTCTTACATCAGCTAGTTGTTTCTGTAGCTTGTAGAGCAAGATCTTGATCTTCCAGCTCTTGGACGTGTCTTCACTGGATCTTAACTCTAAGCTATTCTAAGAACTCAAACTCTATATATGCTTCACATAAACAATCTGAAAAATCAGGTACTTTAAAGTCCTATTACATTGTGTTTTGTCTCATGAAAATTTAAACATTAATTTCCTAACACTCACAAATTGACAAGTTATTCAGATACAAGTGATACGAAATCAAATAAAATAATCACGAAATAACTATATTATTTCACAATAAAACTCTCAAAAAGTCAATCTCAAGGCAAGAAACCAAGAATACCTAGATTGTACTGAGAATGTGGGGAAAAAGTAACAAGTAATATAATTATTATTTATACTTTCCCCTAAGATAAGGGCAAAGAAGACTTCATAGCTCTTAGCCAAATGGAAGCCAACGAGCTAAAATCCTAGCACAAGACCCAGTAGAAATGACTACAATGCTCAGAGATGTTAACAAAACTTGCCCACTGCTAAATGTTCTTTTGAATAAATGATGTCACTACAACAATATATCTCATCTCTACAGGGCAGATGTGAGAGTTAAGATCTACTTCGAATTGATGTCATCAATCAAAGCTTCCTATGTAGCTTGCCGTAGAGATATCTTGATCACTTAAAAGTGAACTGAATTCTCCACCCGAATAAGTGCATAAGCCACCATTCCGAAAATATCTACATCAACTAAGGTATCACATTATAATTTACATATAGCTACTAAATACCAATTATTCAATGAAATTATGGATCAAGAATCTTTCAAAAAATTTTGGATAGTAGTAATAAAATATAAAGTGGATTAAATTGTCAAACCAAATATTGAAAATATATTTTACATAGAATAGAATCTTCAATTAACAAATATTCACGGTGCCTTATAGTAATAAAGGCACCCACATCTACTTTTTAAAAACATACCTCTACATCAATTTAACACAAATGCAATCAATTTTATCTCAAATACAATTATTACATGTGGGTCCCATTAACCACTAATTTTTATTATATTAATTATATTTATATCAATTTCAATTATTTACTTATTGCTTGTATTTTTTTAATCATGTCAAAATTGTATATTGGATTAATTAATTATGACATTAATAATTTTCAATTCACATTAAAATATAATTAATAATAAATTAATATTTACTCCAAATCTATGTATTTTTTTGGATTGATTATATAAAAAAGACATATATATATAGCTAGCAATTAATTAAAAATAAGCAATTGACATTAATGTAAATTCATCATATGGAGATGTTGGAAAGCATTCATGAATTGGTGTGACTCTATTTATTGACATAGGGATTACATGAATTATAAAAAAGTTATGCTCCTAAATTAGTCGTATTTCTTATTTATTTTATTTTATTTTTCGTAATATTTAAGATTATTTATGTGTTTATTTGAAACTAAAAATTTAACACATATTATTTTATTTTTTGAACTATAAAGTGTAGGCGAACACATGTAATAGGATAATGACTTTTACTGTGATCACCAAATATATCAAATAGCTAAAATGTGGGCAGAAATTTGGATTGGATAGTTAGTTTTTTTCCTTTTTATTTCTCAATAAAAAGTTAAATAATAATAGTAACTATAATATAATAGCTAACGAATACAAAGCCGTTAGTTTTTTTTTTTCTTTTTTAGTGAAAAAAATATAATTTTGTAAAATAAAATTCATAAAACAAATTATTTGAATTTAGTGATTACAAAGCAGTTAGTTTTTTTTTTAAATGACATGTTTGACTGACTCAGCTTTCTACTTCACAATCGGGAAATCCCATACTGTTAGGACGTATATGAGGGAAAATCACATATTATTAGGAAGCATATGATTTGCTAAAAGGAATATTCTATATAATATTTTCTATAATTAAATATTACATCCTATTTAAAAAACATATATATCTGTAAATATAGGTATTTTAGTATATATTTTGTGCATCAATATTTAAAAAAAATTATATAGTGATATAAGCATCTTAATCAACATTAAGATTAATCAATAGAAATCGACCTATTATAAAATATTGAATTCATTCCACTAGATAAAATTGATTTAAATAAAAAATAAGAAAAAGAAAAAATAATAATATTGTTAACAAATCTCATATTGTTAGGATGTAAAATATGTTAAAGAGAATACTTATTTCCTTGATGATTTGATTTATGTAGATTTATTAACCTATAATTTAAATATTACATCTCATTTAAAAAAAAATTATCTATAATATGTATAGGTATTTCGATATATATTTCTTACATTAATATTTTTAAAAAATTATATTATGATATATGCATCTTAATTAACATTAGTCTTAGAATATAACTATTATCATCATAATAAAATCGACCTATTATAAAATATTGAATTCACTCGGAATATCTAATTCTAATCAAGTTTAGAAATTTCATTTTTTCTAATTTTCTCAATAATATTGAATTTCATAGATTTTCACAGACGAGTTACATAATAAATACAATTATCTATAGAAAAAGTAAAGAAAATAAATATATGGGTTTATGAGGGAAAAGTAAAAATAAAAAAATTAATTAATTGAAGAGGAGAGAGAATGCAAAATCACACCACAACATTAATGGATTTTTAGCACACCATTTTAATGTGGGACCCACATGCCAACACACTAATTAAAAACATCTACTTTTTAAAAACACACATCTACATCAATTCAACACAAATTTACATCAATTTAACACAAATGCAATCATTACATGTGGGTCTCATTATCTACTAATTTTTATTCTATTATTTTTATCCACTAAAATACACACTCTTTTCAATCATTAGCTAATAATTAAAAGGGGGACAAGAATTTTGTTCAAACATCTTAACACACCCATACTTACACAAAACACACACACTTAAAAACATCCCCACATTAATTAACACCACACATGTTTTTATTAATAACACCTCAAAATGAATTGGTTTGTGTGCCCTATTAACACACACACCAATTATATAAAAACACACACTTAAAAACATACTACATTAATTAACACACCTTTTGTTTTAATTAAAAACACACTTAAAAACATCAATGTGGATGCCCTAACAAATGAATTAATTAAACATTACTTGACTCATATAAGAACCTTAGGCACACACAGCTAAAATTTTCATCTCTATAAAAATTCTAGATTGATGCCAATTGAAAAAATAAATAAAAATTCATCTGAATAAAAATTGTAGATTGTTTAAAAAGAAATAGCTTTCAATCTCTCCTTAGGGAAGAGAGAGAGAGAGAGAGTAATGTGCTTTGAAAAACAAGAATTTAATCTGTCAAATCAGCTAAAATCTTACTCCAATTAGAAAAAGAGAACTAAAAATAATATCTATTACAGAAAGAAAAATTAAGAATTTAATTTGAAATTAAAATCTTCGTGACCTTCCTCTTTCAAAAAGCCTTCCAAGTCCAATTGATTTTCCCTCGAGCACAATTGAGTCTTGTCTTTAACAATTTAAGCCCAAAATATTTAAGCCTAATTTTGCTTAATACTCACAAAAGTCCATTCCTACAATTAAAAAAAATCATAAATCCATTACATTAAAATCAAGAGGAATATGATAATAAGAATATGTACTCATAAATAAACATCATTGATGTAATCAAAAGAGATGGTCTAGGTCTCACTCTATATTTTGTATCCCATACTGTGTTCCAAGTTCTAATTACATTTAACTCTTTACAAATTATAAATTTAATGATATACCACTAGAGAGAAGAAAGGTTCGGAGGCTTAGCGATTAATCAATCTGTCTAGACAAATACAACGCCTCGCCATGCCAAACTTATTCATCCATAATCCAATAAATAAAAAGTTCAAATTAAAGGATCTAGAACAAGGAATAACTCTTTTATGCTCTCAATCGTCTCCATAACTAGATCGGACTGAAGAATCAAAATAGAAAACAAAATAGTTCAAACGAGCAAACAAAAACGGAGCGAAGGCTACCCGGTAAATGAAATTAATTGAAAAGCACATGTGATACTTATCCGCCATGCATTGCAAATGCTAAGCAACCAAAGAATAAACATACGAAACTCACTACATCTAACAACGTTCAGCATCACCAGCATTTACAAGTTCTTACACATTATATTAAGAAGAATATCATCACAAACAACGATCAATAGATAATAAATTAAGAACATTTTCCCATTCAAAGTAAGAGATTTGACAATTCTTTTGTATAAACTTTAAATCGTTTTACTTTACCATATGAACTTTAAATATTATGCATTTCACCGTACCAGACGAATCATAACCGTTGATTTTGGACATGCGTACAACTAGAATTTGTCCTATAGAGTAAAATGCACCAAATTTAAAGTTCACGTGACAAAGCGAAACAATTCAAAATTTATACAAAAAAAGTGTTGAAGTTTTTTACTTATATTTTATATATATATTCTACCTGAGTTAAGGTTCCTTAACCACATTCTTTTGATGCTCTTCAACCTTAACCTCGGAAGAGGGCTCATTTTCGCTATCGCCACCACCTGAGACAGAAATCTGGTGGAAAGTTTCCTGTATCTTTGTCATGCCTTCATGCACGGGCTCAATTGCTTGATTTATCGTCAACACTACATCCTGCACAACCTGCAAACACATATTAATTAATTAATTAACTAATATCAACCCCTGAATATACCCTTCACATTGCTCCACCAAAGGTAACTTATTACCACTAATTTCTTTCTCTGTTTATTGGCTTCTCTTGTTTTCATAACTCAATAGATTACAATATGTTCTAAGTTTTTAATTTAGGAACTGAATATCAGTTGAAGAAAGATCCGACCTTTTGGCCTCCTTCTACAACAATATCTTGAACACTTTCTTTGATATTTGTTCCAGGTGCCTCAATCTTGGTTTCTTTCTTCTCAAGCACTGCTGGTTTCTCTTTATCGCCTTCTTCTATCTTAATCACAGCGCTCGTCTCTTGGGTTGTAATCTTTTCTTGATGGGATGCTGGCACAAAATGATAAGGTTTTGCCGGGAAGACAAAAATATGAGCAACAGCTGCTATTGCCATCTGCCTCATGAAGAAAGAGATCAACATTAAAACAAGGTTAAAAGAAGGAAAAGGAAACGACCACATGGAGCTATGTTACATCTCTCTGATTCCCATTAATATTGGTTCACTTAGCTTCAAAAAAAGTATAATCCATCTAAGGTGAATATCTTGAAATAAATTGAGCCAACTTTGTGGGTGCCACCTATCTTATTAGAGAAGGGCTATTGTGCAGAATTTTTAAGATCAACAACATAAAACAAGTAATTTCAAGAGACTTTGAAAGTGCATGGAAGTGTAAATTTGAGAAATCGAGAAGGTTGAGATAGAACGGACTAACATAAAGCTTATTCCAATAATGCTTACTTCTATGCATATCATAAAATCCTGCAATCCCGTTTGAAACTTTCCCTCTTTGGGCAGAATACCAAACGTGCAGAACAAAACAATAGCCACACCCTGCCACCATGTTGCAAATACAATAGCCTTGAAGCTAATGAACTTTGCAAGTGGTTTTATATGTTGTAGTCTTTGATGCGTAACATTGTAAAACTGAACGAGGCAATACAACGCCCACATCTGGCTAAAATTCAGAACTACCGTTATATATGGGTACCTACATGAAACAGAAATATCTTAGTGTAATCATAAAGGACAATATCCGTAATTAACCTAACACATTCAGAGAAGAGCTCCGGAAACTATACATACCCGTAGTACCACTTAAATTCTCCATCACCATATACTCCACATAGCTCGAGGACAAATGCTAAGAGTGCACAAAGAGTCTTCAAAATCATCTGCAAAAAAATCTGACATTATAAGCATGTCCACACTTAAGAAACAAAAAAATGAGTAAAAGTAATAGGCCATACATATTGTACTAGGCCAAATTTTATTATTGTAAACAACTTCTTTCCAAGCACACATGGATGGAAGATAAAGTTGCGAAATGTTTTCTGTTGCCTCTGAGGATTCTTTTCTCCTTCCAGCAATGGCTTGCAGATTTCCTTGTTCGCCTCGTTTTCAAGCAAGTCTATGACTTGCAGTTCCCCACCTATCAAATGCTATTTCCATGTAATTAAGCTCACTACAAAATCCTGATATAAAACCCAACTCAAACGAAATGGATATACACTCAGCTATATTTTGTCCACAGAAATTTCCGAGTTTATTTTTTTAATGAAGTAGAACATAACAATAGTTGACCTTGGAATTACAATCAAGAAAACATGACAACAAAGGAAGGCTGAAAATGTTAATATTGTTATTTTCCAAAGCCACAATAATCTGAATTGCACTCCTTACCAAGGCATGCAACTAAGTAGCTGCCAAATGCATACAGTGCAATTGCTTCATAGCAATTTCTGAGGATATCACAAGCGAGCGACAATTTTGCGTTCCACAGAGATACGATCTGAAGTGAAAGGTCATTGATTAATTTTAAAATAATTAATCTGTAGAACATGGAGAAATGAGCTGATCGATGAACTTGAGAATTCCAAAGTATGTGCTCAAATATGTTACAATTCTCTCTATATTGATTTCTCATACTAAAACCTAAATCACATCATTTTCATTTTTCTCTATGCATATTCATGATAAAAAAAAAAAACATTCATATAGTTATCGACCATTGAAATGATGGACTTTATTGAGTGAGAGAACTAAACAATATATCAATGAATAAAATACTTACCGATTCAGTTGCATACACTGGCACCATAAAAATAACGACGACTATCCATTTTTGTTCCTGTGGAAAAGTAATTCACAATAACTAATGATTAGATATATATATTTGGATCCTCTGCTATCCACAATAGGTGCTAGTGAAAGTGTTTCTACAACACAAAATACTTGTAGTAGTAAAAACAACATAGGAGCTATATATTGTTGAAGCCATTTACAGCACAAAGTACTAATACCAAAAACACGATTGTATTTGTTGTGTTGCACACAACAGATAATCCAAATTCCACCAACCAATTGACATCTCAATTCCAAATGTGAAAACGAGAATATTAAGTTGAGCTATTACGATAAGCATTCATATAGAAAGAATTAACTAACCGATGGTCTGGTGTACCATTTGAGATGTTGGAAAGTTAGGAGGAGAGAAAGGACTAATGCTAATAAAACAAAGCACCCCGCGATGACAATGGCTGGGAAATGAAGCTCTTTATAAGTGTTTCCAAAAGGCGATTCCATTCCACGCGCATCTTCTTCTTCTCTCTCTCTATTTCCTTGGATTTTTTCTTCTTTAAAATTATCTACTACAGTGCCAACGAATCAATCAAGAACTATTACATGGGAACATATTCAGAGTACGATAATCACACTATAATAAATGGCACTGTGGATAAAAAATTAAGAGGGACAATCATGAAATTTAACAACAATTGTCAAGTTGTGTTTTTCTATATACTTTTCCAATTGCAATTCTGTGGATCGATAAATTTATCCTCTAGAAAATTTCTAAATCAAAATCTCCTTCACATCTCACTCAGTTACTCTCCTCAAAAAAGTAAAAAAATAAAAAAGAAAATAAAATCAAAGAGCATAAACGATTCAATTGGGGAACCAAGTCCGGATATACGAAATTGGAAAAGAAAATATAAATGGGATCCTGAGAGAAAGGGGATTGATAAAGTGGAATTTATACGTACTTTTGGAGTTGGGCTATTTGAATGTGAAGAAATCTTGTTCCCATCCAATAAACATAAATAATGTATTGAGGATGACGAAGTTGAGAGAATTTGTAATGATGGGGATTTACAGTGATTTGGTAGGAAGAAGAAAAGGGCAAAGAATATTCGGCAGTGACAGAGTTAGGTGGTTAGTGGCATGCAGAGAAGTGAACGCGTTTCATAAAAGGTGACACGTCATGCTATTTGGTTTCTTACATCCAAGGTTTTGGCATTCCCATCTCCGTTGCACAAGGATTTGGGGCAAGGGCGGTTATTATAAATTTGGTGACGACCATCTTATCTTAATCTCGGGAACAATTTGTTGATTTGGGAACCATTTTAATCCTATGTGGCATATATTTGTATGTGGTTATCCGTTTTGGCATAAAATTTGACATGCCACCAATTCGCATAAAATTAAAAATTTGGGATACACATGAGATAATTATGTATTATGTTATTATGTTCACTAGTGGATATATAAATTTTAGTTTTTATATATTTTAATATGACTATATTGAACATGAAAAATAATAAATTTCTTGGTAGAATTTCGTTCTGATTTATTATATGTGTGACACATGATCATAAGATTTAAATATTTTGAGTTTGATGTGAAAATGTTAATTTATGAAAAAAAAAATCAAGTTCTTGATATTTGGTACCCATGTGATGCATAAAAAAATAAATTTCAAGTGTTAGTAATTTTTTCTTATAAAAATGTTGATCATGAAAAATAATATAGCTCTTCAAAGTTTTTTCAATTTAATATACTACCCATATAATTCTTGAATGTAAATATTTCTTATATTCATCATATGTTGTCTAACTATTTTGCTAATTGTTTTTGTCACAATTGACCTTAAAAAAACTCATACAAATATATGTTCAATAATTTATTTTTATAATGAGTATAAAATTGAGATATTATTGTATATTATAATCAAGTTTTGATAATATGTCAACCTCATTTAGTACCCGTGTGATGTAGGAAATAAATTTTAAGTGTTAGTATTTTTTTGATATAAAAATGATGATCATGAAAAAAAATATAGTTCTTCAAAGTTATTTTAATTTAATTTACTACCCATATAATTTATCAATTTGAAATATTTTTTATTTTCATCATATGTTGTTTGACTACATTACTAATTTTTTTGTCACAATTGACCTGGAAAAAAATTTGTGCAAATATATGTTCAATAATTTATTCATAATGAGTATAAAATATTCATATTATTGTATATTACTCCGAAATAAAATTTCTAATTTAACATACAATTAAAAAAAATTATATAATTTTTTTCCCAAATATGATCAGGTTTTGTTTCATCAATTTTTGTGTATATACAAAATGATTTTCATATTATGGATATACATAAATTATGCAATATTCAATATTTATAACTTATAAATTATAAATATTTCTATTTCTATTTTAGAAAGTGGAAATGAGATTAGTTGGTATATATATAGTTGACAATGAAATTTCATAATTAAAATTTTAAAATATTTTAGAGATATATGAATTTTTTTTCTTCATTGACATATTATCACTCTTATAAATAGCAATGAATTTCTATTTTTAGAGATTAATAGTGAAGAATTATTTATATAATTCAACAGTACGAAATAGAAAGTATTTTTTATTAATTTTTTAAATATATAAGTATAAATGATATAATTTTATATCATTTTTTTAATGATACTTTTTATACTTAATTTGTGGATTTTAATAGAAAGTTTATAAATTCATAAGTTTCATACTTCTTTTTATAATATTGTATGCAAATATAACATATCTATATATATATATATTGTTTTATAAAATTAATGATGTGTTAAAAAACTTTATGATTTTTAATAAGAATTAATATAGTATAGTTAAGGTAAGTATTTCAAAGTCATCATTTTTATTATTATATTTTTTTATAAGATTATATGATAAATTTCTACTTAATATAATTAAATTATATAAAACTCTATGTTATATTATTAGTATTGTTACATGGAAAATATACTAAATTGGAGTATTGTTGATGGAGAACCAGCCATACAAAACCATGCACACGAGAGAGACCCTTTGATTTTACAAGAAGGTCCAATTACAAGAGCTAAAGCTAAGAAGCTAAAAGAGGCCTTGATGATCTTTGTTGCAGAAATTAAAGAAAATATTCATGAAGAGTCCAAGGAAGGCCCGATAGTGAATAGTATTGGATTGGAGATCACTTAGCACGTGCTTCAACAACAGACATTAATGTATGGATAAAGTAGTCAAGTCTACTTTTTGATAAAGTAGTAGTCAAATCATGCTTTTTTTGATTACTGATAAGCATTAATGTCCTCTTTAGATATATTTCTTTTAGCCTATAAATAGGTGTATGGATCTCTTGTAAAAAAGACACCTTTGATGAAAAACGAAATTGAAGCTCTTAGCTTGTGTTTATTGAATTCTCTCTTTGTGAGGTTTTCGATTGTTCAAGATCTTATCAAGATCATCGAGCAAGATCTTGTGGCGTTCAACATACCGAGGTTCTTGGCTGATTATATAGCCAACGGGTCGAGGTTCTTTTGCTCTAAGTAAGATCAAACCAGATTCGATTTGGGAAGATCCGCTGCTTATCTTATACGTTGGGTTCTTAGATCTTTATATCTAATGGGTCCTTCGTTCTATCCACATCAATTGTATACGATACACTTGTCAATTAAAATTATGTGATTTTTATTTTCAATACATATTTTGAATATAGTAAATAAAAATAGTTAATTTACATTGTGTTATTTATGCTGATTAACTTGATTAATAACTCATTTCTTCGTTTTCAACCCCTCAGTCACTACGATCACCCCATCAGTGCAATATTATATATATATAAATATATATATATATATTTATATATATATATATTTATATATATATATATATGGTGGGGGGAGGGATATTAGAGATAACTTTTTTTTTTATCTTTGATGATTTAGAATTCTTGAAGTCAGATCATTGTATTATTTTAATTTATTCAATAAACATATCTTTAATCTTAATTATAGTAATAATTAAACATTTATAGATGAGATCATATTAACATTCATATACCACACATAAATTATAAATTCCAATATTTTGTCAATATCATAAATGATATTATTACCATATATATCATGTTTATTATAATATTAATAACTTTTAATTTATAAATTATTAAATAATAAATAATTGTATTTCTACTTTTGGAAGGTGGAAATGGGCGGAAAATTTTTAGCATTTCTATTTTGAGGGAGTAGTTGTTAGTTTATATATATAAATATAGATATAGATATGCACATATACAAAATTCCCAAATGAAACTCAAATATATATAATAAAGGGTACAACTATTAACATCCCTTTTTCTTATTAGAGAAGGGTTTATGTACCCCGCCCACCCACATATATATATATGTGTGTGTTGTACGTGGAGATCAATTCAAATTAAGGAAAAAAATAATATAAATACCTTATATATTAGAGTTTTAATTATAATAGGATTTTATATGATTTTAAATTAGAATTCTAATATAAAATTATTTAAATATGAAAATCATAATTACTATATGACCTTAAATAATAATATTTAATAAGGACATATTCGGCAATTTATATTTTGTATAAAACATCCACACTTTTATATAGTAAAATAATAGATAATAGATATTTTTTTTTGGTTTTTTTTTTGTTGCCCTAATTTTCAGCCCTCTTCTTCTTCTTCCAATCTCACAGCCGCGCTCCTCACATCCAACTTGTTCTTCTCTTCTTCTCAAATGCAAAGCTAAAGCTTGAGAATTGTTTATGGTTTCTTCTTCTTCATCTTCTCCATAACTCCATCTCTTCTTCACATTGTTTTCTTCAAAATCAACTCCGCGGATTTGAATTATGATTCTTGGTCAAAATGTGGAGAATGATGGAAGTTACATCAACGGTGTTCGATTCAGAGTTCTTGAGATCAACCCACTTGAAAAACGCAAGAAAAAGCACATAATATTTTCGAGTTTTGAGCAGAATGTGCTTGATTCTAAATAGTTTGAACCAAAGGCTATCTTATTTAATTTTATCTCATTCAGAATGAGTTAAGTAACCGTGAACTATGTTTACAAAGTCCAAATCTTGGCCTCTAGCTACAGGCATCGTTCTATGAGGTAATACAATGAGAATTTTCTTGTAATTACATGGAAGTGAGGATTGAATCGAGTATTTTACATGGGTTTGGTTGTGTGAAGGAATGTAGTGAATCAATGTTTTAAAACATTGAAAATCAATGATATATTGCAATCATATAAGATTAATTGTAGAAAATTCAAGGAAGAAGATGATAAAAAATAGTATTTGGAATTTTAAAATTTTAAACTCGCTCTACAGTACATTAATACCTTAAAGAGTATACAAGTGATACCTTAAACGTATAAAAGTGATACTCTAAACTATCAGCATTAATACTTAAAGATAAATATGTAATACCTTAAATGTGTGCATATATAATACCTTATACTATATAAACATTAATACCTTAAAGTTAATATGTAATACCTTAAATATGCGCATATGTTGTAGCGCCCCGGACCAAAAACGAAGCATAATAAATTAATTAAATATTTAAACCTATGATTTAATAATTATGTGTGTATGTTTTAACTGTTTAATTTATTTCGTGCGTTTCAGATACGTGTTTAATGCAAGTTTAAGACGGAAATATTTTCCAAGATGTGGTATATAGAATATTTTTATACCATTAGATGCGTATTGGAAAAACGAGAAGATAGAAACGAACTAGGGGTCAATCGGAGATCCGTAGCTCAAACGGCGACAAAAAGGGCAAAACACAAAGTTTCGGAAAACCGGAAGAT
The DNA here is from genome assembly GCA_954870855.1 of Scutellaria minor. Classification (NCBI taxonomy): domain Eukaryota; kingdom Viridiplantae; phylum Streptophyta; class Magnoliopsida; order Lamiales; family Lamiaceae; genus Scutellaria; species Scutellaria minor. Next base: position 9,531,862 of record OX940731.1, on the reverse strand, counting down.
ATTTTTGGTGAATAGTAAAACGGAGATTTTTATGGTGAATAGTAACTTGGATTTGACCCTGTGAACAATAACTTAGATATTTCCGATGAATAGTGATTTTTGGGATTTCTATAAATAGGGGTGTTTTCGATTCGAAATCATTGTTTTTCCGAACGAGCCGAAAGCGACGAAAACTTGTAAGTCTCTCTCTTCTCTCTCTCTTCCCGATTTTCTGTCTCCGGCGCGCCGCCGCCGGTGGTGGCCGGAAAATTTCAAAGTTGTCAGTTTCGGCCGATTTTCGCACACGACGTTTGTCTCGACGAGACGAATCTAGGATAGGTCTCGGAATTCAATTCTGATTTCTCGTTCGTCGGAAAACGGCGAAAAACAGTTGCCCAAACCCTAAACCCTAGGTTTCCACCACCTTCTCTCTCCTCTAATCTCTCTCTCTCTCTCTCACTCTCTCTCGCCGGAGCAGCCACCGGAGGGCCACCTAGGGATGTGGAGGACCTGCCGGAGGGCCGGCGCCGCCGTGGGTGGCGGCGCCGGAGCTGTACAGTGTATGTATATGTATATATGTTGCATGTGTGTGTAATGTGTGTTTAGGTGTGTTGGCTGTTGTGGGCGGCACCTGGTGGCGCCGCCATGTGGGAACCGGTGGCCGACGTTGGTGATGCACCGGCAAGAACTAGGGGGTGGTGGCCGGCGGCAGGTGGCCATCGGCTAAACTGTTGTATGTGTGTGTGTTCACATGCAAGTGTGTGTATATGAGCGTGTGTGTATATATGTTGTGTGTGTGTTGGGACGGCTGGGAAAGGTAGCCGGCGACGGGAGGTCGCCGGCCGGGGGTTTGGGAGTGGTCGCCGGCGACTAGGAGTTGCCGGCCGGAGCTGGAAAGGTAGGGTGTGAGTTTTGCGTACGTGTGTATCGAAGGATGTTGCGGCTGTGTTTCGGGTACTATTCACGGTGGGATTCCGGCAAGGGATGGCCGGAGATGGTAGCCGGTGGTGCAAGCTTTCTGGCGGACATGGTGGCGACGACGATGGGCGGCGACGCCGCAGCTAGTGGCGCCAGGAAGGTGGCTGGTCGAGCAAGCCCGGTGCCGAGTCGCCTGGGCATGAGCTGCCGAGAAAACTCAGCAGCTGCCGAGCAGCCGAGATCCGCTGCCGAGAAAACTCGGCAGCCTACCGAGCCGAGTACCCACTGCCGAGAAAACTCGGCAGCCTACCGAGCCGAGTACCCGAGCTGCCGAGAAAACTCGACAGTTGTCGAGACCGCCGGGTGCCGCGCGCGCCCCATCGGGTGACGACACGCACTCAACGCCGTGTTTTCGATCTGAAACCCTTTTTTTCCACCGTACATTGTTATCGAGTCGTTGTCAACGAGATGTCATCGATCAGGATTCGTAGGCCCGGTCAAAGTCAACCCTTTGACCAAAATTACCAAAATACCCTTAAACTTAAAATGCTCCGTTTGAGCTCGTTTCAACTCCGATTGAGCTCATTCTTTTTCCGTCATGACCCAAATTTCATCCACTATCAACTCAGCCTTTTGGATTGATTATCCACTCTCATTTCTTCAACTCCAATCTTTATATCTCTCGATCCATCGCGCCTTTAACGATCGTTTTTCCTCCGACATCTTTTACAACTTTAATTATACATTATTAAGGATCTAAGAAACATCGTAATTTATGTAGGCTATCTGTTGGATCGTGCATTGTGAAAATTGATAATTGATACTCGCTACTCACGTGGTAACCACCGAACAAGGTGAGGATAATTTCTAACTCTTTATCTGTTTACAGTTTTCCCTGTTTCAAAGTACGACTGAGGAATACTGAATGTTGTGGTTATATGCTATGATTACGTGTTCATGTTATACTGTGACAACATGACTGAATGTTACATTTTCGGTATTTTATATCTGTTGACTGTTATTAGAAGTGGATTTCATTCCCACGAGTGTATTCCACGCATTCACCCCATATTCTGTAATTCACGTTACAAGAGATGTTGAACCCTAGATGGAGAGAGGAGGTGCTGTGTCTGGTTTTGTATACATATGAGTAGATGTCCCACACATATTTTTCAAACAACTATTTTATTTAATTCATGTTTTGTAATAACTCTATACATATTTCTGGATGTGAGATCCTGATGTTTTTATCCGCTGCGAATGTTGTGTTTATCGGTATTGAGACCGATTGTTGATATGTGAATGATTCACATCGTCCCTTATCTCATTCTTCTAGCGTCTCCTATCTACTTCTTCTGTTTGAGATATGTGTCCCTTGCTATTTCTTTCTTCATGCCCGTGTGAAAACTCTGATAATTTTATGAAAGAAAACGGGGTGTGACATATGTAATATCTTATACCATAAGCATTAATACCTTAAGGCTCCATTTATTTTGGGGATGACTTAGGATAGTGAAATTTTATCTAACTTTATCTAATGTTTACTTTAATGGAAATAACAAACCGGGTTATCCTTCCGACCTGGGATAAAATGTCAAAATTCGAATAATTTATTGGATAATTATCTAGGCTCCCCCTATGATAGTTTACCCAAAACTTGAGATAACATTAGGAAATTACATTTCTATCCTTAGCAAACATTAAACATTTATATAAAAGAAACATTTAGATAATATCACTCTTATCCTAACTTTCATATTTTACATAGTAAACGGTGGATAAGGATAGTTAATATCGTTATCCAAATATTATATGTTAGAGTAAACATTGGAAATGGATAACAATTTTTATTTTACACTATGAAGTTATCTCACTAGCCTAGATAATTAATTTATCCTTGTTGGCCAAAGTAAACAGAGCCTAAAGGTAAATATGTAATATCTTAAATGTGTATATGTAATACCATATAATATAAACATTAATACCTTAAAGATAAATATATAATACCTTAAAAGTATACAACTGATATTTTAATAGTATATAATTGATACATTCACTGATTGAACAACTAATACCTTAAGACTCCATTTACTTTGGAGGATGACTTAGGATAATGACATTTTATCTATCTTTATCTAGTGTTTATTTTAATGAAAATAAAAAGTCGGGTTATTTTTCCGACCTGGAATAAAATGCCAAAATCCAAATAACACCTTGGATAATAATCGAGGCCCACCCCCTAGGATGGTTTATCCAAAATTTGGGATAACATTAGGAAATTACATTTCTATCACTAGTAAACATTAAACATTTACATAAAAGAGACATTTAGTTAATATTACTTTTATTTTAAACTTCAAATATTATATAGTAAACAATGGTTAAGGATAATTAATATCCTTATCCATATATTATATGTTAGAATAAATATTGAAAGTGAATAACAATTTATATCTTATACTATGAAATTATCTCATTGACATAGATAATTAACTTATCTCTAATTGCAAAGTAAACAGAGCCTACAATTAATACTTTAAAAGTATACAATTGATATCTTCGCTAGATGAATTATGCATGTAATTAGTTGATGTGCGGTGCACACCTTCAATAGTATGTGTGGGGCATGGACGGTCCAACACCGGGTCAGAAAATCCATACCCCTAATGTCTTCTTATTAATACACCTCCTTACCATATACACCCCCTCTTAGTATTTTTTATTCTTTATTTTTATCTCATACGCCCCCTTAACTACCTATTATACCCTTGTGTATTAACAAAAAAATAGTTCATCGTGAATTAATTGTGTATCAAAAAAAAAAACATATACAGTTCATCGTGAATTCAATCGCGACGTCACCTATTTCTTCCTCCATTCGTTGGCACTTCCATCCTTCTTCCACTTGTTTTTTCTATGGTGATGTTTCTCCGACTGTGTCGTGGGAGAAGAGAGAAGGAAATTGTATGATTAAAATGCTATCTTCAACATCCGACTCTCCTAATTTTATCAAAATTAAGAAGATTAAGATGGTTTAATTATATTGATTTCCAGAATTTCCAATAATTTAAAACGGCAGGAGCCAACAAACTCATTTGATTGCATTAAATTAATTGTATCTGAGTGGATGAACATATCAATTGATGCGCGGAGCCAACAAACTCATTTTTCTGTATTATTCTCTTCTAGGATTGTGTGGCTTTTGAGGAGAAAAATGAGAATCAGATTAAGTTTAGAAATCATTTTACAATAACTTATTTTTTGAAACTCATCTCATTTTCAAAATGGTCCATGACTAAAAAATATTATATAAATTCTTATATTTATATATAAGGATATTTTAGGAAATTTTAAAAAAATTATTTCTGTCAAAATATTTTGGTGGGTGTATAATAAGAATTGGGGTGTTAATATCCACACCCTATAATAAAATCCTTGACAAAAAATATCAAGTGAGAAAAAAGTTTTAAGTTAATGTATTATTTTTTAAATTCGTGAACTTAGTGCACCAAAGATTAATGCATCATGCATCAATAGGATGATCGTAGTTAGACGACCAAAATTGATATTTTACTTGTTGGTTTGAGGACGAGGTCATGCTTCCGTCAAGATATGCTCAAAACAGTGAAAATCAATGATCCCAAGCTGCTCTCAATTTCTCTTCAATAAGTTGATTAAGAAGCTGTTTTAGGAGACTACACCATTAGTAAGAGAAAAATATGTAGATGATAAATTTCAAGTCGAATTTTAATTTGAAAATTCTGACTTGCTAAACTCTCCATTTTTCTATCATACTCATCGACTTTAACTTGAACTAGAAGTCCTCCATTTTTACGATATCTGAAGGGATATTTAAATTTATCAACTTTTCCAAACTTGTAGGTGCTCCAAGGTGTTGCCTTCCATGGGACTCGACCCCAACCACGCCATGAAGCTCCCTTAAGTGCTAGAAGGCCTTACAAACTCCAAAGATTGAGATGAAATAGCTTTAACATGGCTATCAATAATAATGCTATGTTCCACTGAGTTATGTATCGTTTCTTGATGTTATTATCTATTTTCTGCTATATATAAGCTGCATTATTTTGTTATAATCATTTATCTTTTCACTGTGATTTGCCGTTTTTCCTGTATTATAAATATGTTGCATTTCATCATGAGATTATATAATATATGTTGGTGGACCATTGACTTGTTTGTATGATTGTATCTCCATCTGTAAAATTGATTAACATATATTTATATATCATGACAACAACTTTTTTCTTTTCTATCCAAAAGTACAAAATGAGACAACAAAAAACAGTTGCAATAATAAAACTGTGTGAAAGACTGTAAATTGTAATAAGATAATACAGAGTCCACATAGGTTAAATATTTTTAGTTGTTTATATATGTCAATAAAAACAATAAATAAATAATAATAACTTTACTCCTTAAATAAATATCTACTGAAAATTATATTTATCAGCAACTCATCCGAACATTCTAATAAAATATTCATTTCACTCTCATTCACATCCACAACCTACAATCCGATCCAACCCAACTCCAATTATTTTAAATTTTATTAGTGACACCAACTCAACCTTTATAATAATTTTTTTCTCATAATTTATTAATTACATTAATTATAATAAATAAATAGGAATTTTGAAAAAATGATTTATTTTTTAATAAAAGTTATATAAATATCAACCATTTAAATTATATAAAAAAGAAATAAAATTTCACCACTCAAATTATGACAAGCGTCACCGAGAGGTTGCGACCCCATGGTTGGCTGTCAAACCGTGGTCATGACTTTGATACAATTTTTTCTTTTTAATATTTTTTTTTGTTTGTCTTATACGGTGACAACATGGTTGGTGACACCATGAAAGTATGTAATCAACATATTTCATCAACATAAAAATCAGAGTGGTTTGAGCTTCATATATAATATTCTGCAGCATTGTCTTGAAAGCTTGAAGAAGGAGAATACAAGTCGAAGTCGAAGATGGCGGCTTATGCAGCTTTGGTTTCTCTTATGTCTGTTATAGAGCAGATCGAGCATCATCCTCGTCCTCCAATTTCACTTGACAAAGCCCTGCTTCAATCTCTCACTGAAACAGTTAGTTTCCTTGAAGAGTTCCTTGAAGCTGGGTATAATTCCCATGTCGCCTACAGCAGAGAAGCTGATTCCATGGAGATGCGCATCGCCATTGCAGCTTATGCAGTCGAACAAGTAATCGAATCCCATATAGTCGATCAATTTGCTGAGTCCACAAGTCAGGCCAAAAAATTCACTTGTACGGATTTGTATCTATTTCTAGAGGAAGTCATACAAGGCATGGGTTCTATCATGGCAGAAGTGATGCAGATTAAAGAGAAGATGGGAATGGAGGATCAGATGCAGAAGAATTCTTCAATTAGATCTTCTCTCTCTGGGAAAAACAGTTCCATGGTGGGTTTTGATGAGGTCTTCGAAGAAGTTATGGATAAGCTCGTTGGACAACAATCTCGTCTTCAAATCATCCTAATTGTAGGCATGGGTGGGATTGGTAAGACTACTCTTGCTCGTGATATTTATAATAATTCAGTTATAGTCCAGCACTTTGATGTTTTTGCATGGATTACGATTTCGCAAGAATATAGTATCAGAGAAATTCTCTTAGAACTGCTTTTTAAACTTGAAAAGAAAGAGAGGAGGGAAAGTTTTAGCCAATTGGATGAATTTATTTTGGGAGAAAAATTACATAAACGTCTATCGGGGTGGAGGTATTTGATTATAATGGATGATGTATGGAGTATTGAGGTGTGGAATCAGGTGAGGATATTCTTTCCGGATAACAATGGTGGAAGCAGAGTCATGATAACCACTAGGCTATCAAACTTGGCAGTTCAATTAAGTGGTTCTCAATCTTGTGAATTGATTGAGATGAAATTTCTAGATGAGAAGAAAAGTTGGAATCTGCTACGCCAAAATGTGTTTGGGGAAGAAAGTTGCCCTATTGAATTGGAGGAAATTGGGATGGAAATAGCGAGAAATTGCAAAGGGCTTCCTTTATCCATAGTTGTGATTAGCGGACTCCTAGCAAAGTCTGAAAGGACTCGAGAATATTGGGAATATATTGCAAGAAATTTGAATTCAATTGTGAATTCGGAGGATGATAAACTTTGCTTACAAATACTGTACATGAGTTATCGTCAATTGCCAGTTCATTTAAAACCATGTTCTCTCTTTATGGGTGTTTTCCCAAAAGACACAAGAGTTCGTGTGTCTGAGCTCATCAAACTATGGGTTGCAGAAGGCTTCATAAAACCAATGGATGGGGAGATCTTGGAAGATGTTGCAGAAAAGTGCCTTAAGGAACTTATTGACAGGAATATGATCATAGTTGATAAGTGGGGCTCCACTGGAAAAATAAAATTATGCAAAGTTCACGATCTATTGAGGGACCTATGTTTAAGAGAAGCTTATAAGCAAAACCTTGGTCTTATGAAGCAGCAGTGGAGTCTCAATGCTTTGCGAGACAAAATTATTCCAAGGGGCATTCATATTGAAGGATACATGCCAGTGAAAAAGTTTCGCTGTCAAGTCACTGATGCTAGTCCCGAGAATGCATTTTTTGCGCGTTGTTTGATATGGGATATTTTTGGAGCTCAAGTAACGTACAATAAGCACTTCGTAGACGGTATTTTTAAGCTATTTTACTTGCGCTACCTTTCTTATCCCAATATGGAGCATGGTGTTCCTTCTTCAATCCATCGCTTTTGGAATTTGCATACATTGATTGTCAGGGGTAGCCCAGCAACTGCACCTCCTGTAATTTGGGAGATGGCTCTACTTAGGCATGTGGAGTTTGCTGAAATCTATCTCCCAGATCCTCCCACGAAAGATGACTTTGTCTTGAGGAATCTACAGACTCTTTTCACAATAAAGGTTTGGAACTGCTGTAAAAAGGTCGTTGAGAGAATCCCCAATATAAAGAAGCTGAAGATATGTCTAGGGGAGTTTGAAAGATGGTCAATTCACTTTCTCAAAAATCTCAGTCGTCTACATAACCTCGAGTCCCTTCATTGCTTGTTTTTGGATAAGGGAATCCGGAGTGAGTTGTTGCACAACCTCGTCTTCCCATACTCCCTCAAGAAGTTGACTTTATGTGGCTCCAATCTTCAATGGGAAGACATGACCACGAAGATAGGTTCATTGCCCCTTCTTCAAGTTCTCAAACTCAAACGACATTCCTTCATTGGACCCGAGTGGGAAACAGTTGAAGAGCAATTCTGCAGTCTCAAATTCTTGCTAATTGAGGATTGTCCCGACCTGAAATGCTGGAAGATGGACTACACTCACTTTCCACGCCTTGAGCACCTACAACTTCGAGGTCTGAAAGAGTTGACAGAGATCCCTTCAGATATTGGAGAAATTCCAACACTACGATCAATCAAGTTGGTCAATTGTCGCCATTCTACTGTAGTTTCTGCTAAACGAATACTAGAGGATCAAGAGGAACTTGGGAATGAAGGCCTTCAAGTTCGAGTTAAAGTTAATGAGTGTGATAAAGCAGTGGAGAGTTTAGCAAGTCAGAACTTTCAAGTTGAAATTCAGTACGTATTGAATTTTCCTATAAACATATATATTTTTCTCCTACTGATGATGTAGTATCCTAAACAACCTCTTAATCAACTTATTGAAGGAAACGTGAGAGCAGATTGGATGAACATACACTGTAAACAAGAGCTTGCACATATCCTCATATCCAAGGGTAAAATTACAATTTTGGTTGTCTAAGTATGCTGACCCTATTCGTCTTTGGTGCATCAAGTTAATGAATTGTAAAAGCAGTACATTAACTTGAAACTTTTTGCTAACTCAGCAGCAGAGGCTGCTGTATGGTTGAGTCAATAATGTCCAGGCCACATTGATAGTTTTCATTAGTGAGTCAGCAACTTCAAACAAAAAAAGACCTCATTTATATGCCAAAAATTTGCAAGTTTTATCATTCGTGAACTTACTAGTTAGCTCACAAAAACTATGTGATATTCTCACACTTAGAGAATCAAAATTGTGAAGAAGGTATGAAAAAGAATTTATGCATTCTTAGGCTCTAGAGCTCTATTTGTAGAGCTATGATGACAGATGTTACTACATGTATTTGATGGAATATAATGGCCTTAATGGGGTGTTGGAGTTATTAAAAGTGATGATACAAGGTTAAAAGAAATTAATATTCGAATTTTCACTATAATATTTGAAGTTTGGAAACTTAAAAAAAGCCGACAGAAACCAACATAGGTCACTGTCTTTTACCTCCATTACTTGCAAAGAGAGATAATTTTTTCAACATGTAAATATATATAGTTTTAAAAACTGTATGGGAGAAGTATCTACCAACTTGATGAAAAAAAAAAAAAGAAAAAAAAATAGTCCACTGCCTTATAATCTGACGGTAAAATCTACGGGGAAACAATATATTAATAAGTATAGAAATTATTAAAAATAGTTCATGAGAAGAGTATATTAATACAACTCTCTGCTTGTTTAACAATGTTTTTTGTCAATTCTTTATATATACACATAAAATATTAATAGGTAATTTCTAGTCAAAAGTATATAATTCTTTACTAAGTAAACTGTTTCTGCATAATATTTTGATCAGTGAAATATATGCATCAATCATTTTCTTTGTTTATTTTGAATATTTAGATTATGACTGTTTGTTTGATTTCATAATTTCTTCCATATTTTTTGTTGAATTTTAAAATATGATTTCTTGCCCTTATACTTAACTCTTTGTTGATATCATTAAACGAAAACAAAATTTTCATACATACTGTATTTGCTGCATTTTCTGCAACTTTAAAGAACAGAGGTTGGAGATCATACATATCTATCTATTACCTATATAAAAATGTGGATGTTTCTTACAAATTTTGAATTGCCTAATATATCCTTATTAAATATTATTATTTAAGGTCATAATAGTAATTTAGTAATTAATAATTTTAATAAATTGTAATTTGGTTATTTTGCATTGTATGGACTCTTCCAAATCCATCTACACCATATAATCCTAATCTAATTAAGAGTCTTGCACACAAAAACTATTAATTCATACAGATCTACGTAATTCCAGTTTTCCATATATGTGTACCATTATAGTTAAATAAAGATAGTTGATGTAAACAATATCTTCACTTATTAATTACAAACATGTTTGGAGATCAAAATTTAAAGTACGATTAATATGGTGAGTGATTTGTCTTAATAGAAAACTCATATAATTTTATTTTTTAAAACTGTAGTTATTTTGAAATGAAGGCAATAATTAATATAGTTAATTTTTAAAATTTCCTCTATTTTTTCATATGTACATTTAAATCTCATTAATTAATTTATCAAAATTGTTGATATGTAAGTAATATATTGATACATTGATTAAAAACATGTGAAAATGACAAATTAAAGCATGATAATATGGTAAATGATCTATTTTGCAATATGAATTAAAATACTGTACAATTGAATCAATATGGTAAATGATTTATTCTGCAATATGAATTAAAATATTGTACAATTGAATGTTTCTTATAAATTTTGAATTGTCTGATATATCCTTATTAAATATTATTATTTAAGGTTATAATAGTAATTTAGTAATTAATAATTTTAGTAATCGTCATTTAGTACTTTTTTATTGTATGGACTCTTCCAAATCCATCTACACCAAATAATCTTGCACAACAAAGACTATTAATTCATCAACAAAAACCATTTAGGAGCACATCAATCAACTTAATTATTGATATTTGAAAACCCAATTGATTCTTCCAATAATACTAATGAGAATTATATTCATCGTTATTATTAAAGTTGTGTGCATGTAATTGGTTAATAATAAAATGTATTTTTAATTAATGTCCTATAATAACTTTTTTGTAAAGTGATGGTAATTAGATTACCAAACAAATATTATGCTGTTATTTCATATTTTTATACTTGGAGTACGTCGTTTTTATATTTATTTAAGGATAAGATACATATTTAATATCTTTTATAGTAAAATTATTACATATAAAATTATATTAAGCTAAAAAATAATCGATGTATCATTTTCTTTTTGAGGAAACTATAATTAAATTTTAAATTCACTTCAATGAAATGAGAAATTTTGGGTTTTACTACAATAACATGTGACATATTAATTATAGTATCATTATTGATATGAAGCTAGAAGAACTGTTTAGGTAAATAAATTGGCATTGTGAAGAGGATTGAAAGACTTAGCAATTGACTTGAGGTCTTTCTTTTCTACATTCCACAATTTGCGATTTGATTAAAAAATTTGACCTTGAAAATATTGTTATGTTTGAATTGAAATTGTTGCTAACATTTCTATTCATGAATAAATAAAAAAAGTTAAAAGCACTAGCAGATTATCAATTCAAAATAAATAAAAAATTATCCAAATTAAAAATAGCATTTTAGTTGATTAATTAATCAAAACTTAAGTTTGGTAATCCGGAAACGCTAATCATATTATTATTCAAAACAGGAAAACCCATATTTATGACGTAAAGATGTGGCTATATATGTTAGTATGTAGTAGATTAAAAAAATTAGTAAAATAGATAAAAATCAAATATTAAATTTATATATGAAAAAATATATATTGGGGATATCATGGAATATGTTTCGTCTAATTTAGTATTAAATATAGCATAATTTGACTAATATATTTTTTTGATTGTTAAAATATTGCATTTGTAAGGAAACACAAATAACAGTTTACTTATTATTTTGAAAAAAATATATGTTGCTATGCCTATTATATTAAGTGAGCTTATAAACGTATGTGTACGTACTTACAATACCATTTCTCAAAGGACAAGGAATATTAGTTCGTATATCTAATACTATTTAATTTTATAAATACGTTAAATTAATTTTGTTTCTTATATATATATCATATAAAACTATATTTTATCACTTACAAAATTATATTTTATCTGATTTTTTATCACATAAAGTTAGAAAATAAATTTCAACCAATCTTAATAAATTAAATGATTCAATAAACATATGTGTATGTATGAGGAAAAATATTAATTCATTTTTTATCCTTCATATTTTATCACTTAAAATTCTTATATTTTATCTGATTTTATATCACATAAAATTAGCAAATAAGTTTCAACTAATTTAAAAAAAATTAATGATCTTATAAAAACATATGCGTATGTACGAGGAACAATATTGATTAATTTTTTATCCTTCATAAAAAAACACATATAATATCAAATAAGTTTCAACTAATTTTAATAAATTAAATATACGTACAATGAACAATATTAATTCATATCTTATCCTTCATAAAAAACACTAATTAGTAAATAAGTTCCAACTTATTTTAATAAATTTAATGAGCTTATAAAAGGTATGTGTACATACTTATAATAACATTCCTCAAAGGACAATGAATATTAATTTGTTTCTTATCCTTCATCATATTATATTAGTCTGTTTATAGATACTAGGATTGTTCTACTTTCCAATTTCACCAATTTATATTAGTTTATTCATAAATACTTGATTGTTCTACTTTCCACCTTCACTAAATTATATTAGTTTATTCATAAATTCTTGATCGGTTTTCCTTTGGTGTAGTTTTAATTTTTTAGAAATCACATAATTATGTTTATTGAGTTAGAAGTATATAGATAAAGGAGAAATGTTGCATGAAAGAAAATATTCAAATTTGAATACTATTCAAAAATAAGAATATATTGATAAAAAGAAGAAAAACAAGTCAACATCCCAAAGGAACAGTGAGTTTTATGGATTTACATGTCATTTCATGTCTTAATTAATTTTTAAATTCACAATTAAGTCTTCATTAAGTGATACTGCATGGAGATTTTGTTTTTTAGTTTTCCATTCAACAAATTTTGCATGTTAATTAGGTTTCTCTTTTATTTATGAAAGGGATTAATTAAGCTTCTCTTTTTGTGTATTTGCTGATAATAATGCTCTAAAGTTTGGTGAATGAATTCTCAAAATGTGAAGTTTATGTTGATCTATATGGGTTGCTTTATGTTAAGCATTGATGTCTTGATTGTATCATTCTTTACTAATTTTTTATAATATTTTTTTCATTATCTTAATTTTTTCAATTGATGAATTTATTTCTAAAATACACTAATTAAAGAGAAGTGTCTGATTGCCTTTATCGTGGTGCTTTGAGATTTGAATACGAGTCATTTATATTTTGTTGTGATATATGAGAAATTAGTCTGCACCAAACTTCTCTCAAATCCCATTTTTTCATCTCTCAGGCTATTGACCCGAAAAGCTCCACCTTCGAGTAACACCTGTTGTCCCTGCCTCCAACCCGTCGACTAAACCAGTCTAAAGCTACATTAAAGAAAGACTGCTTAGCTGCTTTTATAGGACTGGGAATTCCGATCTTGGGGCTTCTTTGGCGACCATGAAGTCACTCTATGTGTTTCAGCAGGATAGATTCCAGCTTCTCCTATAGATATAGAAAATTTTGTAGAACTATATGAATTAGTAAAAAGACATGATTCATGGCTGTGTTGTGATAAAAATCCTAAAAATTCATGCATGTCCAAAGAAAAATGTAAATATCACTTCCACGAACATATTGTGAAATCACCCTTCACGACAAAGATGGATATCTCATTTACAAAATAAGAAAAACAAACATTAATATTAATGTACGTAATACACAACTCGACAATCAATGAATAGTACCATGCAATTCATATCTTTTATCTAGATGTAATTGTTATATCAATGTCGAGATATGTTCCAAAGTGCCTGCTGTGAAATATTTGTACAAATATATCTACAAAAGGTTATGATCGAGTGACAATTAACATGACCCAAAAACATAATAAAGATATAATTGATGAAATAAAACAATTCCAAAATGCTCGGTGACTCTCTACTCAAGAAGCAATGTTGATAATTTTTGGATTCAATTATATGAAATATCTTCACCAGTTATCAACTTGCAATTACATTTACCCAACCAACAAAGTATAACTTATTGGGCAAATCAATATTTAGAAAATGTTTTGACATGAGACCATACCTGAGTATTGCAATGTGTAGTATAACTGAATAAGATTACATATGGTATAAACAAAGAAAATGTTGGAAGCCAAGAAAGAAATGAGAAATTTTTTGTTTTTTTAAATTAGTTTTTTCTTTCAAATTTATATAATATTAAACTTCTTTTTAAAAATTACAGCATGAACAACATATTTCTATGTTTTATTAAACTTTTTTAATGTCTGCATAGAAATGATTGTAATATCAATTACTATTTCTAAAAGAGTTATAACCATATTATGTAACAATATTTTTTTTCCATTTTTTAAACAATAACAACAACAAAATTCGTCATTCACGTGCAACGCACGTGCTCTTTACTAGTATATATATATATATATATATTTTTTTTTTTTTTTTTTTTTTTCCTTTTGGCAAATATAAAAAATTAAAATGTTTGATATCATGTGCATGAATACAAACACAGATTCAATTCTTACAAAATTTTCATCTTGAAACCTCAAAGTTGTGACTTGCCAAGCTCTCCAATTCTTGGTTAATCTTCCAAAGTTTAACACGAACCCGAAGACCTACATTCCCAAGTTCCTCTCGATCCTCCATTATTTTCTTAGCAGAAACGACAGCAGAATCGCTACATCTGTCCAACTCAATCGACTGCAGTGTTGGTATGTCTCCGATCTCCAAAGGGATCTCCTTAAGCTTTTCTGAATCTCTAATAACAATATGCTCAAGACATGGAAAGTGGCTGTTTTCAGTTATCCAAGATTCAAAATCGACACAGGTATCGATCATCAAGAATTTGAGGCTACAGAATTGGCCTTCAACGGTTTCCCACTCGGGTCCTATGAAGGCACAGAACCTCAGTTTGAGCACTTGAAGACAGGGCAATGGGCCTATCATCCTAGCCATGTCTTCCCATTGTAGGAAGCTCGATTCTAGAGTCAATTTCTTGAGGGAATGTGGGAATGTCAAGTTTTCCAGCAAATAATTCCGGGTATTATCCGAAGTAAACGAGCAAGACAAAGACTCAAGCTGATCTAGACAAGCAAGATTGTTGAGATAGTAATTAGGTGGAACCTGCTCAAATGCCTCATAATATACTTTCATCTTCTTGACATTGGGGATTCTCTTAATCACCCCGTCACCACACTTGAAATTATTAATACACATGAGCGTTTGCAGGCTTTTCAAGACAATGTGATCTCCCCCATCAAGAGGTGGATCGGGGAGATCAAGAACACCAAACATGACATGTCTAAGTCGAGGCATATTCCAAATTTCGGATGGTGCAACGAGGTTTGAGGAATGGACAATCAATGTCTGTAGATTCCAAAGAAGGTAAACAGATGAAGGAAACATAGAATTTATTGGCAAATGAGGTTTGACGTCAAGGTAACGCAAGTTAACTAGCTGAAAAATAACTTGGAGTGAATCTGTATATTCCATTTCTTTCATATGTTTATCCATTGCTCTCATGAGCCTCAACAATGACAACAGTCCTAATGGTGGATTTGTAGGGATAGAGAGTATCATAAGACGAAAAAGTGAGACAAATCGAGGGAGATCTTCCTCCTTCAACATGCTTTGATGAACACCAAAGCATCGTGGACCATTTTGTCGACCAACACAACGGAAATTTTCTTTACAAGCTTCTCTTATGCACAGATCTCTTAAAAGATTGTGGATTTTGCAGAATTTTACTTTCCCATCAGAGGCCAACTTACGGGCTATGATGAGATTTAAGACCATTTAAGTACGCTTCTGCAACTGCTTCTAAGCTTTTACCACTAACTCGTTTCAGAAATCCTTCAGAGACCCATAACTTGACAAGCAACGAGACACGAACCACATGGTTTTGAGGGTAAATCCCCATATAGAGAAAGCATGGTTTTAAATGAATTGGGAGTTGGTTATAGCTCGTATGCAATATTTTTAAGCAACGTTCATTCTCCTCTAAATTCACAATTGAACTTAGATTTTCTGCAATTTCTTTCCAATACTTTGGTGTCTTTTGAGACTGAGCTAAAAGTCCTCCAATCACCACAATTGACAAAGGAAGTCCTTTGCAATTTTTAGCAATCTCTGTTCCGATTTCCTCCAACTCAAGAGGACAATCTTTATCCCCAAACACATTCTTGCAAAACAAATCCCAACTCTTTTCTTCATCTAAAAACTTAATCTTAAAGACATTAGACTCATCACTCAATTTAGACGCCACATCATGTAACCTAGTGGTTATCATTATTCGACTTCCATTCTTGTTATCCGGAAAGAAAATTTTCACTTTATCCCACGCCTTAACACTCCACACATCATCCATTATGACAAAATACCTCCTACCCCATAAGCTTTTGAACATTTTATCTCCTAATTCACTCTCACTCAACTGACTCAACATTTCCCTGCTCTCTCTGCTATTTAGTTGATGAAGAACTTCAAGAAATATTTCTCGGACGTTATATTCTACAGAAAATGTAACCCAAGCAGAAAAGCCAAAGTATTCCCTAATAAAAGAACTTACAAATAAATTCCTAGCAAGTGTAGTCTTACCAATACCTCCCATTCCAACAACCGGGATGACTAGGCGATTGGACGGTTCTCCAATGAGCTTATCCTTTATTTCATTTACAAGATCATCAAGGCCCACTATGATGCTCTGTGCCATGGCAGAGGATCTTGGTGAACCATCCGAGGTTGAGCTTCTCCGCCTTGGATCTTCCACTCCCATCTTCTCTTTAATCTGCATGGCCTCTTTCTTGATCAATTCCATTTCCTGTATTACTTTCTCAAGACCATTGTAGAAGTCAATGGAACTGATATTTTCTCCATGACTTGTGGATCCACTGTGGATTTCCATTATATGGGATTCGATTAAATCTTCAGCCGCATAAGCTGAGTCTGCAATGCAGCTCTCTATGTAAGCTGCGCCTTCTTTGCTGCCACCACATGAATAAGCTTCAAGAAAATCTTGCAAGAAAGTAACGTTTTCTATTAGAGATTCAACTTGTTTTTGATGAAGTGAAATTGGAGGGAGAGGATGCTGCTGGATCTGCTGTATAATATGCATAACAGAAACCAATGCTCCATAAGCTGCCATCTCCCACCTCTAGTGTGTGTCTGTGAGTTTTCTCTCTCTATGGAAGTTGTGTTAGTGAGAATGACAATAAATTTCTCCAGAGCTGGTATATATTGAAAATTGGTGACAAGACGTTGTTAAACAATACATCATCATAATACAACTTACTTTTCAAATGTTCAATTTCTGAAATTATAATTTGCTGAACTAAGATTGGCTATTCAGATTCCAAAAGGGAAAAACAAATAAGAAATTCGTAAGAATGCCTGTTGTGCATTCTTTATTACACCGCCATTGTCAACTGCACAAACCTTACTTGTGTGCTCAAGTTGACATTGACTCAAATATTACTAAAATATTACCACTATGATTTAATCAATTGTGTTTGATGTCAAACTTGCTGATGAAAGCATTAAAATGTACGAGTTTCTCATGTTGAATTTCTTGTGCTAATTCACACACTGGAATCTGCTGCATAAGCTGCCATTTTCAACTTGTATTTTTTCTTCAGGTTTTGCAAATAATGTTTATGTTTGTCTAAAGACTACGGCTCTCCTTTATTAGTAGGGTTAGGCTGCACACATCCCCCTTCTCTACTAAACGCCCCATATTAAATTAAATGAAAATTAAATATGTATCAAAAGACATAAATATCCTTTATAATATTTAATTTATCTAATAAAATAATTTTTAAACACACCCCAAAATTATATTTCTCATTCTTATACGTATCTTCTTCTTCTTTAAAGTTTCTAATTCTAAACTTAACAAAAATCCTAAAAATTCTACATTGTATTGTGAAGGAAAAATCGTCATGAAGCATAAAAAAACATTGGGAATGAATAATGTAATCTTAACATTACGTTTTTGTGATTTTAAGTAGTGTAGAATAAGATTTCATGTGTTAAACCTGAAAAAATGCGAAGAACATGTTCGATTGATCCAGGTAGGATGGAGCACTGTTCGTTCGACCAGTATTGACTGAACAAAAGAGAGAGTGTTCGACCAGTACTGGTAGAACGGTAAACTATGTGTTTGATCAGTACTGGTAGAACGGTACTTTATGTGTTTGGCCAAACAAGATCGAACGATTTTGAGTTTTTTTCATGATTTCAATCATTTTTCTTCGATTTTTTCTATGTTTTTTCATCAAATTCTTCGCACCTATTATTTAAAAAACAGTGGATGAACAATCCAAGACCTCCAAGCTTCAAGTGTGTGTCAAACAATGGAGCAAAAAAACTAAGGTATGTAGTGGGGTGGGTGTGCTTCTTGAATATTTTTTTTTTATATCTTTAGGATTTTTGAATTTTTTAGGATTTTTATTATTTAAATTTATGTTATAATTTAAAAGAGGAAAATATATAGTAATGTAGTGAAGTCTGTTTAGAAGGCTTTTAGTTAAAATATATTTATTTGAAGTTGTGTTTAGAAAATGAGATGTGTTAACTGTTAAGTAAGTGATGGGTGTGTATAGCATCCCTATTATTATTAGAATTTATGTTTTATTGAGAAGCTTATTATTAGTTTAATCACATTTGAGATTAATCATTAATAATTAATAATATTAGAGTTGGTTTCGTCTAACAACTATTTTATTTATTTATTTGTTCGTTTTGGTTTTTTGGAAAAAAAGTCTATAAACACCATATAATTAATTTAGGTGATATTATACGCCACTTGCTAATTAAGAATGACTGGAATTTTGGCATTAACTTGGCACCTTGAGTTCTGTTTCACCAATCAACTATGGTTGGATTTTGAAATATTTTAAGTAAAATATGACTTCACAAATATATCCCATATTTTTCTAAGGGATAAATGACGAAATCCCTCATGATTTGGAAAATCAACGTGAAATCCTTTCGTGCTTTAAAAATTGCGTAAAAATCTTTTTCTAGTTTTCTGAATAGAACACAAAATTCTCAATTCCGTTAATGTTAATGTATGCGTTCTTCAAGCATTTCTGAGTGTTTTACCCCACTATTTTGCTATATATAATGACACATCATCTTCTTTGACAATATAAATAATTTATTCTCTTATGGGGTTTCTTGCAATTACGTAGCACCTCGAACCAAAGACGAAATATAATTGATTAATTAAATATTAAACCTTTAATTGAATTATTATGTGCGTTATTTTTTACCGTTTAATTTAATTACGTGCGTTTCAGATACGTGTTTAATGCAAGATTTAGATGGAAATATTTTCTAGACATGGAACATAGGATTTTATTTTACCAATAGATGCGCAATGGAAAAACGAGAAGATAAAAACGAACTAGGGATCAATCGGAGACCCGTAGCTCAAACGGCGACGAAAAGGGCAAAACACGAAATTTCGAAAAACTGAAAGATATTTCCGGTGAATAGTAACCCGAGATATTTCAATGAATAGTGACCAAGATTTTTTGGGTGAATAGTAACTTTCCAAAATCTATAAATAGGGGCTCATTCAATTCATTTTTCACCATTTTTCTGAACGAGGCGAAAGCGACGAAAACAAGTAAGTCTCTCTCCTCCCTTCTATCTCTCGATTTTCTGTTTTCTGGTCACCGACGCCGCCGCCGGTGGCCGGAAAAATTCAAAGTTGTTGGTTTCGGCCGATTTTTGCACAAAACGTAGGTCTCATCGAGACGAGCTAGGATACGTTTCGGATTTCAATTTCGATGTCTCGTTCGTCGGGAAACGGCAAAAACATCGCTGGAAAACCCTAACCCTTGTTTTTCAACCCTTTCTCTCTCCTCGGTTCTCTCTCTCTCTCTCCTCCTTCGTCGGAGTGGTGGCTGACCTTTCCGGGATGTCGGGCTATCAGTTGGGAGTGGTGGCGTCGCCGTGGGCGGCGGTGCTAGGGCCGAAAATGGTGGTAGAAAGTGGTTGAGGGTGTGAGTAGGCTGGTGTGTGTGTGTGTTTTTACGTGATAGTGTGTGTGGTTTTGGGCTGTTTGTTGCCGGCGATCGGAGGTCGCCGACCGGAGCTGAGTGTTGGGGCGGTACCTCGTTGCACCGCCGAGTCAGGTGGTGTTGCCGGCGATGGGAGGTGGGGGGGAGAAAACGGTTGAGGGGCTGGTCCGGGCACACAGTGCCGGGAGAGATGGGCACGTCAGGCACACGGCGCCGGGAGACAGGAAGCGCGCGCACGACACCGTGTGACGGGTGCGCACGCGGCGCCGTATTTTTTTTACGAATCCCATTTTTTTTCCGTCGTACATTATCATCGAGTCATCGACCAGGAGTCGGGGGTCCCGGTCAAAGTCAACCCTTTGACCAAAATTACCAAAACGCCCCTCAATCTTAAAATGCTCCGTTTGAGCTCGTTTCAACTCCGATCGAGCTCATTTTTCTTCCGTAGCGACCCTAATCATTCCCTCTTCCTCACCTTTTAACCAAAATTACCAAAACGCCCCTCAATCTTAAAATGTTCCGTTTGAGCTCGTTTCAACTCCGATCGAGCTCATTCTTCTTCCGTAGCCACCCTAATCGTTCCCTCTTCCTCACCGTTTTATCAAAATTACCTAAACGCCCCTCAATCTTAAAACGCTCCGTTTGAGCTCGTTTCAACTCCGATTGAGCTCATTCTTTTTCCGTTGTGATCCAAATTTCATCCTCTATCATCTCAGCCATATAAACTAAACATCCACTCTCATTTCTTCAACCTCAATCTTTAGATCTTCCGATCCGTCTCGTCTTTATCGATCGTATCTTCTCCAAAATATTTTATAGCTTTAATTATACATATTTAGGATCTAAGAAACACTGTAACTTATGTAGGTTACCTGTTGGATTGAGCATTGAGATATTCGATATTTGATACTCGCTACTCACGTGGTAACCACCGAACAAGGTGAGGGTAACTTCTAAACTCTTATAATTATACGCTACGGTATTTAACATACTACGATGATAAATGATCGCATGCTCATGAACTTGATATTAAATGAATTGTTGAACCTTATGTGTTGTGATTATATACTATGATTAATGTGTTCAGGCATGGTTACTGTATCTGCAGGGATAAGTTGAGTAGTACCTGAGATTTACAGGGATAAGTCGGGTAATACCTGCACGTGAGATTTGCAGGGATAAGACGGGAAATACCCGTACCTGAGATTTGTAGGGATAAGACAAGAAATACCTGCACTTGAGATTTGTGAATGGATGAAAGTCCATATTTATATGAAGAGATAGAGGTCTGCTTTATATTACGGGAGAACAACGATACCCGTATTACGGGGGATACCCGTATAATAAGTCGGGGAGTACCCGTACTTGGGGTCAACGGGAAGTACCCGTCCTCGCTGCAGATATGAGCTCTATGGGACAACGTGTCCATAAAGGATCCGAATTATGTGCTATGCATTTTATATGTTGCGTCTATTTGCTAATCTTATATATGTTTGATTTGTTATACCTACCTAATAAGCTGTTAAAAATACGGAAAGTATCCCCACGAGTGTATTCAACGCATTCACCCCTATTCTGTACTCACACTACAGGAGACGACTCATGTTACAGGAGAGAACGAGCATGTTGAGCTTTAGAGATAGAGAGATGTTGTCCTATCTAGATATTTTTATGTTCTGTCTTTTGACACATAACAATTATAAAATTCTCGTTTTTAAGTATAACTTCGTTAATCCTATAGATGATGGATCCTGATGATTTTCCGTTGCAATGTTTTATTTCGGCTAGATGTCAAGGTTTTATTTATGTAAAAAATCATATGTTTTCTGTTTCCAAAGGTTTCTATTTTATATCATGCACGTCTTTGCCCCTTCTTTCTTCACGCCCGCAAAGAAAACTCTGATAAATTTTAAGAATAAAAACGGGGCATGACAGATGTTATCAGAGCAAAGGTCTACCCTTTGTAGGGCTCTGCTCAAACTTATTTTTCTTTTCAAAATGTGTTTTAAATGAGAAAATATTTTCAAAATGGATAAGCACCATACTCTCTCTATATGTGTCTCTCCCTGATCATAAAACTTGAGAAAAAAGTGTTTATCTGCTTTGGGCTTTCTCATTTATATGATATAAACTGTTTAGGTTTGAGGGGGTTAAGGATATAGATTCACGGTTTAGGTTTGATGGGGTGTTAAGGATATTATGCCACGATAAAAAGATCTTTTAAAAACCTCTTGATGTCACTGCAATCGACACACTGCTTTGAGTCACCACCACAAAGCCGCTGACTGCAGTAGCGTGAGCTAGTATGCGAGTATGGCCGTTCGCAGGAGTTGATGTCGTGTGACTAATAGTTGAAACTACCATGGGCCCTTGTTTATAACAAGGTGTGCTAATGAGTGGGTTTTCCCAGTTCGTGGTTGCGATATGTAAGATTGGATCGATACTTGAGGTCTATGGAGACCATGTGAGGATGTCTGTGATACGTAAAGTTGCATTTGATGCTTGAGATCTATGACGATCATGTGTGGAAGTTAATGATATGTTCCTTGATGTACTTTTCTGGTTGTATATGCAAATGGGATATAGATATTATCCCAAGGATGGATAAACACCTCTCCCTATGCGCTACTTTCCCGGATCATGGAACTTAGTAAAAAGAATGTTTATCTGTACCATGTACCTATTAATAGTTTATCCATTGTTGTTTTTTATATTGTTGGGTTACATGGGGTAAATTATAAGGGTTAGTTTTTGTTTATCGCCTTTAGAACGATATATCACGAGGTCAATCGCGTAGAGACCAACCGTCAATGGAAAATCCATTTGAATACAATATGGATACCGCGAGTGGAGACTTGGTATCCATATTGAGGGGCTTGGCTTGACACTACGAGACCGCACAAGCTGTGGCGCCACCATCATCGAGGAACACTATGAACTTAATTATTGAACAGTTCTGATGATTCGATCCACCGACCTTCAACGGAATAGGAGAACCAATCGAAGCTGAAGAGTGGCTAAAGTTGTTGGATCGTCTCTTTGGACATTTGGCATGCACAGAAGAGTAGAAGATCTTCTGTGCCGTGTTACAACTCACCGAAGGAGCCAGCTACTGGTGGGAGTCATAAGAAAGGACTATGTCGCCGGAATTTAAGAGCGTTATGTCTTGGGGAGTCTTCAAAGAAGTGGTTAAACAGGAATTCCTGCCTCATTCGTATCGTGACCAAAAGGAGGCAGATTTCATACGTATTCGTCAAGAGACCACCTCCGTAGAAGAATATGTGAAGAGATTCAACCGACTAAGTAGGTACGCGTCCCATCTGGTAGACATGAATGCCAAAAAGGCCCGACACTTTGAAAAGGGTCTTTGTTTGGAAATCAGCACCATCCTGGCTGGACATGGTGAAATGTCTTATGCCGCGCTCATCGAGAGAGCTCAAGAGATCGCTTCTCGTCTCTGCTTAGATGTGGTGCCATCTAAAGAATAGAGGTAGCGACAGGAAAAAGGAAATTGACCGGTCCTAGTCAAGACTTCGACCAACACAAGTTTCCACGGGCCAACAATGCCCCGTTTTTCCCTACTCCCAGGCCAAGAAACTTATGTCCCAAGTGTGGAAAGATGCATGTGGGGCCCTACCTCCAAGGGACCCGAAATTGCTATAAGTATGGGGAACCGGGACATATAGTGCGTGATTGTCAGAAGTTTAAGAATCCAATGAATGCAGCATAAAGGCCAAGGCTCGGAGCAGGCCAAGCTTGAGCATTCGCCCTTATTTGCTCAAAGGCTGCCGATAGATGGGTTATAAATGATGTACTTTTAGTATATTATATGTATATAGATAAATATATAGTGGCTCATACCTTGTAGTAGTGTACGTAATCCTTTTGAATAATGTACGAGCTGTCCACCTTTTGCCTATATATATATATATTCTATACCAGATCGTTTTTTGCTATTCCATGAAATCCACGTTTACTTCTCTCTTCGCATTTTGAGATTTATTTCTTCATCTACAGTATTGTGGTGACACGGGATTGGTTAAAGTGTGAGAACGTTAGGGTAATCGCTGAAACTTTGGAAGTTAGTATTCCATCGGGAAGAACGATACAAACAAAACACCTTTGTCTAGGTCTGAAGATCGTACTTAGGAGTAGAATCTTTTAGCCGATCTGTATGCGTTAGAAATGAAGGACTTTGATGTGATTATGGAAATGGATTGGCTTAAGGCAAAATCACGCAGTAATCAAGTGTTGTGTGAGAGAAATTGTTTTTCAAACACCTGGAGAACTGGAGTTCACCTTTTATAGGACCCGAGTAAAGTTGACCCAAGGATTATCTCGGCCATGAAAGCAACCCAGATGCTTAGCAAAAGAGATTGCGAGGCTTGGTTGGTCAACATGGTGAACCCCGAGCAAGGATCGACTTCTATTGAGAAGGTACCGATGATAAAGGAATACATGGACGTATTTCCAAAGGATTTACTTGGCCCTCCACTGGATCGACAGGTGACCTTCGAGATTGATCTCATCTCAGGATCAACACCGGTGTCGAAAGCTCCATAACGGATGACACCGAAGGAATTACAAGAACTGAAGGTCCAATTACAAGAACTCTTGGACAAAGGTTTCATTAGACCAAGCGTGTCATCTTGGGGAGCTCCAGTGCTCTTTGTGAAGAAGAAGGATGGAAGCTTTTGGATGTGTATTGATTACCGAGAGTTGAAAAGTGGACCATAAAGAACAAGTATCTACTGCCTCGAATTGAAGATCTTTTTGGTCAATTAAGAGGTGCCAGTGTGTTCTCGAAGATTGACTTAAGGTCTGGATATCACCAGATGAAGGTCAAAGATGCAGATATATCTAAGACAACATTCAGTACGAGATATGGCAACTATGAGTTTATAGTAATACCATTTGGACTTAGCAATGCTCCAACTATCTTTATGGACTTGATGAATCGCGTCTTCCATCCATATCATGATCTTTTCGTCATCATGTTCATTGACGATATCCTCATCAATTCGTGCGATAGAACGCACCACGAATAGCATCTCAGGAACACATTGGAAATATTGTGAAAGGAGTTACGCATGCAACTAATTCCTCTTGTTGGATGCGATAACTTTTTCCCCGTCTCTTCAACTGTCTCTTTCTCTCTCTCTCTCTCTCTCTCTTCTTTGTCTTTGTTGAAAACGTACTTATTTACTTTGACTGAGGAATACGACTCTCTAGCGCCAACTACTCCTCACCCTACTCCGCAAGTAAAATGGTGAAAGCAAGAAATATATAGGATGATTATTACAACAATTAGTATTATGAGTTGAAGAAGGAGAAGAATGTGAAACATGAGTGTGATTCGGTTAGGAAGGTTCGAGAAAGAATTGGAGAAGCTCGGGACTGACAAAAGTTCTGAACATTGAGCTTAGCCAAATAATTGAGGCCTGCAAGTTCCTTGACGAGAAATGGAAAGAACAAAACGACAGGGAATAAGAGGATGAGATTCTAGTGAAGTAGCCAATCATGTCATTTTTGAGTACACATTTAATTTCGAAGACGAAATTCTTTTAAGGGATAAAGGATGTAGCGCTTCGGACCAAAAATGAAATATAATTGATTAATTAAATATTAAACCCTTAATTGAATTATTATATGTGTTATTTTTTACCGTTTAATTTAATTATGTGCGTTTCAGATACATGTTTAATGCAAGATTTAGATGAAAATATTTTCTAGACATGGAACATAGGATTTTATTATACCATTAGATGCGCAATGGAAAAACGAGAAGATAGAAATGAACTAGGGGTCAATCGGAGACCCGTAGCTTAAACGGCGCTGAAAAGGGCAAAACACGAAGTTTCGGAAAACCGAAAGATATTTCGGGTGAATAGTAACCCGAGATATTTTGATGAATAGTGACCAAGATTTTTTGGGTGAATAGTAAGTTTCCAAAATCTATAAATAGGGGCTCAACGCACTCACCCCTATTCTGTACTCACACTACAGGAGACGACTCATGTTATAGGAGATGACGAGCATGTTGAGCTTTAGAGAGAGAGATGGTGCCCTATTTGGATATTTTTATGTTCTGTCTTTTGACACATAACGATTATAAAATTCTCGTTTTGTAAGTATAACTTCGTTAATCCTATGGATGATGGATCCTGATGATTTTCCGCTACAATGTTTTATTTCGGCTAGATGTCGAGGTTTTGTTTATGTGAAAAAACGTATGTTTTCTGTTTCCAAAGGTTTCTATTTTATATCATGCACGTCTTTTCCCCTTTTTTCTTCACGCCCGCAAAGAAAGCTCTGATAAATTTTAAGAATGAAAATGGGTTGTGACAATTATGAACACTTCCTTCAAGTTTATTATTTTCTATACTAACATTTATTTATTTATTTGATTTTTTTTCAATTTATCTTTTACAATATTAATTTTTTATTTAGTTATTTATTTTATTTCAATTCTTTTTATTAAACACAACCTGAATTAATTTAAATGTATGAATAATATCAGAAACCATGAAATATATCAAGAATTTTTTTTCCTATTAATTTTTTTGGATTTGTTGTATGAGTTAACTAATATATTATTTAATCAATTTTATTAACTATCTCTTTTAGAATGTAAAATTTAGATGGGATAAAATTTAAGTTACTGTTTTCACACATATATATATACACTATTATAACACATATGTTGCACATGAGATATTATAATTATACTATTTATTATTAAGTACTATTTTTTAAAATATAAGAATTTCATTAACAACAATAATTCATTTAATTTCAATCAAGATTATTTAAAAATTATCAAAAAAATGTTTACATGTTTATAATAAAAATACATACTATATTTCTATCTTTAAATAAAACTATTTAACTTTTGTATTCTTCCCAAAAAAATAACATATGTCCATTGCACGTATATAATGTTAATCAATAAATGAGTTTATATATGTATATGTATGTATGATTAATCGGAGAATGAACATTACATTATTTTATGCATAAATATTATCATAAAATTATAGAAAAAATTATTACTATTTTATTTGTTAAGGTGCTAATCATATTTACACTTTAAGTCATCTTCAAATTCATGGATTGATTTTGGGTAAAATGCGTGAAACCCGCTTATGTAATAAAAAAAATTTGTGTATTCCCTTACGTTAAGAGACATACACTACTTACAAGTGTGATTTAATAAATATCAAACACTTTGTTCAAAATTGTTAAAGTTAACAACTGTGTTTTGCACGTGTTCTTAGTGCGAAAATTGAAAATTTTGGGCATTTTTCTATAAGTTTTACTATTTTGAAATACATTATTACTATTTTCCACCCTTTTTCAAATTACTTTAATATTATTTTTTTATATTTTTTTGAATATTTTTCAACCTTATTTTAAATATGAATTTATACTCTTAATATTTTTTCTTTGATTTAATTTATCTTTTAAACTTTATATTATATATATATAATCTATTTCTCCACAAATTTGCAAAATTAATAAAATAAATCCTGGAAACATTTATTTTGCAACATGTATCAGTTATATGAATTATATACGCGTCATCGTTTTCTATCAAGATACATGCATTCATAAAAGTCAATTTCAACTTCTTCTTTTTTTCAATTCTTTGTTGATCTTCTCCTTTTTCTTTTAATTTGTGTTTAAAATTCTTTATACCTAATAGGGGTATCTAAAGGTGTCTTGAACACATGTTTCATTAACCATTTTAATCGTATCATAACATCCAATTTTTCATATACTTTGGTACCATCCACATAAATGTGCAACATTTTAAATAATATACACATATTATTAATTACAAATCAATACTATTTTAAAAATATTAGATACATTGTCACGCCCCGTTTTCTTACACAAAATATCAGAGTTTTCCTTTGGGCGTGAAGAAAGAAATATCAAGGGACACAAACACAACAGAAGAAATAGTAGGAGACGACAAAAGAAAGAGGTAAGGGACGAAGTGATTCTATCACACATCATCAGTCGGTCTCAGTACCGACAAATACAACATTGCAGCGGATCAATTCATTAGGATCTCACATCCGTCACATGTATCAAAATATTACAAAACGTGAGTTAAATTAAAACATTGTTTTAGAAATGTTTGAGAGACATCGTCTCGTTACAACAAGGCCAGAAATAGTACTTCCTTTTTTCAACTAGAGTTCCTCATGCTCGTCATCTCCTGTAACGTGAATTACAGAATAGGGGATGAGTGCGTGGAATACACTCGTGGGATGAAATCCACCTCTTGTGACTCTCAACAAATATAAAAAACTGGTAAAATAATCCTTAAGTCACGTTGTCATAGCATATAAAATGCATAACAGATATTAGAAATGGTAAGGGACGAATAGGTGTGGGATTCCCCCGTCCTACCCTATAAAACGGTCTCATTACCGTTGGTGCATTTCAAGAGGACCACCAAACCTCAACAGAGTATTAGAAGGAGAGAGGGATGAATGCATGATTAGAGTGGACCTCGGTCCTTTCACAGTAATAATATGGCACAATAATTATATTCACAACATTTAGTATTCCTCAATCATGTATTTAATAGGGAAAACAGTAGACAGATAAAGAGATAGAAATTACCCCAATCTTGTTCGGTGGTTACCACGTGAGTCGCTAGTACCGAAAGTCTGATAACTCAAAGCTCAGTCCAACAAGTAGCCTACCCAGTTACAGTGTTTCTTAGATCCTTAATACAGTATAAATAAAGCTGTAAAGGGTTCCGGCGGAAAAACGTTCGTTAAAGACGCGAAGGATCGAGGGATCTAAAAATTGGGATTTAGGAGATGAGGCTGAAAGTTCAGTCTATGTGGATGAGATGATACAGAATGAAATTTGGGTCATGACGAAAAAAGAATGAGCTCGATCGGAGTTAAAATGAGCTCAAACGGAGCATTTTAAGTTCAGGGGTATTTTGGTAATTTTGGTCAAAGGGTTGACTTTGACCGGGCCCATGACCCTCGATCAATGACATCTTCTCGGTGATGACTCGATGTTGACGTATGGTGGAAAAAATGAGGTTCGGATAGAAAACACGGCGTCGCATCCAGCGCCGGGCGGGAAAACCCGGCGGCCTCGGCACTTCTCGGTAGCTGCCGAGTTTTCTCGACAACATCGGGTACGTGGCTCGGCGGCTGTCGAGTTTTCTCGGCAGCAGGAAGCTTCGCTCGGCAGATGGCTCGATGGCTGCCGAGTTTTCTCGACAGCGTGGTATCCTCCCTCGGCAGCGGTTGTCCACATCGCGACAGCTCATCACCCGGCGCTCCCGGCGTCAGGCCTGCTCGACCAGTCACTTTCCCAGTGCCACCAACCGCGGCGGCGCCGCCCATCGTCGTCACCACCATGTCCGCCGGAAAGCTTGTATCGCCGGCTACCACCTCCGGCCATCCCTCGCCGGAATACGGCCGTGAACAGTACTCGAAACTTCGTCGTAAAACCTTCGACATCACGTACACAAAACCAAACCCCACCCTTTCCAGCTCCGGCCGGCGACTTCCAGTCACCGGCGACCCTTTTCGGACCCCCGGCCGGTGACCTCCCGTCGCCGGCGACCATTCCCGGCCACCCCAACACACATATACAGTGTATATATACACACGCTCATGCACACATACACGCGTAAGCATACACTCCACCCACAGCCTTGGCCGGCGACCACCTGCTGCCGGCCACCACCACCAGCCACCGGAAACACTAGAGTCGCCGGCCGCCACCTGCTGGCCGCGCATACACTCTCAGAACATACACACACACGCATGATAACACACACACGCACACATCAGTTTAGCTTGGCCGGCGACTTCCAGTCGCCGGCCACCCACCAGAGGACCTTGTCGGTACATCACCAGCGTCGACCATCACTTCCCACACAGCGGCGCCACCTGCGCCGCCCATAACAGTTCACAACAACACACACACACACTATCATACCTTCAACACACACACACACTATCACACCTTCAACACACACACATACATGATCTGTTAACTGTTATAAGATGCGGATTTTATCCCTACGAGTGTATTCCACGCACTCACCCCCTATTCTATACTCACACTACAGGAATTGATGAGCATGATGAACCTTAGAGAGAGAGAAACGGTACCCTATTCGGACATGTGTATTTAAGTCTGTTGTCTTACAACATTTAAACAATGGTTTTATAATTCACGTTTTGTAACAAATAATCTTGTATATGTTTTGGATGATAGATCCTGATGTTGTATTTTCGCTGCGAATGTTATGTTAATCGGTTGAATCCGATTGTTGATATGTGAATGATTCTGATCGTCTCCTACCTCATTCTTCTGATAACTATCTCCTATCTCATTCTTCTGATAACTGTCTTCTACTTCATTCTTCTGTATATGTGTTCGTCTCCTACCTCATTATTCTATTCGTCTCCTACCTCATTCTTCTGATAACTGTCTCCTACCTCATTCTTCTGTATATGTGTTCATCTCTTACCTCATTCTTCTTATGTTTGTCTCTTACCTCCTTCTATTTTATATCACACACGTCTCTTTTCCCTTTCTTTCTTCACGTCCAAAAGGAAAACTCTGATAATTTTAAGAACGAAAATGGGGCATGACAGATGGTATCAAAGCAACGTTCTATCATTTTTGAACTTGCTCAAACTGGTTTTTATAAATAGAAAACGAGAAAAAACATGTTTTAAACATGAAAATCTTTTCGAAAAGAAATGGATAAGCACCATCATCTCTCTATACGTGTCTCTCCCTAATCATAAGACTTGATAAAAAGAGTGTTTATCTGTTATGTGATATCTGCTTTGCATGATATAAACCGTTTAGGTTTGAAGGGGTGTTAAGGATATAGTTTCATGATAAAAAGATCTTTTAAAAACCCTCTTGACGTCACTACAATCGACGCACTGCTTTTGGCCACCGCCACAAGGGCTGCTGATTGCAGCTGCATGAGCTCATGTGCGTAAACTACCACAAGGGCCGCTGACTGCAACAACGTGAGCTCGTGTGTGTAAATGATCATTTGCATTAGTAGAGGTTGTGTGACTGATAGTTGAGACTACCATTGGCCCTTGTTTACAACAGGATGAGCTAGTTGGTATGTTTTCCCAGTTCGTGGTTGTAATACGTAAAGTTGGATCGATACTTGAGGTCTATGGAGACCATGTGAGGATGTCTATGATAAGTAAGGTTGCATTTGATGCTTGAGATCTATGACGATCATGTGTGGAAGTTAATGATATGTTCCTTGATGTACTTTTTTGGTTGTATATGCAAGTGGGATATAGATATTATCCCAAAGACGGATAAGCACCTCTCCTTATGTGCTACTTTCCCGGATCATGAAACTTAATAAAAAGAATGTTTATCTGTACCATGTAACTTGTTGTTTGTTAAATTGTTGTTATTTATATTGTTGGGTTACGTGGGGTAGATTATAAGGGTTAGTTTTCATTTGTCGCCTTTAGAACGATATGCCATGATGTCGACTACGAAGGGATAAGCCGTCGATGGAGAATTCGTCTGAAGATGACGTGAACGCCGCAAGGAGAGACTGGGAGTCCATACTGAGAAGCTTGGCTCGACAATACAAGACCGCACAAGCTATGCCGCCACCATCATTTAGAAATGATGCTAGCTAAATCATTGAACAGTTTCGATGATTCGATCCACCGATCTTCAATGGAATAGGAGAATGATTTGGTAGTCGCTAAAACTCTAGAAGTTAGTATTCCATCGGAAAGAACGATACGAACGAAACACCTTTGTCTAGGACTAAAGATCGCGCTTGGGAGTAGAATTCTTTAGGCCGATCTGCATGCGTTAGAGATAAAGGACTTAGATGTGATTATGGAAATGGATTAACTTAAGGCAAAACACGCAGCGATCAAGTACTGTGCAAGAGAGATTATCTTACAAACACCTGGAGAACTGGAGTTCACCTTTCATGGGACATGAGTTAAAGTTGACTCAAGGATTATATCGGTCATGAAGGTAACCCAGATGCTTAGCAAAAGAAATTGCGAAGCTTGGTTGGTTAACATGGTGAACCCCGAGCAAGAATCAACTACTATCGAGAAGATGCCGGTGATAAAGGAATTTACAGATGTATTTTTAGGGGATTTACCTGGTCTTCCATCAGATCGACAGGTGACCTTCGAGATCGATCTCGTTCCATGATCAACACTGGTGTCGAAAGCTCTTTATCGGATGGTACCGAAAGAATTACAGGAACTGAAAGTCCAATTACATGAATTTTTGGACAAAGGTTTCATCAGACCAAGCGTGTCGCCCTGGGGAGCTCCAGTGCTTTTCGTGAAGAAGAAGGATGAAAGCTTTCGGATGTGTATTGATTACCGAGAGCTGAACAAGAGGACAATAAAGAACAAGTATCCACTGCCTCGAATTGAAGATCTTTTTGATCAGTTAAGAGGTGCTAGTGTGTTCTCGAAGATTGACTTAAGGTTTGGTTATCATCAGATGAAAGTCAAAGATGCGGATGTATCTAAGACAGTATTCAGGACGAAATATGACCACTACGAGTTTGTAGTAATGCCATTTGGACTTAGCAATGCTCAGCGGTCTTCATGGACTTGATGAATCGCATCTTCCATCCATGTCTTAATCTTTTCGTCATCATGTTTATGGATGATATTCTCATTTATTCGTGTGACAGAATGCACTATGAGCAACATCTCAGAATTGCACTAGAGGTTTTACGAAAGGAGAAACTTTATGCAAAATTCAAGAAGTGCGAATTTTGGATGGACAAAGTAGGCTTTCTTGGCCATATTGTCTCTTCTCAAGGGATCGAAGTAGACCCTGACAAGGTGGACACTGTCAGTACATGGGAAACTCCAACGAACGTCAAGAAAGTACGGAGTTTTATCGGCTTGGTTGGATACTACCGAAGATTCATAGAAGGATTTTCGAAGATTGCCATTCCTATGACTCACTTGACAAGAAACGACGTAAAATTTCAATGGACTGAACAATGCGAGCATAACTTCCAGGAACTAAAGAAGAGACTGACGGAAGCA
The DNA here is from genome assembly GCA_954870855.1 of Scutellaria minor. NCBI lineage: Eukaryota > Viridiplantae > Streptophyta > Magnoliopsida > Lamiales > Lamiaceae > Scutellaria > Scutellaria minor. Next base: position 9,498,818 of record OX940731.1, on the reverse strand, counting down.
CCAGTCTTAACCGTTCCAGATGTAACAAAGGAGTTCGTGTCTACAACGATGCATCCGAACAAGGTTTGGGATGTGTATTGAACTGATGCAGCAAGGGAAACTAGTAGCATACGCATCACGATAATTGAAGATTCACGAACAAAACTATCCAACGTACGATCTGGAGTTGGCAGCTGTTGTACATGCTCTTAAGATATGGAGATATTATCTTTATGGCGTGAAGTGTGAGATCTACACCGATCATAAGAGCCTGAAATATTTCTTCGAACAGAAGGAGCTCAATATGAGACAAAGAAGATGGCTAGAGTGGGTAAAAGATTATGATATTACGATCCACTACTATCCTAGAAAAGCAAACGTGGTGGCCGATGCCCTTAGCAGAAAAGAAAAGAGGATGGTAACGTCTATGATCACCAATCAGCACCAACTAATCGAGGAGATGTCAAGACTGAATTTAGAGATAGTCACGTCTTCGAACGACATCGAAGTTAGGATGACAACGTTATTCGTGAAACCTACCCTTCACGAATGAATTATTGAAGCTCAAATGGAGGACAACTTTCTAACGAAGATGAAAGCTCTCATGGACAATGGAAGAGCTGAAGGTTTCACTTTGGCAACGGATGTAGCTCTTATCTTCAGGAGAAGAATGTACGTGCCAAAGGATGAGAAATTGAGAGAAGAAATCCTTGAAGAAGCACATAGCACGTCGTTGTCTGCACACTTGGGAGGTACAAAGATGTACCGAAATTTGAAGAAGGATTTTTGGTGGAGGAACATGAAGGGAAGCTGAGGCCGAGATACGTAAGACCGTTCGAGATTTTAGATCGAGTCGGGGAGGTCACGTATCATCTAGCTTTACCGCCGGACTTCGCAGGAGTACACAACATTTTTCATGTATCTATGCTACGAAAGTACATCTTCGATCCGAACCATATAATCGAACAAGAAGACATAGAATTTGAGAAAGATTTGACCTATGAAGAAGTCCCGGTAGCCATCTTGGATAGAAAGAACCGATAACTAAGAAATCGGGAGATGGCTATAGTGAGGTTCAGTGGAGCCGTCATGGGAAGGAAGAGACAACTTGGGAATTAGAAGATGAAATCTTAAAGAAGTATCCCGACTTACCTTTCCTAGGTACACGTCTAATTTTGAGGATGAAATTTCTTTTAAGGGGTAAGGGATATAGCACCCCGGACCAAAAACGAAGCATAATAGTTAATTAAATATTAAACCCTTAATTGAATCATTATGTGTGTTAATCTTGACTGTTTAATTTAATTACATGCGTTTCAGATATGTGTTTAATGCATGTTTTAGATGAAAATATTTTCTAGTCGTGGAACATAGATTATTATTTTACCATTAGATATGTAATGGAAAAACAAAAGATAGAAATGAGTTAGAGGTCAATCGGAGACCCGTAGCTCAAATGGCGAACAAAAGGGCAAAATACGAAGTTTCGGAGGAACGGAAGATATTTTCGGTGAATAGTAAAATGAGATATTCTTGGTGAATAGTAACTTTTAGAAATCTATAAATAGGGGCTCTTTCGATTCAAAAATCACCGCTTTACCGAATGAGCCAAGAATCGCGAAAAACACGTCTTTCTCTCCTCCCTCCTCTCTTTTTCCTTTGTTTTCTGTATCCAGCGCCGCCGCCGTCGGTGACCGGAAAATTTGATTTTATCGGTTTCAACCGATTTTCGCACAGAATGTAGGTCTTGTCGAGATAAGTCTAGGATAGGTTTCGGATTTCAATTTCGATGTCTCGTTCTCCGGGAAATGACAAAACACCGCCAAGAAACCTTAAACCCTAGTTTATCACCCTTTGTCTCTCATCTGATTTCTCTCCCTCTCTCTCTCTCTCTTTCTCTCTCTCTCTCTCTCTTTCTCGTCGGAGCCGACATTGGAGTAGCTCCTGGAAGTATGGGGAAGACGTTGGAGGGGCGGCGTCGCCGTGGGTGGCGGCGCCGGAACTGGGCAGTGGCTGGAGAGGTTTATGTTTGTGTAATGTTGTGTGTTGAGTGTGTGCGTGTGTTGTGTGCTGTTGGGGGGCGGTGATGTGCAGCGCCGCCGTAGGTTACTGTAGACCGGTGCCGGCGAGGCCTAGGTGGTGGTGGCCGGCGGCCAAGGCTGAAAACCAGGTGTGTGTTTATAGGTGTGTGTGTTGTATGTGGGGTTTGGGGGATTTCTGGGTTTTTACTGTTCACGCTGGAGAGGTGGCTGGAGAAGGTGGCGGTCGGAGCTGGGGTGGCCGGCGAGCCAGGTGGGGACGGCGCTGGACGGCGCCGCCGCAGCTGAGGGCTGCTGCCCGTTTCAGGCACGCTGGGCGCGCTGGGCGTGCTGGGCGCGCTGGCCAGTAGGTGCCGGGTAGCGCGCGCTAGGTGTGCAACGGGAGGGGCGCTGGGCGCGCGCGTACCGGGAGACGGGTAGCGCGCGCGTGCGGCGTCGTGTTCGTGATACAAATCTCATTTTTTTTCCGTCGTACGTTATCATCGAGTCATCGGCAATGTGATGTCGTCAATCGGGAGTCGGGGGTCCCAATCAAAGTCAACCTTTTGACCAAAATTACCAAAATACCCCTTAATCTTAAAACACTCCGTTCGAGCTCGTTTTAACTCCGATTGAGCTCATGAGTTTACTGAACTAAACTTTCACTCTCGTTTCTTCAATCTCAATCTTTAGATCTTCCGTTTCATCTCATCTTTATCGAACATATCTTCTCCGATATCAGTTATATCTTTAATTATCCTTATTAAGGATCTAAGAAACACCGTAACTTGTGTAGGCTATCAGTTAGATTGAGCTTTGTGATATTGATCTTTGATACTTGCTACTCACGTGGTAACCACCGAACAAGGTGGGGGTAATTTCTAACTCTTTATCTGTTTACAGTTTTCCCTATTTTGAAGCATGATTGAGGAATACTAAATGCAGTGATTATATGCTATGATTATGTGTTCATGATATACTGTGAAAGGACTTCGGTCCACATTGCATTTTCGGAGGGTCTTATGGATAGTAAAAAAAGTTGTCTCTTACTCCCCTCTACTACCTGGAAGGTTTGGCGGTCTTGTAAATGCGCCAGCGGTATTTAAGACCGTTTTGTAGGATAAGATGGGAAACTCCCACACCTAATGGATGAGTTACAAGATACGTGCCTTGCATTTTAAGTGCTGTGACAACGTGATTGAATGTTACATATTTTCAGAGTTATATATCTGTCGACTGCTATAAGATGTGGATTTTATCCCCACGAGTGTATTCTACGCACTCACCCCTTATTTTGTACTCACACTACAGGAATTGACGAACATGATAAACCTTAGAGAGAGAGGAACGATGCCCTATCCGGACATGTGTATTTAAGTCTGTTGTCTCACAACATTTAAACAATGGTTTTATAATTCACGTTTTGTAACAAATAATCTTGTATATGTTTTGGATGATGGATCCTGATGTTGTATTTCCGCTGTGAATGTTATGTTAATTGGTTGAATTCGATTGTTGATATGTGAATGATTCTGATCGTCTCCTACCTCATTATTCTGATAACTATCTCCTACCTCCTTCTTCTGTATATGTGTTCGTCTCCTACCTCATTCTTCTGATAACTGTCTCCTACCTCCTTCTTCTGTATATGTGTTCGTCTTTTACCTCATTCTTTTATGTTTGTCTCTTACCTCCTTCTATTTATATCATGCACGTCTCTTTCCCCTTTCTTTCTTCACGCCCAAAAGGAAAACTCTGATAAATCTTAAGAACGAAAATGGGGCATGACAATATCAACGGTATTACATATGAATCGTTAAGGTATTACACTAATACGTTAAAGATATCTCATAATTACTTATATAAATACATACATTTAAAGGTACTGAATACATAATTAAAGGTATTTCTAATTTAACTGTAATGTATTACATAATTAACTTAAAGGTATTTTCATAGTTTGATAATTTATAACATAATATTAATTAAACATGTTAATAGTATTCTAGAATCACAATTTTAGAAATCATATAAATTACACATATTCCTTTCAGGTATTTCATGAGTTACTTATTAGTATTACACATATTCCTACATACAGTATTACATATATTACTTTCAAGTATTCTATAAGTACCATATATGTATTACACACAGCCCTTTCAGGTATTACATAAGTTCTTATAGGTACTATAAATATTCCTTTCAAGTGTTACATATATACATTACAAGTATTACACATATTCCTCTCATGTATTACATAAGTTACTTATAGGTATTACACATATTCCTACATATAGGTATTACATATATTACTTTGAGACCCCACCCAAAAATACCATATATCCTTTATTATGGGACAAAAATACCATCAAATAAAGGAAAGTGACAAAAATACCATCATATATAAGAAATGGACAAAAATACCACTAATTTTGGTCCAAGTTAAAAAAGTTCAATTAATGTTGAATTTTAGTTAAATTGAGGGAAACATTAATAAGCAACTAAACATTTATTTAAAAAGCAACTTCGTTTAACATTTGTTCAACTAAACAATTTCTTTGAGCATTTGTTAAACAATTTCTACAATTTCGTTTAAACAATTTCGTTTAACATTTGTTAAACTAAAAAAATTCGTTTAAACTAATTTTAGTTTAACAAATTCTCGTTTAAACAATTTCGTTTAACATTTGTTAAACTAAAAATTGTTTAATAAGGGCATTTGTTAAACGAAATTTTAATAATTCGTTTAACAATGCTAATGTGGTAAATTTTAAATATTCGTTTAACAGTGCTTATTTAATAATTCGTTTAACAATGCAATTTAATAATTTGTGAAACAATGCTTATTAATTTTTTTTTAATAATTCCATTTTATTCATGCACTTAGTGATGCCCAAACGGTTCGGAAAACCGAAACCGGGCCGGTTCGAGGTTTTGGTTCCAAACTGGAATCGGGAACCGCCGAGAACCGATTCAGTTTCGGTTCTCAATTTGACAAACCGGCAAACCGGCGGTTCCAACATCCGGTTAAACCGCCGGTTTTTGTATAAAATTGGGTCAGTACCGTGGTACTGAATATGGGTACCGCGGTACTGAGATTTTTTTTTGTATAAAATTGGGTCAGTACCGCGGTACTGGATATGGATACCGCGGTACTGAGACGCAAAATTCAGTGCTTTGGTTCTCTGCATCTTAGTACCGCGGTACTGACCCAATTTTCTTCAATTTTCTTCGAACCGTCGGTTCGAACCGGCAGTTTGGAACCTAGACCGGAATCGCTGATCACACGATTCGATTTCGGTTCCACCAATCCGTTCGGCGGTTCGAACCGAAATCGGCGAACCATTTGGGCATCACGATGCACTTATTAAATTTTCATTTAACAAATGCACTTATTCATTTTAAAGAAAATCTTCGTATAAACTATAATACCTATACAACTAATATAAGTATAATTCAAAATTATTAAATTAATTATTATTAATAAAAACATTTAAAATCATAAATCCTTAAAAGAATTTTTTTAAAAATAAATTGAAAAAAATCTTCATATAAACGATAATAAGTATACAACTAATATTAGTATAATTCAAAATTATTAAATGAATTATAATAAAAAAAATTAAAATCATAAATCCTTAAAAAAATATTTTAATTTTGGCCATTCAAAAAACAAATTGAAGAAAATCTTCATATAAACTATAATAACTATACAACTAATATAAGTATAGTTCAAAATTATTAAATTAATTATTATTAATAAAAACATTTAAAATCATAAATCCTTAAAAAAAATTCAAATTTTGGTCATTCAGAAAACAAATTTCAGAAAATCTTCATATAAACTATAATAAGTATACAACTAATATAAGTATAATTCAAAATTGTTAAATTAATTATTATTAATAAAAACATTTAAAATCATAAATCCTTAAACAAAAAAATTAAATTTTCTAGATATATAAAAATTGGTAAAAGTATTTTTACATGCGAGGACTTGCGTGGCCCCACCCAATTGTTGACTTCAACATAAAATAGTGGCATTTTTGTCTCATTTCTTATTTAAGGTGGTATTTTTGTCTCTTTCTTTTATTTAATGGTATTTTTGTCCAATAATAAAGAGGTGATGGTATTTTCATCCATTTCCTCTATTCTATTGGTTTTAGGTAATCCATAAGTACCATATAGGTATTACATATATATCTTTCAGGTATTACACAAGTTCCTTATAGGTACTACACATATTCTTTTTAGGTGTTACATATGTACATTATAGGTACTATACATATTGCTTTCAGGTATTACATAAATACCCTATAGGTACTACATATATCCTTTTCAGGTATTGTAGATCTTTAGAAATCTAAAAATATGTATATGATCAAAATGTTTAAACAATAATAACTTAATAGAATTCTGGAATTACAATGTTAGGATTAAATTAAAATAATCTAACATTAGGTGTTTTTGAACCAAACTCCTTTGTTGTTGTTGAATTTGAACTAATTTCTTAAGTCTTCTTGTTCCTTTCAAAATGACCTTTAATCCTTTGTTGTCGTCCTTTTGTAATTGAACTGGCTGGATCAAGGACAACATTTGATTGATTTGATATTTCAGATTGATGTGTAGACAATGTCGGAGATATCAATTCATTTATTACAAGAACTTTCCTTTTATAACTTTGTTCGACAATCCTTCTTGCTTCATCAATCCCTTGACATTTCAACACAAGGTTGTAATATTTTCTTGCCATATCGTGTGGCCAAGGAATACTATCACCAACCTTTTCAGTTGTTATGGTCAAACTTTTAAATCTGTCTCAAGCTTCTGATTTAGCAAGTTTTGTCCATCTTTTTTGCACATAAGTATCAGGTATGCTCTGTTCAGAGTTGATATGCAGTACTCTCAAACAATGGTAGCATAACACATCATATTCCTCAAATTTCTTGCAAGTACATGTTATAAACTTCATCCCACAATCAAATATGACTCGATGCAGAGTACTATTGCCGTTATAGGATGAAGTGTACCATTTTCAAACATGATAAGTGTAGAAGTATTTGAAATGCACTTGACGAATTCATCTTCAAAATCTTTGAAAACAGGTAAAGTGTAAACACTTGAAGCATGTTTTAACAAACCCATCACTGGTAGGTTAGATTCAGGGTTTGATCTTGAAGATTGGAATTCATCATGCTGCTCCTTGAGTCTCTAACATTTAATTATCTCCTTGAAAATCTTGTAAAAATCAGTCAAACTTGTTGTTTTTTTGACATGAAACCTAATGGCGTTGTTGTGCTTTCACTTCTTTGAGATGATAGCATTTCAACCGAGAAGAAATCCTTGTTTAAAGGTGTACAATATTTTTCTTTCAAGCCATACAATCTAATAAACCAAGAATGATTCTCCAAACCATATTGTGATATCATTGTTTTCCAACAAATTGCAAACTCATCAACACGTCCTGATAAACATTTATTGAATAATGCTTTAAATGAGTTATCTGATTTCATCTCTGTAAATCTACTTACTGCATTTTGTTGAAGATGCCACAGACAAAGCCTATGCCTTGTTTGAGGAAAGACCTGCATATAGTTTGTAACATCCTGGACCCAAACTTACACGTCATTGGGCATTCATTTCATACATTATATGCATATCTTATTATTTATATGATTTTACATAATTGGTGTTGAAAAAACCCTATCATAATTGGTTGAGACTCCAATGATGTTTGAGTGCATGATAAAAATTATTTGATTAATGATAGTATGATTTTTTTAAAGAAAATAGATCTAATGTTAATTTGTATATGTATATATATGATATATTATGTACAAGTGTGTATATATATAATAAACACAAGTTTGATTAGTATTATATTATTTATATATACTAGTATATGACCCGTGCGTTGCACGGACAAATAAATTTCATATTTTTATAAAAGAATAAGTACATTTTTGTATTAAAAATATATAAATAATAAAATTTATATCATGAATATTATACGTATAACTGACATAATATAAAAACATATTAACTAAAAATGTTATTGGAGTTTAATAAAAAATGTTCATGTTTCGTAGCAAGTATATAAACTGCAAATTCTGAAAAACTTCTTTATACACAACATTAGTTGTTGAGCTCATTCCTACACCATTATCATCGCAAATTAGGATCTTCAACCCCTCTCGATTTGTGACTCTGGAAACTGCAACGTAAAGTTGACCGTGACAAAAAATCGGTTTCTTTAAAAAGAGACCTACATGCGATAAAGATTGACCTTGACTTTTGTTAATAGTCATGGCATATGAGACAATCAAAGGGAACTGTCTACATTGAAACCTGAAGGGCAATCTCTTATCGGAAGGAACTAATGACATTCTGGGAATCAAAACCTTGTCATCATAATTATTTCCTAATATAAACTTCACTTCGATCACATGATCAGCAAGCCTCGTAACAATCAATCTGGTTCCATTGCATAATCCCATAGAATGGTCTATATTCCTCAATAACATCACTGGAGTGCCTACTTTCAAATTCAACTCATGATTCGTCACACCAGAACATTTGATTCCATTTAAGAATTCTGGTGTGTGAACTTCTTCCAAAATATCAACGTTAGAATCCGACTTGCATGCTGTATCAGAACTTAGGTAGGTCCTAACTTCACCATCACTGATAGAAGTCATATAATCATTGATTTTCTCCACCACATCAAGTGTTGGAGCCAATATAGCTCTATCATGCAGATAAGTCGAATCATTCGAAGCACTAACGAATTGAGGATATGTACTTTGAAAGATTGTAGCAATAGGATCACCAGAGTTTTCAGCAAGATGTCATCTGGGATATCAATATTGTCTATACCATAATTGTCAATTCCAATTTTGCCATCTCCTATATCAGCAATCCACTCTGAAAACATCTTCAATCTTGCACGTTCATCATCAGACACAACAGAACTCTGAAGTCTCATATTCTTTGTAAGTCTCAATATCTTGCAGTGTCTCCAAAGATAAGACGAATTGATTGCTGAATTTACTATATGTTGCCTTGTTCCTTTCGGAATAACAGGTAGTATTTATCGAAAATCTCCTCCCAAACCAATTGTCTTTCCACCAAAAGGCCTATCATAGCTTTCGGGATTGGTGAACCTTAGGATATCACACATGCTTCTATCAAGTGCTTCAAAGCAATGTTTAAGCGTCATCAGAGCTTCATCCCATATGATTAACTTACACCTTACCAGAAGTTCAACTAGTGGACTTCCTTGCTTGATGTTGCAAGTCGAATCCTCAGTCAGATTAATTGGTATCGCAAACCTAGAGTGGGCGGTTCTTCCACCTGGAAGAAGAAGAGAAGCTATACCGCTAGAAGCAACATTCAACACGATATCTCTTTTTGATCTAATGGCTACCGAAAGTGTTTTCCAGATAAATGTCTTTCCTGTATCTCCGTAACCATAAACAAAAAAAGTCCTCCCTGATTTGACTCCACAGCACTCATTATTGTTTGATAAATCTGATGTTGTTCATCATTCAAATTATGCAGCATCATATTATGTTCCACGACCAATGCTTCAAAATCATATTGGAGCTCATCATTGATCAATTTGTTTTGATAATTTGAGGAACAATCAACATCTGGAATGGGCATTGAATCAAAAATTTTCAAGCTTTTTCCACGATATCTCAATAACTTATCGAGCTCCAACAACGTAAGATTTGTTGTCTCATCATCAGTCAATATCAAATCTGCAATATAGCACTCAAATATTAATTAATAAAAAACATATATTCTACATATCTAAATCAAGTAAAATAAAAAACACTTTTATTTTGTAAATAAAAAAACAATTGTTAAATTATATTAAAATATAACACATAACATCACCTTGATTTCGAAGCAATGCCCTATGTTTATGCAGTATGTCATCTGATAGATATTTCCAACAGCTTTCCCAAATAATTTCTGGATGACTCATAGAATCAGACGACAACAGTGTTACAAATAATACTCGCAAGGATTGTGAAGATGCCCAAAAACTTGCATCAATGATTCCATCGATATATTCTTTGTCGTCTTCCAACAATCCTAATGAATAACATGCATCTCGGTATGATGCATGATGTTGCCCATTCACCTTTTTCAAATCATCATAACACGTCGCCCATCTTACTATGTTAAGAAGACACCTGAGGTAGTAAGAATCCCCACATCCAGGAGGGACGTAATGAATTCTTCCTAATGAAAATTGTCTTTACCTCGGAACCCACTCTCTAGTGGCTTGTTTCCATACGAACTTCTGTGGGAATTCAGAGTAAGTAAGACTTCTTGCTTCTGGATACTTCTTGTTAGCCTCAAACCATGCTAAAAACATACTATGATTTACAGATTCACGACTAAGAACATTTTCCAACGAATCATTATCAGCAAAAATTATGTTCTGTTCATCAGGAAGATGAAAGCTCAATCTCTCAATGGGAGGTATCTGTACTGTATTTCAAATCCATATGTCCTCCAAGCCGCTTCACATGGTGAGATGTACCGACAATCATAGTACATTTTTATCTCGTCAACTTCTGCATGTTTATTTTGATCACCCACACTCCGGTAGAATGTCGTTGTCACACGATCATGTCCTTTGTTCACATATTTGAATAAATACTTGATAGAACGTGATTGGTTGTACCATTCAATATTCAAGTGAGCACCATACTTAATCAACAGGTAACGATTGTGTGGAACAACATGTCTATTATCCAAATACACACCTTTCTTTATCACTGTTCTACCATCATCTCTTCTTCTATATACCGGATATCTAGCCTCATCAATGGATGTACAATCAACAAACCTTTTAGGGAAATGCTTGGTACATCGTCCTTCCAACATGCACGGTGAATTCTTCATTGCATTACCGCATGGTCCATGAATCATATAATCAGACACTGCTGAATAGTATACGGGATCCGACTTCTCATCTGGAATCTCAGAAGAAATTATTCTATCGATGTCATTTGGTGTAGGGTATTTATCTTCCTTGGATAAAAAGAGAAGAATGTGAGCATGCGGTAGACCTCATTTTTGGAATTCAACAGTATATACAACTGCAACATGAGTATTGAGACAAAAAGTTAAAACATGCAATTTATAATAATATAGTGAGGTATCACTAAAATACGAATTGATCAAAAAGTTAATGAATTTTAACCTGCTATGACATTTCCAAATAAGTTATTATGTCGAAGATCCTTAATCAAAACATGTAATTTTATTTGAAAAACTCGGGATACAATATCCGAACGATCTTCTGGCCTCAAATTTCTACTTCCCACAAATCGAGCAATCTCTGGCCATTTTGGATTACAGGTAAATGTTATGAAAAGGTCGGGATAGCCTGCCCATCTACAGATAGCCATAGCATCTTGATAGTTTTGAATCATGTTACGTGGCCCACCGGTAAAAGAAGAAGGTAGGATTACTCTCTTTCCTTGAGTACGTGGATCTGTTTCACCTTGTAAAAGTGCATCATTAAGACCTTTGTACATCTCACAGCGCAACCGTTTCTGATGAGTCCTTATATACATCAGTCTGGATGACTCAATCATTGTATACGCATCCACGACAAACTGCTGAAACAATCTTCGACTGTATAAAATTGTAGAAATCTCGGTTATCCTCTCATGCAAACGGTAAGCAAAAAACTCTCTTATGCTTACTCTCTTCCTCCCTTCGCGATTTGATCCCCTCAACTCAGAAAATTGTATATCTTCTCTATATCCATCTTCACCATATGGAAACAACAGAGGATATTGCAGTCCAAGATATGATGGGTTTAATTCATTTATCCTCTTTAGTTGACCGGATTGTGTCTCCACGATGATATCCCTATCACCCATCGATTGGTCGAAATCACCAACAATCAATGTTGCTACTTCTGAAACGGTTGGCAAATTGTACATCCTTGCATCTTTACCCCTTCTTCCAATCAATCGTAATCTAACTTCAGATAGACCTTCATTGTTTATCTTATCAGCAACCATTCTAAAAGATCTCACAAGAACGTTGTTTTGATCCAATATATTTTTCAATTAAAAAACAATCTCTGTATGAAGGTTATTTGTTTCACTGTCTTGCCTATAAAATTTGTAAATGATATGTCATCAATTTGTTGGAAAAATATAAGTCTAGTAGGTTTTATTAAAGAAAAAAATAAAAATTGATATTGATTATAAATTCTCACCTTACTGATCTTAGTCTATTTGCAACTTCATTGTCAGTGTCATAAATATACAACTGAGCAAACTTCCAATTAAATGATAATTTTGACCATTTAATTGAAAAATCGGTGGAGATCTTGATTTATTCAAGTCAGAATTAATCTTGCCTCCCATAGATGTAAAACAAAACATACTATTATATGACCTAATATTTTCCAAGAAATGTTTGCTCTTAGGACTATCTAAAAACATCAAGTCATGTAAAACCGTGGGCGGCATCTTCAATACGGGCAATTGAATCTTTCCTTGAATGCAACATCCAGAATATTTTGGATTTGTCTGATTTTTATCTGAGCGCACTCTCTCTTCATACCAAAACAAAGAATCACAATACTGACAATGGTACATTGGATCACCATTGTCCAAATACCCTGTATGATATAATAAATTGTTATAATCGATGCTTACACTAAAATAATATACATTAAATAATTTGAAATTCTTAACTTTTACATACCAATGTTATTAACTTCAATCGGCCTAAAGACTCTATCACAATCTACATAAGAAATAAAATTTATTATTTATAGAAGAGAGATACAATGAATTATAATATATATCAACTTTATAAATGCAATTCGGCTTAGTTATTAAAAAAAGATAATTTCATACCATTTGTTGAATTGACATCATGATACAGTATCGCATTTCCACTCAACTCACCAACATCATCAACGGTAGTATTAATGTCAAACAGAATGGATGACTGAGAGCTACTTCCGTGATTACCAGAAAGAATTGGATAATGAGCAATAGACGTTGAACCAACTGTATACAATTCAAATCAAAAATTAATTGCATTAAAAATGCAAAATACTTCTAATAAAAATTGTTTGAAAAAAGAAAAAAAATAACATTACCATTACTAATGTCCGTTAGGGGAGCTCGAGAGAATGGGTATGATATAATGCTCAAATCAACATCTTTTTGATTGTTCAAATTTTTAACAAATTTCGTTGGAGCTATAGCAGAAGGAACTATTGATAATAATATCTAATTAGTATATATAAACAACATAATATACAATGATAAAGGAGAAAAAAAAACATTCATTATGATAAACATTAGATAATTTAATGTATATATTTATTATTATGAATGTAATATGATAAACATTCTGATAAAAGTAAATAAAATTGATACACGGCCAAGTGCATAAAACAAAACTTATAAACATTCTGATAATAAAGGTAATAAATAACAACACTATCCCTACAAACTCAATAATTTTAATTGAAAAAATACAATTAATTGGAATGCACAAAATGATTGATATATAGAAAAAACATTTCAATCTAATAATATAATACCCCAAAAGAGAGAAGAAAAAAAAACAGAAGGAAAATCTTATTGGGCTGTTTTGCCTTATAAGTAGGAAGCATGTAGGTAAAAGTAACCTGGTCCATTTATTTAGGTCTCCTATACCTTTCGCATAATTTATATGTCAATTTATTTATTTAGTTATTTTTTAATAGTATTTGACATTAAAGAACTAATTAAACTATTAAAGAACTAAGGTCGGCCAAATTTTCTATTTTCATTACATTATATTTCTTTTTTGTTTTTCATGTTTCTTTAGGAGAAGGGGTCCAATTGTTGACAATTTGGCACCCTATAAATATGTCACAATCACTACACAGCAGCATAAATACAATCCCAAACCACATGAAATGCAAATCCTCGAACAACAACTATCTCATTTCCAACATAAATCAACATTATTTTCTGATCACTTCTTTCACTTGACTATTTTCCCTTTTCCTTCTTTTAGTTTCTCTTGTAATTGTCGACATGCAGAAAATGGATAGCATAACTTATAAACATTTTGATAAATTAGGTATAAAAATGTAGGACCTAATTTAATGTAGCATATTAAATACCTCAACTTATACATATTGAACAACAATATACAACAGTCCAGCAACATAAATTAATTTATTCTAATCAATCATATACAAAAATCATAAACTTAATTAATCTATAAATTCCGTAAACACTTACCTTCAGTGTTTGTGTTTTCTTGACTTCGCTTGTTTCCTATAACAATTTTTCCAGATAACTTTCTCATTCCGATTCTTCACTGAATCAGCTTCAAAAATCCTTACTGATCTATCAGTGACGTGTTTATGAGCTATCACAATATGTGTTTTCAAACCATTAGATCAAAAAGTAATAAAGATATATAATGAAATTACATATAGAAATGAAGAGCGTGTATTCTTTATTATATAGGTTTATAATATGAGCTCAAAACGTAATACATAAATGCGTAGATTTGTAGAAATGTATTATTATAAGATAATATTTTATCATGTATATATATAGTATCTAAATATCCATATTACATATTTGAGATCTTAAATATTTCTTATAGATGGTATTAAAATCATGCATTATTGGAGAAAAAATAAAATAGATATTTATAGATTATATAGTATAGTTACTGTATGATGCCGGAAAGATAGTTCCTGTTAATTGAGGATTAGACCAATATATAAACTCATTTTGAGTTTTATTATGTATTGTTGATATATATATATAGTATATTATATATTGCATATGATACAATATATAATTTCTTTAAAAAAACATATTAAATACAAAAGTGTGACCAACTTACATTAAATTCATATTCTCAAAATATTGGAATATGAACCGTAAATGATAAGATATTTTTTTAAACTCATATCTGACACACATAGATTTAATCGCGATGGCCAAGTTTTAATAAATAAATATAATATATGTGTGTCTATTTATATAGTATTTAATAAGATTAATAGTTTGAACAAATCATGTAATCTCAAAATGATTTATAAATAAAAAAAACCCAATATTTAAACGTATTTTCAAATTATTAGAGATCTACTGTGGGTAAAAATCAAATTTTCAAATTTATTTTTATTTTTATTTTTTTTATGCATAATACATAATCATCATAATGAGATTCGATTTTTGTGGGTGTATTCTTTAAGATATTTCTCAAATTGGAGATAATATTTGATTGAAATATAATATTTATATAATGATCATATTATTTAATGGATCGATTTTTTATACAAATTAAGAGGTTAATTAATATTTTTTAATAAATTAATTGCTTAATATGCAGAGAGAGACTATATACAATTTTATACTATATACTAAATAGTTCATAATTAGCACCAAAAAAAACAGTTGTACTTGGTAATATAACTTACTAAAATATCCAAATTGAATTTTTAATTTTACTTCATATGATGTGATTTGCATATATATATATATATATATATATATTACTTCATCTCTTATAATAGGATCTATCATTCATACCATATATATTCATATACAAAATCAATATTTATGGAAATTTTCAAAAAAATCAATTAATATGACCAAAAAATAAAAAAATTACGACATTATGGTAATATGATTGATTATTGTAATTAATTCAGGAAATATTTAATACAATCACTAAATTAAAGAACTCGATAAATTAAACGTAATAATTGTTCTTTATTTATTCAATAAATAAAATCCAAATAAATCAAATTATCATCCAGAAATAGTGGTACTAAACAAAACAAAAAACAAACCATCAAACAATAGAATCCAAACAATGCAAATCATAACCAAAACAAATAACTCTCAAAATCTCAGTCATTGTCACGTTCTATCTTGATGATCGCTTTTGCCTTCTTATTAGTTGTTGAAGAGAATGCATCCACAAGTTTACGCTTAATATGCACATCATCTTTGTCTTTATCATTATCATCATACTTCAAAAGTAGCTTTTCATCATCTTTGTCTTTATCATTATCATCATACTTCAAAAGTAGCTTTTCAGGAGGGGAAACCTCATCACCAGATTCTACCATCTAAAAAAATTTGAAAAATAATCAAAATAAATAAACTCAAAACAAATAATACTTAATTTTGAAAAAAAAATGCATACCTTTTCAACATCAAATTCAACTTGCTTCAACTTTGAAAATAGATCGGACTCCTTCATTAAAATTTTTTAATAGTTAATAACAAAAAAATGATGAAATTATTAAGTTAAAAAAATTAACACATGTTGAAATAAAAGTAGAAGGACGAACTTACTTGACTTTCATTGTAAGAGACGCATCAAAACGTGCAGTAATCTCAGGGTTTGTAGTCAATTTTGTAACAGAAAATGAACCCCTATAATTAATGGGTTGATCACGCTTTACTAAAACCTTAAATAGAATACGTCTATCAATCAAAGCTTCAACTTCAATTGGCACGTTGCTTCCATAAATAACCTGAAAATAACATAAACAAAAATTATACATATATAATATTATATCATTTATTTATTAGAATAACAAATAAAATAAATTAGACATTAAAATATATACCTCCATCTCACGTGCAGTTTTGCCAATTAGTTCAACACACTCATTATTCCACAAGTTAAATATAGCATTTCCAGTTCCATCAATAACTCGGAGATCAATCTTGAACCTTTTCAATAAGTGAATCAAGATGTATTATACATAAAAAAAATTAATACATAATGCATCAAATAATTATATCAGACAAACTATGTGAGTGTGAATGCTGGAAAATATTCAAAGTAAAGGAAGACATGTATTCAAAGTGTGAAATGTTAGTTTGAGTTTAGATTCAAAATGAATATCAGTTGCTGTTAATGTCTGTAATGATCTATATTTTCTGTATTTCCAATTTAAGCTTTAAAGAGTCAGTACTATTCTGAATGGTGCAAACCAAACTTCTGCATCATACTCAATAGTGAGCATGAAAATAAATGTATTTTGAACGTCTATTTACTATCAAAATGTTTGCAATGGTCCTATTATATTCTACAGATGAGTTTCATGTTCTCTCATGCAGCTCGGTGTTGATACCATTCCAGTGCTTGTTGGACCTGTTACATACTTGTTGCTCTCTTGATTTCCGAACAAAAGTCAACTATTCGAGTTTTGTACTTTTAAGAGATCATGTTTTACCATAATATAGGCATAAGTAAAGATAAATTGTAAATGGCCTAGTTGAGCAATACAGAGAAAAGAGAAGTAAAAAAGAAAAGGTAACCGAGAACATAAATCAAAGATTCACATACCTATATATTCCATCATTACGTATCTCACCACACTTAAAACAAAAATATGAATCTCTTTCAACCGATAATTTTTTTGAGCACTTCCTACAACCAAGATACCAACTTGTCAAGTTGTCTACTTCAGCAATTTTGCAGAACACCCAATATCTTCCCGGCTGAAAAAAATAAATTATATTACAATATAGAAATAAAGAATGTTTATCTAAATTAAAAACAAAATCATATAAAATTACAATTTTAGGTACCTCACATCCATCATCAATAAGTTGTCCCAAATTCTTCACTAAACCATTTCCTTCCTCCAACTCATCAGATATTGAACATCCATAAATCTCACTTACTGTCACGCCCCGAAACTTAACCATAGATTATTATAAAAGATTAATAAATTTAGGAAAAACATTTTTAAAATTATCAGAGTATCTCCGACAGGCGTGCAGGAAAGAAGAAAAGAAAAGGGAAAAACGAAGATGATATATATATAAAACTATAAAAGTTACAGACTTTTAGCAGCGGATTGCAAGTACACATGTTTAAACAAAAGAGAAACGTAAGAGTATGTTGTTCCAAAATAGTTTAACGAAACATCATTACAAAATATCTTAAATAGACAGGGCACATCTCTCCCTTCAACTCCTCCCATTAAAGTCATCACCTGTATCGAACACATAAGTGGGGTGAGTGCATATAAATACACCCCGTGGAGATAAAATCGTATAATTAAGTTCATAAATTAATTAACAAATAAGTTAAACAATCACAAATTAAAAACAACAGTTAACTACAACACACACATGAATACACAACAGGCAATTCGGTACATTAACGGACGACCCAGTCCAGAGATGCGGGTACAGCCCGTCTCGTTCTCTCAATATAGGATTTTATCCCATCGGTACCTTTATGGACGACCCAGTCCTTACATTATATCGGTACCTTAAGGGACGACCCAGTCCATACATAACATATTAAAATTACCCAACAAGCTCATATGATCACAGCAATTAACCACGACATATAATTCACAAGGCATTTCATCTGAAGGTCATATTATCATCATGCGTTCGTATAACATAACAAATACGATTCATTTCACAACACGTAGACAAAGCACATATAACAGACATGTATAACAATCAATAGCGTGCTGATATCATCAATCACATTTCATGCTCATAATATCAAATCGCATATCATATAACGTTCATCATCATATCATAGTTTATCGAAAACCCTAGCATGCGACTATACAGGATAAACTTAAAGTTAAATGTTAATTCAGAAATTACCCCCACCTCAGCCTGGGCGGTGCGATTATCACGTTCTTTTCCTTTTAGTTTTGAGATGTGTTCGGAGTGTTTGGGCCTACAAATATACAATGTAAATTATTAAGTTATTTAGATTAACTAAGCATTTATAATTAAATGCTCGGAAGAAACAACAAATTGAAAACAGAACATAACCCGACCCTACTAGGTCAAGAAGTATAGAGGATTCAAAAAGGAAGCTTTAGAGATGAGAACGAGTTAAAACGAGCGAGAAACGAAGCTAAACGAAGCAATTTAGGGTTTGGAGGGTTTGAGGGGTAAAACCGTAATTACAGATAAAGTTTGGGGTCGAAACGAAGTTTCAGGAATCTAGGAGGGGTCGAACTGCAATTTCAGAAAGTATTGGGGGTGAAAATCCAAGTCTTGAGAAGTTTTGGGGTGGAAATATAATTTCCAAAACTTTGAGGACCAAAATGCACAAAATAAAAGATGGAGGACCAAAGTGAGAATAAGCACAAAATGAAGAAATTGCAAAGAGGTCCCTGGAGATTGTCTATTTCCCAAAATCCACCCCAACCAAAACACCCACTGCCCCTCCACCAAAACCGTCGTTGCCAGCCACCGCCGGCGACTCCGTGTCGCCGACCACCACCCAAGACCACCACCACCCTCCGGCGCACCGAGTGCCGGTCCCTCCGACCACGGCGGTGCCTGAAACGCCGCCCCAAAACTGTCCAAACACAGCCCCTACGCATGCATATACACACTTTTCCGGCGGCCATTGCCGGCTCCACATGCACACACCGCCGGTGCTTCTTACGCCGGCTATCCACCCACACGGCGGCGCTGCATGCGCCGCCTCCGACCATCCTTTCCGGTGACATCGAGCAAGGGAGGCAGAGAGAAGAGATCGAAGAGAGAGAGAGGGAGAGGTTAGAGAGAGAAAGAGATTCTGCAGAAACTTTGACCGGCCGTTGCCGGAAATCGGCCGGTCCGATCAACAATCCGAGCCCGGAATCGAGACGGGCTCGGCGAGAACTTCAGTTTAGACTCAAGATTCACCCCGATCGGTGGCCGGATGGCCGAGAACGAAGAGAGAGAAAAATATGGGTTTCTAGAGAGAGAAACAGAACTTCTCCGGCGATTTGCCGGCGAACGCGGCGGCGGATGACAATTCCGAGCCCGGGGTTGGAACGGGCTCGTCGAGAGCTTCAAGATAGTGTAGGATTTGATATATTTCGGTCGGAAAGAAAATCCGGCGACGGTGGTCGCCGGCGGCGGCGACGGCGGCGCTCCGGCCGGCCGGCCGCCGGAGAGGATGAGAGAAGGAGGAGAGTTTTATCACATATATTACCGTAGGTTAATTTTAGTGTATAGTTTTCACTTAGGCTAAAACACATTATATACCTTAGGTTAATTATATAATTAAACATATTATAATCTTAAACTTTATATTAAATTTTCTTATGATATTAATTAATTTGGGATATCAAACGAACTCCGATTTGATCCATTCTTTTTGCGTTTTGTTCAATTTTTCGTTCTCGTTCATCTCGTCCCACTTATGAATTATTTTATCGACTTTGTATTTTTACGAAACAAATCTCACAAACGTTAAACTTAAATTAAAGCATACTTATAATTAATTTTCTGAAACGCACATAAAATAAATCAAATAATTAGGGGTTTAAGTATTTAGTTATCAAATTATGCATCGATAAATCCTAGTCGTCACACTTACAGACCCGATACATTTAGGTTGATCATATATGACATTTAACCTAAAAAAATTATTAAATAAATTAGCGGGAAAAACATATCGCACGATATATGAAAATATTTAATTAATTTTACCTCGTTCGAAAATCAGTGACAACTTCATTGTCTCCATTAACAATCACTTTTGTAGCATGGTATGTGTTGGAAGCATAAATGGTTTCTATAAAAAGAAATTACATGTAAATAAAAAAAAATTATTTCAAAATAAATATTGAATGTGGACATAATAAAAGTTCAATCAGAATCATACTGTCGAATTTGCATGAACGACACATCTGAATCATGACAATCACAGGTTCCTTAGTATGCTTATTCAAATATGGAATCAAATATTCAGCATATTCTTCCCACAATGTGCATTTCAGCCTTTGTTTCCTATATCAAGAAATTCACAATTTAATAAATAATTTAATGAGAAAAACAATCATTATAATTTAAAAAACCGTTCAAATATGTACATATTCTATATCTTCCAAAACAATTTCAATCATCTTCTTGGGACCATTGGTCAAATCCTTTATTATCGGTGCATCCATTCCTGCTATCCATCCAATCACATCTAAGAAAATAAATTACAATACATGTTAGATTAGTGTGAAAAATACGAATAACAAAATGAATAAATTATTTGTTTGTTAAATGTGTATCACCATAGAGTCTATATTCATCAGTATATATTTCTGAAAATATATCTTGAAATCCTCTGAAAGAAAAAATGCTATTTGGAAATTTCGGATCAGTTATCCTTTTCACAACAGTTTTTCCATAAAAGTTAAATTTGTACTTGAAATCCGTTGTGCGATATTTCAAAGAGTTTTCAGCAACAATGAAATCAGAGATTATATATAAATCTCCCTCATTCAGTAGAGGTTTGTAACGATCCAAGTATGGTTTACGAATTGAACCATGTATCGTAGAACCCTGAAAAAAACATTATTACAAAATTTTTAAATATAATAGAAAATAAATCATACATCAAGATATATAATCAAATAAAGTTTTGCGCATTACCTCTTTGTCCTTGAAAACACACTCATAACTGTATATAACTCTATTATTTCCATAAGCAGGTATATCATAAGCTCTCACCAAACGAAGTTTCAAAGCCCATAATGTCTTCGAGGGATTGATGTCATTAACCACATTGAATACGGGAGCCATGATAATTTTTCAAAATCTTTTGCTACTGTACATGAGTTTTGGATGAGTACGTATTGAAGATTCCTAAAATAATACCTATTTATAATATATGAAAAAACTAATCTTGTCAATGATCTTTGCAATTTTAGGAACCATGAAATATATTTTAAAAAATGAATTGATATTTATGCCATATATAATATTCTTTTAATCAATTATTCCAAAATAAATTCAAATATCTCAGCTTCATTGAGCAACCAATCAAACTTAATTAATATATTGAAATGGAAAAAAAAATGACGAATAAATTTAATTAGGGTAAGTTTATTGAGGTGTAATTTGGTTTAATGTAATCCATAGATACGACCAGGATTTGATGGGTCCGAATAAACAAATAAATTTATTCTAAAGTTATAAAATTTACACTAAACCGAATATATTTGTTGACATACTGTTATGATAAATAATTGTCTTTAACTCTCATTTGTCAAGGAAATAAAATATTTGGATTCTGATTGCTAAATTGTACTTAAATCTTCGATTCATCAAGGTAAGAAATCTCTTGATTTATAGAAAGAAAATCGAATTTGAAGAATTTTTCTTCATATAAATTCAAATCAATAGTTTTCATGGAACACTTTCCATATTCCAATGTAATTTAATTTAAGAACCAAAAGAGAGAGAATATTTAGCATGAACCATAACTTTCGTCCTTTTTTATTTTCTCATTATCAAAACAATGCGATTTCATTACTTTTGTAAATATAAATATACAAAAAAATGTTTCATTGTGAATTAATTAATTTTACGAAATTGAAATTACCAAATATTTAACATATCAAATATGTTATTTTTTTTGCTGCTCAAATTGATCCATACAAAATTGATTTATATATATAGATATGTATTATATTAGAAGTTGTTTACAAAGAACTTTCGAATTTTTGGAGGAAGTATAGACTATTGAATGTTTATTTCTAGATACCAAATTCAATTGAGAGATTAATTAGAAGCTGTTTACAAAAAACTTTCGAATTTTTGGAGGAAGTATATACTATTGAATATATATTTCTAGATACGAAATTGAATTGAGAGATTAATTATTCTTAATACATATTATATTTTCGGATTAGATGATATTTTTTTTTTCATGGGTAATAAATTTTAGCCATATTATATGTTATATATATAGATATGTATATATTTCATCCATATATATAATGATTTGTTTGTATACCATATATATTCATTATACAAAATCAATATTTTTGAAAATTACCATAAATTCAATTAATATCACAAAAAATTAAATATTTAATATTTAATAATATTTCTAATATTAGTAAGGGGAAATGGGCGGGAAAACTTTTGTCATTTCTATTTTTAGGGGGTAATTGTTATTATATATATATAGATATAGAAGTGTACATGCAATTAATGGTTGTATGTTTGTGTATATTTTATAATAGAAGTTTGACTTTATGTATATATGCTATGCCTTGACTATTATTATATAAATATAAGTAGCATGCGATTATCGATGTGAGAATCTTATAGTATATTTGCATGATTATGCGTGGCAAATAATTATGTTGCCAACAATTAGTATGGTAATGATTATAATAATATATAATAAAAGATAAATATTAAATTAAGGAAAGCTTATAAAGAAAGCTTGTGACAGGCGGTGGCAAGAAGTATATATATATATATATATATAGATTTCCATTCTTTGGAAAATCACAGAGAACAGTCATTTTCAGTATATATGGTTTCGTAAATTAGAGAAAAAAAAGAAAAGAGAAGAAAGAGAGATCTTCGGTATATATTCATACGCTCGTTAAGTTCGAAGAGAGAAAAGGTTGAACGGAGACAGAGGAAGACGGGGTTTAGAGAAGAAAATGGAGAAAAAGAGTAAGGAAAATCTGTTCTGGTTTGCTTTATGATTTTCATGTTATTCGAGATTGATTCTGTAAAAATATTAAACACAAAACTTATAGATAATTAGGTTCTGTAACTGTTTGTAAAATTTCGAAATATTTGGAGTTAAACTCGATTTGTTATGATTTTTCGAATATAGTGTGAATCTAAAAATTGTTTTGTTGGAAACAATTTGTCCATCTGATTGTCGGAGGTTTCTAGTAATATTAGAGGCTGAATTGGGGAAAACTTAAAACATGAAACTTATAGCCCTATCTCTTAGCTAAACTTAGAAGAAAACCGTGGATGACTCGGTTAAGTATTGAGTGAGATAATGTCAAAAGAATAAAGGTTGCTAGAATTTAGTATTATATATGAAATAAATGAAATTAAGCATACATGCATTGCATTTCATTACATAATAGAAATATATACTAAGGGGATCATTAGACTAAATTGTATTAAATCATATAGGGGCACAGGTTGTAGAACGGGAGGAGGAACCAGAGCAACAAACGAATTACTTATCATAGTCTGGTGAGTATAAACCGTATATGTGATTTATACGCAATGTGATGTGATTTTTATGCAACGTTTGTTATATGTGTTAAATAAGAAATATGTATTTATATGAATTTATCATTGGATCAAATGATATATTGGTAAATATATACGTGATCATATGTTCAAATGATTGTTGTGTTGCATTACATTTGCATGAAATTAAAAAGGCATGTGACTGTCTTGCTATGAATCTGTATACAAAGTGGAGACCTTCGGGTCAAATTCATATTGGAGACCTACGGGTCTATATACATAGTGGAGACCTTCGGGTCATAATCATATTGGAGACCTATGGGTCTATATACACAGTGGCATATTGGAAATCCCGGGACAGATCCAAGCTTGAGCAGTTCACAGAATAATAAACCAAACATAGTGGCATTTGCATATGTTTGATTATATTTTTGATTAATGTTAATGATTGTTATCTGCTTATTATTTAATTAAGTTAATGGTCTATATTCACTGAGTTGCGACTCATAAAAATCGCATATATATATTTTTTTAGGTCAATAACTCTTTTTGACGTGGGTTGTATACATAGACGCCACGTTATACCAGGTCAGCCGGCTGATGCCTCATGCAACCTTCTCCTCCTCCTCATTTTGCATTTTGGAATGCATGTATCATGATTTGTATTTAATATGACTTCTGCTAAGATATTAGTTGTATGTTTTAATCTTATATGATATTAGTTATTAAATAATATTTTATATTTATATGGATCAATGAAAAGTCAATATGATCTATCTATAGGACGTATATTTGATTATTAAATATACGTCATATGGGGGTAGGGTGTTACATATGTTGGAACCACCGGATTGCCGACTCTATGAAATTATCTAATTCGGGATCCATGCAAGATGTGATTAACACGCAGCGGAAGAAATCATACCTTTTGCGAAGATAAATCGATCGAAGTTTAGACCTCTCGATCTTCTACTGTATTTCTAGCCCTTTGCTTTGGACGTCGTGTGGACGACGATCTTCCAAAGTTTCAACTCTCTTGCCTCCTTATCACTCTCTCCTCGATTCTGTATATTTTAGAATACGTGAGTTTTTTTTTTATTCTAGGAGGCGTGAGTTAGGGTTATTTATAGGCTACAACAGGGACCTAGAGGAGGAATTAGGGTTGTAGCACTCCGGACCAAAATGAAACATAATTTATTAATTAAATATTTAAACTCAGGATTTAATATAAATGTGTGTATGTTTTAACTGTTTAAATACGTGCGTTTCAGATAAGTGTCTAACACCCATATGAGAAGGATAATTTACCTAGACGTGGGATGTAGGATATTTTTATATCACAATTGCGCATTGGAAGTATAGAAAGATAGAAACGAACTAGAGGTCAATCGGAGATTTGTAGCTCGAACGGCGATAAAAAGAGTAAAACACGAGGTTTCGAAAATATCAGAAGATATTTACCAAGATATTTACCGAGATATTTATGGTGAATAGTAACTACTGAAATCTATAAATAGGAGCTCACCCCAGTTCATTTTCACCCCTTTTCTTCGAACGAGCCAAAAAGCGACGTTTATGTAACGCCCCGAAATCTTTTCGTCAAAATATCAGAGTTTTTCATTTTTGGGCGTTAAGAGAGAAAGGGGAAAGAGGCGTACATGATATATAAAAGAAAGAATAAGGAAAGGACAAGGAGTGGTACACTTGGAACATCAGATACAACCGATAAAAAGAAGTTTAAAACATACGCAGCGGAAATACACCATCAGGATCTCATACAAGAAGGAGAAATCCAGTTTTCTTATACAAACGGATAACAACATTAAGAGATAAAATTGGACAAAGGACACAGCTGATAGGGCACCTCTCTCTCTACATGTCAGGATTCCCTTTTTTGCCTGTAGTGTGAGTACAAAATAGGGGTGAGTGCGTTGAATACACTCGTGGGGATACTTTCCAACTTTTATCAGTTATTAGGTGAGCATAACAATCCAACATATAGAAGTTCGTCAAGTAGTCACAGCATATAAAATGCATAGCACACAATATAAAACACACGGCTCTAAGAGCACTCGACTATACCCATTGCATATCTAACATATGGTGCTTTTTATGGGCCACCAGTCCATCCCTAACATGACGTATGGTGCTTTTTACGGGCCACCAGTCCATCTCTATCATGACGTATGGTGCTTTTTACGGACCACCAGTCCATCCCTAACATGACTTAGGACATCCGTCCACGTTCATCGTATCATAAACTTTGTATGAAACAGTAATCACAGCACATAGAGTTCAATTATCAAATATGGAAAATAGTAACATCTTGAGTTTAGAATGTACCCCCACCTCGTTCGGTGGTTACCACGTGAACAACGAGTACCGACGGATCAGATTTCCCAAGCGAGTACCAACGATCCCGTATCTCGGATCTCGTGTCTCAAATCCCGTGTCTGAAATCCCGTATCTCGATATTCAATCCAACTGATAGCCTACATACATAACGGTGTTCTTAGATCTTTAGCATCGCATAATTAAAGTTATAACAGACTCCGGTGGAGAAATGATCGTTAAACGCGCGTCGGATGTAGAGCTCTAAAGATCGGAGTTGAAGAAATGAGAGTGGATATCCAATCCATATGGCTGAGATGATAGAGAATGAAATTTGGGGCACAACGGAAAAAGAATGAGCTCAATCGGAGTATAAACGAGCTCAAACGGAGCATTTTAAGGTTAGGGGTAAAACGGTAATTTTGGTCAAAGAGTTGACTTTGACTGGGCCCACGACCCTCGGTCAATGACGTCTCGTCGGCGATGACTCAAAACGGATGAACGACAGAAAGAAAACGAGGTTCGGATCGAAAACACGGCGTCGGGTGCACGTCGGCACCCGACGGGTGCGCACGGGCGCGCACGGTGCGCGTCGGCTACCCGACACCCGACGGCTGCCGAGTTTTCTCTGCAGCGGGGCGTGGCTCAACCCGGCTGGTCGAGTTTTCTCGGCTAGCCCTTCCCAGCTTTTCCCGACGGTGGCCTGCTCGAGCAGGCCACTTCCCGGCGTCTCCCGGCGCGGCGGCGCCGCCTCCAGCCGCCACCACCTACCTCGCCGGATACCTCGCACCGCCGGCTACCACCTCCGGCTGTCCATCACCGGATTCCGGCATGAATAGTGCCCGGAAACATCGCCGTAAAATCCTTCGAAGTCACATTTTTCGAAAAACCAAACCTTCACTAAATCTTCCGGCCGGCGACTTCCTGTCGCCGGCGACCACCCTCACACCTCCGGTCACCGGCCAAGTCGCCGGCAACCACCCAACTCCGGCCACCAACACACACATACAGTCATATATATACATATACACAACCCACGCTCACACACACTCAAACCCTTGGCAAACCAACCCTTGGCCGGCGGCCACCTGCCGCCGGCGACTCTCCTTCACTGCCTCGGACCCCGGCCGGCGACTTCCCGTCGCCGGCGATCATCAACAACAACCAACAACCACCAACTACACACACACGGGCAAGATACACACACACGCAGGCATATATATATGTACACACACACCCCACTGTTTCAGCTTGGCCGGCGGCCACCTGCCGCCGGCCACCACCCCTTGGCACTCGCCGGCGACCTCCCGTCGCCGGCGCATCATCCCCTCACGGCGGCGCCACCTGGCGCCGCCCACAACAGCCACCACAGAAACACACACTAATACACCTACACTCACACACACATGCACGTAACCATACATATATCCCACTGTTCCGGCCAGGCGCCGCCACCCACGGCGGCGCCACCACTCCGGCAACTCCTCACCACTCTCAGGTGGCCTCGCCGGCCACTGTTCCGGCAAGAAACGGTAGAGAGAGAAAGAAAAACAAAGAGAGAGAAAGGATGGTGGAAATAGGGTTTGCGGCTGTTTTTCGCCGTTTTCCGGCGAACGAGAAATCGGATTTGAAATCCGAGACCTAACCTAGATTCATCTCGTCGAGACGAACGTCGTGTGCGAAAATCGTCCAATTCCGACAACGTTGGATTTTCCAGGCACCGACGGTGGCCCGCCGGAGACAGAATCCCGGAAAAAGAAAGAGAGGAGAGAGGGACTTACTCTTTTTCGTCGCTTTCGGCTCGTTCGGAGAAATGGTGAAAAATGAATCGGAGGAGCCTCTATTTATAGAATTCGGAAAACACTATTCACCGAAAATATCTCCGTTACTATTCATCCAAAATATCTCGGCACTATTCATCGGTTGACTTTTTCCATGTTACTATTCACGTAAAATATCTTCCGGTTTTCCGACCGAAACTTCGGGTTTTGCCCTTTCCGTCACCATTTGATCTACGGGTCTCTGATTGACCCCTAGTTCGTTTCTATTTTCTTGTCTTTCCAAAACGCATCTTATGGTATGAAAATATTCTATATACCATGTCCACGAAAATTATCCGTCTAAGTCACGCGTTAAACATTTATCTGAAACGCACGTAATAAATTAAACAGTCAAAGTAAACGCGCATACTTATTAAGTCATACGTTAAATATTTAATTTAATCAATTATGCTCGTTTTGATCCGGGGCGCTACATCCCTTACCCCTTAAAATAATTTCGTCCTCGAAATTGAGTACGTACTTAGAACATCGAAACTAGATAGGGCTATCATCCCCTCACGGCGGTTCCACCCGGCGCCGCCCACAACAGCCACCACAGAAACACACACTAATACACTTACACTCACACACACATGCACGTAACCATACATATATCCCACTGTTCCGGCCAGGCGCCGCCACCCATGGCGGCGCCACCACTCCGGCAACTCCTCACCACTCTCAGGTGGCCTCGCCGGCCACTATTCCGGCAAGAAACGGTAGAGAGAGAAAGAAAAACGAAGAGAGAGAAAGGATGGTGGAAATAGGGTTTGCGGCTGTTTTTCGCCGTTTTCCGACGAACGAGAAATCGGATTTGAAATCCGAGACCTAACCTAGATTCGTCTCGTCGAGACGAACGTCGTGTGCGAAAATCGTCCGATTCCGACAACAACATTGGATTTTCCGGTCACCGGCCGGCGGCGGCGCCGGCGGTGGCCCGCCGGAGACAGAATCCCGGAAAAAGAAAGAGAGGAGAGAGGGACTTACTCGTTTTCGTCGCTTTCGGCTCGTTCGGAGAAACGGTGAAAAATGAATCGGAGGAGCCTCTATTTATAGAATTCGGAAAACACTATTCACCGAAAATATCTCCGTTACTATTCATCCAAAATATCTCGGCACTATTCATCGGTTGACTTTTTCCATGTTACTATTCACGTAAAATATCTTCCGGTTTTCCGACCGAAACTTCGGGTTTTGCCCTTTCCGTCACCGTTTGATCTACTTAGTTCGTTTCTATTTTCTCGTCTTTCCAAAACGCATCTTACGGTATGAAAATATTCTATATACCATGTCCACGAAAATTATCCGTCTAAGTCACGCGTTAAACATGTATCTGAAACGCACGTAATAAATTAAACAGTCAAAGTAAACGCGCATACTTATTAAGTCATACGTTAAATATTTAATTTAATCAATTATGCTCGTTTTGATCCGGGGCGCTACAGTTTACACGTAAGTCTCTCTTCTCTCTCTTTTCTTTTTTCGGCCCCTGGTGCGCCACCATCGGCGCCGCCATCGGAGTCACCGCCGGCGAGGTGGTGCCGCCACCGGAGTTCGCTGGAATATTTCAAAGTGGTCGGTTTCGGCTGATTTTCGCACACAACATAAGTTTTGACGAGTTGAGTCTAGAACAAGTCTCGAATTTCTATTCCGACTTGTCGTTCGCCGGAAAATGGTGAAAAACCTTTGCAAAACCCTAAACCCTAACCCTAACCAACTTTTCTCTCTCCTCGGTTTTCTCTCGTTTCCTTCGTCCTTTTAATTGGAGATGTTGTCGGGGGTTCTCATGGAGATAAGGGTGAGTTGTTGGGGGGACGCCGCCGCCATGTGTGGTGGTGTCGAAGTTGCAACGGGTTGGTTATGTGTATATACATGCGTGTGTGTGTGTGTTTGTGTATGACCTCTTTTGGGGGCGGCATAGGTGGTGTCGCCATGAGAAAAGTGATAACCGGCATTGGTGATACGCCGGCGAGTTGAGATGATGGGTTTCCGGCGACCTTCGGTCGCCGGCCAAAGGTTTTTGTGATTGTGAGTGTTTATATATATATATATATGTTTGTGTGTGTGAGATGGGTTTGGAGAAGAATGGGTTGGTATCGGAGAGATAGTAGTTGGGAACGAGAAGTTTGGAACAAAGTGTTAGGATGTATACTATAAGCCTAGCTTTTGTATGAACATCTTTTTGATATGAGAATCATTTTGGTCAAGTGTTTGCATTTTATATTTGCTATATATGTTAATGCAATTGTCCAAATTAATCTATATTGTAGATAACATGATGTGTGGTGCCACACAGAAGATCATGCTATCAGTTCCTTGTGATTATAAATAGTAGCTCACAACCAAGATGGATTTGGACAAACCATTGGAACGGTTGTAGTGTAATTTGGTATTAGTCTGTCTTGACTATAAAGTTACACTAGTACATTTTGTATGTATTGAGCAGGACCATTTGAGGTTGTTCGATTTGTATTGACTATATAAAAGAACAAGACCTCTGTTATTATGGATGTGTGTCTTCTTAATCCCTATATAATAACGGGCACGTGTACTCAGTGTTTGTTTCTTTAATTTGCCAATGGGTGAGATTTATTCATAAATCAATAGGCTCGGTGAATTGGGAAATAGCATTGCTTATATGGTGTGTTGTTGATTATAGAAAAAATCTGTGTCCTAATTATTTAGGATGATGATGTCCCCTTGAGGAGCTCATAAGGATTATCATGTAAACCCTGCAGGTGGATTTAATCCGACATGATAATAAAGTTGAGTGGTACTACTCTTGGAGTTAGATGTAAATTAATTAAGTTGTTAGTAACTTATTTAATTTACGGACATTCGATATCTTAAACACGGGGAAATAAACGTACACATAATAAGAAGGAGCCCATATTGTAATATGAGATTGGGGCGGTAGTTCAATTATAACTCCTTAGTGGACCGAGTTATAATTGATGGACTTAAGCTGGGTGTTCGGGCCGAACACAGGACGCTTAAGCCCATTAGGAGGCCCAACCCTAATTCCTCCTCTAGGTCCCTGTTGTAGCCTATATATACCCTTATTTCAGCGCCTCCCTCACGTAAGATACACTCTCAATCTCACAAAAATGTTAAGATACAGATTGGTGAGGAGAGAAGAGGGACGAGATCGCTGACTCCTTGGAAGATCGTCGCCCACACGACATCCGACGAAAGGACTGGGAATACAGCAGAAGATCGAGAGGTCTATATCTTTGATCTGTTTGTCTTCAAGGGTATGTTTTCTTTCCGCTGTGTATATTCTTTTGGATCCCGATTCCGATTACATAGGGCCGACGATCCGTCGGTTCCAACACGAAGTGGCCGGAAACACCGGGTGGAAACGAGGCTGTCAGGGGAGGCTGCAGGGCGCAGGTTGCTGGCGCGCTGTCGTGCCGTGGGGCACGGTCTTGCCCCAGCTGGCAGAAACCACTGGAGGCTGGCGCACGGTCGTACTAGGAGGCACGGTCGTGCGCGGCCAGACAGAGATTTCTGGAAGCTGGCGCACGGTCGTGCGCTAGGGGGATGTAGCGCCCCGGATCAAAACGAGCATAAATGATTAATTAAATATTTTAACGCATGACTTAATAACTATGTGTGTATATTTGGACTGTTTAATTTATTACATGCGTTTCAGATACGTGTTTAATACACATTTAAGATGGATAATTTTCTTGGACTTGGTATGTAGAATTTTTCTATACCATTAGATGCGTCTTGGAAAGACGAGAAGATAGAAACGAACTAGGAGTCAATCGGAGACCCGTAGCTCAAACGGCGACAAAAAGGGCGAAA
Source organism: Scutellaria minor (assembly GCA_954870855.1). Taxonomy (NCBI): domain Eukaryota; kingdom Viridiplantae; phylum Streptophyta; class Magnoliopsida; order Lamiales; family Lamiaceae; genus Scutellaria; species Scutellaria minor. The sequence continues at coordinate 9,466,829 of OX940731.1, read as the reverse complement.
CATGAAGTTTCGGAAATATCAAAAGATATTTACGTGAATAGTGAAATGAGATATTTTGTTGAATAGTAACTTTTCCCAATTTCTATAAATAGGGGCTTTCCCAAATTCATTTCTCACCCTTTCTTCGAACGAGCCGAACGTGCCGAAAACGAGTAAGTTTCTCTCTCCTCTCTTCTCTCTTGTTTCCTTTTTCGGCCTCCGGCGCACTGCCACCGGCGCGGTGGTGCCGCCGCCGGCGATCGCCGGAATATGTTCAAAGTCTTCGGAATCGAACGATTTTCGCATAGGTTGTAGCTCTCGTCGAGGCGAGTCTAGTGACGGTTTTGTTTCTCCGTTCCGATGGTCGGATCGCCAGCAAATCGCCGGTCTACCACCGGAAAAACCTTGTTTGAGTTCATCACCTTTTCTCTTTTCTCGTTTCTTGTTCTCTCTCTCTCGTTTTCCTCACCGGAGTGGTAGATAGCCATCCTGGAGTGTAGGACCACAGGTTGGGGGTGGTGGAGCTACCGGGGGAGGCGGCGTGGCCGGAGTTGTGTGTGAGTGGTTTTGGGTGAGAATCTTGGGTTGTGTGTGTGTTGTATATATTTATGCATGTTTGTGTGAATTTTGAGGTTGAGAAGGGTTTGATCTCATACCGGAGTTCGTTGGGGGTAACCGGAGATGGAGGAGGTTGGAACGGGGTTGCCGGTGAGACATGGAGGTGGTGGGCGGTGACGGGAGGTCACCGGCAAAAAGCTCCATTTTCAGGTGTTTTTGTCGCGCACCGGGCGCGCGCGGTCGCGCACGGTCGCGCGCGCGCTAAGAGGAGCTACTGGACGATCGCGCACGGTCGTGCCCGGGGGAGGAGTGACCGTGCGCGGTAGGGCGGTCGCGGGGAAAATATCCATCGATCTTAAAACGCTCCGTTCGAGCTCGTTTCAACTCCGATTGAGCTCATTCTTTTTTTGTTACGACCCTAATCTCGCCCTCTTTCATCTCATCCTATTAAACTAAACTTTCACCCTTGTCTCCTCAACCTCAATCTTTAGATCTCTCGATCCGTCGCGCCTTTAACGATCGTTTTTCCACCGGGATCTTTTATCGCTTTAATCATACTTTATTAAAGATCTAAGAACACCGTAACGTATGTAGGCTATCAGTTGGATTGAACATCGAGATACGAGAATTGAGACACGAGGTCCGAGACATGAGATTTGAGACTCGAGCTTTGAGATATCCGATCTCTGGTACTCCCTACTCACGTGGTAACCACCGAACGAGGTGGGGGTAACTTCTAAACTCAATATGTTTATTGTTTTCCATAACTGATATCTGAACTGTTGAGCTCTACGTACTGTGAATACATGCTGTGATTATTATGTACATGCATACTTTATGATTACTGTATTCATGCATAGTCTATGATACGATGAATGTGGACGGATGTCCTAAGTCATGATAGGGATGGACTGGTGGCCCGTAAAAAGCACCATACGTCATGTTAGGGATGGACTGGTGGCCCGTAGAAAGCACCATATGTTAGAAATGGAATGAGTATAGTTGAGTGCTCTTAGAGCCGTGTGTTTCACATTGTGTGCTATACATTTTATATGCTGTGACTACTTGCTGAATTATTATATCTATTTAATGCGTGATCGGCTTAACAATATTAAAACTTGGAAAGTATCCCCACGAGTGTATTCAACGCACTCACCCCTATTCTGTACTCACACTACAGGAGAAGAAGAGATTCATGATGCGTAGAGAGAGGGGTGCCCTATCAGTTGTGTCCATCTTCCGGTTTTATCTTTTAAAGCTGTTATTCGTTTGTATAAGAAAACTCTATTTCTCCTTCTTTGTATGAGATCCTGATGGTATATTTCCGCTGGGTATGTTTTAAACTCCTTTTTATCGGTTGTATCCGATGTTCTAAGTGTTCTGCTTCTTATCCTCTCATTTTCTTTCTATTTTATATCATGCTCGTCTTCTTTCTCTTTCTTTCTTCACGCCCAAAAGAAAAGAAAAACTCTGATATTTTAAGTGAAAGATTTTGGGGCGTGACAGATGGTATCAGAGCAGTTCTAAGATTGAGAACTTGCTCGAACTGGTTTTAAAATGGGAAAAACTTGATTTCGATAGTGTGATTTGAAACGAGAAAGGTTTTTGGAACGAGTTTTAAAATGAGAAAATTGTGATTTGAAAACATGAGAAAGATGTTTGCGAAAAAAAAAAAAAACGAATAAGCATCGTCCTCTCTCTACGCGTGTCTCACCTTAACCAGGAGTGGTTATCTGCTACGTGTTATCTTACTTATCTGATATAGATTGTTTAAGATACGATGAAGTGTTACGGATATAGAATCATGATGAAAAAGATCTTTCAAAACCTTCTTAACGTCACTACAACCACGATAAAAAGATCATTTAAAAACCATCTTGACGTCACTACAATTGACGCACTGCTTTTATCCGCCGCCACAGGGCCGCTGACTGCAGCTGCGTGAGCTCATGTGGGTAACCACAAGGGCCGTTGACTGCAGCAACGTGAGCTCGTGTGCGTAAATGGTCATTTGCATTAGTAGAGATTATGTGACTGACAATTGAGATTACCATTGGCCTTTGTTTACAACAGGGTGAGCTAGTTGGTGTGTTTTCCGATTCGTGGTTGTGATACGTAAGGTTGGTTTTGAAACTTGAGGTCTATAGGAAACCATGTGTGGATGTCTGTGATGTGTTTCATGATATTTTGTTTAAGTTGTGTTTTTTCTGGTTAATTTATGCAAGTTGGGTATGTACTATCCAACATGATCATGTTATGCTACGATGATAAACGAGCTATGATGATAAATGAATGATGAAAAATTTATTGAGTTTATCTTATGATTTATGGAGTAATGTTTACCGGTACCGTGGTACCAGTTATGGTTTATCTGATGTTAAAGATTGATGGGTTACATGGGGTAAAGTATAAGGGTTAGTTCTCGCTTTTTGTTTTAGAGTTATGCCTCGAGGTCGACCACGAAAGGTCCAGCCACCAACTGTGAATCCGTCAACTGAAAATCCAACAGAACAAGATATAAATCCACCGGAACCAAATGTGGATGCTCCGCCAACTACGAATCCACCAGAACAAAATGTGAATCCACCAGAACAAAATGTGGATGTTACAATGAAGGATTTAGTGTCTGTCCTTAGGGGACTGGCACAACACTTTGAGGTGACTCGAACCACACTCCCGCCAACAAGGTCCGATCCGAATTTGATATACGAACAGTTTTGGCGTTACAATCCACCGACATTCAATGGAAAAGGTGAATCAGCTGATGCCGAAGAGTGGCTAAGGTCACTCAACAGGTTATTTGGACACTTGACATGTATACAGGAGCAGAAGGTTTCCTGTGCAATCTTCCAGCTCACCGAATAAGCGAGTCATTGGTGGGACTCGTATGAGCGGACCCTAGTGCCAACTCAAAGAGAGGAGCTGACATGGGAGGATTTTAAGGAGGTGGTGACTCATCACTTCATACCTCAATCCTACAAAGATAAAAAGGAAACAGAGTTTCTACATCTCCAATAAGGGAGCTCGACGGTAGGAGAGTACGAGTGGAGGTTTAACCAGCTGAGCAGATACGCCACTCACTTGGTGGACACCGATGCCAAGAGGGCCCGACGTTTTGAAAGGGGTCTTCGCTCGGAGATTAGCTCAATTTTGGCAAGTCAAGGAGACAGGACCTATGCCAATGTCTTGGAAAGAGCCCAAGAGATCTCCTCTCGTCTGCACTTGGACATGTTGCCATCCGAGAAGGGTGATGAGATGCTTGGAAAAAGAAAGGAGATCGAGCCAAGTCAAAGCTTCGATCAAAACAAACTTCCAAGGACTGACAATGTTCCACTTCCCCCTATGCCTAAACCAGGGAACCTATGTTCCAAGTGTGGAAAGTCACATGCGGGACTCTGTCTTTATGGAACCCGAAATTGCTATAAGTGTGGGGAACCTGGACATATAGCGCGAGAATGTCGGAAGTTTAAGAATCCAATACATGCAGCACAAGGGCCAAGGTCGGGAGCAGGCCAGGCTTGAGATAGATATAGATGGATAGATATGTAGTGTCTCTCACCTTGTAATTATGTACATGATCCTTTTGAAGGATGTATGAGCTACCCATCTTTTGCTGATATATATATAAAGGATACCAGTTGTCTTTTATTATTCGATGGAATCCATGTTTACTTCTTTCCTTGCGATGGGTGTTTATTCTTCTTCACTTATGATACGGTTATAACACCAGATTTGTTGAAGCATAAGAATGAAACAATACGGGAATGAGAAGATGAGATTCTGGCAAGGTAGCCTATCTTGTTGTTTCTAAGTACGCGTACAATTTCGAGGACGAAATTATTTTAAGGGGTAAGGGATGTAGCGCCTCGGATCAAAACGAGCATAAATGATTAATTAAATATTTTAACGCATGACTTAATAACTATGTGTGTATATTTGGACTGTTTAATTTATTACATGCGTTTCAGATACGTGTTTAATACACATTTAAGATGGATAATTTTCTTGGACTTGGTATGTAGAATTTTTCTATACCATTAGATGCGTCTTGGAAAGACGAGAAGATAGAAATGAACTAGGAGTCAATCGGAGACCCGTAGCTCAAACGGCGACAAAAAGGGCGAAATATGAAGTTTCAGAAATATCAGAAGATATTTACGTGAATAGTGAAACGAGATATTTTGGTGAATAGTAACTTTTCCCAATTTCTATAAATAGGGGCTTTCCCAAATTCATTTCTCACCCTTTTTTCGAACGAGCCGAACGTGCCGAAAACGAGTAAGTTTCTCTCTCCCCTCTTCTCTCTCTTGTTTCCTTTTTCGGCCTCCGGCGCACCGCCACCGGCGTGGTGGTGCCGCCGCCGGCGATTGCCGGAATATTTTCAAAGTCTTCGGAATCGAACGATTTTCGCATAGGTTGTAGCTCTCGTCGAGGTGAGTCTAGTGACGGTTTTGTTTCTCCGTTCCGACGGTCGGATCACCGGCAAATCGCCGGTCAACCACCGGAAAAACCTTATTTGAGTTCATCACCTTTTCTCTTTTCTCGTTTCTTGTTCTCTCTCTCTCGTTTTCCTCACCGGAGTGGTAGATAGCCATCCCGGAGTGTAGGACCACAGGTTGGGGGTGGTGGAGCTGTCGGGGGAGGCGGCGTGGCCGGAGTTGTGTGTGAGTGGTTTTGGGTGAGAATCTTTGGTTGTGTGTGTGTTGTATATATTTATGCATGTTTGTGTGAGTTTTGAGGTTGAGAAGGGTTTGATCTCATACCGGAGTTCGTTGGGGGTAACCGGAGATGGAGGAGGTTGGAATGGGGTTGCCGGTGAGACATGGAGGTGGTGGCCGGTGACGGGAGGTCACCGGCAAAAAGCTCAATTTTTAGGTGTTTTTGTCGCGCACGGGCGCGCGCGGTCGCGCACGGTCGCGCGCGCGCTAAGAGGAGCTACTGGACGATCGCGCACGGTCGTGCGCGATGGCACGGTCGTGCCCGGGGGAGGAGTGACCGTGCGCGGTAGGGCGGTCGCGGGGAAAATATCCATCGATCTTAAAACGCTCCGTTCAAGCTCGTTTCAACTCCGATTGAGCTCATTCTTTTTTTGTTACGACCCTAATCTCGCCCTCTTTCATCTCATCCTATTAAACTAAACTTTCACCCTTGTCTCCTCAACCTCAATCTTTAGATCTCTCGATCCGTCACGCCTTTAACGATCGTTTTTCCACCGGGATCTTTTATCACTTTAATCATACTTTATTAAAGATCTAAGAACACCGTAACGTATGTAGGCTATCAGTTGGATTGAACATCGAGATACGAGAATTGAGACACGAGGTCCGAGACATGAGATTTGAGACTCGAGCTTTGAGATATCCGATCTCTAGTACTCGCTACTCACGTGGTAACCACCGAACGAGGTGGGGGTAACTTCTAAACTCAATATGTTTATTGTTTTCCATAACTGATATCTGAACTGTTGAGCTCTACGTGCTGTGAATACATGCTGTGATTATTATGTACATGCATACTTTATGATTACTGTATTCATGCATAGTCTATGATACGATGAATGTGGACGGATGTCCTAAGTCATGATAGGGATGGACTGGTGGCCCGTAAAAAGCACCATACGTCATGTTAGGGATGGACTGGTGGCCCGTAGAAAGCACCATACGTTAGAAATGGAATGAGTATAGTTGAGTGCTCTTAGAGCCGTGTGTTTCACATTGTGTGCTATGCATTTTATATGCTGTGACTACTTGCTGAATTATTATATCTATTTAATGCGTGATCGGCTTAACAATATTAAAACTTGGAAAGTATCCCCACGAGTGTATTCAACGCACTCACCCCTATTCTGTACTCACACTACAGGAGAAGAAGAGATTCATGATGCGTAGAGAGAGGGGTGCCCTATCAGTTGAGTCCATCTTCCGGTTTTATCTTTTAAAGCTGTTATCCGTTTGTATAAGAAAACTTTATTTCTCCTTCTTTGTATGAGATCCTAATGGTATATTTCCGCTGGGTATGTTTTAAACTCCTTTTTATCGGTTGTATCCGATGTTCTAAGTGTTCTGTTTCTTATCCTCTCATTTTCTTTCTATTTTATATCATGCTCGTCTTCTTCCTCTTTCTTTCTTCACGCCCAAAAGAAAAGAAAAACTCTGATATTTTAAGTGAAAGATTTCGGGGCGTGACATTTCTACTACTATGTGGAGGTGTCGTGAGCCTCTTGAAATGCACTAGCGGTGTGAGACCGTTCATAGGATAAGACAGAGTAATTTCGCACCTATTCGTCCCTTGCCATTTCTAATATCTGCTTTGCATATATATGTGCTGTGACGACGTGACCATAGGTTAGCTTTTGGGTATTTAATTCTATCTTGGGATATATGAGGTGGATTTTATCCCCACAAGTGTATTCCACGCACTTACCCCTTAATCTGTACTCACACTACAGGCGATAATGAGCATGAGTAACCCTAGGAGGAGAGAGGAAATAATGTATCTGGTTTTGTTGTAATGAGACGAGGTCTCTTAAACTTTTTCAAACTATATTTTGGTTAAGCTTATGTTTTGTAATATTTTGATACATGTAAGGATGTGAGATCCTGATGAGTTTTCGCTGCATTTGATGTATTATATATATATCGGTAGTGAGACCAATTGCTAACGGCAGAGGCTGTATGTTTATAAGTGAGATTCACTTCGTCCCTTACCTCCTTTTTCTATCGTCCCTTGCTTATTCTTTCTGTTGAGTGTGCGTCCCTTGTTATTTCTATCTTCACGCCCAATGATAAAACTCTGATAAAACGTGAAAAGATTTTGGGACGTGACAAGGGTTGGGCCTCCTGATGGGCTTAGGTGTCCTGTGTTCGGCCCGAACACCCAACTTAAGCCCATCAATTATAACTCGGTCCACTAAGGAGTTATAATTGAACTACAGTCCTAATCCCATATTACAATATGAGCTCCTTTATTATGTGCACGTTTATTTCCCCGCATTTAAGATATCGAATGTCCGTAAATTAAATAAGTTACTGACAACTTAATTAATTTACATCTAATTCCAAGAGTAGTACCACTCATTTTTATTATCATGTCGGATTAAATCCACTTGCAGGGGTTTACATGATAATCCTTATGAGCTCCTCAAGGGGACATCATCATCCTAAATAATTAGGACACGGATTCCTTCTATAATCAACAGTACACCATATAAGCAATGTTATTTCCCAATTTACCGAGCTTATTAATTTTTTAATAAATCTTACCCATTGGCAAATTAAAGAGACAAACACTGATTATATGTGCCCGTTATTATATAGGGATTAAGAAGACGCACATCCATAATAACAGAGGTCTTGTTCTTTTATATAGTCAGTACAAATCGAACAACCTCAAATGGTCCTGCTCAATACATAGAAAATATACTAGTGTAACTCTATAGTCAAGACAGACTAATACCAAATTACACTACAACCGTTCTAATGGTTTGTCCAAATTCATCTTGGTTGTGAGCTACTATTTATAATCTATAAGAAACTGATAGCATGATCTTCTGTGTGGCACCACACACCATGTTATCTACAATATAGATTAATCTGGACAATTGCATTAACACATATATAACAAATATAAAATGTAAACATTTGATCATAATGAATCTCATATCATAAAGATGTTTATACAAAAGCTAGACTTATAGTATACATCCTAACAATCTCCCACTTATACTAAAAGACTATGCTGCCATAAGTGCTGCCATACATCTGATTCCCATCCCTTTAACATGCCCATCAAAAGTTTTCGCTGGAAAAGCCTTTGTGAAAGGATCTGCTAGGTTATCCGCTGATGTAATTTTGGCGACAACAACTTCTCCTCGTTTTACAATGTCTCGTATCAGGTGGTACTTGCGCTCAATGTGTTTACTTGCTTTATGGGCTCGTGGTTCCTTCGAGTTTGGTACTGCACCACTGTTATCACAATAAATTGTGATAGCTTTGGGCAAACCAGGAATCACTTCTAAGTCCATGATGAAGTTTCTAAGCCATACAACTTTTTTGGCTGTCTCAGAGGCTGCCACATACTCAGCTTCCATGGTGGAGTCCGAAACGCATTTCTGCTTAACACTCCTCCATACTATGGCTCCATCTCCCAAGGTAAACACATAACCCGAGGTAGATTTACTGTTGTCCCTATCCGACTGTAAATCAGAATCCGTGTAACCCACAGGAAGAAAATCATTTGCTCGGTAAACTAGCATATAATTTCTAGTCCTTTTCGGGTACTTTAAAATATGCTTTACCGCAGTCCAATGTCCTTGTCCTGGGTTACTTTGATATTTGCTAACCATGCCCACGACAAAGCGGATGTCCGGCCTCGTACATAGCATCGCATACATTAGGCTTCCTACGGCCGAAGCATAAGGAACTACCTTCATCTCCTCTATCTCCTTTGGTATCTTAGGACACATCTCCTTAGATAAAGGTACTCCATGTCGAAAGGTAGAAAACCTTTCTTGGAGTTTTGCATGCTAAAATGAGTTAGGATAGTATCAATGTACGAAGCTTGAGATAAGCACAACATTCTTTTCTTGCGATCCCTTATAACTTTGATCCCAAGAATATGTCCCACTTCTCCCAAGTCCTTCATATCAAACTGCTTGGACAGCCATACCTTTACGTCTGACAACACCTTGACATTGTTGCCAATGAGCAAGATGTCATCTACGTATAGTACAAGAAATACCACCACATTTCCGTCACTTTTCTTGTATACACAAGACTCATTCGGACATTGAATGAATCCATAAGACTGGATTACCTCATCAAAACGGATGTTCCAAGATCTCGAAGCTTGTTTCAGTCCATAAATGGACCGATTAAGCTTACACACAAGATGTTCTTTGCCCTTTGCAACGAATCCTTCTGGTTGTTTCATATAGATGTTTTCTTCAAGACTACCGTTAAGGAAAGCTGTCTTGACATCCATTTGTCAAACCTCATAATTCATATGAGCAGCAATATATAAGAGAATTTGGATAGACTTAAGCATGGCTACCGGCAAAAATGTTTCTTCATAATTGATTCCTTCTTTTTGAGTATACCCCTTCGCAACAAGCCTTGCTTTAAAAGTTTCTACTTTCCCGTCTGATCCTCTTTTTCTTTTGTAGACCCACTTACATCCAATGGCTTTTACACCATTTGGTGGTTCTACTAGCTCCCAGACTTGATTAGAATCCATAGATTCTAATTTAGAATTCATAGCTTTTTGCCAAGATTCTGCATCTTTATCTTGGAGTGCTTCGTCATAGGTCCAAGGATCAGATTCATGTTCACCAGGTACTAAGTCCGAAGACTCTCCCAAAAACATGAATCTATCAGGCTGTCTAACAACCCTCCCACTACGACGAGGCACTTGTGGTAATTGCGTATCATTAGTGACACATGGTGCAGACCCCTGTGGTATCTCATCTTGTACCGGTGGTACTAAGGTAGGAGTTTTCCCTCTGATTTCCTCTAGAACAATTTTACTCATGGGTTTGTGGTTCATTACATAATCCTCTTCTAAGAATCGGGCATTCGTGCTAACAATTACCCTCTAATCTTTAGGACTATAAAACAAACCACCTTTCATTCCTCTAGGATAGCCCACAAACAGCCGAACTTCCGTACGAGATTCCAACTTATCAGTATCCCCCTTTAGCACATATGCTGGACTACCCCAAATCCGAATGTGTTTCAGACTAGGCTTACGCCCATTCCACAATTCTGTGAGAGTAGAGGGTACTGTTTTAGAAGGTACCAAGTTCAGAATGTACGCCGCCGTTTCCAGCGCATATCCCCAAAACGAATTCGGTAATTCCGAATAACTCATCATCGATCTAACCATTTCCATGAGAGTTCTATTCCTTCGTTCTGCCACACCGTTCTGTTGGGGTGTACCAGGTGCAGACAATTGGGATTGAATCCCAGCCTCTAATAAGTAATTATTAAACTCTCCTAAGAGGTACTCGCCACCACGATCAGATCGTAGCGTTTTGATACATTTACCATGACGCTTCTCCACATCAGCCTTGTACTCTTTGAATCTATCAAAGCACTCAGACTTGCGGCGCATCAAATAAATATACCCATATCTCGAAAAATCGTCTATAAATGAGACAAAATATTCAAAACCACCTCTTGCTTGGATAGTCATAGGACCACACAAATCAGAATGAACCAATTCCAACACTTCTTTGGCTCTATACCCCTTGGCTTTAAAAGGCCTCTTGGTCATTTTTCCTTCCAAGCAGGACTCGCAGGTCGGATAGTTTTCCACTTCCAATGAACTCAAAGGTCCATCGGCTATCAACCTTTGAATCCTACTCAAGTTAATGTGACCTAATCTTAGATGCCAAAGATATGTTTGGTTCATTTTAGAAGGTTCTTTTCTCCTATTTGAGTTAGAAGATGTATTATTAAGTTCCATTTGGTGTATCGTAGGAGTTATTGGATTAAGAGTATATAAATTGCCAACCAACGTACCAGAACAGATAATAACCCTATTTTTCTTGCCAACCACTTTGCCATCAAAAGAAACATAATATCCATCCAAAAATAATTTAGAAACTGAAATCAAGTTCTTTCTAAAACTAGGTACGTAAAGATAATTTCTCAAAACCAAAGTCTTATTCCTATCAAAAGATAAATAAACATCTCCTACTGCAACAGCCGCCACTTTCGTAGCGTTGCCCATGTAGATGGTAATCTCGCTCTCACTAAGTCGTCTGGTTTCCTAGAACCCCTGCAAAGAATTGCAGACATGATCAGTGGCTCCCGTATTTACACACCAGGTACCGGTAGATAACACCGCTAAACATGTTTCAGTAATTAGTGAATAAGATATACCTTTTTTGTTCTCATTTTTCTTGGGACAATCCACCTTCCAATGTCCAGGCTGCTTGCATGAGAAGCACTTGCCCTTTGGCTTTTTCACGCCATCTTGTGGACCATTTTGCTTAGGTCCACCCGCTTTCTTTGCCAAATCAACTTGCTTCTTCTTCTTCTTAGCTTCACCTTTCGGCTTAGAAGAAGAAGCATTTTCAGCAATATAAGCTTGAGAAGTTTGACGAAGTATCCCTTCTGCCGCTTGGAGTTCTGTCAGAAGTTCTGCCATCGAATACAACCTTTTTTTCATGTTGTAGTTCATGCAGAACTGCTCAAAACTCTTGGGCAACGTTTGGAGAACGATATCGACCTGGGTTTCCCCATCGATTTCAGCTCCAAGGACTTCCATCTCATTCAAATAAGCCATCATCTTGAGGACATGATCCCTTACGGGTGTCCCCTCAGCCATGGTGGTCGTCATTAAGTTTCTCATGGCCTCCTGTCTGGCAGTCCGACTCTGGTGTCCGAAGAGCTCCCTAAGATTGACCATCATGTCATAGGCAGTGGTCATGGCCTGATGCTGATGTTGCAGCACATTTGACATGGAAGCCAAAATGTAACACCGCGCTATCTCATCTGCCTTGATCCACTTCCTATAAGCCTCTCTCTCCTCTTCACTAAAGTTTTCATCGGGCCTGTCAGGACAAACCTCAAAGAGTACAAACTTGTACTCTTCAGCAGTCAAGACAATGTCCAGATTTCATTTCCAATCAATATAATTAGGACCAGTAAGTTTGTTTTCTTTAAGTATAACAACAAGAGGATTGAAAGCCATAGATAAATCCTGAGAAACACGTAAATAAATACATAGATCAAAACATAAGAATTTAAAACAATATTGTTTCCCTCAAACAATATAATTAAATTCACCAACACCTCAAAACACCGTGAATTTTGCATGCCACGTTAGTGTGGACGTATGCTAATTCAAACATTTGTAAGAGGAGGTTTTACCCATTAATTTCATTATCTTGTCAAACAAAATAAAATTATTAGTTGGTTTAACTTTAGCCATGCAAATAACAGCACTTACTCCGATGGGGAGGATACTATCATATGCACCTAAGTGTATACAATTACTTAATACCAAGTTAATTATCTAGGATTGTACCTCTTCAGATGGAGAAGAGGACACGCTCCTAAATAATTTCCTATAATTATCCACAAAAGAAGTTTGATCTAGTGATCCGCAATCAAACCCATCCGATGTGGAAGAAGGCACTCAAAGCCAACATATAGGTTTGAATGCATCACTTACAAACCACTAATGGAGGCCATGGGATTTATTAAAATTAATCCCTCTCCCACTTAGTTATTTATCATGAGGGATTTTAAACATGCAAAACATATAGAACATATAAAGCATGCATATCATAGCAACATATAAACAAGACAATAGATATGGAAAACAATAAATTCCAACTATTATGGCCTCGTTATATTGCCATTGTTCTTGAATGTCCACATCTGTGAGTTAGGAGTCTCGATCGAACAGGAATCCTATACAGAATCTAGTTCGAACATCTACCAATCCTATACAGAATCTAGTTCGAACATCTCCCAATCCTATACAGAATCTAGTTCGAACATCTACTAATCCTATACAGAATCTAGTTCGAACATCATATGAGATCGAACAGAAAACATAACCTACACGACAAACCGTCGTGTTTAAACTATTACAATCATGCATCAACCCAAAATAAAACAACCTCAACAGGTCCGAGGGTTTATAACATACATGAACATACATTCAGACCATAATAGTTGGATTTAGGGTTCCTGCAGAAACATCACAATATCTCGCACATCCTACTATTATCCGATCTAAGAACGCATCACAATATGATTAACCGAATTAATCGCATAGAGTCAGAAAACCACGGCTCTGATACCAATTGTTGGAACTACCGAATCGCCGACTCTATGCAATTATCTAATTCGGGATCCATGTAAGATATGATCAACACGCAGCGGAAGAAATCATACCTTTTGCGAAGATAAATCGATCGAAGTTTAGACCTCTCGATCTTCTGCTGTATTTCTAGCCATTTGCTTTAGACGTCGTGTGGGCGACGATCTTCCAAAGTTTCAACTCTCTTGCCTCCTTATCACTCTCTCCTCGATTTTGTATATTTTAGAATACGTGAGTTTTTTTTTATTCTAGGAGTCGTGAGTTAGGGTTATTTATAGGCTACAACAGGGACCTAGAGGAGGAATTAGGGTTGGGCCTCCTGATGGGCTTAGGTGTCCTGTGTTCGGCCCGAACACCCAACTTAAGCCCATCAATTATAACTCGATCCACTAAGGAGTTATAACTGAACTACCGTCCTAATCCCATATTACAATATGGGCTCCTTTATTATGTGCACGTTTATTTCCCCGTGTTTAAGATATCGAATGTCCGTAAATTAAATAAGTTACTGACAACTTAACTAATTTACATCAATTTCAAGAGTAGTACCACTCATTTTTATTATCATGTCGGATTAAATCCACCTGCAGGGTTTACATGATAATCTTTATGAGCTCCTCAAGAGGACATCATTATCCTAAATAATTAGGACACACATTCCTTCTTTAATCAACAGTACACCATATAAGCAATGTTATTTCCCAATTTACCGAGCCTATTGATTTATTAATAAATCTCACCCATTGGCAAATTAAAGAGACAAACACTGATTATATGTGCCCGTTATTATATAGGGATTAAGAAGACGCACATCCATAATAACAGAGGTCTTGTTCTTTTATATAGTCAGTACAAATCGAACAACCTCAAATGGTCCTGCTCAATACATACAAAATATACTAGTGTAACTCTATAGTCAAGACAGACTAATACCAAATTACACTACAACCGTTCTAATGGTTTGTCCAAATTCATCTTGGTTGTGAGCTACTATTTATAATCTATAAGAAACTGATAGCATGATCTTCTGTGTGGCACCACACACCATGTTATCTACAATATAGATTAATCTGGACAATTGCATTAACACATATATAACAAATATAAAATGTAAACATTTGATCATAATGAATCTCATATTATAAAGATGTTCATACAAAAGCTAGGCTTATAGTATACATCCTAACAACATAGTTATACATAAGTTATCAGTAACTCTCATATAAGGTATTTCATGTAATTGGTTAAGGTATCATTAATTGTAAGACATATAGTTTATCATATTAATATAAGATATAAAATTATTTTTGTTAAGATATTAAACTATGTAATATTAGGTACTAAGTGTCAAATTATCGGAGTAATACCTTTTCTATTGTATTTGCAATAGCTAAATCTTGGTCTGTGAATAATGTTACAGGACATTTCCACCCTATTGACTTCTTGAATACTTCAAAAAGTTACTCAAATGTCTCTGTTTTTTCATCAGTCAAGAATGCACAACCAAACATGACGTTTCTTCAATAATTGTTGATACTAACAAATGGACCACAAATTAGGTTGTACTTGTTAGTTCTATAAGTTGTGTCAAACACCGTGACATCTCCATATATTTGATAATCCTCTTTCATCATAGAGACTCTCCAAAAAATGTTACTTAGTTTGCCATCACCATCCAATTGAACTCTGTAGAAAAAGTCTTTTTCATTCACTTGTTCTTCTTGTATCATATTAATGACAGTTTGTGTATCTCCACCTTTTATTACTTTCATTTTCAATCGATTCCCAAAATTCATGTGATCTTTTTGTGTATGACCAAGAATTTCCTCACCTCTAGCATCGTTAATCATGTATCAATAAGATTTTGCTGCAGTCAAACCTGAAGATACCATGTCCTCAATTGCCTTTCCTTTTGCCTCATCAATTTTTCTTTTTGAACGATGAAAATGATTCAATTCTGCTCTTGTTAATGGATGATTATGTAACACTACATGGTCTACCAATTCGAACAATCCTTCATCATTCATCATCACCCTCATCAAAACATTACAGTTTGTTCTAGTGATTGGCCATTTTTTTTTCTGTTTTTTATTGAACCAATCTCCTGTTTTTTTAGTCCTTGACAAGAGCATACAAACTTCTTTCCTACCTCTATATGTTTTTCATCTGTTGAATATCTAGTAGTTGATTTGCGAACAAAAAATCCCAATGCACGAGCATGTTTGCAATATAGCTCATACTTTTTCTCAATTGTACGTCGTGTTATTCGTAGTAGAGAGCCACTTACATCAGTTGTCTCAAGAATGCAATCTGCAAGAGAAAGATTTGTAATACCTTTAGAGCATGTGTCTAAATTCAATTATTATAAATTACATATAATTGAAGAATGTAATTATGTAATACATGTAGTTCATTTATGTAATACCTATAGAATAATTCTATAATATCTAAAAATATATTTCTCATAAATTACATATCATTGAAGCATAAAATTTTGTAATACCTATAGAGAACATGTGTAATACCTATATAGATTATATTAATAATACCTCAAACATATTTTTTTAATAACAGTGAGCAATGTAGTTAATCGAATTGAAACAATAAAATCAGAAATAAACATGCATTGGAAAGTCAACAAACACAGTGAATTGAAACAAATCAATGTTAATTACCTTCATTTATTATCTCAATAACTTGATTAAGAAAAGCTAATGTTACAACATTTTCTTCTCAATATTAATTACCTTCATTTATTGTCTCAATAACTTGATTAAGAAAAGCTGATGTTACAACATTTTCTTCATCTTCTTCACTTTAACAATAGAAGAATTGTATTTGATTATTGACCTAAAATTATATGAATTGTATCAGAAGTGAAATGTACAACTTCTTGAAAACCTATTCAGCTAAAGAGTTAACCTTGTTCATTGTTCAAATCGTCCACCATTGTTGATAGAGTATTTTGATTGCAAGACAAAAGTAACCCTAGGTTTTAGGAAGAAATATAAATCACGATTGAGGAGCTATGAGGAGAATTGGGAAAAGAAGGTTTAATGATGCTTCATTTGTTGATGATCTGAGGGCTTCGTTGACAAAATTTTCAACAAAATGGCAGTGACGGTGGTGGTGCAGTGACGGAGGATCTGAGGGCTTCATTGATAAATTTGTCAACAAAGTGGCGGCGATGGCGATGGCGATGGCGATGGTGTGGTGGCGGAAGAGGGTTGTGATGAGGGAAATGATTTCGTGTGATGAGGGGAAGGATTGAGGAGCTGAGGGATTTCTTACCGAGATCGTGACTTACAGCTGAGGGAATGGAAAAAAAATATATATAGGTAGGTCAACTTGGGTCAAAGCGGGTCCGGGACATGCATACTAGGATCTGTACCCCGGGGGTACAAAAGACCTTATCCTTTTATTTTGGAAACCTAAAATAGGTTGATTAATATCACACGATCTAATTTTAACGAACAAGAATAATATGTTATGAAGGGGTTTCACTTTTATAACAAAACAATAATACTTGCATATGATATTAATAAATTAGGATGATTATATTAAGGACTATATCAAATATCTTAAATATAAAAGATATATGTAAGATATATATATAAATATTAAATTTAATTCCCATAATTCTAATCTATATTATGATAAAATCAATTCAATCATAAAATTTCATTTTATATGCACTAATCTACAAGTTAATCCTCATATATCTTGACATTTTACAGCTTAATTTACACATTTGATCATTATCTAGTTTTGATCATATCAAGAAGTTTTGATACGTCACTAGATCAATTTAGAGAAAGACTTATGTGTTCCGGGGGCAAGGATCTTAGATCTGTGCCCTAACCCACTCCAGCCCCATTTATATACATATCTTTTTTTTTCTTTCTTCCTACGCTTCCTTTCTCTCTCTCTCCCTCTCTCTCTCTCTCTCTCTTTCTTTTCTCTTCCTTCACTACGCGTTGTTTTTTCTCCTTTGTTTTTTCCTCTCTTCCTTCTTAATTTCTTCATATGATTGCTACAAATTTAGGGTTCTTATTTTTTTAATACTCCAACAAGTTCTTTTCTTCCTAATTTGTATACAAATTTAGGCTTTTTATTTTTCAATAACTTGTAATTTTTTAAATCTTACTTCGATTCATAGCAATATACTATATAATTGATGCAACAAACATCATAGTTGGTTATTGATTAAGTAATATGAATTTGCATAGTTTTAGGGAAGAAGATGATAAAAATCTTGTATTTGAATTTTTTAGATTTGAGGTATTACAGATTTGTTCTGTAGGTATTACATACATGAACTATAGGTATTACATAATTACATGCTTGAATGATATCTAAGTTATAAAAAATAGTTTTTAGGTATTACAATTTTTTTCTATAGGTATTACATACATGAACTACAGGTATTACATAATTACATGCTTGAATGATATGTAAGTGATGAAAAATAGTTTTGAGGTATTACAGATTTGTTCTGTAGGTATTACATACATGAACTACATGTATTACATAATTATATGCTTGAATAATATGTAAGTTATGAAAATACTTTTGAGGGATTAGTAATTTTTTCTATAGATATTAGAACAAATAAATGACTTCATGACAATTTGAAGAATAATAAGAACAAGAAGACATATAAGAAGATATACAAAACAAATAAGAAGAATAACAAATGGATACGAAAAGAGATTAAGAAGAAAGAGAAAGAAGAAGAAAAAAGAGGAAAAAGAAGAAAACAACAATGTTTCTGCATAATACCTTAAAGGTACATATGTGATACTTGAAGAGTAAATGATTTGAAGAGAAAATGTGTGATATCTGAACATAATACATTATATATAATCAGGTGCGCACGCAATGCATACCAACTATGGTGTGGCCGCGCGTGGCCGTACGTGGACATGCTTGGGAGCGATCCACACACCGGATTGGGTTGGGGGCATAGATCTAAGATCTGTGGCCTGGGTGCATATAAGTTTTTGCCACCAATTTATTGATAATAAATGCTAAAAATAGTCATTGCTAAAAAAAGAAAACGATCTGGTTTAAAATTTTGAAAAGTCCTACTTGAGTATTATATTTTAAATCCATGGCCCAAGGTTAAACAGTGTTTGTCATGCTAATATTAAAAAACGTAAACTAAAATATGATTTTGGATAGGAATTTAATTATTATACTTGGACGTAGCTTTTAAATGTGAGAGGTGCACAAAAATAAAAGGGGTATCTTGGTACCCTAGGCGCCCTTCTTGAACAAAGGTGCAGAAAAGAAAAAAAATATTTACAAAATATAGATCATGTAAAATACATCATAATGACAAATCACAAAAACTCATGTGAGGTGGTCTCACGAATAGTTACTGTTAGATGGAGCCTCATCACTCACAAACATGTGAATTGTAGAGTTGGAATGTGGATAATTGGATTGTGGATTGACCCGTCTAAAACAATGCAATAAAAATTTGTGAGACAATCTCACAAGAGACTTATTCATAACTGTAACAACAAATTTTGTGTTTAAATAAATAAACACAAAAGATTTGCACAAATTGAATTTATTTATTTGAATTAAATAATCTGGTTTACAATCTCTTGAATCCCTTGATTCTTCTCTTCAATAGTTGGAGTTGACTTCTTGAAACTTGATTCTTCTCTTCAATAGTTGGACTTGTCTTCTTAAAATTTGATTCTTCTTCTTCAATAGTTGGAGTTGACTTCTTGAAACTTGATCTTGGTTGAAAAAACAAAACTGTTTGATTCAAAGGTTTAGCACCTTATGCAAATCGGGTACAGTTTCTAAAGAAATTATTTAAATTCAAAGGTTTAGCACCTTACTCGAATCAAAGACAGTTTAAAAAATACTTCCTAAAAATGCTTTGAAGATCCTCATCATCATCGAAGAAGGCTCGAAGATCATCAAAGACTTGAACTTGGCTTGAAAAGAAAATTGCTTGATTCAAAGGTTTAGCACTTTATACGAATTAGGTATAGTTTCTAAAGAAACTGTTTGAATTTAAAGGTTTAGCACCTTATTCGAATCCAAGACAGTTTAAAAAAAACTTCCCAAAAAATACTTTGAAGATCCTCATCGTCGTCGAAGAACGCTCGAAGATCATCGAAGACTTGAACTTGACTTGAAAATAAAACTGTTTGATTCAAAGGTTTAGCACCTTATGCGAATCAGGTACAGTTTCTTAAGAAACTATTTGAATTGAAAGGTTTAACACCTTATTCGAATCAAAGACAGTTTAAAAAAAACTTCCCAAAAAATGGTTTGAAGATCCTAATCGCCGTTGAAGAACGCTCAAAGATCATCGAAGACTTGAACTTGGCTTGAAAATAAAACTGCTTGATTCAGAGGTTTAGCACCTTATGCGAATTAGGTACAGTTTCTTAAGAAACTATTTGAATTCAAAGGTTTAGCACCTTATTTGAATTAAAGAAAATTTCAAAAATGCTTCCCAAAAATGCTTTGAAGATCCTCATCACCCTTGAAGAATGCTCGAATATCGCCACTGCTGCCGAGGAATGCTTGAAGATCACCGCCGCCATCGAAGATGCTTCGAAGATCGCCTCCGCCACCACCAAGAATGTTTGAAGATTGCTGCCGCCGCCGTCGAAGAATGCTTGAAGATCGTCGCTGGTGTAGAGCTCATGAATTCTTCAATTCTTGTTGCCTTCTGATGTTTGGAATGATGAAAATCAGACCCCTATTTATAGATGGTGATGGAGAGTCCTGATAGGATTAAAAGTGGAATCCTGATAGGTTTAGGATTCTAATGGAGTGATTTGATTGATCCATCATAATTTGATGTCTATCCAGAAGTAGAGTTCTGATAGCTCTAGGATTCTAACGGCTTGTAGAAGTAGAGTTTTAATAGCTCTAGGATTCTTCACAGTTTGGTATCCATCAACTTTTTTGAGATAATTATCAAATTAAATTTATTTATATATTTTGATATTATCTACGGGACTTTGGCACGTGGCAAATTGTGATTGGCTAAAATTTTGACTATCTACAAATGCCCCCTCGAGACTTATTCACAATGATGTGTTTTGGAGTGGATGAGTATCGAACTCCCTTTTCAAACTTTCCGAAGCATACACTACAAGATAAATGGTCTTTAAGAACCCCTCAAAGACAACCCTTTTTATGAATTTATGTTGTCTTTTTGAAATTAACAACCCTTTTTCCGAAAAGCGTTGTCTTTTTTTAAAAAATACGCTGAAAGACAATGCTTTTTTCAAGAAAGACAACGTTTTTTACATATGGTTGTCTTTGATCGCATTTTTGTAAAAAAAGACAACCTTTTTTTGCAACGCTTTTTTCAAAGGGTTGTCTTTTAGCGGATTTTTTTAAAAAAAGACAACCCTTTTATGCAACACTCTTTATGCGTTGTCTTTTAGCGGATTTTTTTAAAAAAGACAACGCTTTTGTGCAACACTTTTTTTAAAGGGTTGTCTTTTAGCGGATTTTTTTTTAAAAAGACAACCCTTTTTTGCAACGCTCTTTATGTGTTGTCTTTTAGCGAATATTTTTAAAAAAAAGACAACGCTTTTGTGTAACGCTTTTTTTAAAGGGTTGTCTTTCAGCGGATTTTTTAAAAAAAAGATAACCCTTTTTTGCAACGCTCTTTATGCGTTGTCGTTTAGTGGATTTTCTTTAAAAAAGACAACCCATTGTGCAACGCTTTTTTTATGTGTTGTGTTAATTGTGCACCTTTTCATAATATTAATTATTTTTTAATTAAATTAAATTTGAAAATTTTAATTATTTTATAATGTTATCTTATATAATTATTTGCATTAATATTATCTTATATGAACAAATTCATAATTTTATAAAAATAGTATTTTTATAAAATATATTAAAAATATGCACTAGTATATTTTATAATTGTCTTAAAATGAAATTAGATTAAAAATTACTAAACATATTAATTAGTCATTAATCTTCCAATTATATAGATATATATTGTTAACCTTTTAAAATATATGAAAAATACAAATAATATTGTGATTCTTCAATAATATTTTAGGTATTGAATAAATCTATATATGTACGTAAAAATATATGTAAATAAATCTATGTGCGCAATATGACAAATAGTCCAACAAATTAAAGTCAAGAATAATATTTTAGTTGAGTCACATTTATATTTTGTATCGTGAGTGCATTAATATTTTGGGTTTTGAACATTCATATGTTGGCCATTGAAATCGAGT
This sequence comes from Scutellaria minor, assembly GCA_954870855.1. Classification (NCBI taxonomy): domain Eukaryota; kingdom Viridiplantae; phylum Streptophyta; class Magnoliopsida; order Lamiales; family Lamiaceae; genus Scutellaria; species Scutellaria minor. The sequence goes on along the minus strand of OX940731.1, from coordinate 9,445,206 downwards.
TAAATACAATAATATATCAAAATTGGAAATCAATGACTTATATTAATAAGTAATGGTACTTTATTAAAATTAACGAAAAATATGTGATAATATTAATTGTTTTTTTAATTAAATTAAATTTGAAAATTTTAATTATTTTATGATGTTATCTTATATTATTTGCATTTAATATTATCTTATATGAACAAACTCATAATTTTATAAAAATAGTATTTTTATAAAATATATTAAAAATATGCACTAGTATATTTTATAACTGTCTTAAAATGAAATTAGATTAAACATTACTAAACATATTAATTAGTCATTAATCTTTCAATTTTATATATATATATATATATATATATATATTGTTAACCTTTTAAAAATATGTGATAATAGAAAATTGAAAAATATCAAAAATACTTATAAAATAAATGCATGTAGAATATTATTACATAAAGCACCAATGGTCTAGTGGTTAGAGTACCACCTTGAGTCTCAGGTTCGATTCCCAAACAACGTGCAATATTAACTATGTTGATGTCATCACTGACGTTAGCATCTTATGCAATAGTTTAGTGTGATGATGTGTCAGTTATGATGATGTGTCACGACACGTCAGCAGCAAGCAACAACAGGAAGCTGCAAGCTGAAGCAGGAGGCAGCTCAACATTTAGAAGCAGTCTATCATTCAAGTGTTTCGAGCTCTCAAGTTCAAGACTGTCTTCACCACACCAGTTGAAGAAAAACATATACTTTTAACCTTTATGTTGTGTGTGCTAGGTTGTTTTAGAGAGTTGTACTTAGTTAAGAGGATTTGATCCTTGCTAAGTTTGTTAGTCTTGTGTAGGCCATTTTTCCCTGTGTGGGAGTGTGTACCCTATGTGGGAGTGTGTTCCCTGTGTGGGACTTTGCCTAGGAATCTTAGATTCTAGTAGGTTTAACTTGTTTGGAAGAGGTTTGTAAAGCTGAGTTTGTAAAGCAAACTAACCATAATGAAGTTCCTCCTTTAACTTGTTTGGAAGAGGTTTGTAAAGCTGAGTTTCTAAAGCAAACTAACCATAATGAAGTTCCTCCTCTAAGATGGAGTAGAGTGGACGTAGAAGGATTACACCACCTTCGAACCACTATAAGCCATAAGTGTTTACTGCTTATCTTACTTGTCGTATTGCATTGTTGCATATCTAGTTGCATTTATCATAAGCATTCTGGAAAAGGTTTTTGCTAAAACCATATTTAAAAAGGAAAACGTGTTTGCCAATCAGAAACTCTATCAAGTTTATTCCGCTGCATTGCATTCTGATACAGGGCCAGTAACCTGATTAAGCCTAGGGCCAAGTAGTTGATTCGAGACAGGTTACTATCTTCTCTGTTGAGACATGAACTTGTTAGTCAGTAAAGTTGTTTTAAAATTCACAAAATCGATAGAAGTTCATTCAGCCCCCCTTTGAACCTCTGACCACTTGGGACCAACAAGTGGTATCAAAGTAAGTTGGGTTAAAAGCCAACTTATCTGGCTACCTACCGAGATCCACCCGTTTCTGCTGGATAAACCATTTTTCTTTTCATATGACCAATATCATCTTTTTAGCACAAGCATGCATTTCTTTTAAATCCCAGCTTCTTATGCTTATCCATAAAAATTTTGTTTTGCGAAAAAGAGAGAGTGTCTGACGACTATCCATGATGAAAACTGATATCTCAACAATGGACCAACAAGAAGCTAAGGAAACAAAGAGTAAGCTGTCAAGGCTACACATGGAAGAAGCAAGGATACCACAGCCAACACCAGCAAGCTGAAAACCAACAAAAGAAGGTGCTAAGGAAACAAAAGTACTCTACTAGTAAAAAGTCAAGATCATCGTAAAGACAATTGCAAGAGGAAGTTTATCTGAAAAAAACAAGGGATCCTCAAATACCTGGAAGAAGTCAACAAGGGAGATCAACAAAAGTATCGATCTGAGTAGAAGAACATATAAACTAAGGGGGAATACTGTATCTCGCAGTACTCAAACTCCTAAACCTCTGACTCAGACAAAGAGCATTCTCAGAATTTGTGAAGACCAATAAGTTCAAGCTCAAGAAGACATGATCTCCACAAAAGGAAGGACACATTTATCTAGTCGAGTGGTATCTCAAGTGGAATAACATAATTGATGATCAGGTTGCTGACAAGATAACTAAAGAGGTTGTTGAGGTGACAAAAACTACGTTTATTAAAGCAGCTGAAATCACTAAGGAAGCAACACTAGTCTGAGCTACTTATGTTCAATGAAGCCAGTACTGTAAACAAACAGGTTGCTGAGGAGATCAAGTCTCCAAAGATATAGTCGGTGTACCTGCTAAGGAAGAACAAGATGCTAAGACAAATCTCTTCAAAAGAATCCAAGCAGCATACTGATTGAGGCTGGCAGGATACACACTCAAGAGTGAAATAGTCCAGAAACCTGGACCAATGAGTAAGGATATAAGATCCCTAAGTAAGGGGAAACTTATTTTATTTTTTGAATTTCTCAAACGCTTACATTCATGCAGCATACTGAAACAGGATACTACACTTGTGAATAGCATCTATTAACAGTATTCAACTTCAGGATTCAATGAAAATGAACAGGTTACTGTGACAGGATCAAGAAAAAAACTGCAAGAAGTGAATCAACAAAGAAGAAATACTGATATCAAGTGATATCAGTATTCACCTCAAGACTTGTCCCTTGCAGCAAGCATCAAATCTCTACGACCTCGATCCAAGAGAAGTAGCCATGTACAGAAAATCTAGAGAGGCGGTTGTCTATCAAATCACAATAGTGAAAATATCTACATTTTTAGAGGATAGAAAGACGGTTACTAAAGTCTATCCATAAAAGATCAACATATTACAAAAAGGTCCCTCCACTTTTTTCATCACAACCGTCAGATCATGTGTTTCTTTTTCCAACCGTTGATCCGAAAGAATCGCTCATGACCGTCTATTTATATCCGAGCATTCATCACCTTTTCAAAAATGCTCTTCATCAAAGCATGAGCAACCATAAATCTCCATGAAAAACACAATTACAGCTATTCATATGGTGATGAAGACTCTAGGAAGTGAAGGAGAGGATGAAGAAGATGGAGGAGAAGATGACGAAGAAAACGAGAAATCTTTGATGACCAAGAAAAGAAAGTTCACAAAGGATGATGAAGAGGTCATCACGGGTGTTGAAGGAGAAACAAATAACCTTGGAAGATATCTCATCAACCCCGCGGCTCTCACATAAAGGAAGAACATCCTCTACGAAAAGGATGCTATCAGGAAGGTGTTCGAGATGCCAGAGATCACTCGCAAGATCCTCTTCAAGCTGATTGAAGATAAAGAAGATGAGAGAAAGATAAACAAGGTATTCACATATACCCCTCGTTCATCTGACACAGGTCCGACTTCCTTAACACCGAGAAGATATGGGACCGAATCCCATAAGGAAGCCTTCCACATCAAATGTTGATGTGGAAGTTATTACATAAGGACCCATCGTCGGACAAAGACAGCAACTATTGTCATTCATGGAGCCAAAACCGAAAACCAGTAGTTGTGTCTTGAAGGATGTCAGCAAGACTGATTATCTGTTCGAAGATACTGTGTCAACAGCTTCCTGCTGGTACCTAGGTAAAGAGAAGAATCCTTACCAGCACAATAGCTGTGGTGAAGGCGAAGCCAAACCAACAGACAAAGATCCAAGATGAACGTGTCTTAAATGTTAGGAAGCTGATAGGATATCTGATTTATCCACCAATCAGATATTCCTGATCTCTTGTCACTTTTTTCTTGAGGTTTTATTCCCTTGGGTAGGAATAAGAAGAAGGAACCTCAACAAGAGACAGTTTGCTGCTAAACAACAACTATCAGACAAGAGAAACCTGAAGTGCCTACCTTGGCGTTGTAACTCTATCCTTGAGTAGCAAACAAGAGAATGATGACAAAAGGAGGGAAGAGTTTCTAGTCAAGAGTCACTGCTGAAGCCTTATAGCAAGGGGAAAGTAGAGGAATAAACTATGGCAATCAGGAAGCACCTACCATTTGATTGAAAGATGTAGCAAGCTGATGAAAGCATATTGAGAGAAGCATACAGAGATCAAAGATGGTAGAGAGAGAAGAAGAATAACGCTCTGGTGGAAAAGATGGAAACAACAAACTCTCTGAAACTGAAGAAAGAAGTAAAAGCTAGATGGAGTAGTAGTAGTATGCTTACTTTCACTTGTGTTCTGGATTGTATTTGTACTTGTACAAGCATTCAGTTTCAATAAAGAGCATTCGTTATTAAGTGACTCTTATTCTTATTATGTTTTGTCATCATCAAGATAAAAGGGGAAATTGTTGGGATATTTCACTAGTTATCTTGATAAGACAAAACAGTATGCATAATAAGAAAAGAACAGTTTGCTTAAAGTATCAATACCTAGTTTCCATGTTGTACGTGATATTTAGTTCTTCATCTATAACAGATTATGTAATGGTTTTCCAAGTGATAAGGAAAACCAATCTTAGAAGATATAGGGAAAAATCTTCTAAGAGCAGGAAGCTGCAAGCTGAAGCAAGAAGCAGCAACAGGAAGCTGCAAGCTGAAGCAGAAAACAGCAAGCAGCAAACAGGAAGCGGAAGCAGAAAGCTACAAACTGCAAATAGGAAGCAAGCAACTACAACAGTCTACACAGATGTCAGGAAGTAGCCAACGGACTTATCCAAGTAGTACGAGGAAGATCATACAACTCAAGGAAGAACAAAGTTATCTATTAACTAGATTAGTTATCTGTTGCATGAATTTTAGTATTGGACCCATACCACCATGCCATGTCAGCAAGGTCCAGTAATCGATGTTAGACACATTAAATGCTCTTGGAAGGTTTACACGCCAACTTGTCTTTTCAACGATGATGCATTTAATGAAGTCACAGTGAAGATCTTTGGAGATCAAAGCTCGTATTCGAAATGGAGAAGTATCTTCCTTCAACAGATACTTTACCACAATGGATAGTTTCTCAAGATCTATATATATAGAAGGTGTGAGGGACTGAAGATGTGTGGGACTAAGCCAAGTGGAAATTCAGATATACTCCAAAGTGACTTTAAGCTTACCTTAGTCCAGCCACTCAACATTTAGAAGCAGTCTATCATTCAAGTGTTTCGAGCTCTCAAGTTCAAGACTGTCTTCACCACACCAGTTGAAGAAAAACATATACTTTTAACCTTTGTGTTGTGTGTGCTAGGTTGTTTTAGAGAGTTGTACTTAGTTGAGAGGATTTGATCCTTGCTAAGTTTGTTAGTCTTGTGTAGGCTATTTTTCCCTGTAGTTATCTTGATGAGACAAACAGTATGCATAATAAGATAATGAAAGTTGCTAAAAGAAGCTTCCACGTATTACATGATCATAAGCTTATTTGTCAATGAATAGGATCATGAAATGGTTTTCCAAGGTATAAGGAAAACCAACCTTAGAAGAAACAAGAATAAGTCTTCCAAGGGTCAGCAAGCTGTAGGGAACAACAATCTGAAAGGAAGTATCTGCATAAGATGCAAATAAGATACTGCAAGAAGTAGATAACATGCTAAAAGAAAAACAGAAAGTAGAAAAGCTTCGGGCAGAAACCTGGATAAAAGAAGAACCAATCTTAGAAGATATGAGAATCTTCTATGAACAGGAAGCTGGAAGCTGATACAGAATACTGGATGCTGCAATCAAGAAGCAGCAAACAACAAGCAACGGAAGAAAGCTGAAAGAGTAAAGCAGCAAAACAGTACACAACGATAGGAAGCTGACTACAGGTTTCAGGAACAGGAAGTTGATCTGAAATAGAATCCTGGTACGGAACAGGAAGCAGCATGGAACCACATCCTGAGCAGCAAGCAGGAAGGACTCAATATCTACTGAAAGAGCAAGAAGTAACCAACAGACTTGTTGAAAAGATAAGAACTACTCCCTCTCAGGCAGTATCAGGAAGAGCATGCAGCGCAGAAAGAAGCAAAACTAACTGACTCCGAGTAGCCGTTGCATGAACTTTGGCCTTGGACACATACCGACTAGATAGGTTAGTAGGAATATCAGAAAGGTCCAAAAGCAAATAGTAGACACATTAAATGCATATGCCAGAAATATCTCAGACGCATTTAATGCGACCACAAAAGAAGATCTTAAAGATAAAAGCTTAAACTCAAATAGGAGAAGGATCCCTCTTCAATAGATACTTCCCAACGGATAAATCTCTCAAGATCTATAAATAGAAGGTGTGGCTGATTGAAGAACGTTGCTGGACAAAGTCGAGAGGAAACTCATATACCTTCCAAAGCTTCTCGAAGCTTTCACATGTTCAGCCACTCAACATTCATGGAGCAGTCTATAATAGCAATAGAGCTTACAGAGATCAAAACTGCTTCTCACCAGTTGAAGAAACATTTTCTCTTAACCATTGTGTTGTGTGTGCTAGGTTGTTTTATTTGGTATACTTAGTTGATAGGATTATATCCTTACTAAGTTTGATTAGTCTTGTGTAGGCTATCTTTCCTTGTGTGGGAGTGTGTCCCTGTGTGGGAGTGTGTAGACCCTGTGTGGGTTTTTGGACCTAGGAATCTGGGATTCTTGTAGGTATAACTTGTTTTGGAAGTGGTTTGTAAAGATGAGTCTTGTAAAGCAAACTGACCATAATGAAGTTCCTCCTCAGAGAAGGAGTAGAGTGGACGTAGAAGGATTACACCACCTTCGAACTACTATAAGCCATACGTGTTTACTGTTTATCTTAATTGATGTATCCCTTTGTTTGCATATATATTCTGTTGCATCTATTCTAAGCATACTGTTAAAATGCGTGTTGCAAAATCATACTTGGAAAAGAAAACTGGTTTTCATTAGAAACTTTATCAAGTTTATTCCACTGCGTTACATTCTGATACCGGGACAGTAACCTGATTCAGCCAAAGGCTAGGTTGCTGACTCGAGACAGGATACTGTTCTCCAAGTGAGACAGAAACCTATTATTCAGTTATATATTTTTGTAAAGTTTGAAAAATCGATAGAGGTTCATTCACCCCTCCTCTGAACCTCTGACCACTTGGGACCCAACAGATAGAGTGGACGTAGAAGGATTATGTAACGCCCAATTCTCTAATCACATGCATCTTACATTGAAATGCATTCATGAGCATTCAATCTATATTTCTAAGCATCTTATTACGAAATGCGCTGAATTCTCAAGTATATGCTTATTTTATGATCTAATTAGTCATGATTACCTTATCTATGCATGATATTATTATGGCGTTCCAACTTTATAGCCTAATATACTCTGTTTAGTGCTTCTTCTTTTACAGTGGAAAGGTTTGGCTTGGGAAGAGAAGATAGATGTGTTGAAAACGGTTATAAATACGCATAATATCTCAAAAATGACATTCCTAGATTAACTTGATTACACTTCTAATTTATGAATTTCATTTCATTTATTTATAATTCTAAAGTAAGTAAAATGTTGCAATTTGATTGGTTAGTTGACTAGGGTGCACCAAAAGCACTTTTAATGTGTTGCACTAGATTATTTTGATCTTTCCTCCAACACTAACCTTTTCCTAAGGCCAAAAACGTGGCATATGACACATTTGACACCTATACTAGTTCAGCCAATTAGGACAAAAAAAGTGTTTGCCTTTAGCATGGTCAAATATGGTAGGAAATGTCATTTTATGCTTTCTTTTGTTCACATGAGACTCAAAAACGACCAGCCTCTTCTCCTCTTCCTTTCTTCAACCTTAGAACCCCAAATACCATACAAAAACTGAAATATATCATGAAGGTTGCATATGAGATGAATTGAAGCTAGTTGGTGACTCTTTTGGTGAAAACGTTGCATCCTTAAGCTTAATTGCTAGGTCTGATCCTATCTCTGTGTTTTATGCTTAAAATTATGTTCATATGATGATTACATGATCTGATTTTATATGTAGTATTATGAAGATGAATTGAAGATAACTAAGTTAGTTGAAGTAGTTTAATTAAACTTGTGAATCTGATAAGTTGCGGCTGATTCTATTGATGCTTGGTATTGTTATAATGATTGGAAGTATGCTTGAAGAATTAGAGGATAGGTAACTCAAGTGGTTATTTAGGTTAAGTTATGCAAGAACATAATTAGTTCGGTTCATGTGAGTTTTTATTATTGCAAAGTTAGGGGCTGCCCTATTAGTGTTCTTAATTTATTGAATTAAGGAATGATATTAAGATGGATTATAAGTTTTGATGTGTTTAATTGAATGATAGTATCTCTTCATTGAATGAGCATTTAAAGGTATGTATATGCATGCTTGATCCTTTTAGGTTTATAAGCATATCGTATCTTCCCCAAGGGCCAAACACTTCCACTATTGTACTTATTTTGGATTCGAGGTAAGTTGAAGCTTTTATTTGCTGCATTGCAAGAACTAATTGATATTCAAGTAATTTGTATGATATGTGAATGATGGTTCTATGTCTACGATTGAATGGTATGTGAGATTAACGTGATACATGATGTATATGAAAGATGTTTTGAAAGAAGAAGTATGGTACTTGATTGATTGAGAGTGGGCAACATGACTATACGGTCTACAGATGATAGTTGAGCTATCAGAGAGTAGACACAATGTGTACGGTCTGCTGATGTTGGTTGAGTACTAATGATAGTGCTTAACTAACAGAGAGTAAATATCATGATATGATGATTGGCCAATCTTAATGAAACGCTTATACGGCCTACTGATATTGATTGAGTACCAGCCTTCTGGGTATCCTACAAAGAATGTTTTCAGAATAAATGAGTATGGAAAAGCATATTGCATGATATGATTCATTATACGTGGTTGTGTGCATAAGTTTCAATTTACTGAGCTTATTGCTCATTGTTAAGTTTTTGTAATGCAGGTAATGATGTGCAGTGATAATTGGTCTCCTAAATGGCCAGTCAGTTTGTTCATATGCCATGCTCGAGATGAACTTTTGAAGCTTATGTTCAGTTACTTATCTTTTGGATAATTAAACCGTTGAGGGTCTTTTGTTGTAAATAGATATTTTGGATTCCATGTATAAACGATGATACATTTCAATCGACAAAGTTCCTTTCAAGTATTATGAAGTTCTCTTGCAAAAATTAAATATTGGGGACCTTCTTTAATGGCTGGCTGTGTTTTCAAGTTAAGTAAAGAATCTAACATTCTCATACCTGTGTTTCTGAAAAATATTTCGAATTAGTAAAGCATGGGAGTGTTACAGATTACACCACCTTCGAACCACAATAAGCCATAAGTTTTACTGTTTATCTTACTTGTCGTATTGTATTGTTGCATATCTATCTTATTGTATTTATCATAAGCATTCTGGAAAAGGTTTCTGCTAAAACCATATTTAAAAAGAAAAATGTGTTTGTCAATCAGAAACTCTATCAAGTTTATTCCGATGCATTGCATTCTGATACAGGGTCAGTAACCTGATTGAGCCTAGGGCCAGGTTGCTGATTTGAGACAGATTATTGTCTTCTCTGTTGAGATAGGAACCTGTTAGTTAGTAAAGTTGTTTTAAAATTTGCAAAATCAATAGAGGTTCATTCACCCTCCCTTTGAACCTCTGACCACTTGGGACCAACATGTGGTATCAGAGCAGGTCACGGGTTTGAATCCCCTTGGGAGCACTTTGCAGTGAGAGCTACCAGGGCCTTAGAACTGAGGATGCTGATGCACAACGTAGGTTGCTGGGTGGCCGAGACCTGAGAAAAGGTGAACAGACCTGGAACCAGGTTGTTGGGTGGCCAGGACCTGAGAAAGGTAAATGGACCTGGAACTGAAGAAGTTGTTGTCGTAGCAGAGGATGGCGTGGAGGCGTGGTGCCGCCGAGTTATGGTGCTGGCGTGGAGACGGTGATATCGAGGATGGCGAGAAGGCATGTCGATGCCGAATTATGGAGATGTCGGGCTGCAGTAGCTGGGTTCAAGGAACTGAGTGAAGATGTCGGGTCACATTAACCTGAGGTTGCTGAGCAGGAAGTTGTGACAGTAAGCTATGTAGGAAGCTGTGAAGAAACCTGTTAGGTTCCAAGGTTACTGGAGTGGAGAAGCTGGCAGGTGCTGGGTGGGGAATTGTTGGGAATTTTTCCAGCATCCTGTCTTGGGTCAGAGCTTAAATTGGTGCGAGGTGCGGCTCTACCAGGTTTGAATCTGTGAGCGCAAAGCTACATAAGTATAAGGCATTAAAGTTGCGTCCTATGCCCACAGGATATCCTTTTGGTGTAGCAGTAAGCGCTTGATGGTCCAACAAACTTCAATGAGTTTGTTTACTTCAGCTTCAATCAAGGGAATTAACTCAGGCCGAAATTGATGTTGAGCTTGTTTTATAGGACGAGTTCCCTTTTTTATGGCTAGATGATGAACAACTATTTTTTGATCTAATCCAGGCATTTCTTTATAGAACCATGAAAACACGTCCTTGAATTCATGCAACATTTCAACATATGACTTTTCCTCCTCATCGGCCAACAATGTACTAATATAGATTGGTCATGTTTCATTAGCATCTCCTAAGTTAACTTCTTTCAATTTATCCACCTTGGCCTTTATACCTTCTTCGAGCTGAGGAAAAACAATCTCAGCATCTTCAATTGAGGTATTTTCATTGAGAGTGATATGGTGTGCTAATTTCATGTCCAACTCTTGTAATTGGTGATTGCCCCCAATGATGTGGTTAGAAGAAGCTACACTTTCTCTATCATCCTCATCATTTTGGATTTTTGTAAAAATGATGGTTTCCATCTTTTTCTTTAATACTCTCCCATATGATATAGTTAAATTAGTGCATCTTTTCATATGAGATGGAATTAGGCTTCACAATTTTTTAGTCATTTGCGCTTTGTTGCTCTTTTTTAGAGCACATTTTGCCTTTTGGTGGCTCATCTCTTTACTCATCCTGATCGGGCCAAGTTTATTGAACATGGAAATTTGTCGATCTTTTCTTCTATCTTTGTTAGAGACACCTTCTCTTGTTGACATTTCTCCCTTAACAATGTGATTAACACTAGTTCTTTTGATGGCTATACGGATGGGACTTGGTGGTGCGTATCCTGCATTAGTTTTAGTCTTTTATTCTGTATGGTCTCTTTCTTTCAACACTTGCTGGGTAGTATTGAACGCATGCCCTTCTTAGCTTATAACTTGAGCCCGAAGTTCTTTATTTGTAGAGTCTTCTTGCGGGTCATAACCAGCTTGGACAAGGAGTTTAAAGGCATTTGGAGTATAACACTTAGTTATTTCAGGTCCTGAGAACATTCCATGCTCTATTTTAGCTTTTTTCTTTGGGGTAACAAATCCTTTTTTAGGGGTGGTGAAGTTGGCTTCTTTGCATCGAGTTTAGTTAGAGACAATGTTAGCCCTTTGAATTGCTGATCTCTGGCCAGAGATGACTTATCATTTGAGAGATTCTTATCAATTTTGGTTGAATACTCATGCTCACCCATCTTGACTTGATCATTTTTTGTTTCTTCTTTGACTTTGACTATCTTCGCACCCTCAAAATAATACTTGGCATCAGTAAAATGTGGCTCTGTCTTTGTGAATAGTTTATCATCAGCAATAACCATTTTCACGACACCATTTTTATGATATTTCAGACATTAATGCCTAGTAGAAGGCACCACTCCATTTTCATGCAACCAAGGTCGGCCAAGGAGCATATTGTACGAGGTCATAGAGTCTATGACATGGAACAATGTTGTCAAAGCCATATCACCCATCATTAAATCAAGTCTGATTATTCTAAGAGCTCTTTGACCTTCTTAGTTAAATCATTGGATCATCAGCCAACTGCTTGTGAGCTCCTCTACAGGAATCCCCAATTCTTTCATTGTTTATAAGGGCATGATGTTGACTGCAGAACATCCATCAATGAGTATCTTATTTACTCTTTGCTTGTGAGTATATGTTGTCATGAACAATGACCTGTTGTGGAAATTATTTCCAAGTTGCAAATCATCATCAGTAAAAGTTATCGCAGAGACGCAATCCTCATCGGTGGAATAGTCATCATATTCATTTTTACAAAGTTCATCATCTAATTCACTCATTGTATTGCAGAGTATTTTGTCATGCATGTCATCATCATAAGCAACATAAACAGGGCTTGTTGTAGCGTTGTCTTCTTCTAATGTGATCTTTCCTTTTCGGGCCAACTGCATCACTTTTTCTTTGAAGACAAAACGATCCTAGATTGCATGTCCTACCAATCGATGGTATGTGTTGTATTTTGGATCATCAGTTTGTCTAGCTTCTTCCGGTCACTTCATCTCTGGTAGTTCAATTAATTTATTTTTGAGCAGATCATCAAAGATCCCTTGGACGTCAAGGTCGAGAAAAGGATATTATTTCTGTTGCATTTCTTTCTAAGTCAGCTTATGTTGCCCCCACTCATGAGTGGGTTCTTCTTTTGCTTGATTTTATCATTCGTCTTGGTTCGAAACTTAATAAGCTTTGCATTTACCACCATTGATTCATTGCTTGAAGGATTGACAAAAGTTTTACCCCCTCTCTTGGTTTCTTATTTTTCTTTGAATCTTCGGGCGACTCTTCGACTCCCCTTGCAATGATGCTTAGTTCCATGTCATGAGCTTTGGTAGCCAACTTTTCAAAAGATTTAAGTTGAATTGCTTGAAAGATGTATCGTAGACTCCAGTCCATTCCTTGGATGCACATTTCTATTGCTGAACTCTCTGATAGTTTATCTTTGCAATTTAAACTTAAGTTCCTCCAATGATTGATATAGTCGATGATAGGTTCATCTTTCCATTGATATGAGTTTGTAAGTTCCAACATACTCACTGTATGTCAGGTATTATAAAAGCGATTGAGAAAGATTTGTTATAGTTGCTCCCAACTGTCGATTGAATCTGCTTCTAAGTCAATGTACCAATCAAATACATTTTCTTTTTAAGGAACAGACAAATTGTTTTACCATGTGGTCTTCATAAGTCCCAATATCATTATAAGTTTCCACAAAGTGAGCCACATGTTGTCTCGGATTGCCTTTTCCAATCAAATTGTTAAAACTTGGGAGGTTGATAACCCAATAGCATCCTTAAATTATCGATCCTTGCAGTGTATGGTTTAGTATAAGTCATTGATGGCTTAAAGCCCCCATCTAGCCTGTTTTAGATAGTTCCCATGACAAAATTCCCTTAGTTGACTCATCGAGATGAATTCATCAGATGAAACTTGTACCTCGGTGATTGGTGATTTTTCTTTGTCGTTCACTTGTTGTCCCGCAGATGCCTCAACTTCATTTTTTCTAGACTTAGTCATCTATTGTTCGCCCTGTGCTGATGTCCCTTTCTTTGTCCTTCATTAGTAAAGATATTTTTGCATATAATTCTTGAACATATTTGCTAAGGTCTTCAATAGCTTTCATGATACTAGCCATTTGCTCTTCCAAAGTTGTAGCATTTGTAGTCATTACAGGGCCTGCATATGATTAGCTTGATATCGAGTGGGGAATAGATAACGTAGAATTACTTGAATTTTCCTCACCTTGATTTTTATCAGTAGACGTCAATGATTCTTTGGCAATAGTTGTTTGATTCGTGGGCTACTTGCAATTACTTCAGTATATTTCTTGTGGTGACGCTGCCGATCGTGGCTATATCTTTTGAAAAAGTTGATGAAGTAGACTTTAATGAAGTTTTGTGTGTAGACATCTTGTCACACCCCAGAATCTTTCGTTAAAAATATCAGAGTTTTTCTTTTTGGGCGTGAAGAAAGAAAGGGGAAAAAGGCATACATGATATAAAATAGAAAGGAAAAGGAGAGGATAAGAAGCAGATCACTTGAAACATCGGATACAACCGATAAACTAGAGTTTTGAAACCTTACGCAGCGGAAAAACATCAGGATCTATCACAAGAAATGAGAAATACAGTTTTTGATTTTACAAATGATCAACAAAACTTTAAAAGTCAAAACCGGATAAAGGACACAGCTAATAGGACACCCCCCTCTCTACACATCAAGGTTTTCTTCGTCTCCTGTAGTGTGAGTACAGAATAGGGGTGAGTGCGTTGAATACACTCGTGGGGATACTTTCCAAAGTTTTAACATGTTATTAAACATATAAAATAACTCAGCAATTAGACACACACATAAATATGCAGCACATAATTTCATTCATAAACGGACACACAACCCATGACTCACAAATGGACTCGCAGCCTAAAGGACACTCCGCTGACTTTCTAATGGACACGCAGCCCAATGGACACTCAGCTCAATTGGACACTCCGCCGACTCACTACTGGACACGCAGCCCAATGGACACTAAGCCCAATTGGACACTCAACCCACACCTATCACACTTTCGTAAAATAAACACAGAATATATCACATCATGTAGAGTCCATCGGTTCAAATATCAGATAGGGAAAACAGTAAACACATAGAGTTTAGAAGTTACCCCCACCTCGTTCGGTGGTTACCACGTGAGTAGCGAGTATCAAAGATCTCGTGTCCCAGACCTCGTGTCTTAATTCTCGCATCTCAGATCTCATGTCTCAAATTTCAATCCAACTGATAGCCTACATACATTACAGTATTCTTAGATCCTTAATAATTATAATTAAAGTTGTAAAAGACTCTGGCGGAGAAACGGTCGTTAAACACGCGATGGATCGAGAGCTCTAAAGATTGGAGTTGAAGAAATGAGAGTGGATATCCAATCCATATGGCTGAGATGATAGAGAATGAAATTTGGGTCACGACGGAAAAAGAATGAGCTCAATCGGAGTTCAAACGAGCTCAAACGGAACATTTTAGGTTTAGGGGTAAAATGGTAATTTTGGTCAAAGGGTTGACTTTGACCGGGCCCACGACCCTCGGTCAACGACGTCTTGTCGGCGACGACTCGATACGAATAAACGATGGAAAAAATGAGGTTCGGATCGAAAACACGACGTCGAGTGCACGTCGGCACCCGACGGGTGCGCATGGCGCACATGGTGCGCGTGCGGCTCCCGGCACCCGACGGCTGCCGAGTTTTCTCGACAGCGGGTAAGCTCACTTCGCTGGCTGCTGAGTTTTCTCGGCAGCCCATCCCTAGATTTTCCCGACGGTGGCCTGCTCGAGCAGGCCACTTCCCGGCGTCGCCCGGCGCGGCGGCGCCGCCTCCTACCACCACCACCTACCTCACCGGATACCTTGCACCACCGGCTACCATCTCCGACCGTCCCTCGCCGGATTCCGGCAGTGAATAGTACCTAAAATCTCACCGCAAAATCCTTCGAAGCCCTGTTTTTCGAAAAATCCAACTCCAATCCAAAACTCCGGTCGGCGACTTCCCGTCATCGGCGATCCTTCCCTAAGCCTTGACCGGTGACTCCCCGTCGCCGGCCACCTATTCCGACCAACCCCAACCACCAACATAGCCTATACATACATGCATGAACACACACACACACACCCGTTTTCAAATACACACTGATTTCCCAGCTCCGGCCGGCAGCCACCTGCCGCCGGCGACCACCACCAACCACCGTCACCTTGGCCGGTGACCCCTAGTCGCCGGCCACCACCACTGCCGTGCACACACACATACACAGCAGCTTGCACACACACACACACATAGCGTAGGGTGAGACTGGAAGTCGCCGGCCACCCGCCAGAACA
This sequence comes from Scutellaria minor, assembly GCA_954870855.1. Classification (NCBI taxonomy): domain Eukaryota; kingdom Viridiplantae; phylum Streptophyta; class Magnoliopsida; order Lamiales; family Lamiaceae; genus Scutellaria; species Scutellaria minor. The sequence goes on along the minus strand of OX940731.1, from coordinate 9,429,540 downwards.
CCTCATCGGCGACCTCCCGTTGCCGGCCTCAAGTCTCCCCACGGCGGCGTCACCCAGCGGCGCCACCAACAGCATGCAACACACTCACACACTAACACACCTAAACACACACACACATGCACGTTTATATATATACACACACTATACAACTCCGGCGCCGCCACCCACGGCGGCGCCGGCCCTCCGGCATGTCACCCTCGTCACCGGGAGTCCTCTGGCAGCAGCTCCGGCGAGTTGGCGGCAGAAAACAGTAAGAGAGGGGAAAGGTGGCCAAAGCTAGGGTTTAGGTTTTGGAGACGGTTTTTCGCTGTTTTCCGACGAACGAGAACTCGGAATTGAATTCCGAGACCTATCCTAAATTCGTCTTATCGAGACGAACGTCGTGTGCGAAAATCGGCCGAAACCGACAATTTTGGATTTTCCGACCACTGGCCGGCGGCGGCGCTGGCGGTGGCCCGCCGGAGACAGAAACCCGGAAAAAGAGAGAGAGGAGAGAGAGACTTACTCGTTTTCGTCGCTTTCGGCTCATTCGGAAAAACGGTGATTTTCGAATCGAAACCACCCCTATTTATAGATTTTCCGAAAGTTACTATTCACCAAAAATATTCGGATCACTATTCATCCAAAAATATCCCATTTCACTGTTCATCAGTTGAAAATTCTTTGTTTACTATTCATTGTAAATATCTTCCGGTTTTCCGGATCTTCGGGTTTTACCCTTTCCGTCGTCGTTCGAGCTACAAGTCTCCGATTGACCTCCAGTTCGTTTCTATCTTCCCGTTTTCTCAGTACGCATCTAATGGTATATAAATATCCTATGTTCCATGTTTAATAAAAATTATCATTCTAAAATGTGCATTAAACACTTATCTGAAACGCATGAAATTAATTAAACAATCAAAGCATACACACATAATTATTAAATTATAGGTTTAAATATTTAATTAATTATTTATTCTTCGTTTTTGGTCCGGGGCGCTACACATCTTGAGTAACTTGATGAAGAGATGAGTTGAAAGGAAGAGATTGTCCCATCGGGTGTGCCAAAAATTTGTAACAACAAATTTTATGTTTAAATAAATAAACACAAAAGATTTGCACATATTGAATTTATTTATTTGAATTAAATAAACTGGGTTACAATCTCTTGAATCCCTTGATTCTTCATTTCAATAGTTGGAGTTGACTTCTTGAAACTTGATTCTTCTCTTCAATAGTTGGACTTGGCTTCTTCAAACTTGATTCTTCTCTTCAATAGTTGGAGTTGACTTCTTAAAACTTGATCTTGGTTGAAAAAAGAAAACTATTTGATTCAAAGGTTTAGCACCTTATGTGAATCAGGTACAATTTTTAAAGAAACTATTTGAATTCAAAGGTTTAGAACCTTATTCGAATCAAAGACAATTTAAAAAATTCTTCCCAAAAATACTTTGAAGATCCTCATCGCCGTCGAAGAATGCTCGAAGATCGTCGAAGACTTGAACTTGGCTTGAAAAGAAAACTTCTTGATTCAAAGGTTTAGCACCTTATGCGAATCAAGTATAATTTCTAAAGAAACTGTTTGAATTCAAAGGTTTAGCATCTTATTTGAATCAAGACAGTTTTAAAAACACTTCCCAAAAATGCTTTGAAGATTGTCGCCACTGTCGAAGAATGCTTGAACATCGCAGCCGTCATCGAGGAATGCTTGAAGATAGCCGCCGCCGTCGAGGAACACTTCGAAGATCGCCACCGAATAATGCTTGAAGATCACCACCGCCGCCGCCGAGGAATGCTTGAAGATTACCGCTGCCGTCATCAAAGAACGCTTGAAGATCGTCGCCGCCGTCAAAGAATACTTGAAGATCGTCGCTGGTGGAGAGCTCTTGAATTCTTCAATTCTTGTTGTCTTCTAATGTGTGGAATGATGAAAATCGGACCCTTATTTATAGATGTTGATAGAGAGTCCTGATAGGATTAAAAGTTGGATCTTGATAGGTTTAGAATTCTAATGGAGTGATTTGATTGGTCTATCATAATTTGATGTCTATCCAGAAGTAGAGTTTTGATAGCTCTAAGATTCTAACAGCTTGTACAAGTAGAGTTAATAACTCTAAGATTCATCACAATTTGGTATCCATCAACTTCTTTGAGATAATTATCAAATTAAATTTATTTATTTATTTTGATAATATCTGCTGGATTTTGACACATGACAAATTGTGATTAGCTAAAATTTTGACTATCTACAATAACAAATTTAAAGTTCAAATAACACAAACTTAAAGTTCAAACTTCAAACATACTGAGTTCTTCATCATCATCATCCAACTACTTTAAAGAGGTTTTGTTTCCTTCTTTTTCTCTTCTCTGATACTTTAACTTCTCCAAACTCTAGAGTATGTGTTTGATTGATATATATTGTAAAATATTAGTATTGGATCTTGGAAGAGAACTCAAAAAAATGTGTTTGTTATATATAACTCTAATAGGGTATGGTACTATATATATATTCTCGAAAAAGATAATAACTATGTTCGTTTTTTTTAAATAAACGAATTTATGGTATAAAATTATTAACAAATCAATACGGCCTCTTATGATTGATAAACAAATTCACACTCAATAATAGAAATGATTATAATCAGAGGTTATGAGACCAATTTATCATGAATATATATCTCATTGGCAAACATCATAAAAATACAAACCATCGAAAAAGAAAAAGAAAAAAACATTCGAATCACATGACTTACCAATCTCTAAAATGAACTGTCATGAATTTAAAAAAAAAAAAAAAAAAGATCAACCATGCAAAAATCCTTTTTCAAACCCGATAAAAATCAAATATCATCTGTCAATCACTCTCAATCTTCATAACCCTTTTTGTCTTCTTATTAACTACTAGCACAGAGTTTACATATATGTGAATCTTTTACTTTTTTAATTTCTACGTGTTTACGTGCAAATTCATTAAGATTACATGCCATTTGCACCATATGCACATAGCACATTTCAAAGAACAAGTACAAAATATACATTTATCAAACACAAATTTGCAGATTTTAGCTCAGAGTTAGTGCTCTTGAAAGTCTTTACTCTATATTTATATATATATATATATATATATATATATATATATGCATCTACTGCTCTATGCTTATTTAGGCATGTTTTATTTTTATTGATAAAAAACTTTAACTTTCAACTATTTCTGCAATCGGAGAGTTGGAACAGCCATCAAATGATTGGCCCTGGAGACGACAAGGCCAAACTCCTCAGTCATGTCCAACTTCTCTGGCAGCAGACCATCTGGAAGCTGCCAATCAAAGCAATGGACTAATTGTGCGGCAATTAGTCGGACTTGAATTAGCCCTAAATGAATCCCTGGACATCCTCTTCTGCCAGAGCCAAACGGAATAAGCTGGAAATGTTGGCCCTTAAGATCAATATCACTTCCACCAAACCTCTCCGGCATGAACTTCTCGGGGTCACTCCACGCCTCTGGGTCACGCCCTATTGCATACATGTTAATGAATACTTTCGATTCTTTTGGTATGTCGTATCCTTCCACTGTGCAGTCCTCCATAGAGTAGTGAGGAAGCAACAACGGAGCAACAGGATGAAGACGAAAGGTTTCCTTCACAACCATGTCCAGATATCCAAGCCGGTCTAGGTCGGACTCCTCTACCATCCTCTCCATTCCCACCACTTCTTCCATCTCTTTCTGTACTTTTTTCATTATTGTTGGATTCTTCAACAACTCAGAGATTAGCCACTCAACTGTTGAGGCGGTCGTGTCCATTGCTGCCGAAAACATATCCTGCACAACATATAACAAAAAAAAGACCTTATAATGGCCGGAGAAATGCAAAAATTGTACTAAATTTTGCTATTCTGGTCAATTATTTTAAAATTGTCAATTCTGTCGTGACATACCAGCATAATGGCCTTGACATGGCGACGATCAAATTGAAACTCACTGTCTCCAGTTTGCATGATGGACATCATAGTATCAACAATATCCTTTGTCTCCCCACGATCTCCATCCCTAACATGATCGTCAATAACTTTCTCAAAGAAATCATCAAACACTTTAGCAAGTGCCTTCATTTTCTTAGTTAGCCCCTGAAGATCCAAGAACCCAAGGAAAGGAAAGTAATCTCCCAAGTTGGGAACAGCACCCAACTTCATCGCTCCTTGAATCACTCTCTTGAACCCTCTCTCATCTATCTCCGTATCACCATACTTCTTCCCAAACACCATGCTGCAACTCATCTCTACTGCCAGATATGAAATCTTCGCGCTAAGATCAACAACAATATGTTTCCCAGCCGCTTCCTTGAGCGACTCAACGAAGAGGCCAAGTACTTCCCTTCTCATAGGTTGGAAAGAATTGATCTTGAGACTGCTCAAAAGCTCCAACATGCAAAGTTTTCGCATGTTTCGCCAATGCGGACCATATGCTGCAAATGTGAGGTTACTTTGATCCCATGACATGTACTTAGAAGCTTGATGAGGCGGTCTGCTAGCAAAAACAAGATCATATGTCTTGAGGAAAAGCTCAGCTGCCTGAGGTGATGAGACAACGATGATTGGAACGAGCCCGAATCGCATGTACATAATCGGGCCATGTTCTTTGGCTATTCTTTGCAAATCTTGATGAGGGTTCTTCCCAAGCATGTGTAAATGTCCCAAAACAGGGATCCCTTTTGGCCCTGGAGGCAATTTCATAGTCTTTCTTGTTACCAATATGAAAAGCAGACAAGTTGATAAAGTAGCTATCAGTAAAGGGATAAACAAAGAAAGCTCCATTCTTTTGTTCCTTTTTTTCTTATGTCTTATCTTCTATGATAGATAGCAAACAGATTTATAGTAGCTCTGTTTGACAGAGCAAGAGTTAATGTCTACTTCACTTTCAGAAAAGATAATGTTTGATCGATGTCATTTTGTAATGAAATAATTGAGAATGGAAGATGACAAAATGGAACTAGCTGGTGAGAGTTAAGTTCAATGAATAAGTATCTTGACTTCTTTTTTGACAAAGTATTGAGCAAGTGTTAATGTCCACTTCACTTTCAGAAAATATAATGTTTGATCGATGTCATTTTGTAATGAAATAATTGAGAATGGAAGATGACAAAATGGAATTAGCTGGTGAGAGTTAAGTTCAATGAATAAGTATCTTGACTTCTTCTTCGACAAAGTATTGAGCAAGTGTTAATGTCCACTTCACTTTCAGAAAATATAATGTTTGATCGATGTCATTTTGTAATGAAATAATTGAGAATGGAAAATGACAAAATGGAACTAGCTGGTGAGAGTTGTGTTCAATGAATAAGTATCTTGAGCCACAAAAAAAAATAAAAAAAAGTATCTTGACTTCTTGTTATGGTTACAACATAAATTGTCTTTTATTGTCTTTTATGGATGTCCATACTTATAGCAAAATAGATAGATTAGTTGTATTTTATTGTTGGTTGTATTAAAGACTATATCTGGTGGAGTATACTGAGTTTAATATCATCATATTATTTATATATAGTTAGATTAGTTGTATTTTATTGTTGGTTGTATTAAAGACTATATCTGGTGGAATGCACTGAGTTTAATATCATCATATTATTTATATATAGTGATACACATAAATATATGATAAATACTATATTCTCGATGTAACATATTAAATTTTGAGGGCCGGTATTCTTATGCTACCAGTACACTTGAAGGGAGTTAATTAAAATTCAAATCTACAATGCATTTCACAAAGAAAAAGAAAAACATATTAGGCTTTTTTCTACATGTAGGCCCAAAGCATACATTGATCCATTGAATATTTAATATTTTTATATTATTCATTTAAATTAAAATCATAAAATGAGCATACAAGTCTTTTTACACCACAAATATTTATATGAAACTGGTGTATGGATATTTGACTCGGAACCACTTTGCATGTGTTTCCACACGTTCTCACGCACCCCCACACATCTATATGTCTGCATTCAACTCGTTCCTGTGTGTTTTGACAAATATGTTATACATTTTAGTTATGTTAGCAATACTTTTAGTTATGTTAGCGAGACATTTATGTTATATTAGGGATATGCACGGTTCGGGTTGGTTCAGAGATTTGAAACTCTCCGGAATCGAATCAAACTTTGGAGAATTTCAAAACTGATTCTCCGGAACCAAACCAAAATAAAAAAATCTCCAAAACCAAATCAAACCAAATTTCGGTTCAAATTAGTTCAGAGTTTCGGGTCTACTGGTCTGGATCAGTTTGAGATGGATATTCAGAGATTTTAAAAGAAATTAAAATAAAAAAACAAATAAGTTGAAATGCACCAAATTAAATTAGAAAAATAAATAACCAAAACCTAATTTAGCATGTATTAATAAAGTTTTATTGACAACAAAAAACTACATACTTCATTCCAAAAGTTACAAATTTTCATAATTTAAAAAGATATATGTTTTCTTGATAAGAGTCATTAAAATGTAGTTCATATTATTAATTATTAAAAAGTATAAAATGTAAATTATTTATAGCTTTATAAATTATTAACTTAATCAAAATATGTATTATGTAATTTTATCAAGATATAGAAAAATAAATGACATATATATATATATATTAAAATCGGTTCTTCGGTTTGGTCCAATTCGGTTTGGTTTGGTCCCAATTCGATATAGTTCTCAATTCGAATAATTGAAAAATCTCCAAAACCAAACCAAAATGAAATTCGATTCAATTCGGTTTGGAAAAAGTCAAAAAGTCAACGAAGATTTTCAGTTCGGAAAAAATCAAAAAGTCAATAGAGATTTTCGATTCGGAACCTTTTCTGTCCGGGTTTCGGTAATCTAAAGCTTAAATTGTTTCAATTGAAATTAGTATTTCCATCACTCATTTAATTTAATATCATGCTCTAGCTCAGAGTTTACTAATTTCTTTAATATAATATTCGTTTTTTATAATTTCTTTCATTTTATTGTGACTATATTAACCAGTCGTACAATGTTGATGTTTAAACATTACTCAATGTTACGATCAATATGAATATTTTAAAATGGATACATCAGTTTGCAGTTTGCATATCATTGATTAAAAAAAATTATTTGGTTTATTATTTTTTAAGAGAAAAATTATTTGGTATTTAAACACCAACGAATAAGCACATTTAAAATAAATAAAAATATCTAAGGTTGTAAACTATGGACAAACGGATTCATGGTTGGTGGAAAGTTATACACCCCTCTTAATATATTTTAATCTTTCTTCTTACTTAATACACCCCTTAATTGCCTATTTTATCCTTTTGTTGTAAACAAAATCAATATACAATCTCAGATTTGTTTTCCATGGTTATCTCCACCGCGAATTGACGGTGAAAGATCGTGACCTTCAATCTGTTTTCGATAATTGCGCCAACCTCGAACTGGCGGTGGAATAGTTGTAGCAGAAAACGCCATACGTATAAAATAAAAATAAAAATAAAAAAAGGAAGAAATTTTATTCTTCAAAATATGATGCTACTCATTTTATTATTATCGTAATTATGATGGTTATTAAATAAGGAAAATGTTTCCAAAATTTCCTTTAATTTTAAAAGTTAGTGGAGTGGAGGAGAATAAGAATTGATGTGGGGTGCCTGTCAACTCATTTCTCTTGTATTGGAAAGGTGGAGTATCAGCGGCATCAGTTTGATGTTAATTAGATTAAGTTTTGAACCTTTTTATAATTATTTATTTTCTGAAATTTTACTTTTACTCTCTCATATTAAAATGGTCCAGAATCTAAAATAATACCATTAAATATGTATATCTATATATAAGAATATTTTAATAAATTTATAAAAGATTATTTTTGGTTAAGTATTTTGATGGGTGTATTAATAAGAATTTGGGTGTTAATATCCTCCCCTCACTAACATGGATTTCAAATTCTTTTATCAAACCTTTCATCCAAAAACAATATTAAGGTATTATAATATAAGAATTTCATCATTTCAAATACTGAAAGATATGTCAGCTATCAATAGGAGATCTGAAAAATAAAACTTAATCAATTCAACAAAGAAATTTATATACATCTGGTGCATAGATTATAGATCCATACACTCAACCCGACCCCTTCTAAATCCGCCCAACACGCCTCCACGCGCCACCCACACACTTGCACGCACCCCCACGTGCCTTGGTGGGTGCACCCAAACCCACCCAAATTCATTCCCAAGTGTTATATATTTATGTTATGTTAGTTATATTTTTATGTTATGTTAATCCTACTTTTATGTTATGTTAGTTATACCTTTTATGATTTTTAGCTGTAATTTAAAATATTTTTAAACAACTATTAATATCTTTCATACATTTTAGTTATATTAGTTGTACATTTATATATTACATAAATGTATGATTATGTTGATATAAAAGTATAAATAATATTATATAAATGTATGAGCAATATCACATAAAGATAAACACATGGATTCGAGTCAAATCCAACCCGACCCGATCCGAGTGCATGAATCTAAGATCCATGCACTTGATGCACAATAGACTTACTCCCAATTCAAACCTAAAGACTTAAAACAATCAAATGTGGATTCTCAAATCTAATTAACGTCGTTAGCATTCTCTTTTAAGCGGTAACATGATTCTCAATCTAATATTGATAAATAAGGTAGGGAAAATATCAAAAATATCGGTAGACCGTACTTACCATATTAATAAATACTGAAAATATCAAAAATTTTGGTACAATATGATACCGAAATGTTGGTATGGTAATTTAAGTTTTTCGAAATATCAAACAAAAATATTAATGTTGATTAAAAAATATATAATCCACGTCAATTATTTTTAAAAAATAATAATTTTCATTTTGATATTACAATATTTTGGATGGAAATTTCAGTATACCGATATTTCAAAATAACATGTTATGAGCTATATATGGTATTAAAATTTCGGTATAACAAAATTTTTGGTGTTATTGTATGTATTTTTAGATATCGAAATTTTTGGTACAATTTATAGGAAGAGATTTTCGATACGTACGATACACCATACTGAATTGCCCCTATTGATAACATTCTTTCTGAGTCATTTACATTCTCAAATCAGTACAATATATTAACACGAAGACACCCCGCAAAATATTTTCATACTTGATTACAATTGTTTAGTTGTATCTTAATTGTAATTAAAGTAGAGTATATTTATTGTATATCAAAACATTATTCAACTGATTGACAATAAATTTGAATTTAATTAGGCAATCTATTGAACACCATGAGAACTAAGAGTTTACCAAGAACAAAATCTTAATTTTGAGAATTTTTTTGCGTCTGCATTGGTTTTGTCTTCTCCTCTAAGAATTATTGCTAAGGAACTAACTATACATGATAGACCGATGAGGACACACCACAACTATGGAAGAAGACGACTCAACTTTTGTAGGAGTGAGAATGTTACTACGGTACTACTTTTATATTTGTGAATCTTAATTTGATAGTTTCAAGTTATTCAAACCACTGAATAGATAAATTAAATCTTAATTTGATAGTTTTTAAATATTTTGCCTTGAATTTATAAGTTTCATTTTTTCGCCTTACGCTGATTGTTAACTTATGTTTCAGGACTGACTATATCTCTTTAATATATTTAAAATGATTCGTTTTAAGTCCTACACTTAAAAAAATTAAATTCATGTGTATGGGAATCCCAAAATGTTTATTTATATATTCTAGGCTTGATAGCAAAAAAAAAAAAAAAAAAATTCAAAACTTTACAAAATTTTTCTATTTTAACCAATTGTTTTAATATTATCAATTTTAACCATAAATTGACAAATTGATTTCAATTTTAGTCAATTCATAATTTTAAAATGTTGTTGATTTTAGGACGTTAATAATGACACAAATTGTAGATCGTGTTGGCAATTTTAGTATGTGATGATCTTAATAGTGTCACCAATTTCAAGGACATTGATTGTAGGTAGTTGCGGATTTAAGAACGCTTTTTGTAGGAAGTGTCATTAATTTTATGACTTCAACTTTTAAGTGTGTTACAAAATTAATGATGTTATTTGATCTAAACATTGTTAATTCAACTACATTTATTTTCTACACTGTTGCAAATTTAACAACGCATATTATAAAAGGCGTGACTATTTTTGGTGACATAAATGATTGGTGTTGGCATATTAATACAAAAAAACAATATATTTCTTTTAAAATAGTGACACAAAATAGTGTCACCATTTTTAATGTTAATGACGTAATTATCAAAAGCGTCACTAAATGAAGTTTACCCACGTATTACTTTTGTGTCAGGAAAAAAAATTGATAGCAAATTTAACAATGCAACTCGCAACACTTTTATAAGTGTGGGTAATTTACTTCATGACTCTAGCGTTGCCAAGTGAAAAAAAAATGTAACTTAACACCCTTTTTGTTGTAGTGTGTGTGGTGATGTAGATGCATGCAAGGATGAAAATATCCGAAAATATCTCCAATATTTTTCCTATATTTTCATTTTTTCACGTGACCAATACAAAAATAGGATGCAATCGATATCTTCGATATTTTCATTTTTCACATAATCGGTAAAGAAATGAGAAATTTTGTCAAAATATCGGTAAAATATCGATATTGATTTCAATATTGATGACTTTATAGTACAAATTATGTCACACCCTGTTTTTCGTTCTTAAAAGAAAAATTATCAGAGTTCTCATTATGGGCGTGAAGAAAGAAGGGGAAAGAGACGTGCATGATATAAAATAGAAGGAGGTAAGAGACGAACATAATCATTACATATAAACCATCGGATACAACCGATTAATTAAAAACATTAGCAGCGGAAATAAACCTTCAGGATCCAACATCCATAGTACCACCGAAATTATACTTACAAAACGTGAATTATAAAAATATTGTTTAATTGTTGTGTGATAACAGACTTAAAATAAACATGTCCGGATAGGACACCGTCCCTCTCTCTCTAATGTATCATGTTCGTCATCTCCTATAATGTGAATTACAGAATAGGGGGTGAGTGCGTTGAATACACTCGTGGGAGAAATTTCCATGTTTTAAGGTCATTAAACTGATAACATACAAATTAAATCAGATATAAACTTGAACGACTGTTAAACACGGCACATATAATGCACAACACGTAAATCGGTACATTAATGGACGACCCAGTTCAGAAGGTGCGGGTACAACCCGTCTTACCTCTTCAATATGGGATTTTCTCCCATCGGTACCTTTACGGACGACCCAGTCCTTAAACGATTATCGGTACCTTTACAGACGACCCAACCCATTAACAATTACCAGTTCCTTTATGGACGACCCAATCCTTTAACAGTTATCGATCTTTTATGGACGACCCATTCCTTTAACAATTATCGGTTCCTTTATGGACGACCCAGTCCTTTAACAATTATCGGTCTTTTATGGACGACCCAATCCTTTAACAATTATCGGTTCCTTTATGGACGACCCAGTCCTTTAACAATTATCAGTTCCTTTATGGACAATCCAGTCCTTTACCCAACATAACAGAAATATACAACAAGCTCATATACTCACGACAGCTTAACATAACATATAGTTCACAAGCCGTTACATCTAAGGATCATATTGTAATCATGCGTTCAAATAACATAACACATAGGATTCAATCATTTCATTAAGCATGAGTTCACATAACACACGTTCGTTTATCATCATTCATGCATTTATTAACAGAAACTTTAAGCTTAAGGTTTAGAAGTTACCCCCACCTTGTTTGGTGGTTTCCACGTGAGTAGCGAGTATCAAATAATGAGTATCACCAAGCTCAATCCAACTGATAGCCTACACAAGTTACGATATTTTTTAGATCCTAAAAATATATAATTAAAGGTATAAACGATATCGGAGGAGATACGAACGATAAAAACGAGATGGAATAGAAGATTTAAGATTGAGGTCGAAGAAACGAGAGTGGATGTTCAGTTTAATAGGCTGAGATGAAAGAGGGTAAGATTTAGGTCGCAACGGAAAAAGAATGAGCTCAATCGGAGTTGAAACGAGCTCACACGGAGCATTTTAAGATGGAGGAGTATTTTGATAATTTTGGTCAAAAAGTGAGGAAGAGGGAACGATTAGGGTCGCTACGGAAGAAGAATGAGCTCAATCGGAGTTGAAATGAGCTCAAACAGAGTGTTTTAAGATTGAGGGGAATTTTGGTAATTTTGGTAAAACGGTAAGGAAGAGGGAACAATTAGGGTTGCTACAGAAAAAGAATGGGCTTGATCGGAATTTAAACGAGCTCAAACGGAGCGTTTTAAGATTGAGGGGTATTTTGGTAATTTTGGTCAAAGGGTTGACTTTGATCGGGACCCCTGACTCTCGGTCGACGACTCGATGATAACGTATGATGCAAAAAATGGGATTCGTATCGCAAACACGGCGCCACGTGCACACCCGTCACAAGGCGTCGCGCGCGCGCTTCCCGTCTCCCGGCACCGTGTGCCCGGCGCGCCCAGCGTCTCTCGGCGCCGTGTGCCCAGACCAGCCCCTCAATCGTTTTCTTCCCCCCCAAATTTACCACCTGACACGGTGGCGCAACAAGGCACCGCCCCAACACTCAACTCCAGCTGGCGACCTCCGATCGCCAGCAACGAACAGCCCAAACACACACACACTATCACGTAAAAACACACACACACACACCAGCCTACTCACACCCTCAACCACTTTCCACCACCATTTCCGGCCCCAACACCGCTGTCCACGGCGGTGCCACCACCCCCAACTGATAGCCCGATATCCCGGGAAGGTCAGCCACCACTTTGGTGAAGGAGGAGAGAGAAAGAGAGAGAGAACCGAGGAGAGAGAAAGGGTGGAAAAACATGAAAAACATGAAAAACAAGGGATAGGGTTTTCCGGCGACGTTTTTGCCATTTCCCGGCGAACAAGACATCGGAATTAAAATCCGAAACCTATCCTAGACTGGTCTCGATGAGACCTATGTTCTGTGTAAAAATCGGCCGAAACCGACAACTTTGAAATTTTCCGGCCACCGGCAGCGGCGTCGATGGTCAGAAAACAGAAAATCGAAAGAGAGAAGGGAGGAGAGAGAGACTTCCGTGTTTTCGTCGCTTTCGGCTCGTTCGGAAAAATAGTGAAAAATGAATCGAATGAGCCCCTATTTATAGATTTTGGAAAGTTACTATTCACCCAAAAAATCTTGGTCACTATTCATCGAAATATCTCGGGATACTATTCATCATAAAATCTTTCGGTTTTCTGAAACTTCGTGTTTTGCCCTTTTCGTTGCCGTTTGAGCTACAGGTCTCCGATTGACCCTTAGTTCATTTCTATCTTTTCGTTTTTCCATTACGCATCTAGTGGTATAAAAATATTATATGTTCCTTATCTAGGAAAATTATCCATCTAAATCACGCATTTAACACGTATCTGAAACGCACGTAATTAAATTAAACAGTCAAAAATAACACACATAATAATTAAGTCATGTGTTTAAATATTTAATTAATAAATTATGCTTCGTTTTGGTCCAGGGTGCAACAAATTATAAGAAATTAGTTAAAATATCTGGAAAATATCGATAAATATCGGCAAAATATCTATAAATATCGGTATCAATTTCAAAATCGGTGGTTTCATGGTACAAATTATATAAAAATCTGTGAAATATCACGAAAATATCGATAAATATCGTTGGAATGTCGAGGAAATATCGGTAAATATTGTTCAATATCGAAAAAATATCGATAAATTTATGTACCGATATTTCCACGATATTTCTGTAAAACTAAGATAGTGATATTTTCATCGAAATCAAAATTTTCATCCTTGGATAAATCATACATCATTTAAATTAATCAAACATAATAATTGTGTGTTAACTGTTTGATGCATTTTGGGGCTCAATTTCATTTTGTATTAAAAAGCAGCATTCGTAATATTTTAGATAGATTTTATTATATTTTTAAAATTTCATGTATTTGCTTGATTTGAGAGGAATTTGATAGATTTTAGCACATAGTGAGCTCAATCGATTGAAAAGCAAAGTTGGAGTCAAGATACAAAGTTGAAAACACACAGTTTTGGGAGAAAGCTTATATCTCAAACTCTAGAAGTCCAAATTATATGATTCTTATCTTGTTGGAAAGCTAAGAAGATTTTAAACAACTTTAATGTTTAATACTTTTCCTAATTTTTGCTCCAAGAGAGCATAAAATTACAAAAAGGCGGAAGTTGTGCAAAATCATCCAATTTTTTATCTTGATAGGATTCGAGTATTTTGAGAATAACTAGATGTAGAGAATTGATATTGGACTGAAATTAATATAATTGGATAGAAAACTTTAAGGGCTACAATTTCTATGAAGAAACCAAGGTCAAATTTGGAGCTTAAACGGGTCGAAATAAGGCCGAAAGTGAGAACCCGGGTGAGGTCGGGTGCTAGTGCATGAGTTGAAGCGGCAGCAAAGTCAGTATTTTCGACCCGGTATGGGTCGCCTATGACCCAGATGGGTCGCATGTTTTCCTGTCTAGAATGACGACAAACTTTCCGATCCGGTCGGAACCCGGTCGGGTCACACATCTTTTCCCTGTTTTAGACCCTTTTTTGACTAAAACTCTTCTCGAAAACCCTCCTAGGTATAAATTGAGGTTTTGGAACTCAAAATAAAGAACTTTGGAACCCCGATAGAAACTTTTGAACTCTGATAGGATCTTTGGAACCCATATCCACAAAATACATCTTGAGAGCAACCAAGGAAGCAAGAAATTGAAGATTTAAAATCAAAGAGGAAGCAATCAATCGCGAATTCCTTAAGTTTTCTTTAATTTTATTTCTAGTTTTTATCATGTCATCTTGTAATTTATTTTGCATTACAAGCATGATTATTGGCTAGGGATCTCGTGATCTTAGGGCACGAGAGTAGTTCTATGGATATTTTGTTGAATTTCTAGTTTTTAATCTTTCCTCTAAATCCATTATATCTTATTCATGCTTATTCGTGCTTATTCCATGTATGAATCCTGATCAAATTTATGCATGCTTTAATTAATTAGATTGAGATCGAGAGACATATTTAATTATAGATTTGAGAACGCATGACTCAGTTAATTGCTAGATCGAGAGATTGGTAATAATTGGGATGAAAATACAATATTAAGAGCTTTTGGAAGTTGGTTATTAACTGCGATATAGAGATACAAACATTAATAATCAATCTACAAGTTAAGTTGCTCAAGAGAGAGGTTAATCTATAATCGTGATTGCCCACATAAGATAATTGAATTTGAGTTTGATTATGCTAGATTAGTAAACGTGAATATTGAAGTAAAATAAAATCGTAGCCTTAAGATCCTTGTTTGAATCTTGATTTTCTTGATACTTGGTTGTTTGATTTTTGATATCATTTATTTATTTTAGATTTAGGTAATTAAAATCAATTCTCATAATTCGGCCGCCTAGATAGAGTTAGGTAAATTAATTGGGTAATTAACATTGTTCTAACTCACTAGTCTTTATGGGATCGACGTTGCTCACCATATCTATAGTTGACACCGTGCACTTGCGATTAAGTAAGCTAGAAATAGGCTTCGAACATTAACACACTTTAACCTAAACAAGTCAAAAAAAAAACAACAAAACAAAACAAGAAATGATGAAAACAATGCATACAACAAAAAACTATGTATCAATGTTAGACAATAAACAAAATTAAACGAGGTGTCTGTTAAGAAGAAACAAGATTAGAGAATAAACAAATAGATATATGATTTTTTTTTTGTTGTATTATGTTGTTTTCATCATTCTTTAATTTTAAGTAATGTTTCATTTATATATTACCTACATGCATCCAAGGATGAAAATTTTGGTTTCGATGGAAATATTGGTATCTTAGTTTTATGAAAATATTGGGGAATTATCGGTACATAAATTTATCAATATATTTTTAATATTTAATGATATTTACCGATATTTCCCTGATATTCCACCGATATTTACCGATATTTCCATGATATTTCACAGATTTTCATATAATTTGTACCATGAAACCACCGATATCAAAATTGATACCGATATTTATTGATATTTCTTTGATATTTTAACTATTTTCCTACAATTTGTACCGTAAAGTCACAAATATTGAAATCGATATCAATATTTTACCGATATTTTGACAAAATTTCTCATTTCTTTACTGATTATGTAAAAAATAAAAATATCGGAGATATATCAATTGCGCACTGTTTTTGTATTGGTCACATGAAAAAATAAAAATATCGGAGAAATATCGGAGGAATGTCCGGATATTTTCATCCTGATTTATCAACCATATACTGTCACGCCCCAAGATCTTTTCATATTTTATCAGAGTTTCACATGGGCGTGAAGAGAGAAAAAGCAAGGGACACAAAACACAGGCAGAAAGAATAAGTAAGAGACGACAGAAGAAAGGGGTAAGGGACGAAGTGAATCTTTCATTTAACAACAATCGGCCTCTGCCGATAGCAATCAGTCTCACTACTGATAAATACAACATACACAACGGAAAACATCAGGATCTCACATCCTTACATGTATCAAATATTATTACAAAACGTGATTTAAATGAAACATTATTTTAGAAATGTTTGTGAGACATCGTCTCAATACAACAAGGCCAGAAACAACACTTCCTCTCTCCAACTAAGGTTCCTCATGCTCATCGCCGCCTGTAGTGTGAGTACAGAATAAGGGGGTAAGTGCGTGGAATACACTCGTAGGGATAAAATCCACCTCTTGTGACTCTCAACAGATATAAAATATTAATAAAATAACCTTAAGTCACGTTGTCACAACACATAAAATGCATAGCAGATATTAGAAATGGCAAGGGACGAATAAGTGCGGGTTCAGCCCGTCTTACCCTATATAACGGTCTCAATACCGTTAGTGCATTACAAGAGTTTCACCACACCTCCACCAGAGTGGTAGAAATAGTAAGAGACGACAGAGTAGTAGAAGATAGCGAGGAATGCATGGTCAGAGTGGACCTTTGTCCTTTCACAGTTATATTATGGCACATCAAATATAAACACAGCACTTAGTATTCCTCAATCATGCATTTTCTAGGGAAAACGGTAAGTAGATAAAGGGATAGAAATTACCCCCACCTTGTTTGGTGGTTACCACGTGAGTAGCGAGCACCACAAATCTGATAACTCAAAGCTCGAGTAGCAAGTACCAATAGTCAGATAACCCAACGCTCAATCCAACAAGTAGCCTACATAAGTTTTGACGTTTCTTAGATCCTTAATAACGTATAAATAAAGCTGTAAAAGGTTTCGGTGGAAAAACGTTCGTTAACGACGCGACGGATCGAACGATCTAAAGATCGGAGTTGAAGAAACAAGAGGGACGAATCAGTATAAATGGCTGAGATGATAGGGAATGAAATTTGGGTCACGATGAAAAAAGAATGAGCTCGATCGGAGTTAAAACGAGCTCAAACGGAGCATTTTAGGTTTAGGGGTAAAATGGTAATTCTAGTCAAAGGGTTGACTTTGACCGGGCCCACGACCCTTGGTCAACGATATCTCATCGGCGACGATTCGATGTTGATGTACAACGGAGAAAACGAGGTTCGGATCGAAAACACTGCGTCGCGTGTGCGTCCGCACTCGCGGACCCGGCGCCAGGTGAAAAACCCGGCGGCTTGGCACATTTTCTCGGCAGTGTCGTGGGCGTGGCTCGACGATGGTCGAGTTTTCTCGATAGATTTCCCAGCGCTCGACACGCTGCCAAGTTTTCTCGGCAGCTCCTCTCCCGGCGCTCTCGGCGCCGGGCTTGCTCAACCTGTAGCACCCCGGACCAAAACGAAACATAATTAATTAATTAAATATTTAAACTCAGGATTTAATATATATGTGCGTATGTTTTAACTGTTTAAATACGTGTGTTTCAGATAAGTGTTTAATGCTTGTATGAGATGGATAGTTTACCTAGACGTGGAACATAGGATATTTTTATATCACTAGATGTGTTTTCAAAAACCGAGAAGATAGAAACGAGCTAGAGGTCAATCGGAGACCCGTAGCTCGAATGGCGATGAAAAGAACAAAACACGAGGTTTCGGAAATATCAGAGGATATTTACGGTGAATAGTAAATGAGATATTTACTGGTGAATAGTAACTTTCGAAATCTATAAATAGAGGCTCATTTCAGTTCATTTTCACCCCTTTCTTCGAACGAGCCAAAAGCGCCGAAAACACGTAAGTCTCTCTTCTCTCTCTCGTTTCTTTTTTGGCCTCCAGTGCGCCACCACCGGCGCCGCCACCGGAGTTCACCGGAAAATTTCAAAGTTGTCGGTTTCGGCCGATTTTCACACACAACGTAGGTTTTGACGAGTCGAGTCTAGAACAAGTCTCGGATTTCTATTTCGACTTATCGTTCGCCGGAAAACGGCGAAAAAAAAAACCTTTGCAAAACCCTAAACCCTAACCCTAGCCAACTTTTCTCTCTCCTCGGTTTTCTCTCTTTTCCTTCGTTCTTTTAACCGGAGATGTTGTCGAAGGTTCTCATGGAGGCGAGGGTGAGTTGTTGGGGGGACGACGCCGCCGTGTGTGGTAGTGTCGGAGTTATATCGGGTTGGGTATGTTATATGTATGTGTGTGTGAGTTTATGTGTATGCTTGGGTGATCTCTGTTGGGGGCGGCACAGATGGTGCCGCCATGAGGAAAGTAATAACCGGTGCTGGTGATGCACCGACGAGTGTGACGATGGGTCTCCGGCGATCTTCGGTTGCCGGCCAAGCATTTTTGGGATGTATGTGTTTGCATATATATATATATATATATATATATGTGTGTGTGTGTGTGTGTGTTTGTGTGTGAGATGAGGTTGGGGGAGTTTGGTTTTGTTTTGGAGAGGTAGTGGGTTGGAACGAGTAGGGTGGAACGGGTAGCCGGAGGACCGGGAGGGGGAGACGCCGGGCAAAAAACGAGGCAATCGGGGAAGGCTGTCAGGCATGCAGGTTGCTGGGCGTGCTGGCGCGCGATCGTGCCAAAGTGCACGACCGTGTACCAGCCGGCAGGGATTGCTGGAAGCTGGCGCACGGTCATGCCCGGAGAGCACGGTCGTGCCCCAGCTGGCAGAAGTTGCTGGAGGCTGGCGTAAAATCATGCTTGGAGAGCACGGTCGTGAGCGGCCAGGCAGAGGTTGCTGGAAGCTGGCGCATGGTCTGTTAGGATGTATACTATAAGCCTAGTTTTTTTGTATGAACATCGTTTATGGAATGAGAATCACATTGGTCATATGTTTGCATTTTATATTTGTTATATATGTTTATGCAATGTCCAATTAATTTATATTATAGATAACTTGGTGTGTGGTGCCACACAGAAGATCATGTTATCAGTTTCTTATAAATTATAAATAGTAGCTCACAACCAAGATGGATTTGGACAAATCATCGGAATGGTTGTAGTGTAGTTTGGTATTAGTCTGTCTTGACTATAAAACTACACTAGTACACTTTGTGTGTATTGAGCAGGACCATTTGAGGTTGTTCGTTTTATACTGACTATATAATAGAACAAGACCTCTGTTATTATGGATGTACATCTTCTTAATCCCTATATAATAACGGGCACGTATGCTCAATGTTTATTTCTTTAATTTGCCAATGGGTGAGATTTATTCATAAATCAATAAACTCGGTGAGTTGGGAGATAGCATTGTTTATATGGTGTTCTGTTGATTATAGAAGGAATCCGTGTCCTAATTATTTAGGATGATAATGTCCCCTTGAGGAGCTCATAAGGATTATCATGTAAACCCTGCAGGTGGATTTAATCCGACATGATAATAAGGATGAGTGGTACTACTCTTGGAATTAGATGTAAATTATTTAAGTTGTCAGTAACTTATTTAATTTACGGACATTCGATATCTTAAACACGGGGAAATAAATGTACACATAATAAGGAGCCCATATTAAATATGGATTGGGATGGTAGTTCAATAATAATTCTCTAGTGGACTGAATTATTATTGATGGGCTTCAGTTATGTGTTCGGGCCGAACGCAGGATACTAAAGCCCATCAGGAGGCCCAACCCAATTCCTCCTCTAGGTCCCTGGTGTAGCCTATATATAGCTCTTTTCATCAGCGCCTCTCAAAAACACAGAACACAGATCACAGAAAACACGTGATAAGTGAGAGAGAACGGAACTGATTTTTCTCGAAGGATCGTTGGCCACGCAACGTTCGAGAAGGGCTCAGAGGAATACATCAGAAGATCAAGAGGTCTACAAGGGTATGATTTCTTTCCGCTGCGATTTATCTTTGGATCCCGATTCCGATAGCATAGGGCCGGCGATCCGTCGGTTCCAACAATTGGTATCAGAGCCACGGTTTCTGGTTCTATGTAATTGGATCGGTTATATATTACGATCTTATGCTTTTTCATACGTTTTATATTCAGATTGTATGATAGTAGGATTGCATAGGATAACTCGGTTTTGCAGGTTACCTATATATCCAACTATTATGGTCTGTATGTATGTTTAATGTATGATCTAAACCCTCGGACCTGTCGAGGTTTTTATTTTGGGTTGGTTGCATGATTGTAATAGTAAAAACACGGCGGTTTGTCGTGTTAGGTTTTACATATTCTTGATTTGTTCTCGATGTTTTTTTGTTCGATCTCATATGGTGTATTCTGATCGTACTAGATTCTGTATAGGGTTTGGTAGATGTTCGAACTAGATTCTGTATAGGATTGGTAGATGTTCGAACTAGATTCTGTATAGGATTCCTGTTCGATCGAGACTTCTATTCGAACTAGGATTGGCGTTCGAAGGGGCTGTTCGATCAAGATTGCTAGGCGCTGGAACAGATTGCTCGATGGGGCTGATCGATCAGATCAGTAGATTGGCGCTGATTCTGTGCAACAACCTGCTGGATTTGCGCAACAATCGCTGGATTTGGCGCTGATTCTGTATAGGATTGGTAGATGTTCGATCCCCGCGACCTGACCGGGCAGGTCGATCCCCGTTTAGCAGGCAAACATTCAATCGAAGTGGCCATAATAGTTGGATTTATATTATTCCGTATTTATTGCCTTTCTATTTGTTTGTTGTTTTATCAAGCATGCTTTTGAATGTTATATGTTATTGCATGCTAAAATCCCTCATTTAAATAACTAAGTGGGAGAGGGATTTATTTTGAATAAATCCCATAGCCTCTATTACTGGTTTGTAAGTGATGCATTTAAACTTACACGTTGGCTTTGAGTGCCTTCTTCCACATCGGATGAGTTTGATTGCGGATCACTGGATCAAACTTCCTCTAAGGATAATTATAGAAAATTATTTAGGAGCGTATGATCTTCTCCATCTGAAGAGATACAATCCTAGATAATGGACTTAGTATTAAGAAATGGTACACACTTAGGTGCATATGATAGTATCCTTCCCATCGGAGTAAGTGCTGTTGTTTGCATGGCTGAAGCTAAACCAACTATTAATTTTATTTTGTTTGACAAGATAATGAAATTAATGGGTAAAACCTCCTCTTACAAATGTTTGAATTAGCATACGTCCACACTATCGTGGCATGCGAAGTTCACGGTGTTTTGAGGTGTTGGTGAATTTAATTATATTGTTTGAGGGAACAATATAGGCTTTAAATTCTATATGTTATGACCTGTGTATTTATTTATTTATTTATATGATTCTCAGGATTTCATTATGTCTTTCAATCCACTTGCTGTTATACTCAAAGAAAACAAACTTACTGGTCCTAATTATATTGACTGGAAAAGAAACCTGGATATTGTCCTAACTGCTGAGGAGTACAAGTTTGTACTCCATGAGCACTGTCCTGACATGCCTGATGAAAACTCTACTGAAGAGGAGAAAGCGCATTATAGAAAGTGGGTTAAGGCAGATGAGATGGCGCGGTGTTACATTTTGGCTTCCATGTCAAATGTACTGCAACATCAGCATCAGGCCATGCCCACTGCCTATGATATGATGCACAATCTTAGAGAACTCTTCGGACACCAGAGTCGGGCTGCCAGACAGGAGGCAATGAGAAACTTAATGACGACCACCATGTCTGAAGGGACACCTGTGAGTGATCACGTCCTTAAGATGATGGCTCATTTGAATGAGATGGAAGTCCTTGGAGCTGAAATCGATGGGGAAACCCAGGTCGATATCGTGCTTCAAACACTGCCTAAGAGTTTTGAGCAGTTCCGCCTTAATTATAATATGAACAAAAGGATGTATTCCTTGGCGGAACTTCTGACAGAACTCAAATCGGCAGAAGGACTATTTCGTCAAAGTGCTCAAGCTTACGTTGCTGAAAATGTTTCTAATTCTAAGCCGAAAGGTGGAAAGAAGAAAAAGAAACAGAATCCTTCGGCAAACAAAGCGAATGGACCTCAAAAGGCTGGGCCACAAGGTGGCGTGAAAAAGCCGAAGGGCAAGTGCTTCTCATGCAAGCAGCCTGGACATTGGAAGGTAGATTGTCCCAAGAAAAAGGAGAACAAAGAAGGTAAATCTTACTCACTAATTACTGAAACATGTTTAGCGGTGTTATCTACCGGTACCTGGTGTGTAGATACGGGAGCCACTGATCATGTCTGCAATTCTTTGCAGGGGTTCCAGGAAACCAGGCGACTTAGTGAGGGCGAGATTACCATCTACATGGGCAACGCTACGAAAGTGGCGGCAGTTGCAGTGGGAGATGTTTATTTATCTTTTGATAGGAACAAGACTTTGGTTTTGAGGAATTGTCTTTACGTACCTTCTTTTAGAAAGAACTTGATTTCAGTTTCTAAGTTATTTTTGGATGGATATTCTGTTTCTTTTGATGACAAAGTGGTTGTCAAGAAAAATAGGGTTATTGTCTGTTCTGGTACGTTGGTTGGCAATTTATATACTCTTAATCCAATAACTCCTACGATGCAACAACTGGAAATTAATAATACATCTTCTAACTCAAATAAGAGAAAAGAACCTTCTAAAATGAACCAAACATATCTTTGGCATCTAAGACTAGGTCACATTAACTTGAGTAGGATTCAAAGGTTGATAGCCGATGGACCTTTGAGTTCATTGGAAGTGGAAAACTATCCGACCTGCGAGTCCTGCTTGGAAGGAAAAATGACCAAGAGGCCTTTTAAAGCCAAGGGGTATAGAGCCAAAGAAGTGTTGGAATTGGTTCATTCTGATTTGTGTGGTCCTATGACTATCCAGGCAAGAGGTGGTTTCGAATATTTTGTCTCATTTATAGACGATTTTTCGAGATATGGGTATATTTATTTGATGCGCCGCAAGTCTGAGTGCTTTGATAAATTCAAAGAGTACAAGGCTGATGTGGAGAAGCGTCATGGTAAATGTATCAAAACACTACGATCTGATCGTGGTGGCGAGTACCTCTTAGGAGAGTTTAGGAATTACTTATCAGAGGCTGGGATTCAATCCCAATTGTCTGCACCTGGTACACCCCAACAGAACGGTGTGGCAGAACGAAGGAATAGAACTCTCATGGAAATGGTTAGATCGATGATGAGTTATTCGGAATTACCGAATTCGTTTTGGGGATATGCCCTGGAAACGGCAGCGTATATTCTAAACTTGGTACCTTCTAAGACAGTACCCTCTACTCCCACAGAATTGTGGAATGGGCGTAAGCCTAGTCTTAAACACATTCGGATTTGGGGTAGTCCAGCACATGTGCTGAAGGGAGATGCTGATAAGTTGGAATCTCGTACGGATGTTCGGCTGTTTGTGGGCTATCCTAGAGGAACGAAAGGTGGTTTATTTTATAGTCCTAAGGATCAGAAGGTCATTGTTAGCACAAATGCCCGATTCTTAGAAGAGGACTATGTAATGAACCACAAGCCCACGAGTAAAATTGTTCTAGAGGAAATCAGAGGGGAAATCCCTACCTTAGTACCACTAGTACAAGATGAGATACCACAGGGGTCTGCACCATGTGTCACTAATGATACACAATTACCACAAGTGCCTCGTCGTAGTGGGAGGGTTGTTAGACAGCCTGATAGATTCATGTTTTTGGGAGAGTCTTCGGACTTGGTATCTGGTGAACATGAATCTGATCCTTGGACCTATGACGAAGCACTCCAAGATAAAGATGCAGAATCTTGGTAAAAAGCTATGAATTCTGAATTAGAATCTATGGATTCTAATCAAGTCTGGGAGCTAGTAGAACCACCAAATGGTGTAAAAGCCATTGGATGTAAGTGGGTCTACAAAAGGAAAAGAGGATCAGACGGGAAAGTAGAAAATTTCAAAGCAAGGCTTGTTGCGAAGGGGTACACTCAAAAAGAAGGAATCGATTATGAGGAAACCTTTTCGCCGGTAGCCATGCTTAAGTCTATCCGGATTCTTTTGTCTATTGCTGCTCATATGAATTATGAGGTTTGGCAAATGGATGTCAAGACTGCTTTCCTTAACGGTAGTCTTGAAGAAAACATCTATATGAAGCAACCAGAAGGGTTCGTTGCAAAGGGCAAAGAGCATCTTGTGTGTAAGCTTAATCGGTCCATTTATGGATTGAAACAAGCTTCGAGATCTTGGAACATCCGTTTTGATGAGGTAATCCAGTCTTATGGATTCATTCAATGTCCGGATGAGTCATGTGTATACAAGAAGAGTGATGGAAACGTGGTGGTATTTCTTGTACTATACGTAGATGACATCTTGCTCATTGGCAACAATGTCAAGGTGTTGTCAGACGTAAGGGTATGGCTGTCCAAGCAGTTTGATATGAAGGACTTGGGAGAAGTAGGACATATTCTTGGGATCAAAGTGATAAGAGATCGCAAGAAAAAAATGTTATGCTTATCTCAAGCTTCGTACATTGATACCATTCTAGCTCGTTTTAGCATGCAAAACTCCAAGAAAGGTTTTCTACCTTTTCGACATGGAGTACCTTTATCTAAGGAGATGTGTCCTAAGACACCAAAGGAGATAGAGGACATGAAGGCAGTTCCTTATGCTTCGGCCGTAGGAAGCCTAATGTATGCAATGCTATGTACGAGGCCAGATATCTGTTTTGCCGTGGGCATGGTTAGCAGATATCAAAGTAACCCAGGACAAGGACATTGGACTGCGGTAAAGCATATTTTAAAGTACCTGAAAAGGACTAGAAATTATATGCTGGTTTACCAAGCAGATGATGTGCTTCCTGTGGGTTACACAGATTCTGATTTCCAATCGGATAGGGACAACAGTAAATCTACCTCGGGTTATGTGTTTACCTTAGGAGGGGGAGCCATTATATGGAGGAGTGTTAAGCAGAAATGCGTTTCAGACTCCACCATGGAAGCTGAGTATGTGGCAGCCTCTGAGGCAGCCAAAGAAGCTGTATGGCTCAGGAACTTCTTGATGGACTTAGAAGTGATTCCTGGTTTGCCCAAAGCTATCACAATTTATTGTGATAACAGTGGTGCAGTGGCAAACTCGAAGGAACCACGAGCCCATAAAGCAAGTAAACACATTGAGCGCAAGTACCACCTGATACGAGACATCGTAAAACGAGGAGAAGTTGTTGTCGCCAAAATTGCATCAGCAGATAACCTAGCAGATCCTTTCACAAAGGCCCTCCCAGCGAAAGCTTTTGATGGGCATGTTGAAGGGATGGGAATTAGATGTGTGGCGGCGCTTATAGAAGCATAGTCTTTTAGTATAAGTGGGAGATTGTTAGGATGTATACTATAAGCCTAGTTTTTTTGTATGAACATCGTTTATGGAATGAGAATCACATTGGTCATATGTTTGCATTTTATATTTGTTATATATGTTTATGCAATGTCCAATTAATTTATATTATAGATAACTTGGTGTGTGGTGCCACACAGAAGATCATGTTATCAGTTTCTTATAAATTATAAATAGTAGCTCACAACCAAGATGGATTTGGACAAATCATCGGAATGGTTGTAGTGTAGTTTGGTATTAGTCTGTCTTGACTATAAAACTACACTAGTACACTTTGTGTGTATTGAGCAGGACCATTTGAGGTTGTTCGTTTTATACTGACTATATAATAGAACAAGACCTCTGTTATTATGGATGTACATCTTCTTAATCCCTATATAATAACGGGCACGTATGCTCAATGTTTATTTCTTTAATTTGCCAATGGGTGAGATTTATTCATAAATCAATAAACTCGGTGAGTTGGGAGATAGCATTGTTTATATGGTGTTCTGTTGATTATAGAAGGAATCCGTGTCCTAATTATTTAGGATGATAATGTCCCCTTGAGGAGCTCATAAGGATTATCATGTAAACCCTGCAGGTGGATTTAATCCGACATGATAATAAGGATGAGTGGTACTACTCTTGGAATTAGATGTAAATTATTTAAGTTGTCAGTAACTTATTTAATTTACGGACATTCGATATCTTAAACACGGGGAAATAAATGTACACATAATAAGGAGCCCATATTAAATATGGATTGGGATGGTAGTTCAATAATAATTCTCTAGTGGACTGAATTATTATTGATGGGCTTCAGTTATGTGTTCGGGCCGAACGCAGGATACTAAAGCCCATCAGGAGGCCCAACCCAATTCCTCCTCTAGGTCCCTGGTGTAGCCTATATATAGCTCTTTTCATCAGCGCCTCTCAAAAACACAGAACACAGATCACAGAAAACACGTGATAAGTGAGAGAGAGCGGAACTGATTTTTCTCGAAGGATCGTTGGCCACGCAACGTTCGAGAAGGGCTCAGAGGAATACATCAGAAGATCAAGAGGTCTACAAGGGTATGATTTCTTTCCGCTGCGATTTATCTTTGGATCCCGATTCCGATAGCATAGGGCCGGCGATCCGTCGGTTCCAACATGGTCGTGCACCAGGGGGCACGGTCGTGCGCTGCATGGGCGCGCCGGGAGTGGGCGCCGGGTGCGAGACGCGTGTCGGGTGACGCCGCGTTTCCAATCCTTTCCCATTCATTTTCCTTTGTATCCTTTATCATCGAGTCTTAGCCAACGGGAAGTTGTCGACCGAGGGTCGAGGGCCCGGTTGAAGTCAACCCTTGATACAATATACTTTCAAACTTCATATACGTTCTTGAGCTCGTATCAACTCCGAACGAGCTCATTCCTTATCCAATCTTTAGATCCTTCGACTCGTCGCGTATAAGTTTATCGCTTTAATTATAATTAATAAGGATCTAAGGGGCACCGTAACATGTGTAGGCTATATTTTGGATTGAGCTTGAGATACTTGTTGGATTGAGCTTGAGTACTTGTTGGATTGCATTTGAGTTATCAGACGTTTGATTCTAGCGACTCACGCGGGTAACCACCGAATGAGGTGGGGGTAATTTCTATCCCTTAATCTGTTTACTGTTTTCTCTATGAAATACATGACTGAGGAATACTAAGTGTTGTGATTATAATTGTTGTGTTATACAACTGTGAAAGGACCGAGGTCCACTCTGTTCGTCCCCAGCTATTTTCTACTACTCTGTTGAGGTTTGGTGGTCCTCTTGAAATGCACCAACGGTAGTGAGACCGTTATATAGGATAAGATGGGGGAATCCCGCACCTATTCGTCCCTTGCCATTTCTAATATCTACTTTGCTTTTATGTGTTGTGATGACGTGATTTAAGGATTATTTTACTAGTGTTTTATATCTGTTATGAGTCACAAGAGGCGGGTTTTATCCCCACGAGTGTATTCCACGCACTCACCCCTTAATCTGTACTCACACTACAGGCGATGATGAGCATGAGGAACCCTAGGAGGAGAGAGGAAGTACTGTATCTGGTTTTGTTGTAATGAGACGAGGTCTCTTAAACATTTACAAACCATGTTTTATGTATTTTGGGATATGTAATATTTTGATACATATAAGGATGTGAGATCCTGAAGAAGGTTTTCGCTGCATATGATGTTTTATATCGGTAGTGAGACCGATTGCTAAACGGAAGAGGCCGTATGTTTATAAGTGAGAGATTCACTTCGTCCCTTACCTCTTTCTTCTATCGTCCCTTACTTATTCTTTCTGTTGAGTATGCGTCCCTTGCTTTCTCCATCTTCACGCCCATGTGAAAACTCTGATAAAATGTGAAAAGATTTTGGGGCGTGACAAATGGTATCAGAGCGGTTCTAACATTGAGAACTTGCTCGAGTTGGTTTTAAAAAGGAGGAAAATGTGATTTTAAAGATGTGATCTTAATGATCTTAAAATGTAATATGGTTTTTGAAAAGAGATAGATAAGTATTGTCCTCTCTCCATAAGTGACCCTCCTTGATATAAGTGTTGCGGAATATGTATGTTTATCTGTTATGTGTTATCTCGTCTTAAACCGTTGGGTTTAGGAGGGAGCGTTACAAGTATGGATATATGACGTTAGGAACTCACGTAAATTAACTTGGCAGATGAGTAGGATACTCAGGGCCGATAAAATAAAAAATGATAATTTATAATATGTCGTATACTTGTATAATTGATTAAAATTTTAGAAATATAAAACTGTCAAGAATCAAAAGGAAAAGGTAATAAATAAGACAAAGAAAAAAATGTAATTTTAAAAACTTTAAAAAATATTTAACGTTAGGGAAGGGTACACTAATATTTATAAAATAACAATGATAAAAATAAAATAAGAAATGTAACAAAAATTAAGTATATAATAAGAGTGCAAATATCTTAATTATGATGAAATAATAAAATATTAATAAAACTTATGGAAAAAATATTTTAAAAATATTTTAGGAAATTCATATTTGATCCCCAAAATTTTAGCCATTATGACATAGAAGTGTCCTGAAGAAAATTGCGATTAGATGACAATGTAATCTACTTTTTATATTTATAATAAACAAGATTACTAAAACATATAAGAAATATTATTCTCAAACATATGTTATTTAAGCAGATTATATGGTTTGATTTAGTAAAGATAAATTACAAATATGAAATCAGAAGTTTGGAGAAAAATAAGAGAATAAAATTATTATTTCTAAAAACATAGTTACACATAAATATAATATATGAGAAGTCACTTTAGTAATCATAGAAGTAACAACAACATAAATTTGAAAATATCTAATTTTTATAAACATCAATGATTTGTAATTAAAGATTATGTGGAGATTATTTAAGATGTAACACACATATTTAAATATATTGAAACAAAGAGGAGTGTGTCTTCTATACTTTATGAGCATATATAAAATATCTCTAAAATTTAAAGCAAAATTTTATAAAATAATCATAAAACATGATTTATTACATAAGATAAATATAACATAAACATAAACTGAGAATCGTAGAAACAAGAATGTTAGGATGGTGAGTAAAAGCAATACATTAACTATGTAGGATAATAAAACAATTGCATTAGAGAGAATATTGTGAGTGGTACCAAAAGATGAGAAATGAATGACACTTTTAAAATGGTTTAAAATGTGCTTAAGAGATCATTAGATGCTCCAATTAAATATAAATATATGACAACAACAAAAACATTTGAAATTTTTATAAAATATTTGACATTACATAAAGGTATAATGATATTTATAAAAGTGTAAATTACAAAAACCAAACCAAACTATAACCCTTTTTTCACTAAGGTACCTAAACTTTGAAACTTTATTATACCACTGACAACCTTTGCGAATGCTACTAATACACCATCAAGTACTATAGGCAGTGGAATATATGAGCTTTTCAAATAATGTAGGAGCTTCTTGACTACAAACCAATCATCATAAGTAGGTGATGCCATCGATTGTGCCAACCGATTCACAGTGAAGCAGATATCAGGTCATGTAAGCATTAAGTATTGGAGGCCACCAATCGCGCCCGATACTCACTCGGATCAACAACACCATAAACAGTGAGTGGGGAAGAAGTTGACATGGGTGTACTAACAAGCAAGGACCAAAAAATCACGAAATATCGCCGATTTTTCAGTGATATTTCGAGATTTTGAGGACTCCGACATAGAAAACACCAGTCATATTTTTTCGACAAAATATCGTGAAAAATCGGCAAAAAATCGTTATCCAGCAAAATATCGCAATATTTTGGAGTGTTGTGCTGCATGTTATAGCCCTGATTTCTTTTTTTTTTCTTTTCTTCTTTCCTGCTAGTTTCTTTTCCTTTTTTCTTTTTCTTTTTTCTTTTTCTTTTCTTCCTTATTTCTTTTCGTTTTTTTATTTTCCCTTTTCATTACAAATTTAATTTAAGTGAATTTTTTTTATTATGAATCTTTTTATGGTGTATTTGGAGGATATCTATTAAAATCGAGTTATTTATCTCTCTTTTTATATATCTATATTTTTGTCTATGAGTAATTAGTAGAACAAACAATTACTTTAAACAAATTTAGTTAAATTTTTTAAAATAAATTAGTACACTAGCATTTAGGTTCCTCTCATAATTTAATTAAGTTTAGTTAATTTTTTGAAATTTAATAAAAGGATTATGATGTATCTAATATTAATGTATTTCTATATTTATTGTAAATATATCATTTTATTTGGAATTTTAAGTTCTATGTATTAATGTTAGTTATAATATTATGTAAAGTACTAGATATATTTTTCAATTTTTTTTTACAAATTTTATAAATTGTTTGTGTAAAAAACCGATATTTCCACCGAAATCAATATTTCCGTAAAATCAAGGTACCGATATTTCTATCGATACCGATATTTTTGTCCTTGCTAACAAGTTTGGAGCCATCCATATGAAAACGATGCAATAAGTCCTCCATATATTTTTGTTGAGAAGGAACAACCCATCATGACAACGGACAATTTCAACACCAAGAAAATAAATGAGAAGTCCGAGATCCTTGACTGCAAAGTTGCTCTTGAGGTGGGAAGTGAGACACTCAAGAAGCAACGAGCTAGAACCTGTTAAGATCATATCATCAACATAAACAAGAACCAACATAAAATCATTAGTTCGATGATATATGAACAATGAAGTATCACTTTTAGATTGAACAAACCAAAGAAAAATAAAACCGCACTTAATGCCTGATATCAAGCCCGAGGAGCTTGTCGTAAACCATAGAGAGATTTACGAAACCGACAAACATGTTTTGGAGTAGTCTTATCAATGCACCCAGGCGATTGCAACATATAAACTGGTCTAGCTAGATCACCATGCAAGAAGCCATTACTGATGTCAAGTTGTTGAAGCTCCCAATTATTATAGAGAGCCAATGTTAAAACCGTACGATTGAACCCTGTGGTGGAGCAACTAATTCCCATGTACCATGTTTAGATAACTCCGTGTACTCCTCAGCCATAGCCTGTCACCAACGAGGATCCTTAAGTGCTTAAGTAATCGAAGTGGGGACAACTTCAGTATCAAGAGGATGTTTTGTTGAAATATACAATATTGTTTTGGCTCCGTGTTGTCATAATATGTTATCTAGTCAGAGGCAGAGGGGCTGGAGTAGAAGAAGATGATGAGTTGGAATATGTAGGTGATGAAGATGAGCCTGTATTCGGACTCAAGGTAGGCTGCTGTGACGAGTGAGAGGAAGAAGGCATGGTGGGCGTACCTGGAGTATCATCAGTCGACTGAGTTGGTGTTGTATTAGTAGAGACCGCAAATGGTCTGGAATTAATAGTGCTTGACAACTTCAAATCACCAATGGTAAAGAAATAGTTGAATAGGGCGGTTTGGACATGGTGTTTGGCTTTACATGAAAATCTGGAAAAGCATGTTCCTTAAATCGAACATGTCGAGAGATATACAAGGGACCCATAGATGTATCGAGACACTTATAAGCACTCTGTGTCATGGAATAACCCACAAAAATGCATGGCCTGGAGCCCAGTTCCAATTTACTCGATGTATATGGGCGGAGCCACAGATAGCAAATACAACCAAATGCCCAGAGCTTTCGATATTCAGGTTTTTGCTTAAATAACAATTCAAACGGACTAACATTTTTAAAGACAGAAGATGGCAACCGATTAATCAATTAAACAACAGTTTGAAAAGCAAACCACCAAAATTCATGAGGCAACTTAGCATAGTGCAGTAAAGATTTACCCGTTTCCACCACATGACGACGTCGCTCCATGTCACGACCATATTTCTAATATAGCTAGACATGTAATAGATTTTCATATTAAAAGATCTGTAAGTAAGTGTGGGACTTCTTTTTTTTTCTTTTTAAACGTTGTAATAAATAACTTTTCTTACACCCGAAACGAGATAAGAAAATATATAGCATGCTTCATAGCATTTATCATAAAGTCAAGTCACATGTTCTTCATCAAAACATTGTTTTAAGCAAAATAAGCCCATAGCATAGCCCAACAGGTCGTCATCCATGTACACCATCTCTGAACCCATAGGAACTCAACAGCACAGTCAGTAAGTCCATGAGCTTATACATCAACAGAATCACCTACAATGCTTGAACTATATGAGCTAATAAGCTCAGTAAGTAGAAACCATGCATGCACTGTCATACAAATGGCTGTAAGGACTTTAAGAATATCGTGAATGCATGACTTTGATATCTTTTGCTATGTTGGGCCCTTGACCCATCTACAGTACATTGAAAAGGAGCTAGCTCAATAATCTCTGTACTTTACTTTACTTTGCTTTAAAGTCATGTTTATGGCCCAATATCTTCGAACCATAACCATGGCTCGCATGCCATAGGCACACTTTTACTTTTAAGCCATATCCATGTCTCACATGCCACCGGCGGAATACATCCAGCCTATCCATGTCTCACATGCCACCGGCCTCGATGTACTAGTAGTGGTCAACTTTGCTTTAACTTTGTTTCTTTGTATGATTATGATGTGCACACGGACTCAACATGTCTTCTATGCATACACCTATCTATGCTTATGAAAGATATGTACACAATTCAATGCCAACGCATCTTCTTTAATCACACATAAAAAGTAATCACTAATATCAAGAAATGCAAATTCACTATTATCATATAATACAAGTAAACACATAACATCACTCAAATACGTCAATTATCAAGAATACGTAAAATTGTCACGCCCCGTTTTTCACACTTAAAAATTATCAGAGTTTTCATTGTGGGCATGAAGAAAGAAGGGGAAGAGACATGCATGATATAAAATAGAAGGAGGTAAGAAATGATCATAAGAAGATTGAGGTAGGAGACGAACAGATATATTACATATCTACCTTCGAATACAACTGATTAATTAAAACATTAGCAGCGGAAGATAATCCTTTCAGGATCCATCATTCATAGTAGAAACAAAGTTATACTTACAAAACATGAATTATAAAAACATTGTTTAATTGTTTAGTGATAAAAGACTTGGAATAAACATATCCGGATAGGGCACCATCTCTCTTTCTCTCTAAAGTTCATCATGCTCGTCATCTCATGTAACGTGAATTATAGAATAGGGGGTGAGTGCATGGAATACACTCGTAGGGATAAACTTCGCATCTTATAGCATTTAACAGATAATAGAACAGAAATACGTAACATTCAGCATTTAGATACAACACGTAAAATGTGTAGCACGTATATCGTAACCCAAACTCAGGTGCGGGTATTTCCCGACTTATACTTACATCTCAAATGCGGGTATTACCCATCCCCTACATCTCAGGTGTGGGTATTTCCCGTCCCCTACATCTCAGGTGCGGGTATTCCCCATCCTACAAAACGGTTTAATATACCGTTGGTGCATTTACAGGACCACCAAACCTTCCAGGTAGTAGAGGGGAGTAAGAGACAGATGTTTTTCTCGAACCATAAGTCCTACAGAAAATGAATATGGACCCCTATCCTTTCACAGTATAAATATGACACATAATCATAGCATATAATCACAACATTTAGTATTTCACAAATCATGCATTAATAGGGAAAACTGTAAACATATAAAGATTTAGAATTTACCCCCACCTTGTTCGGTGGTTACCACGTGAGTAGCGAGTATCAAAGGTCAAGTATCACAAAGCTCAATCCAACTGATAGCCTACACAAGTTACGGTGTCTCTTAGATTCTTAATAAGTATAATTGAAGATAAAAATGATTTCGGAGAAGATACAATCGATAAAGATGAGACGGATTGGAAGATCTAAAGATTGAATTTGAATAAATAAGAGTGTATGTTCAGTTTAATAGGCTGAGATGAAAAAGGGTAAGATTTAGGTCGCAACAAAAAAAGAATGAGCTCAATTGGAGTTGAAACGAGCTCAAACGGAGCGTTTTAAGTTTGGGGTATTTTGGTAATTTTGGTCAAAGGATTGACTTTGACCGGGACTCACGACTCCCGATCGATGACTTCTCATCGCCGACGACTCGATGATAACGTATGATGGAAAAAACAAGATTCGTATCGTAAACACGGCGTCACTCGCGCGCCCAGTGCACCCGGTGCCCGACATGCGCGCCAGCACCCAGCGTCCCTCGGCAGGCTCAGTAGATGCGCGCGCCAGCGCCCGGCACCGGGCGCCTATCGGCAAACCCGACAGCTGCGTGCCCAGCGCGCGCGCGCTACCCGGCGCCAGCTGACCTGCATGCCCAGCGCGCCTGAAACTTGCAGCAGCCACCTGCTGCGGCGGCACCGCCCCCACCTTGTCCGCCGGCGACCCAGCTCCGACCACCACCATCTCCGGCCACCCCCACCGAACTCTGGCACGAATAGTGCCCCCAAAAACAGCCACAAAAACACCCAAACCCCCATGCACTCCCTCACACTCTCTCTCTCTTCCTAGCTCCGGCCGGTGACTGAAAGTCGCCGGCGACACCACCAGGATCACTAGCCGACGACTTCCAGTCACCGGCAACAACCAACCCACCCAACACACACACAGAACACTATACACACACACGCATATGCACTCATACACACACACCCTTACATAGCCTGGCCGGCGACCACCTGCCGCCGGCCACCCACTACCAAGCCTCGCTGGCACATCACCAGCACAGGCCAACAGTTCCCACGGCGGCGCTGCACAGCGCCGCCTCCACAACATGCATACACAACACACACACACGTTTCTCATACACACACACGCGATTACACACAGACACCTCTACTACTCCGGCGCCGCCACCCACGGCGGCGCCGCCCTTCCAGCGTCACCTCCACACCTTCAGGAGGTCCTCCGGCATCTGCTTCGGCGAGAAGAGGGAGAGAAACAAAAGAGAGTGAAAAGGTGACAAGTTTAGGGTTTAGGGTTTGGAGGCGGTTTTTCACCGTTTTCTGGCGAACGAGACATCGGAATTGAAATCCGAGACCTATCCTAGACTCATCTCGACAAGACCTACGTTCTGTGCGAAAATCAGCTGAAACCGATAAGATTGAATTTTCCGGCCACCGGCGGAGGCGGCGGCGCGCCGGGGGTCAGAAAACAATAAAGAGAGAGAGAGGAGGGAGGAGAGAGAGACTTACGGGTTTTCATCGATTTTGCCTCATTCGGAAAAACGGTGATTTTTGAATCAAAAATGCCTCTATTTATAGATTTTCCGAAAAACACTATTCACAGAAAAAATCTAAGTTACTATTCACGGTAAAAATCTTGGGTCACTATTCATGTAAAAATCTTGGGTTACTATTCACCGTAAATATCTTTCGGTTTTCCGAATCTTTGTATTTTGCCATTTTCTTCGCCATTTGAGCTACGAGTCTTCGATTGACCTCTAATTCGTTTCTATCTTCTCGTTTTTCCATTACGCATCTAATGGTAACATAATAATCTATGTTCCACGACTAATTTTTGTTCCATCTAAAACATGCATTAATCACGTATCTGAAACGTATATAATTAAATTAAATAGTCAAGATTAACGCACGTAATAATTCAATTAAGGGTTTAATATTTAATTAATCAATTATGCTTCGTTTTTTGGTCCGAGACGCTACAAAAATCACGTAATATCACTTAAGCAATATATAACCATGACGTACTATGTTCATGCATTGTAGTCGCAAATGAATTTCTACTTACATGAACTGCCGAGGATTTTGATTGTATAACCTACTAATTTAACTCTCAGTCTTCTCTTCTATTTTCCCCCTTTTTTTTTCTCTTTCTTTATTTTTTCTAATTCCCCGTCTCCCCCATTTTCTTCTCTGTTCAGCCCCTTTCTTTCTTTCTCTATTCAGCCCCTTTCTTTCTTTTTGTTTTTCTTTCCTCTCTGTCGAAACCAAAAGAATAAGGTCTATTAATATTATTTCTTTCCACCGCCTCCTGATTTCTTCCCTGGTAAGTTTTCCTCTTACTAATTTTATTTATTAGTATATGCAGAATGGTAGGCTACCATTTCCATCCATACAAATATATATATATACATATATATAATTAATTAGAAATTAATTAATTGCATGTGAGCCCTTAGATTATTTCAATTAAAGTACCTTCATTGAAATTAAGAGTTATTCTTATTTTGATGTTGGACAGTGATTCATATAAAAATTAGTTAATCAACTTATATAAATAATTATTCTAAAACAAGTGTCAATATATAACTGAGTTTGAAAATCTATTTAGCATCAGCATCCAAGCTTAATTAATCATACATAATCACATAATCAATTTATCCTAAAATTTGTCTAAACTTAAATATAATCATAAAGAAATCGAAACTCTGTTAAGTTTTATAAAATAATTTCAAGAAAATTTCATATCAAAACCCATTTGATTACTAAGCTTATTTAAAGAAAATTCCTTAAACTAATAATCAATCAAATACCTTATGTAATGGAAGAAAATATTAGATATCTAATTAAGACTTGTAATAAAGGTAAATTGCTTACCTTTTTAGCTTTGAGAAGCTATCGACTGTCCTGTTTCCAAAGCTCTTAATGGGAGAAAACTACTTCCACTAATTAGTATAGATTATGGGAATATATGATGAAGAGAGATGAAATGTGGTTGTGTATATAAAGAACAAAGATAAAGACGAGAGAGAGCAACCTAGAGAGAGAAAAATGGATTTGAGTTACTATAAAGACATTTTGTTAATGAATCATATATATTGCTTAGAGTTGTTCTTCTTTGATATCTCCTTATTATAATAACTATTTAATATATTCTATGATATATAAGATAAATACACCTCCTGCTATCTCTAATTTGTGGGATAATTACATGTGTATAAACATGATGACTAGCCACCGCCTTGAGGTAAGATTTATTTCACCTTTTCTCTTTTTTTTCTTCATATCATGTTTGTTATATTACTATTATGATATATTTTTTGTCATGTACTATTTTATATCCATATATATGTATGCATGTATGATTATTTATATTTTATATTTAATTTGTAATTAATTCATACTACCATCAATTAAATAATTTACATTGTTATTATTTAAATCTTATTTTAACTATAGAAAATTCTCATTATATTTTACATAGCCAAAATGTAGCGCCCCGAACCAAAAACGAAGCATAATTTATTAATTAAATATTTAACACATGATTTAATAATTATGTGCATATATTTTGACTATTTAATTTAGTTATGTGCGTTTCAGATATGTGTTTAATACATGATTTAGATGGATATTTTTCTTGGACATGGTATATGGAATATTTTTATACCATTAGATGCGTAATGGAAAAACGAGAAGATAGAAACAAACTAGGGGTCAATCGGAGACCTGTAGCTCAAACGGCGATGAAAAGGGCAAAACATGGAGTTTCGGAAAAGAAAATCGAAAGATATTTACGGTGAATAGTAACGAGATTTTTACGTGAATAGTAACGAGATTTTAAACTGATGAACAGTAATTTGGATATTTTAGATGAATAGTGATTTCCGAGATTTCTATAAATAGGGGTGTTTTCGATTCGAAAATCACCGTTTTTCCAAACGAGCCGAACGCGACGAAAACTTATAAGTCTCTCTATCCTCTCTCTCTCTTCCTGTTTTTCTGTCTCCGGCGCGCCGCCGTTGGTGGCCGAAAAATTTCAACATTGTCGGTTTCGATCGATTTTCGCACACGATGTTCGTCTCGATGAGGCGAATCTAGGATAGGTCTCGAAATTCAATTCCGATATCTCATTCGCCAGAAAACAGCAAAAAATGGGCTCCAAACCCTAAACCCTAGCTTTTCACCACCTTCTCTCTCCTCTGATTTCTCTCTCTCTCTCCTCCTTCTCTCGCCAGAGCAGTCGCCGGAGGTCCTCTTGGTGGTGTGGTAGAGGTGCCGGAGGGACGGCGTCATCGTGGGCGGCGGCGCCGAAGCTGAATAGGTGGTGTATACATATATCGTGCATGTGTGTGTATTAGTGTGTGTTTGAGTGTGTGTTGTGTTGTGGCTGTTGTGGGCGGCTCCGGGCCGTGTGGGGACTGGTGGTCGGCGTTGGAGATGCGCCGACGAAGACATGGGGGTGGTGGCCGACGGCAGGTGGCCGCCGGCCAAGGCTGTTTGTATATGGGTGTGTTTATGCGTATGTGTGTACAAGCGTGTGTATATATATCTACCGTATGTGTGTGATGGGGTGGCCAGGAAAGGTCGCCGACTGAGGGTCTAAGGTGGTCACCAGCGACTGGAAGTCGCCGGTCGGGGGTCTGGGGTGGTCACCGGAGACTGGAAGTCGCCGGCCGGAGCTGGGAAAGAAAGGGTGTGTTTTTACATATGTGTGTGACGAAGGGATTTGCGGTGATTTTTCGGGCACTATTCACTACCAGAACCCGACGAGCGATGGCCGAAAGAGGTAGCCTTCGGTGTAGGCTCGCCGGTGGATGTGGTGGTGGCGGTGGCATAGGATGGCGCCGTCGCAGCCGGTGGCACCGGGAAGTGGGCTGGTCAAGCAGGCTAACGCAAGGTGGCTAGGGTGCCGGGCTGTCAAGAAAACTCGGCAGCTGCCGAGCCGCCGAGAACCGCTGCCGAGGAGTGTCTGCCGAGCTGCCGAGAAGTGCCAAGACCCGCAGCCAAGAAAACTCGACAGCTGCCGAGCCACCAACCCGAGCTGTTGAGAAAACTCGGCAGCTGCCGAGGACGCCGGGTGCCGCTCGCGCACGCGCGCACCCGTCGGGTGTCGGCGCACACGCAACGCCGTATTTTTGATCCGAACCCCATTTTTTCCACCGTTCGTCTTAATTGAGTCGTCACCGACGAGACATCGTTGACCGGGGTTTGTGGGCCTGGTCAAAGTCAACCTTTTGACCAAAATTACAAAAATAACCCTAAACTTAAAATGCTCCGTTCAAGCTCGTTTCAACTCCGATCGATTGGTGGTTAAGGGATATAAACAAATTCATGGTATAGACTATGATGAGACCTTTACACCAGTTGCTATGCTTAAATCCATTCGGATACTCCTAGCAATCGCAGCTCATTATGATTATGAGATTTGGCAAATTGATGTCAAAATTGTCTTCCTCAATGGAAATTTGGAAAAGGTTGTGTATATGACACAATCGGAAGGTTTTGTAGATTCTAAAAATGCTGAGAAAGTATGTAAACTTCAAAAATCCATTTATGGATTGAATCAAGCATCTTGGAGTTGGAATCTTCGTTTTAATGAGACAATCAAACAGTTTGGTTTTCTCAGAAATGAAGAAGAGTCCTATGTTTACAAGAAAATTAGTGGGAGTAGTGTGGCTTTCTTGATCCTATATGTAGATGACATACTGCTCATTGGAAATGACATTCCAATGCTTAACTCTGTAAAGATTTGGTTAGGGAAATGTTTTTCAATGAAGGATCTTGGAAAGGTAGAGTACGTTTTGGGCATGAAGATCTATAGAGATAGATCTAGAAGGATGATTAGACTAAGTCAGGAAACTTATATTGATAAAATTCTTGAAAGGTTCAATATGAAAGACTCTAAGAGAGGATTTCTACCCATGTCACATGGTATAAT
The DNA here is from genome assembly GCA_954870855.1 of Scutellaria minor. Classification (NCBI taxonomy): domain Eukaryota; kingdom Viridiplantae; phylum Streptophyta; class Magnoliopsida; order Lamiales; family Lamiaceae; genus Scutellaria; species Scutellaria minor. Next base: position 9,389,654 of record OX940731.1, on the reverse strand, counting down.
GCTTAGCAAGAATTAGTGTTCTTCAAAACCTGATGAGCAAAAGCGCATAGATTCCTTATGCCTCAGCAATAGGATCTATCATGTATGCCATGATTTGTACTCGTCCAGACATCTCATATGCTTTGAGCATATGTAGCAGATTCCAATCGAATCCAGGTGAAGCACACTGGATTGCGGCTAAGACATCCTCAAGTACTTGAGAAGAACTAAGGATTGTTTCTTAGTATATAGAGGTGAGAATGAACTTGTTGTTAAAGGTTATGTTGATGCAAGCTTCCTAACATATAGAGATGATTTTCGATCCCAATCCGATTTCATCTTTTGTTTTAATGAAGGAGCAGTGAGCTGGAAAAGTTCAAAGCAAAGCACTGTTGCAGATTCTACAACTGAAGCAGAATACCTTGCAGCTTCAAAAACAGCAAATGAAGGAGTTTGGATTAAAAAGTTCATTACCGAACTTGCACTACAAGAAAAATAGGATACAACAACCCCCAAAAGACAACGCTTTTTATGAATTTGTGTAGTCTTTTCGAAATTTACAACCCTTTTTCCGAAAAGCGTTGTCTTTGTTCAAAAAATTCGACCAAAGACAATGCTTTTTTTGGATAACACAACGCTTTTTTCATAGGGTTGTTAGATAGCGTATTTTTTTAAAAATAGACAACGCTTTTGTGCAACGCTTTTCTCAAAGTGTTGTCAAATAGCTTATTTTTTAAAAAATAGACAACCCTTGTATGCAACACTTTTATGCGTTGTCTTTTTATAGTACTTTTTCACCAATAGACAATCCATTGTGCAACGTTTTTTTTTATGTGTTGTGTTAATTATAAATTAATTATTTTTTAATCTAATTAAATTTAAAAATTTTAATTAATTTATAATGTTATCTTATATTATTTGCATTAATATTAACTTATATGAACAAACTCATAATTTTAAAAAATAGTATTTTCATAAAATAGTATTTTGAATTAATTAAGAAACTACACCTAAAATATTACTCTCACCCTTTTATATAATAATACAAAATTTATATATTATTTTAAAACATAATTCGAAAATTATGTTTTATAATTCATAAATTATGAATGTTTTTCCAAAATAAAAATAAAGATAAAATGAGTTTGGTTTTAAAATTAATACAAAAAAACATAAATTATTTTATAAAGCAAAAAAAAAGATATATATAAATCATACCAATTATATATATATATATATATATTGTTAACCTTTTAAAATATATTAAAAATACAAATAATAAAAATTAACAAAAAATATGTGATAATATTAATTATTTTTAATTAAATTAAATTTGAAAAGTTTAATTATTTTATGATTTTATCTTATATTATTTGCATTAATATTATCTTATATGAACAAACTCATAATTTTAAAAAATAGTATTTTCATAAAATATATTAAAAATATGCACTAGTATATTTTATAATTGTCTTAAAAAAAAATTAGATTAAACATTACTAAACATATCTTCCAATTATATATATATATATATATATTTAACCTTTTAAAATATATTAAAAATACAAATAATAAAAATTAACAAAAAAATATGTGATAATAGAAAATTGAAAAATATCAAAAATTGAAATAAAAGAAATGCATGTAGAATATTATTACATAAAGCACTAGTGGTCTAGTGGTTGGAGTTCCACCATGTCACTCGGGTTCGAATCCCAGGCAACGCGCAATATTTGCCATGATGACGCCAGCGTCCTATTTAATATTAGGTTTTACCCGTTGTTAAATAGCGAAAATCTTGTAGTGTTGGTGTGGTTCCTAACATAGACAATGGTGTAAATCTTTATTGTGATAATAATGGAGCCATTGCCCAAGATAAGGAACCTAGATCACACTAGAAGTCCGAACACATTATGAGGAAGTTTCACGTGATATGAGATATCGTTGAGAGAAAAGATGTGAAAGTTTACAAAATTCATACGGATGACAATGTTGCAGATCCATTGACTAAGCCACTATCTCAACCCAAGCATGAAGGTCATACTTGGGCCATAGGGATTAAGCGTTCTAGAGATTGGTTTTAAATCATGTAATTTTCTAATTTTATGAAACTTGTTCATAGACTTGAGAAAAATGATATGTTTGTTTTGAAATAGATTTTCAATGTTGATTCATTATTTTGTTGAATTAATATGTCCAATATAATTTATAATTTCAAATAAGATTGTCAAATATGTGATTTGATGAATGAAACCCTATCATGCGAACTTGAAGTTATATTTATCATTGTCCCTAGTCTAAGTCATTAAATTGGATAATAATGACTTATGAAGACTAGTTTGTAAGTTGGTTGATAGCGCAGTTTCATGGGCTATAGAGACATTTGATGTCTAATCAATTACATAGATATTTGTTAGAGAATAGATATTGGATTAACCCGAATAAAATTCTGTAAAATGTCATAGAATTTTCAGCAACTATTAAATAAGTTCCTAAACCATGAGTATACCACTTATTTCTCATATAAGGATTGGATATTCTTGATTTCATCAAATGTCGTGCCGTAAAAGGAGGCTATAAAGTCGAAAATCGGAATTGACATGAATTGTGTGGAGAAGTGTGGGTGTACAAGAATGGGATTGTCTTCCTATTTTGATAGGAATGTTTTCTTCGGCCTCTTGATAAGTGAAAACTAAAATGCATGGTCATGCTCAAATGGATTAAGAGTTAATCATTTGTTTTGACAGTTTAAACTTGGAATTCAAAAAACAAAATCTAAATAAGATAGAATAACGAACTATCTTACATGATGTTCAGATTAAGACATTAATATGACAAGGGAATTTATTATTGCACACTTGTTAAGGACAAGTGGGAGATTGAAGGAGATGTCCTTTAATAAGATGTCAATATAATAAATAGTTAAGGACTTTAATTAATGAAGATTATTAATTCAGTTATTTTAGGTGGTCGTAGTGTTTAGTCAGAAACCAACTACGATCTGCATTCCAATTGTTGGACTTGCTACTAACAATAACTGGGTCCTACAAGGGTTACACACGTTAAGTTTGAACTAGATCAATAAGACCGATGAATATAAGTTGTGGATCTAATATGATTAGGATATGTGTTGGGTCTAATATGATTAGGCATAGGTTATGGGTTTTTGTTTTTATTTGGTATAAATTGATGAGCCCAAACCTAATGAAGGGTGTGTAAAACATTATTCTCCATACACAGAAAAGAAAACACGTTCTGACTGAATAGAAATCGTGGTTCCTCCAGAAAGAAAAAGAAGTTTCTCTGCGTTCTAGAGCTTGTGTGTCTCGAGTAGAGGAATTACATTTGTGATTCTTGATCTTCGTCATCAAAGGACACGCATCAAGAGGTAAATCGTTATTTAAATTATACATGAGATCCTCCTCTGTTTTGATGCTTGAGAAAATTATTTTCTTCTATTCCGCTGCGTAGCATCAAAATCCTTCAAAAATTCCACATACATTATTTGACTGAGTAAATTTATGAACTGACAACAGATTCTGTCGAGCCCGAGGAACACAAAGAACATCATCCAATTTGAAAGTACGATCAGAAAAACGAATTAGAGATATACCAGTATGGGAAATAGGCATAGAAGAACCATCAGTGAGTTGAACCTCTTCAGTGCGTGCAAAGATAAATTACCCATATCATACGTCAGATTATGTGACGCCCCAGAATCCATCATCCAAGAATTCTGATTAGGAAACGAGCCAGGCAACCGAGCCAAGTTGGCCATTGGTGGTAAATGACGGCATGTGAGAGCCCCATGGCCCGGAATTTGGCAAATCTGACAAACAATAGGAGACCGAGAATTATTATTATTAGAATTGGTATACCTGTTGTTACCATTATTTGGTCGTCCCTAATTGTTATCTCCACGATAGCCAAAGTTCTGTTGAGTGCGACCCTTATAAGCTGACTTCTGTTTGTTCGAGGACTGTGATGAGCCACGATTTTGTGCCTGGGTGGAATTAGCAGTCACGACCAGATTTGTGGTTTGGTCGTCCAAGCCATCCACAAATGATTCCTATGCCACTAGCATGTCCAATAGAGAGGAGAAGGAGATCGCATGGGGCTGGGCGAGACCTCCTCCGAAAGAGATCTCATTATCGTCGCCAATATCAACTGATCCTGCTGAAACCACCTCTTAAATTCAGGTGAGGTGCGTTGCACATAGCCTTGAAGGTCCAAACCATTGAGAATGACAAGGATATGAGAGCGCCACTGAGGGAAATTATGACGAGTTAATTTCTGGATGTGCTGCATTGATATGGGAATAGTGACAAGGGGTGGAATCGGATCAGTCATGGTGGATGAAGCAAGGCAGAAATGTTGTGAAAGTAGCACAAGTCTAGGGTTTTGCAGCGGAAAAGAAAATTAGCGTGGAATGGATCATAGAGAGGATGATACCATATAGAAAAATATTGGTTCAATTATTTTATTGATTTAGGGAAATCCCCTATATATACAATTACAATCAACAGAGATAAGGAAAGATTTAAAAGATCACATTATATACAATCTAATATTCTAAAGAATATTCTAGATATATAGTTACTCCTTAACAGATGCTCCTATAGCGACGAGCCTGACGACGAAATTTTTTCATCACTAAATACTGTTTGCTACAAAATTTATAAGATTAGCGATGAATTACAGTTTTCTTGTAGTGGATGTTTGTCTTTTATGGTTTTGTTGCTTCTCATGTTAGAAACACATAGATTAGGTGAATTATTGAGCTTGCTAACTGCTCTCTAAGAATATTGTTGCCCATCCCATGTTTTGTTGTTAATATCATATCCGTAATGATTTGCTAGTTGTTTTGTGTAGTATCTGAATCCACAATATTGCTAAAATAACAGAGAATAAGAAAAAGAAGTCTAGATAAACGATTAGTTTTCCGATAAAATCAATTTTCAAACTCTCTATGCCCTCTGCATGTTTCATCCAATACTTTTTTTCACATCGATTTCATGGGTTTTATAGGTTGGAGGGCCTCCAGAGTCGTTACAAGCAATGCTATTACGACCAGCTTCCCAGCTTGCCTCAAAAACTCCTTCAATATGGTTGGCTGTGTAAAGTTGTACATTACCATGCTACCTCACACGACCAACTGTGCTAACATCTCTCCCGAATTGCTCTCTTACCTAATTCTGCACCACTCACATAAAATAATTCCATATTAAAATATATATTTTTCTTCCTAGAAGCATTAAATCTTTTAAAATACTTTAAAGTGCAACTTATACATGAAAGTGATCATAATCACTATAAAATCGGACATAAATTATCTCAAAGATACTAAAACTCTACTCTAAAACTTTCGAAAAATATGACACATATCAGAGGGGGACTAAAAAAAATCTAATAGAACTACACGCGCGCGCGCACACACACACATATATATATATATAATGCATAGATTTTTTTAATATACTTGGAGATAAAAATAATAATTTAGAAAAATACATGATTATTTTGTAAAGTTGCTAAAGTTAATTAGAGAAATAAAAAAATAATTTATGATGTATAGAGAAATTTTAATAAATATTAAACTAACCTTAACTAATAATCCTCAACTCAATTCATCTATTTTTTTAAAAGAAAATTACATAATATTTACAATATTAATATAAATATTGTGTCGGATTTAATGCGATACCTGTTAGCAACTTAGCAATGTACCTCGGTCAATATCCTTGTATATGTGGACAAGTTTTGTCTTGAGAAGGTAGGCTTCATGGCTGCCACCCCCTTCCATTTCGTTCGTGCTCAATCTATTTTTAATAGGATTACAATTGTAAAAAGTAAAAATATTATAATTTGATGGTATTAGTGGTGTAATTGAAATGTATTATTTATTGATTGAAATATACTATTTCATTTCTATGATTATTTTTACTTGGATAGCAACCCTTATTCCTTTTCACGGGATGTAAATCAATTATATCTTTCAATTATATAATATATTTTTTCAGGTATACAAGTAACAACAAAACAAGTAATATTTTTTAGTTATACAAATAATATCATTCAGTTATGCAAGTAATACATTTGAGTTATATAAATTGTTGGAGAAAATTAGTTTTGAGTCAATTATAAGTGCGGGTCGATTGTTGACTTTTATAGAAAGTCTTGACCATTAGTATGATCATTAGTTTGAGGAACAAAGTTGGAAAAATGTGAAAGTAAAGGGCAAAAGGTCATTTAACATTTCAAGTAGATGATCGTAGTGTACTTCCGCTCTCAAAATCGTTTTTCGGTGAGTAGAAATTAATGCACGACGTTAGTGGCCAAAACCTGTTTGGTGGTCAAATTTTGTGTTCAATGTTAGATAACATTACGGGCAACATCGCTCATCTACAAAGCCCAAAATGCAAAAGCCCATTTGGGGAGGCTCATTTCGAAGCCCTTATGGTTAATGGTTTTCCACGTCCTCAGTATTGATGGTGTAAGGTAATGGAGAGTTCCACTTACTTAGTGGGCATAAATAAATTTACTTGGTGGATGTGCCTATAAATTGGGCATTGTTTTCATACTTTTGCACAATATATAGAGCATGAAATCCCTCGTTGCAAAGTCATATTTTCTCATAGCATCTTTGAAAAAGAAGCTTGCATTTTGAGCATATAGAAGTTTGATCGAATCCTTCCACCATTTTAATTCACTAGAGCTTCTAGTTTTGTGGTGCTACTAAGTAGAAGACATAAGTCATTTTACCTTTGGGAATATCATGTCATACCGTGAGCACTAGTCGGGACGTGTTCATTTTTTAGGGGAAAGGTCTCCTTAACTCGACTTTCCAACATACTTTAACAGTGCATTTTCCAAGGCTCTTCTTTGTAGAAAATTCATTTATTGTTGTTGTTGCTTTTTGGATCTCATACGTAGCCAAAGCTCGAAGATATTACTTGATTTTGAAGTTTGTAGGTGCTCTGGTTTTCTAGCAAGAATCTGTTGTTTGTGTTGGCTGTAGTTTTGTCCAATATCGTTGGCAATATCAGTATTTTGTAACAGTTTTGTTATTCTGTTTTACATTGTAATTAACATTGTTTGGTGCATTATAAACCAACATAAATTATGCATTTTGGGTTTTTAAGTAATAATAAAACAAGTAATATAAAGTATATAAAACATTTCAATTATACAAATAATGCTTTTAAATTAAACAACTAATATATCAATTGATTAAAAGATATTACTCATATAACTAAAATATATTACTAATATGTTGAAAACTTACTACTAGTTTCATTCACATGTATTACTCTTGCATGATCTAAAATGTATTTTTTTTTATTGAAATGTATCAATTATATAATTAAAATGTATATATTACTTATATGACAAAAAAATATTAATTGTATAATCAAAATGTATAACCTATAATTAAAAGTTAACTACAAACTAAATTTAATTTTAAATTTTTAATAGTTACGTCTGTCTGGGCTTTGTGGTATGTGGTGGTATGATCTAATTTTCGAATGGAGTAATTATGTTACACAAAAACTTAAGTGAGACAGTCTCACGGATAGTTATCGTGAAACAGAGTCTCATCACCTACAACAACATGTGATCTTTAGGGTTTGTATTGGGTCGACCCGTCTCACGCAATATAATAGAAATCTGTGAGACAGTCTCATAAAAGACTCACACATTATGTTAAAGGAACAATCTTAATTACTTTTAAAGAAAATATCAAAAAAAAAAAAAAAAAAAGTTCTCCTATAATTTTGCCTATTAATTTTAACGAATTTTCACCATTGTAATCAGCTTATATTTCACCACATTAAAGATGTAAATCTTTCTCCTCATTTCGATTATCCTCTCCTCAAGAAATAAGTAAAATCATAGTAACCTTAATCATTTGTTTCGAGTACTCTTACATGCAGATTATCGGGATCATATATTTGCAGATGACTCAAAATGAGTTAACATTAGTGGTTGGTGATTGGTGTAACGGTTTTAGCCAAGCTCATAATAAACAAAGATTTTGGTTCATAACTAAAACATTAATTATTTGTTGCAGGTGAATATGGACCATCAACCTAGGAAACACACCAGTTGTCACAAATCCAAATGATTAATAAAAGTACACATGCAATATATAATCCTTTTCATTTTAAAGTAATTTCGCTTTAAAAAATAGGTATGGCGTCAATTTATCCATCGTTTTTTATTATTATTTTAATTACCAAGAAGAATTAATAAATTTTCCAATTTTATCTTTAGTTTTTTAACTATAATTTTATTTAGTTTATTTATTAATTACATCTATCAAAATATTAAATAATATAATCATTCTATGAGTTGTAAATCGAAAAGTTAATTATTTTAAAATGAAATTAATGTTATAATTAGTGATTAGGTCAAAAATCAATATATAGACTGAAAGAATTGAAGCTATCAAGTTGGGATTCATAATTTTAACGGTGTTGGCACTGTCTCTCTCGATCACAAAACAAGCTGACGAGACTATCAAAATTGTAAAATAGACAAAAATATGGAAAACAAAACACTTCATTTATGAAAAATTACTCTTGCTTTGGAGAAATTTAATTTCTCCATCTTCTTTCGGTTGGTCTCCTCTGCAAATGATTGGTTATTAGTAATATGGGTGAACATGGATATCGGAGCTAATTGAATTGTGGAGAAATCCGAATCGAAATAATCTAAATCGATAAAAAACCAATGATTATTTGATTTTATCCAAACTGAACCACTCCGATTATATTTTATGTCAAACCTAAATGGTACCGAACCGAAAAACCGAATAGAACTTATTTTAAGGAAGTAATTATATACAAATTTGTATGTATCATTGATTACATTTTTTTATATTGCTATATTTGATTAGTTACAAATTGATTGAATTCTATTATTATTAATACTATTATAATTTTTAAGATTTCATAGAAGAGATTAACAATTAAATAATAAAGTGAAATATTTATAATAAATACTTTTAGGAGGACATAAAATCTATTAATTATAATATATAGTAATCAAATAATTAGTTTATAACTTATATAAGGTAATGCATGAGATATTTTAAAAGATGTACTTATTGATGACTACTTATGAGGTGTAGAATGAGAAGATTTCGAAGAATAAAATTTAAAGAAAAATTTGAATGTAATATATTGCTTTCGAGAAGAGACCTACTTTAGTAATTTGTCAAATCTATTTATTAATTTATGTCACGCTCCATTTTGAAAGCATGTAAATATCAAAGTTTAACGTGTTGGGCGTGCAACAAGAAAGAAAAGAAGCATATATTTTGAAAGCGAGAATAAATCAAACGATAATAAGGGTTGAAATAACATCCACAACAGGATCTTTACAGCATTTAAAATTTGTGTTATTACATAAATGAAACCATTGAAAATTAGCAGAAAAAGACGTTTGAAAATTATGCAGCAGAAATCTATTACAAGATCCATAAATAAATGGTTTAGCTTTACAAAATAAAGAACCAAACATTGTTTGGAAAATCTAAATGTAGAAAGAATTAAAATGTTTCCTTGATATAGCATCCCACTCTTCATACCTTCTCGTTTTCATTTATATCTATAGTGTGAATACACATAGGGTGAGTGTCTAGAATACACGGATACTTTCTAGAATTAATATTTTAATAAGCAACAAAGAGAAGCAATCATTCATAATCACATCAGTTAAGCACAATACATAACTCGTGGCACGTGGCTATAGATAGGTGCAGGTTTTCCCCGTCTTATCCTATAAACAGTTTTTATCCTGTTAATGTAGCTTCAGGATCGAAATCCCCATTCAGTAGTTTGTGGTAGAGCCACCATAGCAATCATCAGTCGTTCATTGCATGCACACACACATATATATATATGTCACACAACACGTAAACGCAACACACTTAAGGAAATTAAACGTAACTTAGCATTAAAGAAACATTTCATTGATCATAAGTCCACGTAGCTTAGCATTTAGAAAACATTTCGCTGACCATGAGTTCACGTGGCATTCATTCAATCAGCATTCATAGCATTTTTCAGCTTACGCATTCATATTAAAGCGAAAATAAGGAGTTTGATTAAGAAATTACCCCCACAAAATTCGGTGGTGACCTACGAGAAGCTCAGTGCTCTAAAGTCAATGTTTACTCGTTCATCTCAAAGCCTATACATATAGAAGAAGGTTTAGATTTCAAATTATGCAATAAGGTTCAAGAATAACTTAGAAATCTCTCGAGAGAGAAGAAATGATAGAGCAAATGAAGCAAAATGGGAGCTTTCGATATCATTAAAGCATTGAAACAATCATGAAAACTTAAATTTTGATCATCGGATTTAAAGGGATCATTTTGGGCTTAAATGGAGGTCAAACAAGCTTAAAATGGAGTTTTTAGAAGCATAAGGGCGTTTTTATAAATTCTGAAATGTTGACTTTGACCAAAGGGGTGAATGTGTAAAATTAGAAAAGGTTTGGGGTCCTTTTAATAATTTGAAACCCTTTGGGGTCAAAACATTATTTTCTGAAGTTTTGGGGGTTAAAACATAAAGTTCAGAAAGTTTTGGAGTTAAAAAGAAATTTCTAGAAACTTCGTGGGCATAAAAAGGATTTTGAAAAGTTCAGAGGCTAAAACGTAAATACACTAAAAATCTAGGGTTTGCACCCAAGCCCCTGAATTCTTTCAAATTTGCGGAGGAGGCCCCTCTACCTCCACCTCAACCTCCATCCAGCCGCCACCTCCACGCTCTTCACCGTCGTTTCCACCGTGGTCAGCGACGCCACGTCGCCAGCGACCACCCAACAAACCTGACACAAACCTGGATCACACATGACATGAGCCACAACACACAAACACATGCACACACACACGGCCAGATATGCACGGGTGCCGGCCAACACTTGAGTGCCTTACGCTCGGACCCGGTTGTGCTCACACACGGCGCGCACCAGCAAGCACGCTGCTCACCCGAGTAGCAGTCCCCATCCCAACGATCTCGGTGAGCTCCACACCTACACCAAACATGTCACACCCCATTTTCTTTTCTTAAAATATTATTAAAGTTTCCATTGTGGGCGTAAAGAAAGAAAGGGGAAGAAGGCGTACATGATATAAAATAGAAAGAAAAATGAGAGGATAAGAAGAGGTACACTTGAAACATTGGATACAACTGATCAAAAGAGTTTGAAACCTTACACAGCGGAAAAACATCAGGATCCATTACAAAAAAGGAGAAATACAGTTCTTTTTCAAACGAACAACATAGCTTTAAAAGATAAAACTAGAAGATGGACTCGGCTGATAAGGCACCCCTCTCTCTACGCATCAAGATTCTCTTCATCTCCTGTAGTGTGAGTATAGAAAAGGTGTGAGTGCGTTGAATACACTCGTGGGGATACTTTCCATTTTCAAACAATTATTATGCAGTTACACAAATCAATAGTATATATGTTCGGCAAATAAACACATCACATATATGGCACAACATGTAATCATTTCCTTAACGAACGACCAAGCCTATCTCCAGCTACTGGTGTATTTACGGACCACCTTGTCCATCCCTAACGGTGTATTTACGGACCACCCTGTCCATCCCATGCGGTGTATTTACGGACCACACTGTCCATTCCTAGTACTGTATTTACGGACCACCCTGTCCATCTCTAACGGTGTATTTACGGACCACCATGTCCATTCCTAACGGTGTATTTATGGACCACCTTGTCCATTCCTAGCGGTGTATTTACAAACCACCCTGTCCATCCCCCAAAATAAAAATACGCACAAAATATTCACAGTACAAAGGGTTCAACAATAAGATTCAACAGTTCATATATCAAATAGGGAAAACAATAAACAGATACAGTTTAGAAGTTACCCCCACATTGTACAGTGGTTACCACGTGAGTAGCGAGTACCAAGGATCGGATATCACAAGGCTCAATCCAACAAGTGGCCTACATAAGCTTACGGTGTTTCTTAGATCCTTAATATGTATAATTAAAGCTATAAAAGATTCCGGTAGAAAAATGATCATTGAAAATGCAACGGATCGAGACATCTAAAGATTGAAGTTGAAGAAATGAGAGTGGATGTTCAGTCCAAAAGGCTGAGATGATAGAGGATCAAATTTGGGTCACGACGGAAAAAGAATGAGCTCAATCGGAGTTGAAACGAGCTCAAACGGAGCATTTTAAGTTTAGGGGTATTTTGGTAATATTGGTCAAACAGTTGATTTTGACCGGGCCCACGAACTCTGGTCAATGAGATCTCGTCGGCGATGACTCGATGACAATGTACGGTGGAAAAAACCGGCTTCGAATCGAAAACACGACGTTGCCAGTGACGAGACACGCATGCACCCGATGCCGGGTGGAAAACCCGGCGGCCTTGGCAGCTTCTCGGCCAGCTACCGAGTTTTTTCGGTAGCATCGGCAACATGTCTTGGCAGCTGCCGAGTTTTCTCGGCAGCCTCGGCATCTCGTCTCGACAGCTGCCGAGTTTTCTCGGCAGCAAGCATCGGCAGCTCGACAATGTCTCGGCAGCTGCAGAGTTTTCTCGGCAGCTCGGCACCTGGAGTTCCTGGCGTCGGGCCTACTCGACCAGCCATCTTCCCGGCACTGCCCTAAGCCACCGCCACCTCGACCACCGGCGAGCCTGCACCGCCGGCCACCCCTCGTCGGATTCCAGCCGTGAATAGTGCACAAAATTCCGCCGTAAAACCCTTCGTCACCCATACATGCCAATCACAAACCCCTTCCCACCAAGCTCCAGCCGGCGACCCTTCCCAAACCCCCGGCCGACGACCTCCCATCATCGGCGACCTTTCCCGACCATCCCAACACACACACATGGCCAATATATACACACGTATATATATACACACACACACTTCACAGTTTGGCCGACGGCCACCTGCCGCTGGCCACCACCACCTGAACCTAGCCGGCGCATCACCAGCGCTGGCCGATAATACCCACGGCGGCGCTGCACAGCGCCGCCTCTACAACAAGCAAGACATAACACACATAGTACACTATTCACACACTCAAACCTCATGCAAACCCTAACCTTTCCAGCCCACCTCCAGCTCCGGTCGGCGACTTCCAGTCACCGGCCACCACCTCCAACGCATCCCTCACACACCCAGCCACTGCCCCTGCAACTTTTATGGCAAGAGAAGAGAGAAAAAGAGCCGACGGGGATAGAGAAGAGTGATGGAGAAGAGAGAGTGTTTTGGCCGGATCTTTGACCGGCGATTTCCGGAGGAGGAGAGATCCGTTCAGAAATCCGAGCCCAGTTTCGTGACGGGCTCGGCAAGAGCTTCAACTTAGAGTTTGAGTTTACCCAAAATGGAAGAGAATTGAGGTGGAGAGGAAGAGAGAGAAAAAGGGTTTAGAGGCAGTTTCTCATCATTTTCCGGTGAACGAGAAATCGAAATTGAATTCCAAGACCTATTCTAGATTTGTCTCGTCGAGACCTACGTCGTGTGAGAAAATGGGTCAAAACCGATAACGTTGAAATTTTTCGGTTGAACGGGAGAGAGAGACTTATGGGTTTTCGTCGCTTTAGGCTCGTTTGAAAAAATGGTGATTTTTGAATCGAAAACACCCCTATTTATAGAATTCTTGAAAATCACTATTCATCGAAAATATCCAATTTACTGTTCATCGATTGAAAATTCTTCATCACTATTCACCATAAAAATCTCCATTTTACTATTCACCGTAAATATCTTTCGGTTTTCCGAAACTTCGTGTTTTGCCCTTTTCATCGCCGTTTGAGCTACGGGTCTCCGATTGACCCTTAGTTCGTTTCTATCTTCTCGTTTTTCCATTACGCATCTAATGGTATAAAAATATTCCATATACCATGTCCAAGAAAATTATCCATCTAAATCATATATTAAACACGTATTTGAAACACACGTAATTAAATTACATAGTCAAAATATACGCACATAATTATTAAGTCATGTGTTAAATATTTAATTAATAAATTATGCTTCGTTTTTGGTCCGGGGCACTACATCCCTTACCCTTTAAGAGAATTTCATCCTCGAAATTAAACGTGTACTTAGATTCGATATGATTGGCTACTTTGCTAGAATCTCACCTCTTATTCCCGTGTCGTTTCGTTCTTTCCGATGGAATACTAACTTCTAAAGTTTTAGCGACTATCTTATCATTCTCATGCTTCAACAGATCCGGTGTCACAACAATACTATAGGTATAGAAATTAAACACGGATCGCAAGGAGAGAAGTAAACGTGGATTCCGTCGATTAGCAAAAGTCAAACTGACATCTTATACTTATAAGAAAAAGATGGGTCGCTCGTACATTATACAATAGATCATGTACAATACTTCAAGATAAAAGCCACTATATATCTATTTATATATAATACTAAAGGTTCCTCGTTCGTAACCTATTTATCAGCAGCCTTTGTGTGATTGAGAGCGAAAGCCCGAGCCTTGTCTGCCCCCAACCTCGACCCCGGTATTGTAGTTGTTAGACGTCTAAACTTCTGACAGTTTCTCACGACATGTCCAGGTTCTCCACACCTAAAACAATTCTGAGTCTCTTGCACTGTTGGACGTTTAAACTTCTGACAGTTTCTCATGACATGTCCAGGTTCTCCACACCTGAAACAATTCTGAGCCTCTTGTCGGCATGGTCCCACATGAATCCCTCTACATCTGGTACATGGGTTTCCCAGTTTGGGAGTGGGGGAAAGTGGAGCATTGTTAGTCCTTTGAAATTCATTTTGATTGAAGCTCTGAGTTGGATCGGTCCATTTTTTTCCAAGTATCTCATCAACCTTCTCGGAAGATACAACATCCAAACGTAGATGAGAGGAAATCTCTTGGGCTTTTTCTACGACGTTGGCATAGGTCATTGTTTCCTGCCCTGCCAGAATAGAACTGATCTCTGAACAAAGACCCTTCTCAAAATGTCGGGCCTTCTTGTCATCAGTGTCAACCAAGTGAGTTGCGTATCTGCTCAATTGACTAAACCTCCGCTCGTACTCTCCCAATGTCACGATTCCTTGACCGAGGTGTAAAAACTCTGTTTCCTTCTGATCACGGTAAAATGGTGGTATGAAGTGTTATGCGGCCACTTCCTTGAAGGTCTCCCACGTCATAGCTTCCCTCTGGTCCGGTATCATGGTCCTCTCGTACGAATCCCACCAGTGACTAGCCTCTTTCGTGAGTTGAAACACCACTCACGAGATCTTTTGTTCTTTCGTGCAAGTTAGGTGTCCAAACAAACGATCCAGTAACCTTAGCCACTCTTCAGTATCAGCTGGTTCGCCCTTTCCATTGAACATTGGCGGGTTGAAATGCCGAAACTGTTCGTATATCATATTCGGATTGGATCTTATTGACGGGAATGTGGTTCGAGTCACCTCGAAGTGTTGTGCCAGTCCCCTAAAGACGGACACTAAATTCACCATTGTAGCATCCACGTTTTGTTCTAGCGGATTTACAGTTGGTGGATTTGTAGTTGGTGGCTGGTTCCTTCGTGGTCGACCTCGAGGCATAATTCTAAAGGCAATAAATGAAAATTAACCCCTATAATCTACCCCATGTAACCCAACAATCTATAACAACAGACAAACTAATAACAGGTACCATGGTACCGGTAAACGTTACTCCATATATCATATAATAATTTCAATAGATTCTCTGTCATTCGTTTATCATGTATGATAGCGTAGACTCAACTTGCATAAGCCAACCAGAAAAAATACATCAAGTAAAACATCCTAAAACACATTACTGACAACCATACATGGTCTCTATAGACCTCAAGTATTAAAAGCCATCTTACATATCACAACCACGAACTGAAAAACACACCAACTAGCTCGTTCTGTTGTAAACAAGGGCCAATGGTAATCTCAACTATCAGTCATACAACATCTACTAATGCAAATGACCATTTACACACACGAGCTCATGTTGCTGCAGTCGGTGGCCCTTGTGGCAGTTTACACACACGGGCTCACGCAGCTGCAATCAGCGGCCCTTGTGGCGGCGGCCAAAAGCAGTGTGTCGATTGTAGTGACGTCAAGAGGGTTTTTAAAGGATTTTTTTATCGTGGTTGTAGTGACGTCAAGAGGGTTTTAAAAGATCTTTTCATCATGAAACTATGTCTTTAACACTCCTTCAAACCTAAACGGTCTATATCAGATAAGCAAGATAACACATAATAGATAAACATTCTTTTATTAAGTTCTTATGATTAGGGGGAGACACGAATAGAGAGAGAATGGTGCTTATCCATCTCTTTTCGAAAATATTTTCACGTTTAAAACACATTTGAAAATTAAAACAAGCTTGAGCAAAGCCCTGCAAAGGGTAGAACTAAGCTTTGATACCATCTATCACGCCCCGTTTTCTTTTCTTAAAATATTATCAGAGTTTCCATTGTGGGCGTGAAGAAAGAAATGGGAAGAAGGCGTACATGACATAAAATAGAAAGAAAAATAAGAGGATAAGAAGAGGTACATTTGAAACATTGGATACAACCGTTCAAAAGAGTTTGAAACCTTACGCAGCGGAAAAACATCAGGATCCATTACAAAGAAGGAGAAATACAGTTTTCTTTTTCAAACGAACAACATAGCTTTAAAAGACAAAACCAGAAGATGGACACGGCTAATAAGACACCCCTCTCTCTACGCATCAAGATTCTCTTCATCTCTTGTAGAGTGAGTACAGAAAAGGGGTGAATGTATTGAATACACTCGTGGGGATACTTTCTATGTTCAAGCAATTATTATACAGTTGCACAAATCAATCGTATATATGTTCGGCAAATAAACACATCACATATATCGCACAACATGTAATCATTTCCTAAATAGACGACCCAGCCCATCCCCAGCTACCAGTATATTTACGGACCACCATGTCTATCCCTAACGGTGTATTTACGGACCACCTTGTCCATCCCTTGCGGTGTATTTACGGACCACATTGTCCTTCTCTAACGGTGTATTTACGGACCACCCAATCCATTACTAGCGGTGTATTTACGGACCACCCTGTCCATCTCTAATGGTGTATTTACAGACCACTCTGTCCATTCCTAGCGGTGTATTTACGGACCACCCTGTCCATTCCTAGTGGTGTATTTACGGACCACCCTGTCCATCCCCCAAAATAAAAATACGCACACAATATTCACAGTACAAAGGGTTCAACAATAAGATTCAACAGTTCATATATCAAATAAGGAAAACAATAAACAAATACAGTTTAGAAGTTACCCCCACCTTGTTCGGTGGTTACCACGTGAGTAGCGAGTACCAAGGATCGGATATCACAAGGCTCAATCCAACAAGTGGCCTACATAAGTTTACGGTGTTTCTTAGATCCTTAATATGTATAATTAAAGTTATAAAAGATTCCGGTAGAAAAATGATTGTTAAAAACGCAACGGATCGAGAGATCTAAAGATTGGAGTTGAAAAAATGAGAGTGGATGTTCAGTCAAAAAGGCTAAGATGATAGAGGATGAAATTTGGGTCACGACGGAAAAAGAATGAGCTCAATCGGAGTTGAAACGAGCTCAAACGGAGTATTTTAAGTTTAGGGGTATTTTGGTAATTTTGGTCAAAGGGTTGACTTTGACCGGGCTCACGAACCCTGGTTAACGACATCTCGTCGGTGATAACTTGATGACGATGTACGGTGGAAAAAATGGGCTTCGGATCGAAAATACGGCGTTACATGTGCGTCGTCACCCGATGGGGCACGCACGTGCGCCCGGTAGCTTCTCGGCAGCTGTCGAGTTTTCTCGACAGCTCGATGGGTCCTCCTCGGAAGTAGCCGAGTTTTCTCAACAGCATCGACAACATGTCTCGGCGGCTGCTGAGTTTTCTCGGCAGCCTCAGCATCTCGTCTCTGCAGCTGCCGAGTTTTCTTGGCAGTAAGCATCGGCGGCTTGGCAACGTCTCGGCGACTGCCGAGTTTTCTCGGCAGCCTCGGTACCGTGTTGGCACCTCTCGGCAACTGCCGAGTTTTCTCGGCAGCTCAGCACCCAACATTCCCAACGTTGGGCCTGCTCGACCAGCCACCTTCCCGACGCCACCAGCTACAGCGCCGCCGTTCTGAGCCACCGCCACCTCGACCACTGGGGAGCCTGCACCACCGGCTACCACCTCCAGCCACCCCTCGCCGGATTTCGACCGTGAATAGTGCCCAGAATTCCGCTGCAAAACCCTTCATCATCCACGCATGCCAAACACAAACCCCTTCCCACCAAGCTCCTGCCGGTGTCTTCCAATCGTCGGCGACCCTTCCCAAACCCCCGGCCGGCGACCTTTTCCGGCCATCCCAACACACACACACGGCCAATATATACACACGCACACTTCACAGCTTGGCCGGCGGCCACCTGCCGCCGGCCACCACCACCTTAACCTCACCGGCGCATCACTAGCGCCGGCCGACAACACCCACGGTGGCACTGCACAGCACCGCCTCCACAGCAAGCAAGACACAACACACATAATACACTATTCAGACACTCAAACCTAATGCAAACCCTAACCTTTCCAGTCAACCTCCAGCTCCGGCCGGCGACTTCCAGTCACCGGCCACCACCTCCAACGCATCCCTCACACACCCAGCCACTGCCCCTGTAACTTTTACGACGAGAGGAGAGAGAAAGAGAGCTGACGGGGAGAGAGAAGAGGGAGGGAGGAGAGAGAGTGTTTTGGTCGGATCTTTGACCGGCGATTGCCGGAGGAGGTGAGATCCGTTCAGAAATCCGAGCCCGGTTTCATGACGGGCTCGATGAGAGCTTCAACTTAGAGTTTGAGTTTACCCAAAACGGAGGAGAATCGAGGTGGAGAGGAAGAGAGAGAAAAAGGGTTTGGAGGTGGTTTCTCACTGTTTTCCGGCGAACAAGAAATCAGAATTGAATTCCGAGACCTATCCTAGATTCGTCTCGTCGTGACCTACGTCGTGTGCGAAAATGGGTCGAAACCGACAATGTTGAAATTTTCCAACCACCGCCGCCACCCCATCAACTTCGCGCCGCAGACAAAAAAATGGGGAAGAGAGAGAGAGAGACTTATGGGTTTTCGTCGCTTTCGGCTCATTCGGAAAAATGGTGATTTTTGAATCAAAAACACCCCAATTTATAGAATTTCCATAAATCACTATTCATCGAAAATATCCAAGTTACTGTTCATCGGTTGAAAAGTCTTCATCACTATTCACCGTAAAAATCTCCGTTTTACTATTCACTGTAAATATCTTTCGGTTTTTCGAAACTTCATGTTTTGCCCTTTTCGTCGCCGTTTGAGCTACGGGTCTCCGATTGACCCCTAGTTCGTTTCTATCTTCTCGTTTTTCCATTACGCATCTAATGGTATAAAAATATTCCATATACCATGTCCAAGAAAATTATCCATCTAAATCATGTATTAAACACGTATCTGAAATGCACGTAATTAAATTAAATAGTCAAAATATATGCACATAATTATTAAGTCATGTGTTAAATATTTAATTTATAAATTATGCTTCGTTTTTGGTCCGGGGCGCTACAAATCACCCACACGATGATAGGGAAAACCGTGGCAATACAAGCAGAGAGACATCTGATGGGAAGGAGGGAGAAAGAGAGAAGAAAAGGGAGAGAGAAGGAAAAGAAGGGTTTGGCTGCCCCTTTCACCGACTTTACCTGACGAAGGCGGCAGCGGATGGTGGAGACGAGCCCAGATCCGGAACGGACTTGTCAAGATCTACGATTTGGCATAAGATTCGATCGAATCGGAAAAGGTAGGGGTGGCAACACGGCGGCCAGCTAGCCAGCAGAAACAGGAGGAAGTGAGAGAAAGAGAACTCACTTTCCAAAAGGTGATCAAAAATCATACCCTAGTGTGTTCTAAATCAATATTTATGTGCTCTCATTTTGGGCTCATGGGCCTCGAGATATGGATATCCATTTTACGAAAACTGTGGGTGTTGGGATTTCAGTGTTTAGATTTTGATGAGACAAACCAAAAATGTAATAGGAAGTTTGAGTACCCCATTTTTCACAATGTTTAAGTGAAAACATAGACTAGGATTGAGTCTAGTTATAGAAGCTGAAAGATGGAGGTACACATGCACACAATGCTGCATCGAAGATTTCAGAACGAAGCTACTGCAAGAAAGCAGATACAACAACACTGCAAGAAGGCAGTTACAGCATTACAGCAAAGTAAGTAAGAACGACATACAGCATCGCTGCAAGAATAAGTTACAGGAATCCTGCAAGAAAAGATACAGCAGTACTGTACGAAGATACTGCAAGAAGGTCTAAGTTACAGCAGCGCTATAAAGAATAAATAGCTGCAAGCAGATCTAGGATACAGAGCGAAGCTTACTACTCAAACAGTCAACAGCGCCAATGACAAACAGAATAAGTATCCTGTAATCCAAGGAAGGGTAAATACAGTACGAGGAACGAAGATCCAAGCAAGAATAAATAGAGTCGTTCCAGAGAAGATCAAAGTTGCAGACACGGAGCCAATGTCGAGATGCCACGTGGACTGACGCGCTGTAGAAAGCTGCGAGCCGCAACCACCGTATTAAATGCTCCAGAAAGAAAAGTTAAAACGCATTAAATGCAAGTCATGCATTTGATCAAGTACACTTAAATTCAAAAAAGGGAGATATCTCCTTCAACGGATATCTTCTCTACAAGTATAAACAGAGGATGAGCAACCCTGAAGCTGACTACTGAAACATTTGCACAAAAACTCTCAAGCTTTCAAGTTACACTCTTTCGAGTCTACTCTCAGTTTCAGTCACTCGACCTCTGTGAAGTGAAGCAAGTTCAAAGCTGAAAGATCCTTTGAAAGATTCAGAAGCTCACTTTACCGCACCAGTTGAAGAACAAATCTATATACTTTTTAACCTTGTTGCTGTGTGCTTAGGTTGTTTTAGGTGTCGAACAGTTGATAGGAGAGATCCTTGTTGTTTGTATAGTTGTCTAAGATATAGACAGCTTCCCTGTGTGGGAGTTTGAAACCCTATGTGGGTTTGCCCTTAGAGTTTGCAGTTGTTGTGTGTACGCTGGACTCTAGTAGGTGTTTAGCTTTGTAAGTTGATAGATTGTTAGGAGTGTCCTGTAAATCAATCTTGCTTAACAAAGTTCTTGCTCGAGGTAGCAGTAGAGTGGATGTAGAAGGCTTACACCACCTTCGAACCACTATAAGCCATAAGTGTTTTATTGTTTTCTTATCTATGTTTTATCTTTTTTTATCTATCTTTGTCATATAGCATAAAACGTTTTGATAAGGATCATATTTGAGAAAACCAGCCTTGTGTCTTAAAACCTTTTTTTTCCACTGCGTATAAAACTCTAAGTTACAGCATGAAGCACTACATCCTAGTGCTATAAGCAGTAACTGACTGGCGCTGCAAGTTCAAGTAACTTGCAAAACAGTAAGTTTTAATTAGATTTTCAAAATCGACCAAGATTCATTCACCCCCTCTGAACCTCGAACACCACTTGGGACCAACAATGGGCTTCGACATATAATATCATTTAATCGTTATAACCTAAAGTTTGATTATAATTCACGCATTTATTTTATTTGTAACGCACATAATAAAACAAGCAATTAAGGGTTAATTTATTTTATTAATTTAATTATGCATAGATTTGTCCTAGGTGATACAGTTTATGACTTGTTTTATATTATAAATTAAATAACGTCCTACGATATATATATACTAGTATGGAGCACGTGTGTTGCACGTGGAGGATGAAGTTTTTGTTGTTATTGTTTAAAAAAAAAGATAAATAAACATTATTATATTAGATTAAAAATTCGAGTTCTTCAATTCATATCAAATCAAAATTTAGGAAAAAAAAATAATAATCAAAAGAATAATAAGTTTCGAAATTGAATGATAATAAAACATTAACTTCTAGTTATATCTTTTCTTTTTTTATCTTCTTTTATGTCACTCTTACTCTTCTTTCTTCATGGTTTGTGTAATAAAGTTTTAAGTGTATTCTTCACGTACTTTGTCACTAGAGATGTGGATGTATTCTTTATTTTTTCTTTCTTTTAATTAATTATTTGACACGACCACACTTACTCAACTCAATATAAAACGAAATTTTTTTTATATAACACCATTTGTAAGCCTATTATTATTATTATTATTTTATTTATTTATTTATTTATTTTAACATAACAACATATCACATCCAATAATACCTTGTTCATATTCTTATAAAAGAAACTTAAACAACTAGAAATCCACAAACAAGCTTCATGTTAATCCATTAGTATGCATTGTGTTATATAATACACAACATATTCAAAAGAACTTAATATCCAAAAGCAAAAGTAACATAAACCACATTTATGCCCAGCAGGTCATCATCTATGTACACAAGTGCTCAAAATCCTGTAGGAGCTCCACAGCTTGCCTAGTACGTCCATAACATCACACCTCATCAAAATTACATACAAAACATAAATTACATGAGTAAAACTCAGCAAGCAGAAATTATGCACGATAATATGATTCTTCACAATTCCTTCCCATGCATCCTCTCTTGAAACCACATATTTCATTTCTAACATATTCATCGGGGCCAATAAAGTCACTGCTAAACCCCTCCCCCCCAAACATGAATTCTATACACACAATACCACAAATTTATGTGTATACAGTACTACAAATTTCCATGCACACAGTACCAATTATTTTGTGTACACAACACTATTTATTTCGTGTGCACAACACTAATTCTTTTGTGCACACAACATAAATTTCATGCACACAACACCAACCTCGTGAACACAACACCAATTTTATGCACACAGCACCCCATAGCCAACATAAATCTGACCCAGAAATATAATTTCATCTTCTTGTCATCAAAACACATTGTTTGATATAACTCTCTACTATAATCCACAATAATTATTCAACCCACAAATTCATTTCATAATAATTATTGAATTTGATAGTCATTGACCAACAAATCAAATCTCGTAAAACACGTAATATCCATGTATCATCAATTAACACCATTAATTCACAAAATACTAATTTATGTTTTGTAGTTATAATAAATTTCTACTTACCTGGGTCTCCGAAATTTTTGGAAGTATGAGCTTCTAAATCACCTCTTAAACCTTCTTAATATTTAAACTGATGATCCACCTTCGGTTAAGCACTACAAGACATTTTTTTTAAATACTTCTCTGCTATCCTCCAATTTTCTCCCCCTATAAATGAAATAGTATGATGTACATATACCCATCCACACCGCCTCTCTACAAGCTTATTGAGCAAGTTTCTTTTTATTTATTTACTTATTATTAATGACTGAGCAACCTTTATACATACATGTGTATAGGTATATTGTAATGAACATTATATATAATATACACATGCACTTACAAATCACATAAATATATATATATATATATATATTATAATATTAATGAAACTTTATACATAAACATATACACACGACTACTACTATTAATATCGATTTAAGTTTTAATTCATACATGTGTGTATAAATATAATTCATTTTAGATTTATTTTTCATGGTGCACTCGAATATTACTAGCGTCTCAATCAATTATAATAGAGTTTTATCATCACTAATTATTTAAAAGCATATAAATAATTCAATATTTAAAAGAAAACTATAATAATGCAAGATCACAAGTAGCACGTAAATAATAAGATATGCATATGATGCATGAGGCGTATAGGTCAATAAGTAGTGAAAAGCTCAGGTATCACATCCTTCCTTCCTTATAAAAATTTTGTTCTCGAAATTTCACTTACCTGAAAAGTTCTGGGTATTTAGACTTCATTTCATCTTCCCTTTCCCAAGTGGTTTCCCCTACCAGTTGATTTCTCCATAACACTTTGACTAATGTAATTTCCTTATTCCTGAGTCGTTTTACCTCTCGTAGTAAAATCTCAATTGGTACTTCTTCATAACTTAAATCTACTTTCAGCTCCGAGGGCTCTTTGTTTAAAACATGAGATGGGTTTGCGATGTATTTTCTCAGCGTAGACACGTGGAATACATTATGTATTTGAGACATTGATGCAGACAAATCAAGTTTATAAGCGACATCACCAACCCTTTCAATAATAGGAAATGGTCCAATGTACCTTGGACTAAGCTTTCCTTTCTTCCCAAAACGCATTATACCTTTCATTGGAGACACTTTTAGAAACACTTGATCACCCACTTCAAATTCTAGTTTTCTTCTTCTTTTTCCGCGTAACTTTTCTGTCGACTTTGAGCAGTCTTCATTCTTTTTCGAATCTGGTCCATTAATTCAATCATCTCCTGAATCATATCTGGACCTAAAATTTTCCTCTCTCCGACTTCATCCCAATGTATTGGAGATCGACATTTTCTACCATAAAGTGTTTCATACGGAGCCATTCTGATAGTGGATTGGTAACTGTTGTTATAGGAAAACTCTATCAAAGGTAGAAATTTCCTTGAAATCTAACACACAGGCTCTCAGCTTATCTTCCAAAATTTGTATTGTTTATTCCAATTGTCCATCTATCGGTGGATGATACACAGTACTGAAAGATAACTGAGTACCTAATGCTTTGTATAAACTTTTCCAAAAGGTAGACAAAATCGGGTGTCCCTATCTGAAATAATAGTAAGTGGTACGCCATGGAGCCTGACAATCTCTTGTATATACATTTGAGCATAACGGTCCATAGGATATGTGGTACAAATCGGAAGAAAATGAGCTGATTTAGTTAATCGATCCACAATAACCCGGATTACATTATAACCTTTAACTATCTTGGGTAAACCTGTGACAAAATCTATAGTTATATTCTCCCATTTCCACTCCGGAATGAATAGGGGTTGCAACATTCCTACAGGCCTTTGATGTTCTACCTTGATTTGCTGACAAGTTAAACATTGTTCTATATACCATGCAATATCTTTCTTTATACCCAGCCACCAGTAATGTAATTTCAAGTCTCTATACATTTTAGTGGCTCCTGGAGGGACTGAATATGGTGTCGAATGTGCCTCTGTCATCACGTTTTCACGAATCTTATCCACATTAGGTATACATAATCGATTTTTGTATCGAAGTATACCATTCTCCATTAACTGAAAGTCAGATGGTTCTCCTAAAATGATGTCTTTCTTCACTTTAGCAGAATATTCATCAATTTGTTGCCCTTGATGGATTCTATCCAACAAAGTAGGTCTGAGTGTTAGCGCTGCAAGTTTTACTTCTACTAGTTCGTGATCAACGATTTCACATTCATTCTTTGTAGGTCAAGTAGTTCGGGCTTTTGAATTAAGGTCATAGTTGTTAGTTTTTCTACTGATTTTCGGCTTAATGCATCGGCCACAACATTAGCTTTGTCTAGGTGATAATTGATGACACAATCATAATATTTCACAAGTTCCAACCACCTTCGTTGTCTCATGTTCAACACTTTTTAGGTGAAAATATATTTCAAACTCTTATGATCAGTGTAGATCTCGCAACGTTCCCCATATAAATAAAGTCTCCAAATTTTCAGTGCAAATACCACAGCTATGAGCTCTAAATCATGGATAGGGTAGTTCTTCTCATATTCTTTCAATTGTCGGGATGCATATGCAATCACCTTACCATTTTGCATCAGCACACAACCAAGACCATTCTTCGAAGCATCACTGTATAATTTGAAGCCTCCAATTCTCGTTGGAATCGCTAAGATAGAAGCTGATGTCAGTCACTTCTTCAGTTCTTGAAAACTTCGTTGACATGCCTCCGTCCACATATAAGCCACATTCTTCCTAGTTAATTGCATCAATGGAGAAGCAATTTTGGAGAATCCTTCTACAAATCTTCGATAATATCCTGCTAAACCAAGAAAATTGTGCACCTCTGATGAATTTCTTGGTTGAGGCCAGTTATCAATAGCTTCAACTTTACTTGGATTGACTGAAATCCCTACTCCTGTTATTACATGTCCCAAGAAGAAAACTCGATCTAGCCAGAATTCACATTTCTTGAATTTTGCAATTAATTGTTTTTCTTTCAAGATTTCTAACACGAGCCTCAAATGCACCGCATGATCTTCTTTATTCTTGAAATAAATCAAGATATCATCAATAAAAACAATGATAAATTTGTCCAGAAAGTCATTAAATACCCTATTCATCAAGTCCATGAATGTTGCTGGAGTATTTGTCAGTCCAAATGGCATTACTAAAAACTCATAGTATCCATACCTCGTACTAAATGTTGTTTTAGGAATATCTTCCTCTTTTATTTTCAGTTGATGGTAACCTGATCGCAAGTCAATCTTTAAAAAGATGGATGCACTTTGCAGTTGATCAAACAAATCATCAATTCGAGGTAAGGGATATTTATTCTTGATTGTGATTTTGTTCAGCTCTCGATAATTTATACATATTCTCATGGTACCATCTTTCTTTCAAACAAACAAACCAGGTGCTCCCCATGGTGAAAAACTAGGCCGAATAAAACCTTTGTCCAGTAGTTCTTGTAACTGTGTCTTTAGTTCTTTCAACTCACCTGGTGCCATTCTATACGGTGATTTAGATATAGGGGAAACTCCTGGGTGTAGATCAATCACAAATTCAATTTCACGATCTGGTGGTAATCCTGAAAGATCCTTTGGAAATACCTCTGAATACTCTTGCACCACTGGTACTTTACTCACTCTTGCACCACTGGTACTTTACTCACAGTCGAGCAATGTTGCCCCTCGATACTCATTACACTCACCAAATAAAAATCACAACCACTTTCCAGTAATCTGTATGCCCTGGTTGCTGATATCATTGGAAATTTGAAACTCTTCTTTAATCCGACAAAAGAGAAAAGTTCTTCACCATCTAGTTGAAACGTAATACTCTTTTTCTGTCAATCGATTACAGCACCATATTTTGATAATCAATCCATACCCAGTATCACATCATAATCATTCATATCTAGCACAATCAAATCGCCACACAGTTCTCTATCTTCTATCAAAATAATGCATCCTCGTAGAATCTGATTGGTTTGTTTTGAATCACCAGAAGGGATAATCACATCAAACCTAGCCTCAATTAAGATAGGTAGTATACCTAGTCCCCTCTAATACTTAGTGGATACAAATGAATGTGTGGCTCCAGAATCAAATAATATGAAAGTTACAGTACTAAAGATGGAAAGTTTACCTGTGACGACTGGATTGTCTTCAGCATCTTCCTTGGTCATCGTAAAAACTCATGTCGAAGCTCTCATCTGATCTTTTGTTTACCACTACTTGGACACATACTGGTTATATATGTCTCTTTTCTCCACAAGAATAACAGTTCCTTTGGCTCAAAAGACAAACCCCAACATGCGATTTGCCACAATTTGGACATAAGGGTAGTGGTGACGGCACTCTACTCTGATCAATCTTAAAACATATATCTGCTCCGTCTTGTTCTGGTCGTTGTCCTTGTTTAGGTTGAAAAGCAGGTCTTGGTTTTTAAAACTGCATTGGTCTTTTCTTATTATCCTCACTCCACTGTAGTGCTTGCCTCTGTTAAAACTAACGGCGAGCCTCTTACGTCTGTCGTATCCGCATCTCAGCTTGTTCTGCAATCTGTGCTCTTTCTGCAACTTGAGAATAAGTTACACCCTAGATCCCTATCATACTAACATCCATGTAAAGCTCGAGCCTTAAACCCTCAAGAAATCTTTCCACCTTCAGAGCTTCAGTACTAACCATATGTTCAACAAACCTGGATAATTGCTCAAATTTATTGAGATAGTCTGTAATAGTCATGGTTCCCTGTTTCAACTAAAAAAATTCATTCATTTTCATTATCCTAACAGGGGCTGTTGAACCTCTACCAGGTCATATTGATAACGTCTTCAATGCTTTTAACTATATCCCACAAGTGTCTAGCACTACCCCGCAGCATAAAAGATGCACACAAAACCTTCTCTACTTCAGGAATTCTGTTGTACTGAAACATGTTATCCAAAGTTCTCAGCCAATCTTCCGCAACTAAGGGATCTTTAGCATCTTCAAATATAGGTGGGTTCAGTTTTCAAAATCACTCACAAACAATTTTAGCATGTTCTACTCAGGGTTGTGGCTGATTCACTTCATCACGTGGCTGCCTATTCATATCCCTTTGTTGAATAAGTTGTTGGATTTGTTAAGATTGACGCTCCACCAAATTAGCTAATCATGTAATGATGTCATCATGTTCGACACCAACAGTTGGGGTCTCAGGTTCAAGAGCTCTTTCCATCCCACTACCCTCACCTTCACCACTTACCATATTTGTATAACAATAATATCGGTCCTACACCACATGTCAATTTTAAAATTTATATTGCACATAATACAAACATAATTTAAATAACTTACTAGCATAGCTGTGCCCTCAAAGTTTTGAGCCCATGTACATAGACAGTCTACAGAATCATCAGCTGGACTCTAATACCACTCTGACACGACCACACTTACTCAACTCAACATAAAACAAAAAAAATTTATATAACATCCAACAATACCATGTTCATATTCTTATAAAAGAAACTTCAACAACCAGAAATTCACAAAGAAGCTTCATGTTAATCCATTAGTATGCATTGTGTGATATAATATATAACATATTCAAAAGAACTTAATATCCAAAAGCAAAAGCAACATAAACAGCATTTATGCCCAACAGGTTGTCATCTATGTACACAAGTGCTCAAAATCTTGCAGGAGCTCCACAGCTTGCCTAGTACGTCCATAACATTACACCTCATCAAAATTACATAAAAAAACATAAATTATGTGAGATAAAACTCAGCAAGCAGAAATTATGCACGATAATATGATTCTTCACAATTCCCTCCCATGCATCATCTTTTGACACCATAAATTTCATTTCTAACATATTCATCAAGGCCAATAAAGTCACTGTTAAACCCCTCCCCCCGAACATGAATTTTGTACACACAATACCACAAATTTATGTGCACACAACACTATGAATTTTCGTGCACACGGCATCATGAACTTTCATGCACATAGCACCAATATTTCGTGCACACAACACTACTTATTTCATGCACACAGCACTAATCTCGTGCACACAACACCAATTTCATGTACACAACACTAACCTCGTGCACATAACACCAATTTTATGCACATAGCACCCCATAGCCAATATAAATCTGACCTAGAAATATAATTTCATCTTTTTATCGTCAAAACACATCGTTTGATATAACTCTCTACTATAATCCACAATAATTATTCAACCCACAAATTCATTTCATAATAATTATTGAATTTGATAGCCATTGACCAACTAATCAAATCTCGTAAAACACGTAATATCCATGTATCATCAATTAAACATCATTAATTCACAAAATACTAATTTATGCTTTGTAGTTATAAAAAATTTCTACTTACCTGGGTCTCCGAAATTTTTGGACGTACAAGTTTCTAAATCACCTATTAAACCTTCTTAATATTTAATCTTATGATCCACATTTGGTTAAGCACTACAAGAAACTTTTTTTTTTTGAAATACTTCTCTATTATCCTCCCCTTTTCTCCCCCTATAAATAAAAGAGTATGATGTACATATACCCATCCACGCCGCCTCTCTGTAAGCTTATTGAGTAGTTTCTTTTTATTTATTTATTTACTCATTATTAATGATTGAGCAACCTTTATACATACACG
This sequence comes from Scutellaria minor, assembly GCA_954870855.1. Taxonomy (NCBI): domain Eukaryota; kingdom Viridiplantae; phylum Streptophyta; class Magnoliopsida; order Lamiales; family Lamiaceae; genus Scutellaria; species Scutellaria minor. The sequence continues at coordinate 9,359,901 of OX940731.1, read as the reverse complement.
TGTATATATATAAAGTAATGAACATTATATATAATATACACATGCACTTACAAATCACATAAATATATATATATATATATATTGTTATAATATTAATGAAACTTTATACATAAACATATACACACGACTACTACTATTAATATCGATTTAAGTTTTAATTCATACATGTGTGTGTATATATAATTCATTTTAGATTTATTTTTCATGGTGCACTCGAAGATTACTAGCATTTGAATCAATTATAATAGAGTTTTCTCATCACTAATTATTTAATAGTATATAAATAATTCAATATTTAAAAAAAAACTATAATAATGCAAGATCACAAGTAGCACGTAAATAATGAGATATGCATATGATGCATGAGGCGTATTAATCAATAAGTAGTGAAAAGCTCGGGTATCACATTATTCTTTTTTTTTGTTGATCTTTGATTGTTTGTCTCTATTAGTGTTGGTTGATCTTTGACTGTTGCAGTCTGTGTTAGTATTGTTGTGGTATTATTTATTTTCTTCTATTTTATCTTCACGTGTTTTATTTTTTTCATGGCTTCAGCTGTTGCATTCAATCTTCCATTTGTTTTTTCATCTTGGGCAGCAAATAAGATTTGACCATATTTGCAAAAATAGTTTGTTGAATTGTTGCTCTTAGAACAACCGATCACAATATTTGTCAAAAATTTCCACAAAAAACTATGACTTTCCCACCAAAATCTTCATCACTTTCTATAGCATCTTTCAGTAGTTTATCTACATTCTCAATTATCCATTGTTTCACCATTGATGTTTCATATCATAAAATCAAATGTGTTATACGCACAACTTTGCAACTCCACCTTGTTTTAAAATATAGCATTCACTTGTTTTATCAAAGTTTATTGATATTTTGAAACGTGAATGTATAATTCTTTCTCCCAACATTATTGTTGTAGCCACTTCAGACATTGCAGTTGCAAGTGCTATCAGTTTTTAGGATCTGATTTGGGATAATAATGCACGATATAAGTATGTTTATCATGTCTCACCTAGCCTATCGAAATGAAGAAAATTCTTCCACTTCCTTCATTTATGCAATCTATGATCGTTGAAAAAGTTTTACATTATTCGATATTGAGGTTGTGTAGAGCTTCTTGATCTTCTTTTGGTATCTTAATTGATATTTCATCTATCACTTTTCTAGGTACATCATTCTCTATAATCTCAGCATCATCATCATAAAAAATATTTGGAAGATCATATGAACTTATGTCTTTTCGCATGTTCAAGAAAAAATTTCAAACTTTTCAAAGTTCTCAAAACTTGTAGTTTTTTTAGAGATGTGGGGTTCTCTTTTGGAATCTTCGAAAAATGCTTCAAAAAAATGTATCCTATAAAACTCTCACATCTATTGATGCACAATACACCAAAACTATTGCAAACAATCTATGCAATTTATATGGAATTTGAAAATTTATAGCTTCCTTCAAACACTCTATAATACTTTGATCAACTTTCAACAAACCTCTTTACTGAGAAGTTTCTTTAAAAGTAATACATTCTCTACCAGTCACCGTTAACAAAAATTCAAATGATGTTGGTCCTTTTACATGATTCATGAGTAACCTCATATAGTATATTTCTCTTTCTACTAGATTTGTGGTACTTATACGTCCATTCACAACCCTTTTTTCTTGGCTTCCAACATTTTCTTTGTTTATCCCATACGTAATACTCAAGAAATTGTCAGTAAAAATATTGTTGCGCTTGTTCACTTATATATACTACACATTGCAATACTCGGTGTGCATTGTTTTGGAGACATGGTCTTATGACAAAACATTTTCTAAATATTGATTTACCCAATAAGTTACACTTTGTTGGTTGGGTAGATGTAATTGTAAGTTGATAACTGGTGGAGATATTAGGTAAAATGAATTCCAGATTAGCAAATTGGGCCCGAACAACCCAAAATTAAGAGCTCACGTGCAATTCACATGCGAATTTGGCCCAATTGAGCGATTTGGGCTAAAATTGGGCAAAATTCACGAAGTCCAAAAAGTTAAAGTCCTAAATTGTCGATCCGAAAACTTAAAGTCCGAAATTGCCAGACCCCCTAATTTAGTGGGCAAAAAAAATAATGAACTCATTTTCATAAGCTCATTTAATTTATTAAAATTAGTTGAAACTTATTTGCTCATTTTATGTCATATAAAATCAGATAATATGTTTTTATAAGCTCATGTAATGTATTAAAATTGGTTGAAACTTATTTGCTAATTTTATGTCATATAAAATCAAATAAAATATAATTTTTTAAGTAATAAAATATGAAGGATAAGAAATGAATTGATATTGTTCCTCATACGTACGCATATGTTTATAACTCATTTAATTTATGAAAATTAGTTAAAACTTATTTACTAATTTTATGTGATATAAAATCAGATAAAAAATAATTTTGTAACTGATAAAATGTAGTTTTATGTGATATATATATAGATATAAGAAACAAATTAATATAACGTATTTATAAAACTAAATAGTATTAGATATAAAAACACCAAATAAAATGTTAAAATACATGCATAGTTTTATTAGGATTCTATAGGATTTAAGATTATGATTATTTGGTGTACATGGATTTGGAAGAGTCTATACAATGCAAAAGTACCAAGTTACAATTGATTAAAACTACATGTATTTAAAATTATTAATTACTAAATTAATATTATGACCTTAAATAATAATCTGTAATAAGGATATATTACAGATAATTTTAATTTTTATATTGTTAAAAATATAATTTTTAGATCACGTGTGTTGCACATGGAGATTAATTCAAATTAAGGAAAAAAAATAATACAAATACCTTATATATAACACTTTTATATTAGAATTCTAATTATAATAGGATTTTATAAGATTTTGAATTAGTGAGGATTCTAATATAAAATTATTTAAATATGAAAACTTAAATTACTACTATAACCTTAAATAATAATCTTTGATAGGGATATATTCGGCAAATCCATATTTTATAAGAAACATCCACACTTTATATAGGTAATATATATATATATATTGCATTTCGTTTCAATGAATATTTGTTAAAATTGTAGAATTTTGAATATCTAAAACCCGAATGATCCGCTCTGATATACCCGAATCTCCGAAGGAACAAAACCGAATAGATAGAGCAATTCTGGATTTTGTTTTATATTCTCCAAAAATCTCCAAACATTGGAGCAATTTTGGAGATTCTATTATCTCCAAAATGCTCTAGACCGTACTCACCCCTAGCTAATAATGAAAGTATATAGACAAAAGGCAACTAACGATACATAATAATAAAGAGATGAGGAAACCTAAATCCTAATTCTTATTTTCAATTAGGATGACTTGGCATTTGACAACCACCTTAGTTTCATTTGACAGCCACATCAGTGTCTGTGGGAGGATTGACTCTTACGTTAAACCATTTCACGAATTTCATTTCATAAAACAAGTTGGGTTATAAGAAAACACACCGATACAAAATAGAAAATATGTAATACTTTTGTATGTATTATGTAATAATTTTCTGTATATTATGTAATATTTTTGTATTATGAGATCCTATATAACATGTAATATTTTTGTATTAGATAATACGTACTTTTGTATTATGAGATCCATGAGGCGAGTCAGATCGAGTCGGACCTTGAAAAGCACGCAGTTGATCCTATTTTGTTCCCTCACTTGTGGGTCGTGTAACATATAATACTTTTATGTATATTAGGTAATATTTTTTTGTATATCAGGTAATACTTTTGTATTATTTACATATACGACATAACATTATTTATAAATTATAATTCTTACAGGTACTACATGATACTCATGAAAGTATTACCATTAGCACACAAAAATATTACATTACCCTATGTTGACCGACCTGACCCAATCTGTATCCGTGAGACCGTCGCACCCAAAATTTTGTCCCGTGGAAGATAATACTAATAACACCATTTAAGAATGCTAATTTAATAGTTTCAATAAATTTCATGTTTCAACCTGTATTAATAATTTTTTTTCTTCAAAAATGCTAATTGTTATTTTTAATGAATCTCATGTTTGAGAAATCTATCTTGATAATTGATGAATCTTTCGAAATCTAGAGGGATAAAATAATGAAGCAAATAGATAAACTCAAAGGGCAAGATCCCGGTATAGAGATGAGCTGTAATAGAATAAATTACTAAAATTGGGAAGCATGTGAGGAACATTTACGTGGATAGAAAACAAAGGGTAGCTACTGAGACTCTCCAACCAACCAAGGTGGGAAACGACACACGTGTTGGATCCATGTTGTACGATGTATATATGCTGCTAAAGATTGCTACACTTTCCTCTTTCTTTACTTTGTGAATTGAATCTGAATTGTAAATACGTGGGAACTGGGCATGGACAAGTTCACGTGGCATGCTTATGGTATTGTCATTTGAATGAGAGAGAACTGAAAGTAGCCTCTTTGCAAGAATATATAAAGGCCTTCTTGTAAAAAAATTAAAATATAGAAAATTTCCTATTTTCCAAAATGAAAATTTATCATTAACGGTTTAAAATTTAACAACAATTTGAACCAAAGTCATATTTCTGATATTGATGAGAGTCCATATGTTAAAAAGCAAAAAATCATGTCAGACATCACATTAGATGCCCCATACTTTTGAAACAAGAAAAATTGATAGCCAAATTGTATATATTAAAGAAACAAAAAAAAAAACACCACATTTTCAAAATTTGTAACTTGATCCTTTGGTTTTCAACATTATTAACTTGATCTAGATTTTGCAAGAAAAAAAAAAGTCGCGATTTTTATTAATCATTACAATTCAAATCACAATTTTATTATAGGATCATCTGAATCCACATCTCCAACTAAATAATCATGTCTAAAGCCATGAAATTTAAGAATTTGTTTTAAACAATCAAAATTATGTGGTTTCAGATGGATGTAGATTAAAACCATTTTTTGCATTTGAAGATAATATATTGCAATTATCGATCATAACCTTCTAAAAAATTCACTACAAAATTTTGCATGAGATCATCTAACAAAGTCGCCATTATCCACAAATTAAATCTAATTTTACAACTTAAACTCTATTTTGTAGGTAATGAATTGTTGATTGAAACTATCTCATAAAGAAATTATATTTGTGAGACATCTCAATGAAATTCTACTCAAAAAATCACAACCCTTTTTTAAATATTGTTTAGAACTCGTACCTATATATCATATTTGCACAAATAGATGATTGCATAGTTACAAAAGGAAAAGCTTTTACCAACAAGATTAAAATCAGAATCAACTATAACTACATATATATTTCCAAAATAATGAACCTAGTCACTAAAAACGTAGGCAAAAAAGTACCACATTCTACGCATTCCCTATAAAATCACAAGCAAAAATCATCTATTTTGCCAAACTCTTGTGAATTGTATTTGGATGCATTCTCCAATTACAACAGTAAATAGAGATCATGATTTTTTTTTTTTATTTAAGAAACCAAAGAATTAAATTGTAATTCTACAAAATGATGTTGGTTTTTTTTTTTCCTTACATAACTTCAATTTTTTTTATTTAAAATTACAGGACATCTGATGTGTCGTTCGATATGACTATTTTGTCAAATATGTGGACTTTGACTATTGAAAAATAGAATTGTGGGTAGAATTGCAACAATTAATATACTCGTGAGTATTTTTACTATATTAAAAGGGTTAAGATTAATTACAATTTTAAAAAATGTGATTTTATTTTTTACAACATCGACCAACCAAAATATAATCCAAATTTTAGTGTATATAATTATCCCAAATCATATTATACTTTCAACAAATTATTTGATTGGCGTTTCTTAATCTTATCAAATTTACAACACGGCCAAATTAAGATGTATATAACCACATTATTATTGAAAAGACTTTCAACCTTAATTCTATTCCTCTCTTCAACTTGTTTCGCAACATTCAAAAACGTCGAAAAATATGTTTCTCGACATTAATGGAACGAGAACTATTGGACGTTAAGAGGGTTGAGATGCTTGTTGACAGATTAATTTTAGGTAAGTCCTTATATGTAGAACGTCAAATAAGTGGGCCAAACCCCTGTGTTAATCTAGTCATCATCATATTTATCATAACACATAACTTGTACTAAAAAATTTCAATCATTAATCTATAATAATTTGATTCATACACTAAATCATGTAGGACATCATAACTCTTTTTATTGATCTTTCCCTTCACTTCAAAAATGTTTAAAGTAAAACCTCTATAAATTAATACTTTATAAATTAATAAACTTTTTAAAATAATAATTTTCTTTGATCCTGACTTGGGTCAGTTCAAAAATTTACCAATTTCGATAAGATAATAAGATAATAATTTTTCAAAAACCATATATAAATTAGTGGTCTCATCAATATCATAAATTAATATTTTTTTCAAATTACAAAAATAACTAGGACAATTTAGTAAAATAAGAATCTAGTGTTAATTTCAATGCATGATGAATATAAATTTATTATGTTATGAATGATTAATATATTTATTATACTAGTAGTTCAATGAATATAATGCATATATTAATTAAATGCACTCACTTTTATAAAAATAATTTTTAATTCATCGTACTGGAAAAACACTCTTTAAATTAATAAATTATTAATTTATAGATAAATTAATACCTTTTTAAAATAATAAATTTTCTCAGCCCAACAATATTAATTTATAGTGGTTTTACTTAATTTTTGATTTAATTTTATTTATTTATTGACATCGAAAAGGTATGATCAACGGGCCCAGAGAGAGAGAAATTGTTTTGGAAGTTGAGCTACGCATGCATGCAGTTTGGCAATAAAAATTATCAAAACCCAATCAATTAGCTTCCCATCTATTTATAACCACATTTCTTCAGTCCTCGGATTTCATCTCTCTCTCTCTCTCTCTCTCTCTCTCTCTCTCTCTCTCTCCACATACAAGTAGGTGAAAATAATTCTGACAATTTTGATTAAACATCTGCAAAGTGAAGGTAAAATATGCAAAATTATAGTTCCTGGGTACTATTTATTGGTTTTTTAAGGCATTATGGTTTTGAATATATATGTTGATTCAGATGTTGTTTAGTTGGATGAAAAGTAAAGCTCATGGGAAGGATAATAGCATAAAGCCTGAGCCAGAATCTGTGTCCTGTAAGTTTTATTCTAAGTATATATGTATACTAATTAGATGGATAATATATATACATTATGGCTTAATAACAAAAAATTCCAAAACTTTTTACATTTTTTTTTTCTATAATAGCTAATTGCTTTAAAATTATATAACAATTTTAACCATAAATTGAGCAATTGTTTTCAAATTTAGTCAATTCACAACTTTGGTTAAAATTAGATTATGTGTATTGTGATGTGGATGTCACATAAATAATATATGTAAATGATACCACTTAAAATTAACAAAGTCTAATTAATTATGGTTATTCTAATTAGATTGTGAGTATTGTGATGTGGATGTCACATAAATAATATGTGAATGATACATCACTTAAAATTAACCAACTCTAATTTCACATAGTTTCATCAAGGGTTCATGGTTAATTTTTTTTTTTTTCATTTGTTTAGGTTAAAGTGAGTTAAATGGTTATCCATAATTAATTAAACTTAATTAATTTTAAGTGATGTATTATTTATTATCTATGTGTCACCCATATCATTAGTTTCGGGATACACACATTTGCCACAAATGTTTGGATTAATATAAATTTAAAAAAAAAATCCATCACTTTCGTTTTAAACTGATTTTTTGAGTAATTTGGGTGGATTAATTATATTCATTTCAAACCACTTAATTCAAATACAAGTTGTGGTTGTGTTTAGATAGAGTGATTTGAAATCCAGGATTTGAAATGAATGAATTGAAATCCACTAAAGTTATGGATTTGAAATCTACCCATATTGCTAAAAAATTAGTTCAAATTGAAAAGTATGGATTTCAAATCTACATATATCCAAATTGTATCATCAATAAATTTGCTATCATGAATTTCAAATCCCTTCATCCAAACCTGCGATAATTTTAATATTCAAACTAACTTAGTCATCATATAAGGTGGAATAATTTGATAGTATACAAAATTATCTTAAGTAACTACTTTTATCAAGGTTAGTATCAATGTGTCACCTGAATTATGACAATTGGTGGTTAAACCTAAAATAATTTCAATCATTAACCATAATTTATGAAATTTTCTTATTGCCAATTCAAACTCAAATTTTAACATTTTCCTATCAAAACGGCTGTTAGAAAACTCAAAAAATACAATACACCTCCAGATTTCAATCAAAATGCATGAGTTATAATCCGAAGTCAATCTAATGATTTGATCGGAGCCCGGATCAAACAAAAATCAATTTAGGCTTTGAATGATTTTTTTTTCTTTTTTGATTCACCTTTGAATCAAACGAAAATCATTAAATTGACTTGCATTTATAATTTGGCTTCGAAATGGATCATTTTGGTGTATGACTCATGCATTTTTTGTGGATGTTTGGAAGTAGATTGCTTTCGAGTTTTCTAACAACTTTTTTTTGCTGCAAAATATTTCAAAAACTAAATTTGGGTTGCTATAGAAAAAATTCATAGAGTATGACCAGTTATCAAAAAGAATTTTAGGTTTAGGCACTAGTGAAAAAAAAAAAAAAAAACAGTTTAATAAACCCTAAAACTGAATCCTCTACTGTGCAGTATGCATGATACAATAGAAGTTAGTGATGTGTTTCATACAATAAAAGTTGGCGTTGTGTTTTATACTCAATCGAAGATCTTGTAATCATAAATATAAGCAGATAGTTGACATACTCATCAGTCATCATGATGCCTTTGCATTTGCATGTTTACATGCTAAATAAAATCTTGGTCATATATAAACATAAACAGATGAGCCTTGCAAAGAAGAAGTTAGTGGTTGCCCCAGTACAGTATTAGCCATTGGTACATTAGGTAATGATCTCAAATATTTGGACAAGGCCAGCAATGAAGAAACATCACCATCCAATGGAGATGCTCTGGATAAAATAGAGGAATTGGATAGAGAGTTGAGACAATCACACAACAAACAAATTCTTCTTGATTCAACCACTTTATCTGGGGAATCACAGTCACAGCATAGTGATCTTTCAAAAGAGAAAATACTGGACATTTTGCCAGCAGAAAGAGAAATCACCAATGAGTTCATAAGCTATGCATCGGAAAACAATAATGCTCTTCTCACCAGACGAGGAAAAGACGATAGAAAAAAGGGGATATACAGAAAGTCGTTTTCTTTTCTTCTTAAAAAGGCACTTCTCTGCCAAGGTGGATTTATGCCCACTCCAATCTGTAGAAATCCAGTTCCAGATCCCAAGCTGGATAATTCAATAATGGGCAAGGTTTGAACTCTCATTTATAAAGTCCATACATCAGAACTGAGTTTCCTATACGCTACACCAAGTGTATTACACCGGGTAATATATTATATCTATCCTTACTTATCTTCTTCTTCTTCTTTTAATTATCTATAGATACTAAGGGGTGTACTCCACGAAAAGAAATATCCTCAAAGACAGAAATACTTGGGTACATCTGGGGAAAGTCATAACGAAGATCAAGGGGGGCACTAATGGAAATAATTGGATTAAAAGAGAATCGGAAAGTAAGTATGACATATTCAAAAGAATTGTTACTGCCTTCACTCGTAAGTTGCAGCTGAGTGATTTTATATGTTTTGATTAATCTTGATTATATTTGGTTTGTTTTTTCGATTATAGATTATTTTCTAGAGATGAGATATGTCTACTCAACCAGCTTTGGGTACAAAGGTAATTCAATCCCATTCTGCAAGTATTTCCAATGTTACAATTTATCTTGACAATTTTGAACTGTCTAAAGTATCTTTTGAGTCAACATGATTAGGAATTAACAGAAACTGATTAATGCTTTCTTTCTACTTAGTCCACAAGGTGCATTGAGAACATACAAATGGAGGCAGAATCATAATACAACATTGAAGGTAAGAGATCTGATTGAGGAGAAGCAAATATAATAGCAAAACATAAGTGGTTCAGTGGAGACAAATATACTTGTGTTGGGAGGTAATACACTAGAATATCCCAATCAACTATAACATGCAAGTATGTTCCAGTATTACAGAAGGGTATGTTCCTTCCTACACCCGGTGCATTACAACAGGTGTATATGCACAAGAGATATGCAGTGGGTGTATGAAAGAATGAGGCATCATTCAGTCAGAGAATGTGAGCATAGAGATGAGAGACTCATACTTGGGAAATAGGGTAATAAGCTCAGAACGTTTTGCCAGCTCAAAATCATCAAACTGGAATGCAGGGGCACAGGTGCATCCTACAAGAGAGAAGTGTTCTTCAGGATTCCTTGTAGCCGCTCTTTTGACTGGTGTGGTGTTTTCAACATCCTTAGTTGGAAATGCACCAAACCAAACATTTGGAGGCACTACGTGCTGCACAACTTGATCCTCAGCAAGTGGATCGGGTCCAAGGCATGTTAACTTAACACTCCCATCATTTTCATTGAGCTCTACCACCTTCAATGAAAATCAATATCACAGAAATACGCAAATGTAAGATGGTCATGAATTCTGAATGGAAAATTTACAGCTATTTCAGTTTTAAAGAATCTGAAATTATTTAAGGGTATATTTTAAGAAAGAGTTTGTTATATTGATAGTAATCAAATTGAGTGAAAAATAAGAATACTTGTGTACGATATCCAAAACATACTAACCCAACTAAGGGAAAAAATATTTTGACTAAATCAAAGACTTGTATCCTGTAAGAATCAATTAGAAGATACCATTAAGGGTTCTCCCAAGTAAAAGTGCCAGGATTCTGCGCAAGGAATGCGGTGAAAGTGAGAAACACTTCCAGAAGGCAACAGGAAGTATATGCATGTACTTATAGGTCGATCAACCTTATCTGTGTGGGAATCAAAATTAAGATTAAAAAGATATATACTAGGGAAAAAATACTTATCTTCTGAACTTATTATGAACAACCGTTCTGAACATACTTCCTGTCTCAAATAAGTTAAAGAAAGACAATTGCTGTGGGGTAAAAGAAATTGTAGAGCTACAACTTGGTTAGCATCAAGCTATTGCAAGATAATCAAGGTGAACTGTTCCATCACCAAAACCAAAGTAATATAACTGACTTTAGGACTCATACAAGGAAATGGAAAAAATCTATAATCAGGAAATATTCGAAATTTCCAACATTGAGCTATATAACTGCAGCATTAGTAGCAAGGTTATTAGCTCTAGATTCCAATGTGAACCACTCTGAATTTCTGAGAAATGTAAAACAGATAAACTTCCATTTAAAGTTTGTCCTTCCACAGAAATCAGACAAGTTAAACAATAGGAGCTATTGTAAAAAGTTTATTACAGAACCATTACCTAGAGGAAGTATAAAAAACATGACTGATTTGATCCAATGTTACACCATCCCTCCAATCATGAGAACCTCCTTCGAGCTATTGTAGAAAGTTTATTATTCATTTAGTAGCATCAGTTCATGCCAACCTAAACCAAATTAGCAAATAATTCACTTATTTCCATCTCAAAATAAGATTGTTGGCTTGTAAATAGGGTGATACACACCAGGTCCCTGGGCGCCAAGAAAACTCAATCAGCTAAGGCCAGTGTTTCTCTCTCAAAGAGAGCTAGAAAAGAGTCGGTTAATAACAACGAGAGTTTCCCACCAGAATCCTTTGTAATTCTTGAATCATAATATGATTTTAGAAAATATGAAGTGTAAAAGTTTTTAATTAATTGAACATAAAAGTAGACACATTCATGTCAAATGCCCTTTTATATAGATATTGATATTTGAGGCTTGGACGTTGAGACCAAATGCTTCATGTGAATGGATTCAGAGCAGTAGATAAAACCTTTGATTCATTTAAATAAGATGGGATGCCTTCACACAGTTTCATGAGCCAATTTTAAGCTTTGGGTACATATAAATTGAGAGCATTCTGGAATATGGCTAAATGCAAAAAATATGAACTATTTTTTACCTATTCTTGAGCTCCTATACACACCCTCATAGTTTAAGTCATGATTTAACATAATGAGACCTCTTGACAGTATATAGGTTTGTGGCCATACACCAAAAAAATGATTAATCACTAGGTCACATTGTTTGATTGTTGTTTGAATTTTATATTGAAGCAACCATACTAGATGACTGAATTTGTTCAAGATGAAAGGCCCAAGCAAAATACAGCCCACATCAACTAGGATGATATCCAATAAAGGAAGACAGGATCAAATAAAAGTAATTGAGTTATCTTGGTGCTCAAAAACCTAGTGTGCATCAAATAAACAAGATAAACTTAATTAAACTCTATTTTATCAAGTATAACAAGCTCTCATTCACACAAAGTAATTCCGCCTCGACATCAAGACCTTAAATATCAAATTTTATATAAAGAGCAAGATATTGGAGGTATTTTCTAGGCAACCTGCAGTGCCCATAACCTCCTATTTGTTGGTTTCACTGGTGAATGGTGGATGAATCCGTCATAGAGAGGAAAGATCCATTTGAGTACTCTTGGTGCCATAAGACGAGTGTGCATTTTGATATACTGGAAATAATCTATTCAACTATCCATGGGAGCACCCAATTTGGATTCGCTTCACTGATGCATTTAAGCAAACACCAAGAGCTCATTCTTTTGGCATATTTCAACAAACACAAAGATCACATATAGGGGAACTAAAACCATTATCAGAATATAAAGCCCATCCACAGCAAATAACACTATCTCTAATCGATCAAATGATATGCAAACAAACAATCGAAGGGACAAAATACAACAGATCATGAAAGCAAAATAATACCCAAGAAAAAATTATAGATTTAGGCTAAAAAGGAACAAAAAATGAAGAAAGCACAGAAAAAATGACTTTTTAAAGTAAAGATTAAACAGAGAAGAGTTACACTGAGGTGGAAGATTGGGTTTGGAGAGAATGATTGAGGTGTCTCTAAATGTTTCGGAGTAAAACCCTCCTTCTTCATGGGGTTTCAGATTCAACTTTGCCACAATTTCAGAACTTGTTCTTGAAGCCATAATTCCGTTCCTCCCCTCCTCCTACACAGTTCAAAGCAAATTTTTTGTCGTCCGTATACTACAGGGCGCAGGTATGTACAGATAGATGTAGGAAAAAGTTAGCCGACATGATCTCTTTCTTTTATTTTCCTTTTTATTTTTTTTTAATAGGAATTTTGACTTGATCTTTATTTAATCAATATATAATAACTCCATACTTTGTGCACAGTTTTCCATATTTAATCAATTTTTTAATGTTGATAATGAAAAATAATATACAGTAAAACTTCAATAAATTAATATTATTGGGATCGGAGAATTTTATTAATTTAGAGAGATATTATATAATCGATAAATTAATAATTTATTAATTTAGAGAGGTTTTAACGTATATACATAACTGACCTTCAAAAAATTCTAGGATTGTATAATCCACTTACAATGTACATTAGTTATTGATGACAAATAAATTAAAACACAAGTTTTAATTATCATTCAAAGAATGTATACTCACATAACCATGTTAATTGGAAGTTTGAATGGTCTCATTCATTGTTTTTTGTTAAAGTAAAAGAATGGTTCATGGACTTATGTATATATGTATATTGTGTAGAAGTAGATCAATATATAATGATTCATTGTATTGTTTCTAAACCATACACAACAACGGCTTCTCATCTAAAAGGTGTTCAAAAATCAACCATGACCAACCAACAATGAAAAATGTCAAGTGGATAACATATATATTGTATCTGGGAATTTTTTTAATAATTATTAATTTATAGTTTCGTTGGGACCTTAAATATACACTAGGATTTCTAAAAAAAATATTATCTTATTATTTAATTGATTGGTGTCCAAATTTGAACCGGTCCCAAGTTGGGACCGAACAAATTATTAGTTTTATCGAGGTTATTAATTTATTGAGTATTATTTTATGGAGGTTTTACTGTAGTTCTTCAGAGTTATTTCAATTTAATTTACTATTTATATAATTTACGAATTTTTAATATTTCCTATTTTCATCATATATTATCTGACTATTTTAGAACTAATTGTCTTTTGTCGCAATTAGTATGGAAAAAACTTATGCAAATATATGCTCATAACTTATTCATTATAATGAGTGTAAAATGATGAAATTATTGTATATTATAATTAAGTCTCAATAATATTTCAACCTACCCGTGTGATGTAGCAAATAAATTTCAAGTGTTAGTAATTTTTTGATATAAAAATATTGATCATGAAAAACAGTATAATTCTTTTAAGTTACTTCAATTTAATCTAATACCATATAATTAACCAATTTTGAATATTTCTTATTTTCATCATATATTGTTTGACTACTTTACTAATAGTTTTTGTCACAATTGACCTAAAAAAAAACTTATGCAAATATATGTTAAATAACTTATTCATAATGAGCGTAAATACAATGATATTATTGTATACTACTCCAAAATAAAATTTCTAAATTTAAAATACCATTAAAAAAATTTATACTCCCTCCGTCCCGCTCAAATTTGCACACTTTCCGTTTTCGTCCGTCCCAATCAGATTTATACACTTCCAAAAATGGCAAATAAAATTTACAAAATTGCCCTTTATTATTCAACATTAACACTACAAAAGCAGCTTTTTCTTAACTTTCGTGCCCCAAAAACAGCCTTTTCTTAACCTCCGTGCCCGTCCCTACGTGCAAATCTGAGCGGGACGGAGGGAGTATAATTTTTTTTTCCAGATGCGTTAAATTCAAAATTTATCTCTTAGAAAAATGATATTGGATGATAAACATTTTAAAATCTGACAAATTTAAAACCATGAAATTATATAACAACAGAAAGTAAAATATTTTATCATTGTTCATATAATGATGAACTTCATGCTACTATAGTAATGAAATTTCAGATTTATATTTATTTTTTAATCATGAAGGAAACATTATTTATTCTTACATAAAAAAAAATGATATATATATATATATATTTGTTAATATTTTGTGGATATATAAAATGATTTAGTTTAAAGTACAAATTGTTATTCACAACTTTCACGAACTTTTTGCATGATATTATTATCATATATATACAAATCATGTTAAATTTATAACATGTCAAATATGATCATGATTTTTTTTCTCAATTTTCATTTATATACAAAATGATTTTCATACCATGGATATATAAATAAATTATGTAAAATCCAATATTTATAATTTATAAATTATAAAAAATAATAAATATTTATGTTTCAACTTTAGAAAGTGGAAATAAGATTAGTATAGTTACATGGAAGATATATTAGACTGGAATATTATAAACGACATACTTCTCAAATAAAAAAATATGTGATATTTATGATAGTTTTTCAACACTTATTTCGAATATAGTCAATAGAAATAGTTAATTTGTTCTATTATTTATGCTAAGTAACTTGATTATTATATATTTACTGAGGTGATATATTTTTATTCAACAAACATATTATATCTTTAATCTTGACTATATTTTTATTTGATTGGATTATTATATATATTAATTTATTCAATAAATAAATTTTTAATCTTGATTATAGCAATAATTAAACACCTATTAGATGAGATCATATTAGCATTCATATACCATATATAGATTATAATCTCCAAAATTTTGTCAATATCATAGGTGATATTATTACCACACATATATATAGATGACAACGAAAACACATAATGTTGGCTAATTTAAATAAAAATTATAAAATTTAATCTACCTTAATAAAGTGTGGTATTGATAAATAGTTTGCAAAAAGAGTAGGTCTCATGTACAACCGATGCATGGATCTTAGACCCATGCACTTCTTCGGATCAGACCGGATTCGGGTCGGATCCGTGCATTTTCCTTTTTTTTTTTGTTATGACATTTATGTTATATTAGTCATACTTTTATGTTATCCTAATCATACATTTATATCCAGATTTTATAACCCTAATACAATACTTTAACTTAAAAAAAATATTCGCTGACCTTTATACTATGTTAGGCATACATTTATGTTATATTAGTCATACATTTATATACAAATATCATACATTTATTTAATACTTTAACTCCAAAAAAACCTTAATTTCGGCACAAGTTGTACATGTTTACCTTTATGTGATATTACTTATACATTTATGTGATATTATTTATACCTTTATGTAATATATAAAAGTATATCTAACATAACTAAAATGTATGATTAATATAATTAAAAGATATGAAATGTATTAATAGATGTCTAAAAATATGTTAAGGTACAAGTAAAACTTTAAAATGTATATTTTACACTACATAAAGGTATAACACTTGGGATCGAATTTTGGTGAATTTGTGTGCGACCTTATGACGCGTGTGGGCTCGTGGCTGCGTGGGGGGAGGGCGAGTTCACAATTGCAGATTTGTGCAATATGTGTATATAAGTTTTTGTCTTGCAAAAATAGGCAAAGTCACGAGCACTAAGCGCGACTACAAGAAAAGTCGCTGACACAGGGCGCGGCTTTGCCAAGTAATACATTATTGAGTTTTTTTTTTAAAGAAACAGATGTTTTACGCGACTCTATTTATTATTGTGGAAAGGGCCAAATATACCACCAAACACATAATGAATTACCCTTTATACCATTAATAATAATATATGATCACTTTCTACCACAAGATATAACATTTAGTCCATTTCTACCACTTCTTTTGACTGGTCAAATATGAATAGTGATTGGATGAGACATGTGCATGAGTTTGTATAAGTTGCTTTTCTAGAATGATGGGAAGGAATCATGCAGTGTTACACGAAATTTTTTATCACTTAGTTAGAAAATTGCATGCAAAACTTTATTCAGAAAAGCAACTTTAATACAGTAATGTTATACCATTCTCCATATAAACACATTAATTTTTCAAATAACTTGACATTGTATACAAGACATAAAAATAATTTCTCTCCAAAAAACATTTTCCCAAAAGTTTTCGGCAGTATATAAATTTTCGTGGATTGTGCTTGAAGAATTATAGTTTCTGATTTTGAAGGTATGTATAGTTTTAATAGTATTACACGAATTTTAGAGGGTTATTTTTTCCATATTTTATTTTGAATTATTTATTTTCGTGTAACAATAGTCCATAAAATATAATATTTATTTGTTGCTTTCTGTTATATAAATTCGAACCATTGTTACACGAGAATTTTCAATTAATTACCTTAAAAGAAAAAAACAATAAACTTACACGACTATTACTTCATAAAAGCCATGAACGAAAAAATAATAAACCTACATGAAAATTACATAATTTGCAGCCTACACGAAAATTTCCATAATTGAAGCCTAAACGAAAATTCCTATAATTTGCAAAGCTTACACGAAAATTTACAGGTAACTTAAGACTTATACGAAAATTTCCATAATTTAAAGTTTACAAAAAATATTTCATAATTTGAAGCTTACACGAAAATTTTATATGAATCTTACACGAAAATTTTCATAATTTGAAGCTTACACGAATATTTCCATAATTTGAAGCTTACACAAAAATTTCATTAATTTTAAAAAATTTCGTGTAAGGTTGATATAACATTTCACTGTTAATAATTTTATTTTAAATAATTTTAACTAAAATTTCAATTATTTACCTTAAAAGAAAAATCAATAAGCTTACACAAATATTATTTTATAAAAGTCATGAACAAAAAAATAATAAACCTACACGAAAATTTCCATAATTCGCAGCCTACACGAAAATTTCCATAATTCAAGCTTAAACGAAAATTCCTATAAATTTGCAAAGCTTAGACGAAAATTTATAGGTAACTTGAGACTTACATGAAAATTTCCATAATTTAAAGTTTGCACGAAAATTTCCATAATTTGAAGCTTACATGAAAATTTTCATAATTTGAATGTTACACGAAAATTTTCATAATTTGAATCTTATACGAAAATTTCATTAATTTTAAAAAGTTGGCGTAAGGTTGATATAACATTTCATTGTTAATAATTATATTTTAAATAATTTGAACTAAACTTTATTTTAAATAATTTGAACTAAAAAATTTTAACAAAATTTTCGTGTAATGTCATAATAGGGTCATTGATCAATTACATAATAATAATAGGTGATTAATGTTTCGTGTAATCGTAACACTTCACTATTTGTTGATGTTTTTCATTTATATAATTATTATTTATTAATTATGAATTATTATTTATTATTTATTATTTATTATTTATTAGTAATTTTGAATAATTATTATCCATTATAGTAGGCATGAATTTTTTTGGCGTGTAGTTTTTGTTATGTTTTAAATTCTATAATTATTAATAATTATAGTTTATTATTCATTATTAAAAATTATTAATTATTAATTATTAGTGATCAATGATATTGCGTTTCATTTTTGATAGGTGATGAATTGTATAATCATTAATAATTTGTTTTCATTATTAATTATTAATAATTAGTAATTATTATTTCTATAATCGTGAATAATTAGTTTATGTTATCCATCATAATTAGTTATTTATATTAATTATTTATGTTGCAGTTTTTGAATGTTACCCATTCCATAATATTATATTTAATATTTATTGATTTATTTTTTTCACGTTTTTTGAACAAAAATTATTATAATAGAATTGAATATATATATATATATATATATATATATGTTTTTTTTAATCTATTAGGGAAAGGATGAGTTATGTGTCTGTAATGATTTGCTTTGGAGGTTATTGGGAAGACCTAGAGTATAAAAATGGTTACCAAAAGGTGTTTCAGTTTCAACGAATCACATATCATGATCTATTCGAGTCAATTCATGGACTTGTGCATGCCGACATGAATTCTTGGGGATATGTGATCCACTCACTGGTGGAATCAAAGGGAATAGTGAAAAGGACGAAAATAAAGAATGATTCGGATCTGGATCGATTATTGTCCGTGATCGATGATGTTCTTGTTATTTTTGTTTTCCTCAAAAGGATGGCTATTGGAGCATCTGAACGTGTGTTGTCAGCTACAACTCAGAATAGGATAAAAAAAGATTTGTCATCTAGAGTATTTAATGTTGGATCCTCGTATCAAGAAGAAATGAATGCGTCTATTGACAATCATGTACAAAATTTGGAATTTTCATCTGTTCCCCTTGGACTACAAGATGATGTTTCATTTTATACACAATGGGGTTTACTGAATGAGGATCATATGAGGCAGGTTGGGATATCCTCAAACGATCAATGGGAACGTTGGCCTTCTTCAAGTGGTTGTATGAACTTGGCATTAGATTTGAGTATGGATTGTATCGATTTGAATAGGTCTCCAACTGTGTACGCACATCACGGGTGTACAAAACGTGAACGAATCCCAAAACCAGCTGAACTAGAACCAGAACCAGAACCATTTGAACCAGAAAGAGGATCAGAATAAGAAAGTGATGATCGAAGTGGTAATTTTCTAGATCATTTTATATATAGTGTATTTAATTCGATACGGAAGATGCAATTTTTTTAATTTTTGTATATCTTGTATTTCTTGTAGATAATGAAGAAGATGACTTCGAGTTAGACGAAGAGGTTAAGAAAGCTTTGGATGATGACCAACGAATGGCCTTCGATGAATTTTGACCTACATTTTGAGACCCGAATGATTTATCCCAAATATTCCACCATTGAAGCAACCCACTTTCTCAGAATTTACCACAAATGACCTGAGTCTGCATAGTCTGCATAAAGAAGTCACTTTTGATACTAAAACTGAGTTGAAGAATGCAGTCAGGTTTTACCATTTGGAGAATCAAGTTGAATATCGTGTGGATCATTCTGACAAATATAGGTGGTATGTGAAATGCAACCAAAAAAATTATCCATTCATACTCAATGCATCCGAGAAATATGGCATTTAGAAAATCTTGAAGATTATTATCCCTCATGAATGTTCATTTGAGTTGAACAGTAGTGCACCTTGTCGACTTCCAACTACTTTGATCAATGAGTACTATGCTGAAATTATTAGAAAAGATAACTCATCGTTTGTCCCTTAGGGCATCATACAAGAAATAAACGAGCGACATGGTTTACATCTCAGTTATAAGGTTGTATTGAGGGCTAAACGTCATACAATGAGGGTTGCATACGGAGATCCCAAAAAGTCATTTGTAATGCTTCCAATGTACTTGGAGTTCATGAAGGTTGTTTCATATTTCGGGACGTATACAACTTTGGAGATGCATGAAAATGAAAAATTCAAATATGCGTTCTTTACATTGGCCGCATCTGTTCAAGGATTACAATGATATTCACGACCAGTTATAGTGGTAGATGGTTGTCACTTGAAAGACCAATATAAAGGTATTGGATTTTTGGTTGTGACAAAAGATGGTAACGATCAAATTTTTCCTCTAGCAACTGGGATAGGAAACGAGGAGAATGATAAATTTTGGACTTGGTTTTTGAAACATGTTCGTGAAGCATTTGGATGTCCAGATCAACTATTAATAGTGTCTGATCAACATGTTAGCATCGGTAATGCCATCGAGGTAGTCTACCCAGATGCAACTCATGGTCTATGTTGTTATCATTTGCAACAAAATTTAGCGAAACATGGATCACATTTGGTTGGACTTTTCAACAAAGCAGTATACTGTTATCAGACCACTGATTTCGAGCAGTACATTTTCTATATTAGCCTTACGCAAACCCTTACAGTAGTTATTATATATTCAAATTTATTATGGTAATAACGTTAACTAATTTTTGAGTTATGGTATTGATAGGTACATGATCAGTCTAGAAGCAACGAATATATAAGATGCACTTGAGACCTTAACAAAAGTAGATCAGAGTAGGTGGAGTCATGTTAAATGCATTGTTCGAAGATATAACTTCATGAGATCAAATACTGCTGAAAGTTGGAATGCTCGTCTCCTTTGGGCGAGAAAGCTACCTATTTGTTCCTTCTTGGAATGTGCTCGTCGAATTATAGAAAAATGGTTTTATGAGAGGAGGCTAGCAGCTAATGAAAGAGAAAACACCCTCACGAAATTAGCTCATGATAGGTTACTCGAATCCGTAAAGGTTGGAAAATGAATGCAAGTTGATTGTATTAAAATAAGGACGCTTTCAAAAAAACGTCTCTAAATTTATGAAAATACTGACATATTTTTTTTAAATGTTAGTAAAATTTATATCGTAAGTACACTTTTTTAAAAATATCATTATAGTCTTCTTTTTAATAACACTTTTTACAAGCGTCACTAAATTAGTGTAGCTAAACATCTTTTTGGTTGTAGTGGAAGACTGTTCATGTGAACCGACCTGAGTGTAAACATGTCTCATTCTAAACACTTGAGAGATGAGCAATACACTAATCTGGTGAGGATCATTCATTTAAGGTGCCAAGTCTAAAAAATAGTGCTAACTTCTGCCCATCATAGAAATGAGTAAGTCTTTTGTGAGACCGTCTCACAGATTTTTATTGTATTGCGTGAGGTGGGTCAACCCACAACCCAATAACCCACAATTCAAACACTACAATTCACATGTTGTCTGTGGATGATGGGCTCCGGTACTGTCTCACATGAGTTTTTCTGCATAGAAATTAGGTTTGTCCAAAGATTGAGTGATTTTAAATCTTTAATTGATATGATTGAGGATTTACCAGCCTTAATTTACTCCTCAAAAAATAGAAACATGTGGAACATATCAATCATTATCTTTATATTGACTTCTCACCATATTAAATCAAATTAATAATTCTATAAGTGGAACATATCAACCGTGAGCACTTGGATACGGGGCAATATCGTCTTACGGAGAAAGAGTCTAGCTCTTGCCTCGACTTAACCCCGTAGTTGTGCATCTTTTCAATACGCCATACACACTAATTTTTTCCAACTATAAGTGATTTATTTCAATCAAGGAGCTATATAATTCTAACAAAAAAGTTTGATTGATCGCATGTATGAATGTTTCTATAGACCAAATGTACATATAAATATATGAGAAGATATTTTGAATATCTCCCCATAAAACTAAGACAAATTCAAGAAAAGAGGAGAAATATGAAGATGAAAATATAATTCTCTTGAAACATAAGTGAAGATACAAAAGCGGGAAGAAGATCATAGAGAACCAATTAACACGACCTTTACTAAATGTTCACAAGCTGCACAGAAAAACAAAATCAACAAAATTCTAAAACAAAAAAATATGTTGAAGGCTCTACTCATCATATCTCAAAACTCTCTAAAGAAAACAAAAAAAATGCGGGGTTCAACTATGGTCTTCATCTCCTGTTTCCCCTTTCTACCTGGAATTAAAACCCATTAAACTCCATTTCCACACAATGAATTAAGAAAGTAATTTTGTTGTTATCTCATCAAGAAGTGGCATATATGAGACCTGAATAAGGGGAAAAAGATAGATATATAGTGTTGGAAATTGGAAGAGAAGGTTGGTTTTGACCAATCTTTGACCAAATTTTAATGTTGATTCCATTTTAAATAAATGGAAATAAGTTGCTAAATCGGAATCTACGTTCCGTGTAGATGAATGTAGTGTATTTACTTTCGAATTTCCAATTTCGGGTGAATGAGAAATTAATACACAAAGTTGGCAACTTGGATCCTTCTTGTGAAGGAAAATGGGAGAAAATAGAATGTTGTCCCACATCGGAAAAATGGTGGAAAAAGTTTCACTTTATTAATAGGAGCACATGTATAAGAGATAATCATGTGTGCTCCTTATGGTGGAACCTAGTGCCATTTTTTGGACCTAGTTGGCTAAGCACTCACGCACCATCCGAACCGCACGTGGCACCATCGCACTCGGATTGGGTCCGGATCATACCGGGTCGGGTCACGGGTTGGGTCGGGTCGCGGGACGGGCCGGGCCAGGTGTGAAGTGGTGTGACCCTTTGATGTGGAAGGGTGTGACCCTTGGGTCCAAATGGTTTGACTCTTGGGAAGAGGTGTGAACACACCTCTTGGATCCAAGGGTGATGTCCATTGTGGGAAATGACACATTTCCTTACTCCTATAAATAGGAGGCCCCCCATTTCATTTCATTCATTCGAACATTCAGAATTCCAACATTCATTCAGAAAATCACGCATAGTCATTAAGAAAGTCTCGAGTATCGAGTAAGTTCGCCGATAGCTTTTAGGCTGTTGTGCTATAATCCTTAAGCTTGAAGTCGTTGTATCTTGGGGACTATCTTGGGGACGATTGTCGTTAACCGTGAGTCGTTGTATCTTATCCTTAAGCTTGTTGTGCTATAATCCTTAAGCTTGAAGTCGTTGTATCTTGGGGACTATCTTGGGGACGATTGTCGTTAACCGTGAGTCGTTGTATCTTATCCTTAAGCTTGAAGTCGTTGTATCTTGGGGACTATCTTGGGGACGATTGTCGTTAACCATGAGTCGTTGTATCTTGGGGACGATTGCCGTTAACCGTGAGCACTTGGATACGGGGCAATATCGTCTTACGGAGAAAGAGCCTAGCTTTTGCCTCGACTTAACCCCGTAGTTGTGCATCTTTACAATACGTCATACACACTAATTTTTTCCAACTATAAGTGATTTATTTCAATCAAGGAGCTATATAATTCTAACAAAAAAGTTTGATTGATCGCATGTATGAATGTTTCTATAGACCAAATGTACATATAAATATATGAGAAGATATTCTGAATATCTCCCCATAAAACTAAGACAAATTCAAGAAAAGAGGAGAAATATAAAGAAGAAAATATAATTCTTTTGAAACATAAGTGAAGATACAAAAGCGGGAAGAAGATCATAGAGAACCAATTAACACGACCTTTACTAAATGTTCACAAGCTGCACAGAAAAACAAAATCAACAAAATTCTAAAACAAAAAAATATGTTGAAGGCTCTACTCATCATATCTCAAAACTCTCTAAAGAAAACAAAAAAAATGCGGGGTTCAACTATGGTCTTCATCTCCTGTTTCCCCTTTCTACCTGGATTAAAACCCATTAAACTCCATTTCCACACACTGAATTAAGAAAGTAATTCTGTTGCTATCTCATCAAGAAGTGGCATATATGAGACCTGAATAAGGGGAAAAAGATAGATATATAGTAGATATCGATGGTTAAACTTGGACATCCTCTATACACCTTATAGCTTCCCTCATTTCGATCCGTTTCTCAGCATCACTTTCAGTGCACATGGCAGCGATTCGCAGCATCTTTTCCATCTGATCAAGTGACTCAGAGGTGATAGCAATCTCCGGGTCAATGAGTTCAGCTACTCTGTCATCAGATATGGCTTGTCTCACCCATTGCACCAAGTCGGTCCCGCCTTTCTGGTTGTTCAGATACTGAGAAGGGAATTTTCCGGTCATGATCTCAAGAATGACTATTCCAAGGCAATAGACATCGCTTTTGGGAGAGAGCTGCTGGTACAGCACAGCTTCGGGCGATTTATAGGCAAAGAGGGCTTGCACTGATTGGGCGTTGCTGATGAAGGGATATAGAGAGTAGTCAGTGAGAAGGGGCTCGTAGCCTGGAGCGAGAAGAATGTTGCTTGATTTGAGGTTGCCATGAGGGAGTTCATAGTTTGGGAATTCTGTGTGGAGATATCCCATTCCTCGACCTACTCCCTTTATGATTTTTAGACGTATGCTCCAATCTAGCTCTGCATGCCCAATCCCACGATCGCCTGCATGTTTGATTTTGAATAAAACGACAAAATTGAGATTTTTCTTACGAAGAAAGAATGGAAAATGCATAATGTTGATGATAATTACCATGTAGAAGAAACAATAGGCTTCCTTTGGGAACAAACTCTGTGACCAAAAGCTTCTCTTCTTTGCGGTAATGGTAAGCCAATGGCGGCAATATATTACGGTGTCGTATCCTCCCAAGCCTTCTTATCTCCGTCTCAAATGCATCCCTATTCAGCTTATTCATGTCTTTCATTCTCTTCACCACCACTGAAATCCCATTGGCCATCACCGCCTTGTACGCCGATCCCATTCCGCCGCTCCCCAGCACCTCCGCCGCCGCCTTCATGAGATCCTGCAATCCAAACACCCCTTTCTCTTCGTTCATCACCACCAGGTCATTCGTCGACCTCCCATGCTGCGACCCTCTCTTCGACGATCTGTTCCCACCTGTGCCCCCATAGTTCCCCCCTCTCCTGGCCGTGCTCATCGTCCGCCGGTTTATGCTCGGTACATGCACCTCCACCACATCGTCCACGTTCTCCTTTCCCAGCACGCTGAAGTTCTGCTCCTCCTTCTTCGACTTGAACATTATCGTCATCAGCAGCACCGCCACCACCACGCCCAGTACGATCCACTTTGTTGTTGACCCCTCATTGCTCGGCGCCACGTTCGTGTCCTCCGGTGGTGGCGGCGGTGTTGATGTTGTTGTCGTTGTTGTTATTGGTGGCGTTGCTTGTTTGTCGGGTGGAGGCTTGCATGCCTTGGATATCACGTCTCCGCAAAGATTAGGGTTTCCTTGGAAAGCCTTGGCGGGAAATCTTGCCATGCCTTTAGGGATTTCTCCTTCCAACTTGTTGTTTGAAAGATCGATAATCTGCAACGATTTTTGCTCCAACGAAGGGATGGGACCCGAGAACTCGTTCTGTTGGAGCATCATTTCCCTAAGATTCTCCAGCTTTCCCAACGACTCTGGAATCCTCCCAGAGAAGTTGTTCGAGGAAAGCTGGAGTTTCTTGAGAGACCCCATGTTGTTGAAATAATCCTTGGGAATCTCCCCGGAGAAGGCATTGCCAGATAAAAATAGAGACTTCAACGAAGTAAGACGATTGAAATCGGGGATTGGGCCGGAGAAGGTGTTGTTCTCCAAGCTCAAAACTCGAAGGGATTGCAAGTTCGCCAATGCATCAACGTTGAGGCCCTTTGGAGCAGCGGAGAGGCCAAGATTCATGAGCAACAAAGCCGCGACGGATTTGTAGTTGGAGTCCCTGCAATCAACACTCTGCCATGGCTTCCGACGATCACAAGGATTGGTACCTTTGATCCAGGTGGAGTCGAGGGAGGAGGAATCCTTCAAAGACTCTTTGAATTCAATGAGGTGGGCATCCTCGCCTATAGAGAGAGAAGAGGAGAAGAGGAGAGAGAGAGAGAGGAGGGATAGGAGAAGAGGAGGGCGAACAGCGGTCGTTGTCGTTGTCATTGGAAGCACCACCGCGGTGAGGAAACATGAGCTGCCGCTGTTCGTACAGATTGGGATTCTTCTCTCAATTCTATTTTGTGATGTCTGTTTTTGGTTTTTTTGGGATTGGAATGATGTGTCATCATTCTATGGTTCTAAATTGGCTTTTCGAGTTAGAGAAGAAAGATTGGTGATAAAAAATCTGGGGAATTCTAGTGTGTAATTATTCATTCAAACTTAATTAAGAGAGTCTCATGGAAAGAGAGGTTGAGAGCTTCCATTGACATGGTCAAGGAACCTGAGAGATTTGCGCTGGATGGATATTTATTTCCTTTCATATACCATTCTTTTATTTCTACCATTAATTAATTATCAAAGTAATAATGATGCTCATGAAATTATTAACTCAAGGAATTACAGCGTATATATATTTCTACATGGCATCAAAGTCTACAACTTCATCATTTAACTTTCCACCAAGTGAATTAAGTGTCAATTTTGAAAGGTGAACAATAAAGATAATGTTTCAAGTCATGGATGTGATGGATGGAGAATAGAAGAACCAAGTTAAGAGAATAAACAATATATAAAATAGCATTATACTCAGTTAAATTTTCCAAGTATGTTAAAAGTAAATAGAAAATGAAAATTCTGCATAGCAAAATAGCTAGTCACTGGAGCACTTGGGTTTGATTCTTTTTACGCCAAGAATTTGTTTTCTTCGAGCTCAATACATTGATATGTCAAAACAAAAATACACTTTCGTTGTTATTAGAATGATGTCCATGCCTGTAGAAAAATTACTTTGATGTTTTCATTG
Organism: Scutellaria minor; assembly: GCA_954870855.1. NCBI lineage: Eukaryota > Viridiplantae > Streptophyta > Magnoliopsida > Lamiales > Lamiaceae > Scutellaria > Scutellaria minor. The sequence continues at coordinate 9,332,764 of OX940731.1, read as the reverse complement.
AGTACTATGTCTGAAGTAAATCTTTTTTTATTATAGAATATATATATATATATATATATATATGTATGTATGATAGTTATTTAATAAAATAAAGGTAAAGTAAGAAATGGTCGTTAAGTTAGTTGAGAAGACGCTTTGAACACACGTAATGTGGAGAAGAAGATACAAACACATCGTTTATCCTTTGATGATTAAAAAAGAGTTCCATGCCCAATATACCCAAAAGCATAAAGGATTTATACAAATATACCCACTCAACTTTAATATTATCCCCAAATACCCAAAAGTAAAATTTTGCAGGGTGTGGGGCATAAAACTGTTAAGTGTCGGTACGGATGAGCAGGCTTGCATACATGCAATATATCGAAAATTTCGTTAAATCCTGAAAATTAAGGGTTTAACGAAAATAAACCATAATTTTCGTTAAACCCTAATTTTAGGGTTTAACGAAAATTATGGTTTATTTTCGTTAAACCCTATTTTTTTTGGGTTTAACGAATATTAATCTAATCCCGTTATATTATTAAAATAATTAAATATTTATCAAATATAATAATACTATATTTTCGTTAAACTCCAAAAATAAAAGGTTCAACGAAAACAAACCTTAATTTTCGTTAAACCCTAAACAAATTAGGGTTTAACGAAAATTAATTTAATCCCGTTATATTATTAAATTAATTAAATATTTATCAAGTATAATAATAACATATTTTCGTTAAACTCTAAACATTAAGGGTTTAACGAAAATAAACCTTAATTTTCGTTAAACCCTAATTTTTTAGGGTTTAACGAAAATTATGGTATATTTTCGTTAAACCCTTTTTTTTTAGGTTTAACGAATATTAATGTTTAATCCCGTTATATTATTAAATTAATTAAATATTTATGAAGTAAAATAATACTATATTTTCGTTAAACTCTAGACATTAAGGGTTTAACGAAAATAAACCTTAATTTTCGTTAAACCCTTAATTTTTAGGGTTTAACGAAAAATATGGTTTGTTTCGTTAGACCTTTGTTTTTATGTGTTGAACGACAATTATTTATTTTTCGTTATACTATTAAATAATTTTCGTTACATTATTACAAAATATTCGTTAAACTATCAAATTATTTTGTTTAAAGTATCAAATAGTTTTCGTTAAATTATGACAATATTTTTGTTCAATTATCAATGAATTTTGGTTATATTATTAATTTTTTCTTGCAATTATCAAACAATTTTCGCTAAATTATCAAATAACTTACGTTATATTATTAAATTATTTTCGTTAAACAATTTTTGCTAAATTATCAAATAATTTACGTTATATTATTAAATTATTTTCGTTAAATAATTTTCGTTAAGTATTTGTCATTTGATATCATTCCAATTTATTTTCATGATTTGATATCATTTTGATCTTTTGATTTGAACACGTATATGAAGTTAATTTTGTAACTTGTGTAACAATTTTTTTGTCTTTTTGTTATACTATTCATTCACGTGTACAAAATTTTTCACTTTTTCTTTTACTTTTCAGTGATTTGATCTTTCATTCACGGTAAATATCATGAAATTTACAACTCCATTCATTCACTAACATTCACCATTCATATTTAAAATTTTGAAGTTTGAGAGTATTGATCCCTCCACCAATCTTAGAGGATTAATTGAGCTTGAAATCACCACCAATCTTAGAGGATTAATTCAGCTTGAAATCAAGTAAGTGCAGTTTAGTTTATTTAAAGTTTATTTAATTTAGAGAATAGTTGAGTTTATTTAAACTTTAATTTGTTTAGTCATTATAGAGAAAATTTTGGTTAATGTTGGATGATCAATTTTTCTTGAAACAAATTGATATATATTTTTTGAAATATTTCACGAAACAATTAGGGTGTGATGTAGTACAAAATTAGTGTTTTCCCGGAAAAATGATGGATTAACAAAAATAGGTATGATAATTTTGGAATAATCTGTTCACAAACACACTAGGTTAATTATTGTCCGTGAATAATTTTCGTTGAACTCTAAGAGGATTTTATTGAAAATTGTTTTTTAATTTAACGAAAAATTACTTGTTTATATTTCGTTAAAAGTAGCAAAAAAAAAATAGATTAACGAAGATTACTTGTTTAATTATCGTTAAACCTACAAAAGAAGGGTTTAACGAAATTGTGTAATTTTCGTTAATCCTTAAATATTTTGTTGAAAAATGTTGTTTAATTTTCGTTAAACCTACAAAAAATGGGGTTTAACGGAATTTATGTTGTTGTTTAACGAAAATTGTTGGTGTTTCATGAAGTGGATGTTGTTGTTTAACGAAAATTGAAAATTAAACCACCTAATTTCGTTAAACCCTACGAAAATCTAGTTTTTAATCTATAGTGTAATGTGGACTATTGTATATTATATAATTGTATTTTTTAATCTGTTATGGAAGTTAACTTGGACTAATCCCTAATGGAATTTTAATTTTGTAATTATCGTTTAACTTGGTCTGTTTTAACAAATTGTTTGTTTTCATCACATCCTTTATTTGTTTTTTTTTCCAGTTCAATTGGACTGATGAGTTTGTCAGTGGCATTGTGGCATGGAGGTTACTGGCAAGGTTTGCAATATGTAAATGGTATTCATGAAGTGATAAATCTTGAAAGATTGACATATGAAGATTTATTGAAATCAGTTCATGCGACAGTGCATGAGGATATGAATTATTGGTTTTATGTGATCCATTCTCTATTGGAAACGGATGGAGTCTTGAGGAAGAAAAAAATCAAGACTGATTCTGATTTGCAAGATTGTTTTACAGAGCAGTATGGATACTTAGTTATTTTCGTTACGTTGAAAAGGATGGACGACGGAGTATTGGGTGGATCTTCTTATCAATCCAGGGGGACACAACAAGGTGGTGAAAGTATAAATCCATTCATTGAGGAAGTTCGAAATTTGAATTGCTCGAGTGTTCCGTTAGGGCAGCTGGACAACCAAGAGTTGTATTCAAGATGGGGTCTAAACGATGGCTTGTTTGGAACGTCTTCAAATGTAAGGTGGGTTACAGACGACGGCTTGGTTGGAACCTCCTCAAACTTTCAAGACCTTAATTTGGCCCCTCCCGAAGAAATTGAGGAACCAGAACCTGAAGACCATGATTATCGATCAGGTAATCAACTACTACTGCACTTATCATATGTGAATTTGTGTATACGATTAAGGAAGTTGTTCATATTTTTTTTTTGCTAGATCGAAATGTTGAAGCAGATGACTTTGTATTGGACGAAGAGGTAGAGACAGTCTTGGATGAGGAACAACGAGCAGCCTACGAGCAATTCTGTGATGGCATCATGCGAGCTGAGTGGCACATTCCAGATATACCTGAATTCGAGGAACCTACTGCAAGGCCAGATGAGCATCCAACTGGATTGCAAAAAGGAGCCTTGTTCGGCAGTAAAGAAGAATTGCAGCGTGTAGTTGGGTATTATCATATGGAGAATCAAGTCCAATTTAGGGTGGACCACTCCGACAAGCACCGATGGGCCGTGGAGTGCAATCAAAATGATTGTCCTTTCTTACTCACAGCAAGACAGAAACTCGGTGTTTGGAAAATCGCCAAAGTCGTCTTGCCCCATACATGTTCGTATCTTCTCAGTGCTAGTACTTCTCGTAGGCTTCCGTCCTCTTTGATTGGAGATTATTTTACCCAAAGGCTCCGGAAAGATAAGTCTGATCTCGCTCCTAGGGAGATCATGCGAGAGATGAATGAGCGATATGGATTGAATTTGAGTTACAAGCATGCTCGGTTGGTAAGACGTCATGCACTTTATAAGGCGTACGGTGATCCTCAGACGTCATTCCACATGCTTCCAGCATACTTAGATGTCTTGAAAGAACGGAATCCGGGTACATACACTGTGATTGACACAAAGAAGGATGGGAAATTCATGTATGCTTTTTTGCGTTGGGTGCATCCATTGTTGGCTTTCGTAAATATTCCAGACCTATTATAGTGGTCGACGGTTGCCATTTGAAGGGGCAGTACAGGGGTATTGGTTTCGTTGCTGTGACTAAAGACGGAAATGATCAGATTTTTCCTATCGCAATTGGGATAGGAAGTGTTGAGAATGATGAATCCTGGACATGGTTTCTCAAACAACTCCGAGAAGCCGTTGGTTGTCCCGATGGATTGGTTATCGTGTCTGACCAACATGTTAGTATCGGTAATGCAATTGAATCTGCATATCCCGAAGCATCTCATGCTCTTTGTTGTTTCCATCTTCGTCAAAATCTAGCCAAATATGGGCTCCATTTGGTTGGGCTATTTCACACGGCTGCGTACTGTTACGATGAAGATACATTCAATAGGTATGTCGAACTTCATGTCTTAAATATGCATTAAGTTACCTAAGACATTGATGTATTGCATTGGTGATTGTGTTCTTTTTTTCCAGGTGCATGTCTTCTATCAACGATAGTGGTATCCAGGGCGCGATTGACAGTTTGATTCGAGCTGATGAGAGTAAGTGGGCACGTGTGAAGTGCCCTGTTCGAAGATTCAACTTCATGACCTCTAATGCTGCTGAGGTTTGGAATGCTCGGCTAATCTGGGCTAGAAAGTTACCAGTTTGTTCGTTCTTGGAGGCTGCTCGAAGGGTGATTGAAAAATGGTTTGTCGAAAGAAGATCGGCTGCTGATGAAAGAGGCTCAACTTTCACGAAGTCAGTGCACGACAAATTATCAGAATTTATGCGGCAACGTTGAAATATGGAGGTCGAGAGAATGGGCAGGCAGAAATTCAAGGTCACGCATGGGCGAAAAATATTTTTGGTTGGCCTTAGCGACGGTGTTTGCAGTTGTATGTATTTTCAAATTGAGTTGATGCCATGTGCACACGCCTGTGCAGCGATCAGGTACTCCTATATACTGTTCCACTGCTTAATTTTAAATAAGTTTAGGGTGTTCTTGATATTTAACTGAATCCGTGTTGTCTGAAGTGCTGCTAATGAGCAAATTGCCTCGTACGTTGCCCCTTATTATACAACTCACTGTTTGAGGGGGATGTGGGCTTGTGAAGTTATGCCTGTGCCAGATCCGACGGAGTGGGTTGTAGATGATGCGACGCGAGAGAAGTCATGTTTTGCCCCGGATCAACCAAAACAGGCCGGTCGACCAAGAAGCAGACGAATACCTTATACTGGTGAATGTAGAGGAGTGCGCCGACTAAAATGTTCACGTTGTGGTCAACCTGGCCACAACTGCACTACATGCACACTATACATTCCCCCTGTAGATGGTCTATTCAGTGTAAATCCGGATCAAGGCTTACATCAGTCTAGAAGAAAGAAGCAATGTTCTGTATGTGGGTCAGAAGAACACAACAGACGAACGTGCCCGAGAAATAGAACAGCTTAGCCCGATTGTGTACAACATTGTTTTCAAATAGTTCTTTAAAATTTAGTGGAGTGTTTTTTGTATTTTGCATGGAAACACTCATATCATTAGTATGTACCTCCTGATTAAAATGTTATATTGATTGAATTTATGGTAATTTTCCAAAATATTGATTTTGTATAATGAATATATATGGTATACAATCAAATCATTATATACATGGACGATATATATATATAATAAAAATAATAATAATAAAAATAATAATAATAAAAATAATAATAATAATAAAAATAATAATAATAAAAATAATAAAAGAAAAAAATAATAATAATACATTAGTTCTCCAAACGAATTTTGAATTTTGAAGCATTTATTAATTGTTTTCTAATAATCATATTTAACAGAAAGCATTTGATTTTTAAATAGGGTATATTATGTCAATGATTTTTTTAAGGTTATTTCTATTACATATTTTGAATTATTTATTATGAAATTTAATTCTCATCTTTATAAAACCAACTTAAAGAATATTATGTATATATAAATATTTATAATATATATGTATATAAATATAATATTAAAAATAGGAAGTATATAACTTAATAATAATTATAAATCTTCATGAAACATTATTTATGGCCTACCCACCCCCACAACCACCTATTGAGTACACTTACATGTACTTGAAATCACATGTTGTTATCGGGCTTCACATGTTGACTCAAATTTTGTTTTCAAGCATTAAGTTATTTGGGAAATCAAATACTAGACCCACTTCCTCCTCTATCAAATCGACAAACCACTTCTCCTTCTCCATCCTCTTCCCAAACTTCTTCTCCTTCACGAAAATATCCTATCTCAATCTCCAAAGTTCGTTAAATACGTGAAGTTCGTTAGATCCGTGAAGTTCGTTAAACAAAATGGAAGAGGTTAGAATCATAACCGATTTATTTTTATGCACATTGTAATGGAGAATTTCGTTAACAATTTTTTGCTGCAATTACATGTTAGCATCTTCTAGGATTAAATGTTGCAATTTTTTGAGAATTACACGTTGCAATTTTTTTGTTGATGTCATTTGATTTAATTTTCCATACAGTTATTATTTTGGGAAGGGAAACCTCCGAGTTAAGCCTTCAACAAAAAATGACTTTGTTGGCTTAACGAACAATCACACTAGGCACAATTTAGTTCGTGAATTGGTGTTTTGTTAGGATTTAACCCTAAATCTTGTAAACTTCGTTAAACCCTATTTTTATAGGGTTTAACGAACAATCACAAAATACTTCGTGAATCCGTGTTTTTTAGCCCTGGGCGAAATTTCTCTAAATTTCGTTAAACCCTATTTTATAGGGTTTAACGAACAATCAAACTGTTATGGATTTAGTTCGTGAAACATGAAGTTTTTTAAGCCTTTAACGAAAATTACTGTGATTGTTCGTTAAACCCTATAAAAATAGGGTTTAACGAACAATCACAGTAATTTTCGTTAAACCCTATTAAGCCTTTAACGGAAATTTTGTGATTGTTCGTTAAACCCTATAAAAATGGGGTTTAACGAACAATCACAGTAATTTTCGTTAAACCCTATCATCTAACCTTCAAATTACGTAATTTTTCGTTAAACGGCGTTTGATTAAGTTTAACGAACATAACGATTTAATGTTCGTGAAACCCTTAAAAAATAGGGTTTAACGAACAATAGCCTTTTTTTGTTCGTTAAACCCTATTTTTTTAAGGGTTTCACGAACATTAAATCGTTATGTTGCATGACCTCTTCGTGAATGTTAGAATTGAATTAACTGGCTTCGCACATTACGAATATTTTTTCCGTCGATGTTCAATTTTTCAAATAGTTGGCTTATGATACTGTTTGTTAATGTGTAGTTGGCTTTGGAGTTCGTTCGTGAGGACTTGCAGGGTCGTGTGTCCTACATCAATGGGTATGTTCGATTGGCAGTACTCGATGAGATTAAGGCACAACTTCAAGTTGTCGGCCGAAAGTATTATCGAAGCTTTTGGAAAACCAGTTTCGGCCATTTTTTGATGTGGAAGACTGGAAGAGACTCATGCAAGGCCATGTTACACGTCCTCATGTCATATGAGGTGTGTGGACAGGCGGTCCCTGCAGACGAGAGGTGGTTTGCTATGGGTCAGGACAGACAAATTTGTCGGTTCGGAAAGAAAGAGTTTGCCCTTGTCACCGGCCTGAAGTTCGGTGACTCGGCTTTCAACCCTGTTGGGGATCACACTCCACCGGAAGGGGCAGTGTACTGGAGGGTGCATGCCGAGACAGATTGAGTGACCGTGTCTGAGCTCCGTGCTCGATTCGCATCGGGCGAGTTCAAAGATAGTGCAGAGGACACAGTGAAGATTGCTAAGATATTGATCCTCCACCTAATACTGCTTGGGGTGGACGCCGGCAAATCAGTTGTCGATGAATGGATTTGGACATTGGTGGAGCAAGAAGACTTGTGGGAGAGCTTTCCATGGGGGAAAGTCAGCTTCATCACCCTTCTGAGTTACATGGACAGGCTACCGACCACTCTTCCCGCTCGGTCCTACACATCACACTATCATTTTTATGGATTCTCCATAGCCTTGCTGGTATGTCCCTTCAATTTTATTTGTAGTGTCATTTAAAAGTGACACTAACACAATGTTGTTTGCTTACCAAGTTTACAAATATTTCTTGTTCAGATATGGGCTTTTGAGGCGATCCCTATTACCTCGTCATATGCCGGGGCCAGATTGGGAGGGGGAATAAATATACCCCGATGTATGAAGTGGAGTTTGAAGAGGTCCGAGTTGGACGTTACACCTATACTGGAGGGCCCGGTATTTTCTATTTCTTTATTTACTTACTACTATAAGTTGATCTTAAATGACTATTACAAGTCGTACATTGAATTAATTCTGGTATTTATATGATGTCCCCACAGGTCGAGTGTTACTTGACGCTTCTCCCCACACCAGATGAGCTGCTTCAGACATACTGGCAGGATATTGATGACGATATCATGGAGGGGGTCCAGTTCGTCAAGCAACGACGTGGCCGTCGAGCTACTTCATCGACTCGTAGGGCGCATGCAGCAACCAGCACTGATCCCGATGCTGGTGGACCATCGGGAGGCCGTATTGTCCGATCAGATGGACGAACAGGTGGACCTTCAGGAAGCCGTACTGTCCGATCAGGTGGACGACGGGCCTCTGCAAATACCATTGAAGAAGAGACTAACGAAGCAGGACCACAATGCCCGTCATTCGACGAAGTCCCGATTGGTCACGGACAAAGCTCGGGGTCGAGTGACGACTTGTTCACCAAATTGACGGGATGGATGGATGCTCGGTTCGACAAGGATATTTCCACTCTTCGAGAGAACATCACTCAGAATGTGGGGCAGCGCGTGACAGAACTCATGTCTAGTATGATTCACGATTATGTGAAGGCGTACTTCACGTCGACCTTTCAGGAGCCACCTCCACAGTCGTCATTTGCAGGGGCGCAGCCGTTCATGACACCAGCCCCAGCCCCAGCTGATAGGGTCTTCCCAGATGGCTCCGACACACCCTCGACGATACCTTTTGGGTACAGTGGCGTTCAAGAGTCAGCCCGACTTCCTCAGGTCCAAGAGATTGGTTCTTTTGGACCTGAAGCGCGACGAAGAGTTCCTAGTCAATTTGTGCGCAGTCCCTTCTTGCCGGACGAGCCTTCTAGAAAGATGGGGGCCAAGCTCTCCGAGTTCAAGGCCTACTACATGAGTGACAACAGCAAAGTGTTGGGGTAGGCATCCATGTTCCTTCACATTACTCTTTTGGATTTAATAGTATCTGTTTCACATTATTCTTGATTAAGTTTTCGTGTTTTTATCGTTACAGGCGGAACGTTGGTATTGGTGTGATAGTCGGGCCAAGTTTCTTCCGAAATTTCGTTGATCCGTCGTTGGATCTGGATTTCGAGGTAATACTTATCCTGTTTTGTGATTTACCAGAGTTGATTTGTAAAAATTTATAATTTATACGTCATTCCTATCTAATACAGGCCATTGATGCGTACCTCGGCGTACTACAGAGTTGCCCAGAAACAGCCAAAATACATTCCAAGTTTCCCGGGAAAATCCAGTTGTTGGATACCCATCTGTTCGTAAGTTCTAATCAAAATGTTATGGTAATTACTCAATTTTTGTTCTATAACCACTGATAAGCTTTTGTCGTAAACGTAGGAAACATGCGAGGAAATTTGGAAAACAAAGCATGCCGGCGAGGATGACGCATCCAAATACTTGCCGGAGGCCATGGAGATGTTCACAACAGAACAACTGGAGCGTGTTGCGCCCTATGTACGAGGGTCGAGGCCGAAGTGGAATTTTATTAAGCCATGGTGGGATGACATACAAGTGGTAAGTACTTAATACGAACGAGTTAGTATTCTTTTTATATTTTTCAGATAATCGGTTAGGTATCTAATTGTTAATGCCAAAATTTTAGGTCCAGACGATAATGAACCTGGACGGTCATTGGGTTGCATGTGCTATAGATCTCGAGCAGCAGCGGATCTGTTTGGCTGATAGCTTTAGGCATCGGTATGCTAACGAACCTGAGTTAATCCAACTCCGTATCAGACAGACCCTCCCACTCCGTCGAGTTTTGCCACGAGTGTTGGAGCACTGTGGCTTCTATGAGAAGGTATTGGCGCAGGGCCGCAGAATTCCAAAGGGTATCCCTGAGTTCGCAGTCATGACATTACAAGAAAACCTATGCTACAGGCAGCTGGACCACCACTCATGTGGGATTTGGTCATTACTCGCGATCGAGAGTTGGATGATAAAGGAGTGGCCAAGGACCACACTTCAGACCAAGAAGGGGATCAACGACGTTAGGAAGTGGATGGCCTTAGTTGTTTACACAAACTCCACTGATGGTGACACCGTACCTCCTGATTTTTTTTTGTAGTAGAGTACTTTGAACTTGTATGAAATAATCTTATATATAATTTCAGTGTCCTAAAAGTTTGTCACTTGACGAATCCTCTAAATTTCGGATGACTCCTCACAGACTTCAAATATTTTATACATTCTTGTTGAATTGTCAACCGTATCGAATGAATGGAATTGTAAATTTATTGCTTCGTGAATGTAAAAAAAAAAAAAAGAGCAAAACCTAAATTTCGTATTATACGGGTTTAACGAAAATCGGTGTAATGAATGGAATTGTAAAACAAAAAAGTAGGCGTACATTACGAAAATTATTTTCGTTGAAATAAGTTTTTACATAAAAAGTTTATGTAGTTGTAGACGAAAAACACGAAAATTGATTTCACAATTTCATGAAATTTATTTAGTAATATAACAAAAATTAATTAATTGTCGTTAAACAGGGTTAACGAAAATAAACCAAAAGCTAAACCCTAAAAATGTAGCCAAAATTATGGTTTGATAATTACAAAATTAGTTATTAATATAATAATTTAACGAAAATTAATTAATAAATGTTCATATTAGATAATTTGATAATTACGAAAATTAGTTATTAATATAACGACATATTTTTCCAATTTAACGAAAATTATTTAATAATATAAATAAAATTAATTAATTGTCGTTAAACCATAAAAATTAAGGGTTTAACGAAAATAAACAACAATTTTCGTTAAACCCTAAACATAAAGGGTTCAACGAAAATTAGGTTTATTTTCGTTAAACCCTTTAAGGAAATCATTTAACGAAACTCCATTCATAATTTCACGACAATTATTTAATTATGAATCATATTAGATAATTTGATAATTACGAAAATTAGTTATTAATATAACGACATATTTTTCCAATTTAATGAAAATTATTTAATAATATAAATAAAATTAATTAATTGTCGTTAAACCATAAAAATTAAGGGTTTAATGAAAATAAACAACAATTTTCGTTAAACCCTAAACATAAAGGGTTCAACGAAAATTAGGTTTATTTTCGTTAAACCCTTTAAGGAAATCATTTAACGAAACTCCATTCATAATTTAACGACAATTATTTAATTATGAATCATATTAGATAATTTGATAATTACGATAATTAGATATTAATATAACGACATTTTTTTCCAATTTAACAAAAATTATTTAATAATATAAATAAATTAATTAATTGTCGTTAAACCAAAAAAATTAAGGGTTTAACGAAAATAAACAATAATTTTCGTTAAACCCTAAAAATAAACGGTTCAACGAAAAGTAGGGTTTATTCGTTAAACTCTTAATTGATAGGGTTTAACGATAATTTCAATATATTGTTTTTTTAATTTCCTGCAAACTGTACCCGACATATAACAGAATCTCTGCATCATTTCTGAACAAATGTGCTTTTGGGTATTTGGGGATAATATTAAAGTTGTGTGGGTATATTTGTACAAGTCCTTTATGCTTTTGGGTATTTGGGGGTACTTATTCATTAAAAAACGTCTTTTGAAGAAGAATTGCGTGTCATTGACAAGTCCAGTAAATGTTTATAAATAAAAGGATATGGATATGCAAAGAATCATTCAATTCAAAAATTCATTCTATTGATCAACCAATCTGAGATTTTGATAATATTGTGATTGAAAGAGATATATAAATACAAGTTACGTTCTTGACTTACTAAATTCAAAAATGCAAAATTTGAAGAAGAATACATATTTGAATCTTGGGAACTAAACACCTACAGGCTACAACACTTCAGAAAACGGGTGAAATATTCTGAAATTGCAAAGCAATCCTCCGTGAATATAAGTTATATGTTTTTCCTCCTTTTCTATGTATGATTTTAATTGTAGATATTATATGTGCTATATCTTTATTTCAACAGTTTGGTAGTTTCAAGATTTTCCGTCAACAAGTTTCTGCCTTCTTGTTTGCATTGTAAGATCAAATGTTGACCTTATTGTTTGGTCCACAAACACCATTTCAGATACATTTTTGTTTCTATTTTCATTTTATCCAACTTGACTGGGTACTCTATTATAGCACTTCTCGAACTAGATTTTCTATTCTAATTCTAATATGATGTTTCATCTTATATTTCAAGATTCCTAATTCAAGGTGTGTGATATTTATCGATGACATCTTTACGGTGATTATTTTGAAACACCAACGTGAAATAGAAAATCTTCTTTGCTTCTCATCTCACAATTATTTATATATTGTAGCACCATTTAAGTTCTCCAAATGTGAGGGAGCATTTTGATAAAAACACTATCCACACGAATGATGATCATGTTAATTTGGAAATATTCTCCCTACAAAATCATATCATTGCTTGACATTGATCATTAGAAACTACTTGGATTGTTTACCACTCATAGAAGGGAAATTTCAAATTGGTCTCGGAAGTAGGCCTTATTTCGAATTTGTAATCCAAAAATCTCTCATCATCATAAAAACTCCTATAACTATTCAAAGTCATCACATTTTGTCTCTGGAGTTAAGAAACTGTCCAACTTGACGAAATTTAACTAACATGATTCTTTTATAGTGAATTTTGCTGTTAAAAATAGAAAAACAAAAGTCAGATTTGGTTGTTATTTATTCAATTTCATAGATTTTCCTTTCGTTCCTTTTACTTCTTCTCCAATTCAACCATCTTCATAAAAAATTACGAATGTTATTACCTCAAAATTTCAACTTTTAAATTTTATCTTATGAAAATTTCATTTTCATATGCTTTATTTAATTTTATAGTTGATATAACTTTTCAAGTAATATGCATATTGTCTTCAGTAAATACACCATATTAAATTATAAGAAATTAATTATCAATTATATTTACAAATGTATCGTTATAATTATTTTGAGGTAAATTCTTTTGAATATTTCTAGTTGTATAGATTCGTCACCTAAAAATGATGCGTTTTTATTCTTTTCAACATATACTAATTATTGAGAATAATTTAATTACTTAATATATGTTTTTAGTGATAATATAATTTTATTAGAATATTAGAATAGTTAAATTATTTTAAATTGTGAATAAAAAAAGTATTTAGTTGATGTAACATATAAATAAAAATTTGCAATTTTCAGTACATAAAATTTAAAAGCTGGAATTTTCAGAAATTTTCAGAAATAATAAATTATAAAAAATATAATTTAATAGTTGGAATTTGCAGAAAATAAAATTTGCAAATTTTTAAAGATGATTGAATTTGAGAAGAAGCAAAAATGAATTGAAAATATTTCCTACAATCTATATCTATATCTATATATATAATAACAATTACCCCTAAAAATAGAAATACCAAAAAATTTCCTGCCCATTTTCACTTTTTAATATTAGAAATATCATTAATTATTAATTAATTTATTTTATATGATATTAGTTGAATTTATTGTAAATTTCCAAAAATATTGATTTTGTATATGAATATATATGGTATATAAACCTTATTATAATAGATGAAGTAAAATATATACATGGTATGTGTAAATCGTAATATATGAAGTAAAAAATATATATGGTATGTAAATCATAATATATGAAGTAAAATTAAAAAATTCAATATACATAGATAATTAAATGGCAACTTCAATAGTGTAATATAATTGAAATTCAAAGAATAATTTAATTAGACCAATGAAATAATACATTCCACAATACTAATTTGAAGAATAATAATAATTAAAATATTGTGCGTAGCTAATGAAAAATGAATTAAAAATAAAATAATAATTATTTAATCTTAATGAATTTAATCTAAATTATAATATATTAAGTCAACTAAACAAATCCATGCTGATATATAAACTCCATGTATCTGCCGAATTATATGTTTACAGACGCTTTCTCAACTACAAGACCAAATTGAATTTTACAAGTCTCAGTACTTAAAATTTCATAAAAGTATGTAGTGTATTTTATGTTATTCCAAAAAATATTGAATCTGTTATCACCATAACACAAACAATCAAATTTAAGTTATGTAATTTATTATTTCTATATTAATTTATCAAATATGAATATTTTTTGTACATTTCTTTTTACAATCTAATGGTCATAACTTGATTTATATTTTAACATTATGTTCTTTAGATATCTAATCCAAATATGTATATATTTTAAATATATATGACTAATCTTGATTTAAGTATATTATTTTTATAATTAACATAAAATACAATAAATTTAAAATCTTATAAATCTCTATGAATATAATGCATCAAGTGATATAATCCTTTAATATGATAAATCTTTGCATAGTTAATCTATATTTTTCAATATTTGTAAAAATTAATATATGAGTATTGAAATTGGATGTTTTTATGTAACACATTATGTACTACAAAGAATTTTCAAAATCAAAATCTTCAAAATATGGAAAAACGATTTCCAATTTTAATTCATTAAGAAATTTAAAGTATCTTATAGAATCATACATAATTGTATTTTTTATATATTTAAAATGTATTAACACTTTGTTGATAATCGATAAAGATAAACAAATATGTTTGGTAATCAAATGATATACAATTTTGATATAATTAATTATGTAGTAATTATGGTAATACTTACCATATGATAACAATTATATTCTTAAAAGTGGAAATGAAACTATTTTCTTGCTCATGTCAATTGTCTAAAAGTAGAAATGTAATAATTTATTATTTTTAATAAGAATTATAAATTTAAAATGATAAAAAAATGATCTAAATATTTGATCAATCTCGAATATAAAATTTGCAAAAATTTGATCGAAATATTTTTATATGTTTTTTAACTTTACTTTATCAAGTTATCCGAACACATCAACAAGGATAAAGTCAAAGTTTACCCAATGATGATAATTACACAATGTATCAAATGATATTTTTGTTTTAAAATTACCAAAAAATTTAGTTAAAGTTGTAATTAAAGTAAATATCGTAATTTTTCCAATAATTAACCCTATAATATATGATGTTCTTTTTAAAGAAAAAGTACTAATTTAAAATTTATCTTAAAAACTTTTTTGTATTGACTTTTTTTAACTTATCTTTTACACATTTTCGTTTTAAATAATGTACAAAATTCAAGAAAATTGATCTATATTTTTGTTCAAAAAACTTCTGTAATTGAGAAATTTTGATTTTTATGACATCTAAACAAATTAATATAATTTTTTTAAGAGTATGTTAAATTTAAATTTTTTATTTTTGAATAATATACGATAATATCTCCATTTTATTTATATACTCATTTTATATACGATAATATCTAATTGAACATATATTTACATAAATTTTTTCCAAACCAATTGTGACAAGTACAATTGATAAAATTAGCTTAGCTAACCTACCCACCTTGGGCACATGTGATCACCGTTGATGTCAAAAATCTAACACAACTATTAATTTTATATCTGAGATTTTAAGGGAATGAAATATTTACACAACAATGGTGGACATATTATGATATGTTCATGGTGGGCATGTGAGCATTATCCTTGATAAAGTAGTTTGACAACATATGATAAATATAAGAAATATTTAAAATTGGTAAATCACATATGTAATAAACTAAATTGAAATAACTTTGAATAACTATATTGTTTTATCATGAACATTTTTTTGTTCAGAAAATTACAACACTTATAAATTTATATGCTCATGCATTATATGGGTACCAATTGACATTAATTTTTTTTTTAAATTAACATTTTACATCTGTTTGGAAATACTTAAATTTTATGATTGCGCATCACATGGTTAACAAATGAGATTGAAATTACTCTAAATTTTTTTATTATTTTCGTATTCAACATTTTCACATTAAAATGGTAAAATTTATATATGTTCGTGCATCGCACAGGACCTATACTGGTGTACATTAAATTATTACTTGTTATATATAAAAGTATTATACAATATACTTTATTAAATTATAATTCTCAAAATATTAATTAATACAAATAAAAATATTATTTAACTCGTAGTCAAACCTACTACTTGTCACTTAATGGTATTCTTGAAATAGTTTCCAATAACATTTTGCGAATATTTGTAGTTGGTAGAAAATGGTGCGAAAATAAATAAATAACATCCATTGGCATTTTGATGATTATATAAGAAATTAGAATAGAGAAAGTTTTTGAAGGGATTTGTGAGATTTTGTATTAAAATGTGGTAACTTTAGGTGTTTTTAATACCCACACTTTTTTTTTTTCAATAAAAATTCATTTATCGAATAAAAAAAAATTAGAATACGATGTGATCTGAGACAGACACTCCCAACTGAAAGAGAGACTCGCTTGCCTTGCAATGTACTCCTCAATCACTCCAATCATCCCTCTGCACTTTGCCATTGATCCCCACCCTTCACCATATTTCCAATTAACCACTCTCAATAAAACTCATCGCCCAAAACTCTTCTTTCATTTTCACCACCAAACTTCAGATGCTGGAAACGGCGTCGCCGCCGCCGAATGGCCTCCACCACCGCCGTTGGTTCCCCTCAGCCGCCAGTTATTTCTCGACGCACAAGACCTTTTTCACCGCCTTCTCGATAATGTTCTTCTTCACCATCTTTTATTGGCAGCGTGAGGCGGCGCCGCGCGGCCTCTTAATTTTCCGGCGAGCTTATCTGTCTCCGCGGCAGCTGCCTAGACTCCGACCAGTGGCGTTTAACTTGACAGACTTTGGAGGGGTGGGGGATGGAGTCACACTCAACACAGCGGCGTTTGAAAGCGCCGTGATGGCGATTTCGAAGCACGGGAAAAAGGGGGGAGGCCAGCTCAATGTGCCGCCGGGGTTTTGGCTAACTGCGCCGTTTAATCTCACCAGTCATATGACTCTGTTTCTTGCTGAAGGTGCTGTTATTCTTGGAATTGACGTGAGTTCATTTTTAGCATTAAATTTCTTATTAATTTTCCATCAGATGTGATATTTGGTTTCTTTTTCTAATATGGAAAATTTCAAATTGATTTCCAGTTTTAAAATCCATTTTTGATAATTTAGTTTGCGTAACTAGGAATTGGTATATAATAGGATTGGGGTATACCTTCAAATGTTTATGCTTCTTGATGCTTAGAAGTTAGATCAACCTTGTCTCTTTTTATTGAGTGATAATTAATGTAATGGTGAATCATTTTGGTAATTTCTGAAACTCGTGCATCATAGATTAGGAACAATATAAGAATATAATTATCCTTAAATGGTGATGAGGTTTGATGTTTTCCCTCAAAATATCAATGTGCATTGATTTACTAGTTTTGATTGTAATGTTAATTTTCTTGGACATACCAACTGATAAACTGGATCTGCTACATTTCGAGATTGAGTGAGATTTTTCCTTTAGTTCACCTCTTAATAGTAGAGATTTAGCAGAAACTTGGTCCATATATTAGTAAGCTTTATGTTCTCGATTTGGAATGCCTTTCTAATATTTTCTATTGATGGAACAAACAAAGGGGAACTCTGTATAACACAAAACTGCTAAAGCAACTTCACAGATAATCAAAGCCAGTTACATATAAGATCAGATTTTCATTAGGCATCCGCAGTAGATTTCATCATCATGGGCTTCACCTATGCAAAATTAGTAATGCTTAGTTCATGGGAATTTCATCAAAGATAAGGATTTGTTATTGTAGCACCTCATTTCGTATTACTGTCAAATGGATAGGATGTTTCAAGTTATTAAGAGTTCTGAACATATCATGTTGTGCAAGTCAAAATCATCTAGAGAGAAATAGAAGATGCTGAATTTGCTGCTTCTAATATAGTAGAGTTCAGTGAGAATAGCAAACTAATAGGTCATATCCGTGATTGGCCTGAAAGCGCTAGAAAATACAAAATTTACGAACTAGTATGAATTTCTGTAGTTTTGACATCATCCAAAAACAATCTTCTTCCTTGTCATTCTCCCTCTAAAAATCTCTGGCAAAAACTTGTAACCCCCCCCCCCTCCCCTTTTGTTTTTAAATTAATATTTAATTCTTTTGTGGACTATGGTTTCATTCATGTGACGATCTTTAGATAAATGTCAACTTTCATGTCGAACCATCAACTCTTAACATTAGATAGTCCATTCTCATAGGACATTGTTTGTTTAGAAATTACTTGAAGTGGTACTGCTAAATCCTAAAACCATTTTATTATCTGAGAAAATATTAGCAAAATTGTAAGGTCCGCACATTCTCCAGCAATGCCAGTCATTTTTCCTGAGATTCTGTCCTAAAATATGCTGTGAGATTCAATAAAGGTAACATGATAGATGGATCAATCTTTTTGAGGGTTTGTTGATGGATAATAGATTGCAAGCAAGTTTAGGAATATAAATTATGACTTGCAGATTAATATTATGGTAAGGTTTAACTAGACCTTTGCATGCCATAGGTGAAAAACTACCATTTTTGTTCGATTCTCTATTATTGCCTGAACAGGGGTAATGATCAGATAAAAAAAACTAGCACCACTCCTTATTTCAAGCATAATTGGAATTCATATTTACTCACAATATCTTTCCAGAAAAGGGGACAAGAGAAAAACAAAGAATCTGCTGCAAAAATTGAAGGGACAGAGGATGCTATTTTTCTCTTCTGTTTCCCGGATCTTTTACCACGAGTTTGATACTGATCATCCAGCTATGGAATAATGCAGCCACGGATGAAGAACATAACATTACTGATAAAATTATTGTTTGAAGTGCTTTGCGAGAGGTGGTATTGTAGAAAGGGCACACATCTGATAAATGAAAGCAATGCTTTTGAATTTGCATGCTGATTAGATTTAATGGACCTTGGTTATCCGTATCTGTGATGCATCTGCATCATATTACCT
The DNA here is from genome assembly GCA_954870855.1 of Scutellaria minor. Classification (NCBI taxonomy): domain Eukaryota; kingdom Viridiplantae; phylum Streptophyta; class Magnoliopsida; order Lamiales; family Lamiaceae; genus Scutellaria; species Scutellaria minor. Next base: position 9,313,607 of record OX940731.1, on the reverse strand, counting down.
GCTTTCTTTGAGACAGATTTATCATCATCTTATTTGATATGGTTTTCATAACATTTTTAAATGTAAACTTTAAACAAGTTTGAAGAATTAGATGAACCATGTAACCATGTACATTCTTGATAGTTTATTGTTCTTGAAGTTTCCTTTACTGATTTCTTTGTTTTTCATTTTAATGGTCTGTAGGATGAGAAGCATTGGCCTCTAATGCCTCCACTACCTTCTTATGGATATGGGAGAGAGCATCCTGGACCACGATATGGAAGTTTAATCCATGGACAAAATCTCAAAGATGTTGTAATTACAGGTCAGCTTTTCAAATTAGTGTCTTTATACTTCCTTTTGTTGGAGAACGGAAGGTTGGTTGGTTCGTGTTCCTTATGCAGAGTGGAAGTATAAACAAATAACCGTAGTATTTCATTTCTATCCATTAATCCAATCCTTTGTTTATTACGTATGATTTTGTCATGAACTCTAGGAAAGTTTGCGGTTATAGATGAATTGTTTGGTCTTCTTTCATCTGAATACCTAATTTTGGCAAATGTAACAGGGCATAATGGCACCATTAATGGGCAGGGCCAAACATGGTGGAAAAAATATAGGAGGAAGCTTCTTAACCACACCAGAGGACCACTTGTGCAAATTATGTGGTCTAGTGACATTTTAATATCTAACATAACGTTACGTGATTCTCCTTTCTGGACTCTTCATCCATATGACTGCAAGAATGTAACCGTAAGAAATGTAACCATTCTAGCACCCATCTTTGGAGCTCCAAATACTGATGGTATAGACCCTGGTAAGGAATTTTTTTTTTTTTTTTGGTGTGCTTTTGTTTGTATGATAAGTCAGTGTGCAAATGAGTCTAACATTATATAGAATATCGTAACATGTCGAATTTCAAGTTGGTTAGTTAATGCTAATATTTATGACCATGCAAAATAGTGTTTTATTTAATTATAATTGGATTATTCAGTTCAAGTAATTTGACTTGGGATAAACAGATTCTTGTGAAGATATGGTGATTGAGGACTGTTATATAAGCGTTGGAGATGATGGTGTAGCAATAAAGAGTGGTTGGGATCAATATGGTATCACTTATGGACGACCTTCAACGAACATACTCATCCGGAACCTTGTTGTTCGTTCCATGGTGAGGTGAGACTATTACTTCTGAATATTTTTTCAAGTAATAATGAATGGACAACCGCTACCATAAAGAGTTGTACATATCGATATTTAAATATCGAGGAAATGCTTCATTATCCACTATAGGGACAGTTTAATATGCCTGAAGTGGCTTGAGTTAATTCGAATATGATTATGATAATACTTGTCACATCAGCAATGTGTACATTTATATGCCTTGGAAGATCTTAAGCTTGTGTTTGGGATAAACAGATTTAAGGAAAAAATTGAAATTCATAGTAGTAAATTCATTGGTGGCGTTTGGATAGATATGAATTTGAAACCATTCTGATTTGAGTAATAACATGAATGACAGTGCGGGTGTATCGATAGGCAGTGAGATGTCGGGTGGTGTGTCGAATGTCACTGTGGAGAACCTCCATGTATGGAACTCAAGGCGAGGTGTTCGGATCAAGACAGCACCTGGAAGAGGAGGATACATTAAACACATAGCATATAGGAATCTCACATTTGATAACGTTCGTGTGGGGATTGTAATCAAGACAGATTACAACGAACATCCCGACAAAGAGTTCGATCCAGAAGCTAATCCGAAACTGGATGACATAAGCTACACTTCAGTACATGGTGAAGGGGTGCGTGTGCCCATTCGTATTCATGGGAGTGAAGAGATTCCACTAAGAAATGTCACTTTCCGGGATATGTCCGTTGGGATTACATACAAGAAGAAACACATATTTCAGTGTGCTTTCGTTCAAGGTCGTGTTATAGGATCCGTGTTTCCTCCTCCGTGTGATAACCTCGATCTGTATGATGAGCGAGGCCGCTTGATCAGACAATCCCCATCGCAGAACATATCGGATATAGATTATGATTTTTAGATTGGGATGATTGCTATTCTGAATGGCCAGTTTTCAATATGGTTATATTGTATTGTATTTGTATCCCACAACTGATGGTTGAAAAGATGAGTGAAACATATACAGGGATATTTCCTCTTTTTCCTTTTGTCAAACCCTGTCGTAATATTTTTTTTATTTTTTATTTTTTATTTTTAAGTTGATGGTTCGTCTTGTAAATACTATATATGTACATTGATGCTCATTTCATACATCTTCTCAGTGTCGATCAATAAGATGAACTTGGAAATATTCATATTCATATTCATATTCATAATTTACTTAGTCGAACATACTCATATGTATTCATGGATATATGTCCAGTGGACGCTTAAATGTTATATTAGGTTTATTTCATTAATGCAGCATGTGTAATAAGAAAGATTTAATATGCATATAATAATAATTATTAAATATAAACTTCTAATAAAAAATAGTTAAGAAAGAATTCTGAATCTTCTGACTCCAAACATTATAGTTACATGATATTGTCTACGTCTCAAAAAAAGGTCACGGTAGTATATTTATAATTATATTTTTCATGTGATGTATATTTATCACACGATAAAGAGAAAATCAATGAAATTTGGCCCTTCTTTCAACCTGGAAAAGATGGCAAGCGTGCAGCATGCTGGTAAAGGAGGGTAAAGCAACTCTTCCATCATTTTTCAGTTTTTTTTTTTTTTTTTTTTTTGAAAAAAATAAATGAACTCCTTTTGATTAATTTTAGGAGTCTTCATTTACAAGCAAGATTCTATATTTCAGTTTGGTGTTTCATGATTTGATAGAGTTTCAAAATAATCATGACACATCAAGTGTAGAGATATCATTAATTAATATGTGACCTGAATTAAAAATAATATAATATAAGATGAAATATCAAATAAAATACATGAAATAATGTTTGTTTCTAGTTTCATGAGCCAGGATTTGAGATTTAAAATATCTCAAATTCTGTTTGATTAAGGTTTAGAAGGATTATGAAATCTACCATAATCCTACTTTACTTTCACATATACAAGAAGGTTATGCAATTTCACATATCATATCTATACTATACTAATAGCAAGATAGTTGGAAAAATTTACAATATTGTCATTTTCCCGCTAAAAAATGTCACATCATAATGCTGACTGTGTAAATAATTTCTTTTCTTTTTAATTTCATTTTGATTTTCTAAATAATTTTGAGACAAGCTTCCTCTTCAAGCCATTTGAATGAAACTTCCTCTCCAAGCCATTTGATTGTTGTTTTTTTGGGTGTATATACATGTATTAATTATATTTGTAATTTTATTTATGTATCAATTCATATTGTATATAAAGAAGTCTTCAATTTTTTGTAGTTACCAAAATATTAGTTATTATTATAGATATTGTTTGTTTTATATTTATGATGGATTTTTTCTAATTTACTAAATATAAAGTTTTTAATCCATTAACATGATAATTTTAAAAATCAACTATAAATATTTTAATTCGTGCAACGCACAAGATTAACCATAAAATAAATTTTAAATTAATTTTCATATTGAAACATTAACTTTTAAAAAATATAAATATCAACAAATAAGATCTTCAAAAATGTTTAATAATAATAATGATAGTACTAATGGGCCATTTTTTTCCTAATTTTGTCGAAATCAATAGAAAGATTTACGTAATCTTATAATTTTTTTTTTGTTTGGATGCAATAAAAAATTGTTAAGAAATTTGAAGTTTGTTTAATACTATTTTAAAATTTATTTAAAAATATAAAAATAAATTGAATTAGCTATAAATTTTCAAATAGTAGTTTAAATTTGGAATAACTATAGTTATTATATCTTCAAAACGCTTATAATTAGTTACATTGTATTATCAAATATATGATATAAACCACATATTATATGGCAAGATGCGCAACGCGCGGGTACACTGCTAGTTTTCTTAATTTTCTGACGGAAATCATACAAGAAGCTCTCTCAGATAATTACATTGGGTTATATAAATATATATATGATTATCATTGTTCTAATTTTGACCAATACTACTTCGAAGGTCAAAGCTTCTCCATCCTTCACTTAGACACCGAGTAAAATGGATGAGATTCAGAACTCACAAAAAAAGTCGAGAGATTAATATGGTTGTCAACATAATGACCATTACATTGGGCAACATCATTACCTCATCATCTCCATCTCTTTCATTCCTCTGTACTTACCAAAATCTGTCAAATATTTACAAAAGCAAAGTTCCAGAAAACTGATTCCAGCTCCATCTGATATAGAAACTAAATTACATAATAAAAACATGAAAACCGCGTTAGTTAATAAGGAATGTAATTTGTCAAACCAACATTCTCATACAATAAATACACAAAAGTACCACAAAGTATAAGCACTCAGATTTAAGCAAGGCATGAAATAAATAGAGATCAGGATTAGCAGCAGATTGGAAACTATAAAACATTATAACTCAAGGTAGGATCAAGTACCCCATAATGCATCTATGACCCAAAAAAACTTGAACTTTTTTAAGCCTCTTATTTCACTATCGAGACTGGAACTACACACATTTGTTCAACTTTCTCAATCACGGTGCTCAATATGAGAAAATATGGGCGAGATCTACATGATGTCAACAACAGCGCCGTTCCCAAAAAGTTCTATAAATAATGAATTATGAACTTTAAAATAGATACGAATTTGATATAACATGCATTAAAAATGAAATTTAAATGAAATTACGAATATAATTAATCCATAAATATAACAAAAAATACTAATAATTAAATGAATAAAATATTCAATAAGTATCTGGACATGATTTTTTGTTTTAGTATTTTCAAAGGATTTTTTATTTCATAGATTTAACTTTTGGGATGTATATGGTCTTACTATTTATTGCATGATCATAAAGTTTAATAGATTTAAGCTTTTTAACATTATTATTACATTTAGATTTTTAAAACAATTATCAAAATTTTAAAAACAAATTTAAGATTTTTCGAGCAAATTGTAGATTAATTATATATTTATTTTTATTTCAACTATGTTTTTTTTTTTAAATTACCCATCATTGTTAATATTTAAGTTTTATTTGTTGATTTCTATAAATTTTTTTGACTAATAACATTTTATCGTTATTAAAAAAACTATCTATTATTATTGTTCTCCTTGTTGTTGTTAAACATACTTTATAGATTCTATAAATTGATTTATATAACTGTTTCACAATTAATATTTTATATACATATATGTATATGAATTTTAAAATTATAGTTTTTTGATTTCACTTTGTTAGATTTAACCTTATGATTTATGATCTTATTATTATATAAAAATTCCAGATTCGCTATTTGAGATTTCATTAGATTTTTAACAAATTTTTTTCATTTTTGTCTATAATTTTTATTTATGTACTTTTTAAAATTGATTTCAGAATTTAAAGCAATTTTCTAGATTTTTTTTCTTAGATTTTTAAAATAATTTCAAATTTTTTAATTTTCAACTTAAAAGTTTTAAGCATTTTTAGAATTATTATTTATAATTTTATTTTAATTTTATACATTAATGTTTAGATAATTTAAAATAACTTTTCTAATTTTAAAAAAATAACTTTCTTATGTTATTAAAAATTATATTTTTTTTATATAATTTCAGCTTAATTGTATAAAATTATGAAAATTTTAGTGTCATTTATAATTAAGAAAAACCTTTTATAATTCTATAATTTTAATATTTGAACTTTTGAAATAAATTATATAAAATGACTATGGTTGAAAATAATTATTTAAAAAGTATTATTGTCTTTTTCTACTTAAAAAGACTTAACAAAGTGGACTAACACAAAAGGCTCATTTAAAGTTGGCCCAATTAAGATATGTGTGATCGCCCAATTAAGATATGTGTGAAGCTTATTATGTAAGATACATAATAAAAATATTATTTTTTTATTGTAAGATAGTTTGGGCAGGAAAGAGGCAAATCATTAATATTTGTCAACTTTTTTCATTTTATATATAGTATAATTTACGAAGTCTGTCACGCCCCATTTTCTTCATAAAAATATCAGAGTTTTACTTTGGGTGTGAAGAAGAAATGGTAAGAGACATATATCATAAACATAAGAAGTAGTAGGAGACGATAGAAGAAAGAGGTAAGGGACGATGTGAATCTTTCACATATCAACAATCAGTTTCAACCGATAATCTCAACATTCACAGCGGAAAAATATCATTAGGATCTCACATCCGAAACATATACAGAATTATTACAAAACGTGAATTAATTAAAAAATTGTTTGGAAATGTTTGTGTGACAACATCCTAAATACACAAGTCCAGAAATAGCACCACCTCTCTCCGTCTAAGGTTCATCATGCTCATCATCTCCTGTAACGTAAATTACAGAATAGGGGGTGAGTGCGTGCAATACACTCATGGGGATGAAATCCACCTCTTATAACATTTAACATATATAAAATACCGAAAAAGTAACATTCAGTCATGTTGTCACATCACATAAAATACAAGACAAGTATCTCGTAACCCATCCATGGGGTGCGGGAATTTCCCGTCTTATCCCCTAAAACGGTCTCAATACCGCTAGCACATTTACAGGACCGCCAGACCTTTCAGGTGGTAGAAGAGGTAGAAGACAGTTTTTTTACGGTCCATAAAACCCTCCGAACATGCAATGTGAACTGAAGTCCTTTCACAGTATATCATGAACACATAATCATAGCATATAATCATAGCATTTAGTATTCCTCATTCATGCTTCATAATAAGGAAAACTGTAAACAGATAAAGAGATAGAAATTACCCCCACCTTGTTCAGTGGTTTCCGCGTGAGTAGCAAGTACCAAAGATTGGATAACTCAAGGCTCAATCCAACAAGTAGCCTACATAAATACGGTGTTTCTTAGATCCTTTATATCTATAAATGAAGCTATAAAAGATTCCGAAGGAAAAATGATCGTTAAAGATGCGACGGATCAAGAGATCTAAAGATTGGAGTTGAAGAAACGAGAGTGGATAACCAATCTAAAAGGCTGAAATATTAGAGGATGAAATTTAGGTCACGACGGAAAAAAAAAAGAGCTCAATCGGAGTTGAAACGAGCTCAAACGGAACATTTTAAGTTTAGGGGTATTTTGGTAATTTTGGTCAAAGGGTTGACTTTGACTGGGCCCCCAAACCCCGGTCAATGACATCTCGTCGGCGACGACTCGATGATGATGTATGATGGAAAAAACGGGATTCGGATCGAAAACACGGCGTCGCGTGCGCACCCGTCACCTGACGGGACATGCGCACGCGCGCACCCAGCGTCGGGTGAAAAACTCGGCAGCCTCGGCAGTGTCCTCGGCAGCTACGGAGTTTTCTCGGCAGCGTGGGCAGTGCGTCTTGGCAGCTCGACAGCTTCACTCGGCAGCTGCCAAGTTTTCTCGACAGCTTGGTGGCCAGCGCGCCCAGGCCACCCAGCGTCGGCCCTGCTCGCCCAGCTCACTTTCCAGCGCCACCAGCTGCGGCAGCGCCGCCATGTGCTGCCGCCACCTCGTCCACCGGTGAGCCTGCTCCTCTGGCTACCACCTCCGGCCATCCCTCGCCGAATTCCGGCAAGAGTGGTGCCGGAAAACAGCCACCAAACTCTCTTCCCTCTCACGCCCTCTCCCTCTCTCACCCTTTTTCTCCAGCTCCGGCCGGCGACTTCCAATCACCGGCGACTCTCCCTAGCCCACCTGGAACACCGGCCGGCGACTTCCAGTCGCCGGCAACCACCCCAAAGCAACCCAACATACACACACAGCAAAAGATATACACACACGCATGCTTATATATAAACTCACGCACAACATCACATCTTGGCCGACGACTTCCAGTCGCCGGCGCATCACCAACGTCGGCCCGCCGTTTCCTCACGACGGCGCCACCACCGCCGCCCTCCAATAGTACACTTACACACGCACGTACACTACACACACATGCACGATCACACATACACACACACATACACACTCAGCCCCGGCGCCGCCACCCCTCCGGTGGCTCACCTATAACCTCAGCAGCTTCTCCGACGACTACTCCGGCGAGAGGAGGAAGAGAGAGAGAGAAGGTGAAAACTAGGGTTTAGGGTTTGGAGATCGTTTTTCATCGTTTTCCAGTGAACGAGAAATCAGAATTGAATTCTAAGACCTATTCTAGATTCATCTCGTCGAGACCTACGTCATGTGTGAAAATCGGCCGAAACCGATAATGTTGAAATTTTCCGGCCACCGACTGCGGCGGCGTGCCGGAGGCAGTAAATCAGAAAGAGAGAGAGAAGAAAAAGAGACTTACAAGTTTTCGTCGCTTTCGGCTCGTTCGGAAAAACAGTGATTTTTGAATTGAAAACGCCTCTATTTATAGAAATCCGAAAATCACTAATTCACCAAAAAAAATCTCAAGTTACTGTTCACGGGGTGAAAAGTCCGAGTTACTATTCCCGTAAAAATCTCCGTTACTATTCACTATAAATATATTTCGATTTTTCGAAACCTCGTGTTTTGCTCTTTTCTTCGCCGTTTGAGCTACGGGTCTCCGATTGACCCCTAGTTCATTTCTATCTTCTCGTTTTGCCAATACGCATCTAATGGTATAAAAATATTCTATGTTCCATGTCTAGAAAAAATATCCATCTAAACCACGCATTAAACACGTATCTGAAACGCACGTAATTAATTAGACAATCAAAATATACGCATATAAATATTATGTCATGTGTTTAAATATTTAATTAATAAATTATGCTTCGTTTTTGTTCGGGGTGCTACATCCCTTATCCCTTAAAAGAATTTCATCCTAGAAATTAAACGTATACTAAGAACGGCGAAAACTGGATACTTACCAAAACTCTCATCCTCTTATATCCGTGTTACTTATTTCTTTCCATTTCTTATCAAGGAACTCGCAGGCCTCGATTATTTGGCTAAGCTCAATGTTCAGAGCTTTTATCGGATCTGAGCTTTTCAAATTCTTTCTAGATCCTTCCTATCCAAATCGTACTTCTGTCTCTCATCCTTCTTCTTTTTCAACTTATAGTACTGATTGTTGTGATAATCATCCTATATACTTCTTGTTTTCACCATTTTACTTGCGAGGTAGGGTGAGGAGTAGTTGGCAATGGAGAGTTGTGTTTTCTCAGTTGAAGTAGCAAGTACGTTTTCGATAGAAGTAAAGAAAAAAGATAGAGAGAAAGAGAGAGTTGAAGAGATTGGGGAATAAGTTGTCGCATCCAACATAAGGAATTAGCTGCATGCGTAATCCCTTTCGCAAAATTTCCAACGCGTTCCTAAGATACTATTCGTGGTGCGTTCTATCGCACGAGTAGATGAGGATATCATCAATGTACATGATGATAAAACGATCGAGATACGGACGGAAGACGTGATCCCTCAAGTTCATAAAGACAGCTGGAGCATTACTCAGTCCAAATGGCATTACTACAAACTTGTAGTGGCTATATCTCGTCCTGAATGTTGTCTTTGTTATATCTGCGTCTTTGACTTTCATCTGGTGATATCCAGACCTTAAGTCAATTTTCGAGAACACACTGGTACCTCTTAATTGAATCAAAAGATCTTCAATTCGAGGCAGTGGATACTTGTTCTTTATGGTCCGCTTGTTCAACTCTCGGTAATCGATACACATCCGTAAGCTGCCATTCTTTTTCTTCACAAAAAGCACTAGAACTCCCCAAGGCGACACGCTCGGTCTAATGAAACCTTTATCCAAAAGTTCTTGTAATTCCTTCGATACCATCCGATGAAGAGCTCCCGACATCGGTGTTGATCCTGGGACGAGATCGATCTCAAAGGTCACCTATCGATCCGGCGGAGAACCAGGTAAGTCCTCTGGAAATACGTCCATGTATTTCTTTATCACCAGCACCTTCTCGATAGAAGTCGATCCTTGCTCGGGGTTCACTATGTTGACCCACCAAGCTTCGCAATTTCTTTTGCTAAGCATCTAGGTTGTCGTCATGACCGAGATAATCCTTGGTCAACTTTACTCGGGTCCCATGAAAGGTGAACTCCGGTTCTCCAGGTGCTTGAAAGATGATCTCCCTCGCACGACACTTGATTACCGCGTGATTGGACTCTAGCCAATCCATACCCAGGATTATGTCGAAATCCTTCATTTCCAAAGCGTGGAGATCCGCTAGAAGGATCTTATCTTCAAAAAGTGATCTTAAAGTGACGGTATAGGTGTTTCGTTCGTATAGTTCCTCCCGATGGAATACTAACTTCTAAAGTTTTTAGCGACTACCAAATTGTTCCCTCGCTTTAACAGGTTCGGTGCCACCACAATACTATAGATGAAGAAATAAAATACGAAACATGAAGGGAGAAGTAAACATGGATCCCATTAAATGGCAAAAGACGATCTGGTATTGAATATATATATAGGCAAAAGGTGGGCAGCTCGTACATTATTCAAAAGGATTTCGTACACTACTACAAAGTATGAATCACTACATATTTATCTATACATATATAATATTAAAAGTTCATCATCTACAATCTATCTCTCGACAGCCTCTGTATGAGTGAGGATGTATGTTCAAGCATAGCCTGCTCCTGGCCTTGAATTTGGTGTGATAGCTGGTGGGTTTCTAGACCTTGGATAGTTTGTGGAGATGTGTCCGGGCATTCCACACCGGTAGCAACTCCGTGTCTTTTGTTGGCACAGTCCCCTATGTAATTTTCCACACTTGGAACATGAGTTCCCTGGCCTCAGTGATGTAGCCATCGGATTCCTAAACTTCTAGCAGTCGCGCACTATATGTCCAGGCTCTCCACACTTATAGCAATTTCGGGTTCCATGGAGGCAGGGTCCCGCATGCGACTTTCCACACTTGAAACATAAGTTCCCTGGCCTAGGAGTAGGGAAAAACAGAGCATTGTTAGCCCATGGGAACTTGTGCTGGTCGGAGTCTTGACTAGAACCGGTCCACTTCCGTTTTCTGGTTATCTCCTTAACCTCCTTGGGTGGTGATACGTCCAAGCGCAGACAAGAAGAGATCTCTTGGGCTCTCTCTATGACCTCGGCATAAGACATTTCACCATGTCCCGCCAGAATGGAGCAGATCTCCCAACGAAGACCCTTCTCAAAGTGTCGGATCTTCTTGGCATTCATGTCCACCAGATGGGGCACGTACCTACTTAGTCGGTTGAATCTCTTCACGTATTCTTCTATGGAGGTGGTCTCTTGACGAATACGTATGAAATCTGCCTCTTTTTTATCATGGTACGACTGAGGCAGGAATTCCTGTTTAACCACCTCTTTGAAGACTCCCCAAGACATAACGCTCCTAAATTCCGGCGACATAGTCCTTTCTTGTGACTCCCACCAATAGCTGGTTCCTTCGGTGAGTTGTAAAACGGCACAAGAGATCTTCTGCTCTTCTGTGCATGCCAAAAGTCCAAAGAGTTGATCCAACGTCCTTAGCCACTCCTTAGCTTCGATTGGTTCTCCTACTCCGTTGAAGGTCGGTGGATCGAATCGTCGAAACTGTTCAATGATTCGGTTAATATTATTTCTAAATAATGGTGGCGGCATAGCTTGTGCGGTCTCATATTGTCGAGCCAAGCTTCCCAGTACGGACTCCAAGTCTCTCCTCGTGGTGTTCACGTCGTGATTAGATGAATTCTCCATTGACGGCTTATCCCTTCATGGTCGACCTCGTGGCATAACGTTCTATAGACGACATACGAAACTAACCCTTATAATATACCCCACGTAACCCAACAATCTATAAAAATAGATAAACTAATAACAAATATCATGGTACCAATAAACGCTACTCCCTAAATCATATAGTAACCTCAATAGATTTTCTATTATTCGTTTATCATGTATGATAACGTATACTCAACTCGCATAAACCAACAGAAAATTGCATCATATGCAAAACATTATAATTTACATTAATGGCATCCTCACAGAGTTCTCATAGACCTTAAAATATCAAAACCAACCTTACGCATTACAACCACGAACTGGGAAAACTCACTCATTAGCACACCCTGTTATAAATAAGGGTCCATGGTAGTTTCAACTTTTAGTCACACGACATCAACTCCTGCAAACGGCCATACTCGCACACGAGCTCACGCTGCAGTCAGCGACTTTGTGGTGGTGGCTCAGAGCAGTGTGTCGATTGTAGTGATATCAAGAGGTTTTTACAAGATCTTTTTATCGTGGTTGTAGTGACGTCCAGAAGGTTTTAAAAGATCTTTTCGTCGTGAAATCATATTCTTAACACCCCGTTAATTTTAAACAGTTTATATCATACTATCAAGATAACACATATCAGGTAAGCACTCATTTTAACAAGTCCTATGATCAGAGAGAGTCACCTATAGAGAGAGGATAGTGCATATCTATTTTTTTTAGAAAACCAATCATGTTTTAAAAGCACACTTTTCTTGTTTTAAAACCAGTTCGAGCAAGTTCATAACGTTAGAACATTGCTTTGATACCATCTGTCACATCCCATTTTCTTTTATAAAAATATCAGAGTTTTACTTTGGGAGTGAAGAAGAAATGGTAAGAGACACATATATCATAAACAGAAAAAGTAGCAGGAGACGACATAAGAAAGAGGTAAGGGACGATGTGAATCTTTCACTTATCAACAATCGGTTTCAACTGATAATCTCAACATTCGCAGCAGAAAAATATCATCAGGATCTCACATCCGAAACATATACAGAATTATTACAAAACGTGAATTAAATAAAACATTGTTTGGAAATGTTTGTGTAACAACATCCTAAATACACAAGTCCAGAAATAGCACTACCTCTCTCAGTCTAAGCTTCATCATGCTCATCATCTCCTGTAACGTGAATTACAAAATAGGGGGTGAGTGCGTGGAATATACTTGTGGGGATGAAATCCACCTCTTATAACAGTTAACAGATATAAAATATTGGAAAAGTAACATTCAGTCACGTTGTCACAACACATAAAATGGAAGACAAGTATCTCGTAACCCATCCATGGGGTGCGGGAATTTCCCGTCTTATCCCCTAAAATGGTCTCAATACCGCTAGCGCATTTATATGACCGCCAGACCTTTCAGTTGGTAGAAGAGGTAGGAGACAGTTTTTTTACGGTCCATAAGACCCTCCGAACATGCAATGTGAACAGAAGTCCTTTCACAGTATATCATGAACACATAATCATAGCATATAATCATAGCATTTTGTATTCCTCATTCATGCTTCATAATAGGGAAAACTGTAAACAGATAAAAAGATAGAAATTACCCCCACCTTGTTCGGTGGTTTCCGCGTGAGTAGTAAGTACCAAAGATCGGATAACTCAAGACTCAATCCAACAAGTAGCATACATAAATACGATGTTTCTTAGATCCTTAATATGTATAAATGAAACTATAAAAGATTCCTGAGGAAAAACGATCGTTAAAGACGCGGCGGATCGAGAGATCTAAAGATTGGAGTTGAAGAAACGAGAGTGGATAACCAATCTAAAAGGCTGAAATAATAGAGGATGAAAAAGAATGAGCTCAATTGGAGTGGAAACGAGCTTAAACGGAGCATTTTAGTAATTTTGGCCAAAGGGTTGACTTTGACTGGGCCCCCGAACCCCGATCAACGACATCTCATCGACGATGACTCGATGATGACGTACGATGGAAAAATGGGATTCGAATCGAAAACACGGCATCGCGTGCACACCCGTCACTCGAGGGGGTATGTGCGCACGCGCACCCGGCGTCGGGTGAAAAACTCGGTAACCTCGGCAGCATCCTCGGCAGCTGCCGAGTTTTCTCGACAGTGTGGGCAGCGTGTCTCGACAGCATCGGCAGGCGTCTCGGCAGTTGCCGAACGACCAGCGCACCCAGGCCACCCAGCGTCGGCCCTGCTCGCCTAGCTCACTTTCCAGCGCCACCAGCTACGGCGGCGCTACCCTGCGCCGCCGCTACCTCGTCCATCGGTGAGCCTGCACCGCCGGCTACCACCTCCGGCCATCCTTCCCCGGATTTCGGCAAGAGTGGTGCCGAAAAACAGCCACCAAACTCCTTTCCCTCTCATGCCCTCTCCCTCTCTTACTCTTCTTATCCAGCTTCGGCCGGCGACTGGAAGTCGCCGGCGACTCTCCCCAGCCCACCTGGAACATCGGCCGATGACTTCTAGTCGCCGGCAACCACCCCAAAGCAACCCAACACACATAGAGCAAAAGATATACACATAAATGCTTATATATAAACTCATCGCCGGCCACCCACCTTAGGACCTCGTCGGTGCATCACCAGCGCCGCCCCACCATTCCCTCACGGTGGTGCCACCAACGCCGCCCTCCAACAACACACATACACACGCACACACACACACACACACATGCACGATCACACACACTCAGCCCCAGCGCCGCTACCCACGGTGGTGCCACCCCTCCGGCGGCTCACCTGCAACCCCAACAGCTTTCCCGGTGACTGCTCTGACGAGAGGAGGAAGAGAGAGAGAAATCAGAAGAGAGAGAAGGTGGTGAAAACTAGGGTTTAGGGTTTGGAGATCATTTTTCACCGTTTTCCGGCGAACGAGAAATTGGAATTGAATTCCGAGACGTATCCTAGATTTGGCTCGTCAAGACTTACGTCGTGTGCGAAAATCGACCGAAACCGACAACGTTGAAATTTTTCGGCCACCGGCGGCTGTGCGCCGGAGGTAGAAAATCGGAAAGAGAGAGAGAAGAGAGAGACTTACAAGTTTTTGTCGCTTTCGGCTCGTTCGAAAAAATGGTGATTTTCTAATCGAAAACACCCTTATTTATAAAAATTCGAAAATTGCTATTCACCAAAAAAAATCTCAAGTTACTGTTCATGGGGTGAAAAGTCCGAGTTACTATTCACATAAAAATCTCCGTTATTATTCACCGTAAATATCTTTCGGTTTTTCGAAACCTCGTGTTTTGCCTCTTTTCGTCGCCGTTTGAGCTACGGGTCTCCGATTGATCCCTAATTCGTTTCTATCTTCTTATTTTACCAATACACATCTAATGGTATAAAAATATTCTATGTTCCATATCTATGAAAAATATCCATCTAAACCACGCATCAAACACGTATCTGAAACGCACGTAATTAATTAGACAGTCAAAATATACGCACATAAATATTATGTCATGTGTTTAAATATTTAATTAATAAATTATGTTTCATTTTGGTCTGGGGTGCTACATTTAATTTCTTTTACAAATTCTCATGTATTACACGAGCTCTATACTAGTCAAACGAAGGTATCAATAATAAAAAGTAGGTATTATATAAAATTATGTGTGTTTTTTTTTTTCAAAAATCTTTGATGGCTTGTGAAGCCAACAAAAATAAATTCCTACTCCGAAATGGGCAAAATGAATGAGTATAATGGCAATAAGGGTTGATCCTCAAGGAACAAAGCTTAATTCTTTTAAATATGAAAATGAACTTGGGGAGTTTGATCAGTGACGGACCAAGAATTTTTATCGAGGGGGACCCAACAAATAAAAGAATAACAATAGTTCTAAAAATAAAATCATAAAATTTTGATAGTGTCAGTGTAACATTATAAATTAACATCTAAAATCAATATCTTTATTACATTTCAACTTGACAAATAAATAAAAACATGATTACAATATTTATGTTGTATTTTTTCCTTTTTTGAAATCATTGCAAGATACCTTCATTGCTAACATTTCCAAATACATCATTTTCTATGATGTATAATTAAATAATTATTCAATAGTATATCGCTCATTAGATTCAAAAGAGAACTTTGAATGATGTTCATTTTGAAACACTTTTTAAAATTAGTACTGATATTTTTCTATAATATTTTTCATTATTTATGAAAGATAAAATAAAATTAGAATTATTAAATATCATTAAATTAACTTTATTGTTATACAAACTATAAATCAACATCTAACTTATCAACAATTGTAACTCAAATCTAACAATTCATAAAATAATAATCAATGATAATAATTCTTTACAATCACTTCATACTTTATGAAGCCAAAATAATGAATATGTTGGTTCCAAAAGTCCCAAGTGGTCAGAGGTTCAAAGGGGGGTGAATGAATATCTGTCGATTTTGCAAACTCTTGAAAATTTTTCTGACTGACAGGTTCCTGTCTCAACAGAGAAGACAGCAACCTGTCTCGAATTAGCAACCTGGCCCTAGGCTCAATCTGGTTACTGACCCTTTATCAGAATGCAATGCAGCGAAATAAACTTGATAGAGTTTCTGATTGGTAAACACGTTTTCTTTTTAAATATGATTTTAGCAGAAACCTTTTCCAGAATGCTTGTGATGAATGCAACAGGTTAGATATGCATAGGATATAAAACACGTAAATCAAAGCATATAAACACACAAGGTTTATAGTGGTTCGAAGGTGGTGTAAGCCTTCTACGTCCACTCTACCCCTTCACACAAGGAGGAACTTTGTTAGGTTAGTTCGAATTACAAGCCTCGTTTTACAAACTTCTTCCTAACAAACTACGCCTACTAGAATCCCAGACTCTAGTTCGAGGCCACAACCCACAAAGGGTTCACAATCCGACAAAGGGCAAGTAGCCTATTTCTAGACTACACACTAAGCAAGGATCTAATCCTCTCAACTAAGTTACACCATAAACAACCTAGCGCACACAACATAATGGTTAAGAAATAAAAGGTTCTTCAACTGGTGCTGAGCAGTCTTGATCTTTGAAGGCTTCAATGCTATGGTAGACTACTCCTGGAAGGTTGAGTGACTGAACATGGATAAGCTTGAGAAGCTTTGGAATATGTTTGATTTTCCTCTCGACTCTGTTTAGTAATGTCTTCAGTCAGCCACACCTTCTATTTATAGATCTTGAGAATATATCCATTGGAAGAAGGTATCCATTGAAGAGAGATACTTCTTTGTTTTGAATCTGAGCTTTGATCTCCCAAGATCTTCTCTATGGCCGCATTAAATGCTTCTGAGTTGTTCCTGACATGTGCATTTAATGCGCCTACTATTTGCTCTTGGACCTCTCTGACATTCCTACTGACCTATCAAGTCGGTATGGGTCCATGGCTGAAGTTCATGCAACGACTGCTTGATGTCAGCTAGCTTTACTCTTCTTCTTACTCTATGATCTTCCTGATGCTGCTTCTTGTTGTCTTCAGCTTGCTGCTCCTTTCCAGCTTGCTGACTTCTGTAGTCTGCTATCAGCTTCCTGCTTATAGCTTTCTGTTATCTTCGTTAATAGCTTCCTGCTTGTAGCTTTCTGTTATCTTTGTTGATCTTCCAGCATGCACAACTTGCTGTCTTCTACTTGCAGCATCCTATTTGCTTCTTATGTAGATACTTCCTTCAGCTTGTTGTTCCCTACAACTCGCTGACCCTTAGAAGATGTATCCTCAATTCTTCTAAGGTTGGTTTTCCTTAGTTCTTGGAAAACCATTACATGATCTTATCCAAGGATAGAGAGGCTGTAGATCATGTAATCAGTGGAAACTTAAGTATTGATACCCTTAGCAAACTGTTTTGTCTTATTACGCATATTGTTCCGTCTTATCAAAATAACCACAGAAATATCCCAACAGAATATATTATATATTCTATAAAAATTGACAATCAAATAAATTAAAATATTATCATTAATCAATGAAGAAAAAAAATAATGAGTTTAGATATACGAAGAATTACCTTAAAAAACTTAAAAATTAATATTTTTAATGAGGATTTGATAATATGCAAGTAAAATTAGTTAATATACATATTTTTTGAATAAAAATATAAAAGTACCTAAAATAATATTATTATTTTTTTAATCTGAAGGGCACCCAATTCCCCCTTAGCTCTCAAGTAGGTCCATCACTAAGTTTGATTATCTATTAGACTAATAAAGTTAAAACTAAACTAAGTAAGCAATCAAATAAAATAAGAATGAAAAAAGCAACGAATGATGACAATATATGAGAGAGAGAGAATAACCTCACGAAGTTCCGATTCAAGGATGTCGACATTCAATTGCATCACCGATCATAGGCTATAAATATCATTTTGCACATTCAAGCATTTACTTTAGACTAAACATGAAACCGTAGAGAAGTCCATCTTTTCCTAATTTAATTGATCAAACCCACCATCCAATCAAAACTAGCTTTTAACTAATTGACGTGCTTTCCATATTAATTAACAACTGTATTAAGCTCCGGTGAAAACAGTTAAACCTAAATAGAAATAAATGGTTAAGCCTAAGTGCCCTTATCATTTTTAAATGCACAAATCCATTAATGTAGTCTCGAAATGCATAGCAAAGTAAGTTCTAGAACAACTCATGTGTGGGATCACACACAAACAAAGAAAGAGAGTATGTATAGTAGATGTGTTGTTTTTTAGGCTCAATATCTCACAAGTAAGCTAATCATGTGGAATCTTGCATGTTTTCGTTCTATCCATGATCAAGATCAATGAGACATTTCACTCATTTAAAATAAAGAAATTAATCACATTCAACTCAATCAAGTCATCATACTTAAGAAAAACATTGCAATGATGAATTTTGGCAAATAAGATCAATAAGCACACAATTGGCTCTAAAAATCATAGAAATTTTGAAAATTTCAACTCAAACTCAAAGGACAACACAATCGTATAGACACATTAGATCACCCACACCTAGACTCTACATTGTCTCAAATGTAGACGCAAGAAACTCAAAATGGAAAATTAGAGAAAGTGAAAACATCCCTGAGTAAAAAGCTCATGTGGAGACGGGTAGAAGGATGAACATCCGAATCATTGTGTTTTATGATATCTCGACACTAGAGCTTGCTTTCTTTATTTGAATTGGCCATTCGAGAGGGCTGTCGAATTCCATCCACAATTATTGATTTTCCCATCCTGAAATTGAAACAAAGTAAATGAAAATTAGAAATCAAAATCAAATAAATTGGGGAAAATTATGCCAAGTGGTGCACTGTGTAGCTGGAGTTTGGCAGTGGCTTGGGTTTGATTTTTGTACAGGTTAAGATTGGAGGAACAATGGTGGCCATTGGGTGTGGCTTTGTGTAATGGAGTGTTGAATTTATAAATCATTGTTGAAAGGAGAAAGGTTTAGTGATGGTGGTAGAGAAGATGGACGATGGCGGTGAGCGGTGTTGCTACTTGAGGGTGAATGGCGGTCGAGTAGGTTGAGAATCTCACCGGTGATGGGAGGTGTGCGCTGAAGATGGAGGTGGTTAGGAGTAGTGGTTTCATCGATGGTGGAGCAGGTACTCCACAATGGTGGTGGTCGAATCTGGTGGGTGAAGAAAAAAGAAGGGTTGAAGATGGTGATGGAGAAGGTAGTGGCTGGTGGCGCAACAGACGGAAAATAAAACAGGGTGGTGGATTGAGCAAAGGGAGAGGAGATATGGCCAGATTTGCGACTGGGCAGGAGTTGCGATGACAGTAAACAGTGACAGAGCAGATTCATCACAGGAGAAGATGGAGGTTGTGCAGCTATGTAGTGGCGACGCACGGCGGAGGAAGGTGGACGAGCTGTTGACTGTAGCAACGACAAACAAGCTGCTGATTGCATATAGCTCCAGTGAAAACACTTAACCTAAACTGAAACCTAGAACCCAATAATCGAACACAAAAACTCATGTGCAACAGTCGCACCGTGCACTTATAACAGAAAAATATATACTTATAGCTATAAAAGACATACTTGAATCTCGTCGCATAAGAGACGGTCTCACAAGAGACCAACTCATAATCGAGATAAATGCAATTACTAAGCATATAGTTCCATTAGTCCTGTTAATTTGTTAGATAATTACACAATCCCATCAAAAGAATAATCAACCTATTGCTACTAAGTAGCAATCATTCAACAATCATACATCCCAACAACATATAAAGGAGAACTCATGGATAGCATTAGCAAAATATAATTCAAACTGATTTGTCAGATCAATCCAAACTATATCTCACTTTATATAATTAAATCATGACTTAACAGATACTTGAAATAAAGTAAGAAATCAAATCAAGCACAAAGCCTCACAATGATAGCAATCGAATTAAACGACATTTGAATCAGAGAGGAGATATTTAGTCACTCATGCTTTAATTAATCATCTCCATGTAAATCTTCAACATTCGTCTTGAAAGCGAGAGAAAACGAGAAGAGAGAGAAAACTTAGAATATGAGAATGAGCGAATAGACATGTGTTTTGGCCCTAGAGAAAGAAAAAGAGGAAAGAGAGATCGCGTATTGAAGATATTGCGATTATGTAAATATCTTTTACCCTTAATAAAACTAAAAGTCCTAAGGATATAAAAGTCTATTACAAAAGATAAGAGATAAATCTTTTATTTGCCATTTTTTCCCCACTAAGTCACTTAAGCCCATTGAATGTAGTCTCCCATTGAACTCATCTTCACAATTAAAACCATAATTTTGTCCTTTTAAGCCCAATTTACTTCAAGATCCACTAAAATCCATTCATACACATAAGAATGATAAAATCCATCAATTAAGCCCAAATAAAATATAACCAAGGATAATTGTGATGATAAAATATATACAAATAACAACATATCAATCTTATCCAGAAAATTGTTGTTAGTACCAAATGACCGAGAAAATTTCAATGAACTTTGAAAATGGCTTGAACATGTACTTAGGAGATGTTTAGGTACCCCTATTATATAAGTATATAGATGTAGAGAATTTTAAACTTAAATTTGAGGGAAGTGAACCTAAAAAGAATTGGAAAGAAGAAGGAAAAACAAAAAAAAAAAACACTGAAATTGACTATCATACATGAAAGCATGTGTTTAGATAGAAAACGTTGACTAAGTATATCAGATACAAATAACAGAATAAATGTTTAGTTTTTTGATATTTAGTATATTATTGTATCATATACGATAAATAAATATTTAAGTACAATACAAGTTAGATATCAACGGTAAGGTCTTTATACTAATTACTTCTGTCACATTTCAAAAAAAATTAAAGAAAAAAACTTTGCCCAAAAACAAAGTCATGGTTCATAAGATTTTAATTGAAAGACATATAATATAATTTAATTAACTTATGATTAGTTATAATTGAATGATGAACTTAATTAAGAAACATAGATTTATAAGTGTAACTCATGCATTACAAAATGTTGTAAATTGTCAAAAATAGAAAAGTTGTACATTTGAAGAAATATGTTTTTGTTTTTTTTTCTGGATGAAGACGGAGTATATATTTAAATTAGTACGTATGATCTAAAATCTAAATTAATTATTTATTTTTCAGGGAGTATATATTTAAATTAGTAAGTATTATCTACAACCTAAATTAATTATTTATTTTTCAATATTTCTTTAGAAAAAAGTATGATGGTTGATCAGAAACATATTGAAAATCAAAATATTTTTGGAATTTAGATTTTAAATATATATATATATATATATATATATATATAAATATTTTTGTTGTCGATCAATAGCAAGACTCTGGAAAAGTTGCAATTCATCACATAAGGCACTCCTGCATAAGAATATTCCGTCGAGATTCAAGTTCATTCAAATTTTGTTGCATTTAATCACCGGTCAAACTAACAATATTGACTTTGCACTTTTCCACCTTACTAAAAAAATTAATTAAAATATATTTAAAAATATTATCTCCATTTTCTTTTCTTTTAACAATATCACTTTGGAAAAATATAATTTAATTACTATTTAAAATTATTTTATAATTAAATTTTGTATAAAAATATATAATCAATAACAACTAAAAGTAAAATAAATTAAATCCATGAATGAAAGAGTAGATTTTAATTGAATATATAAACATTTTAATAAAAAAATCTAAAATTTATAAAAATTAGTCAACAAATTTAAAAAATGCAACTTAAATTTTTGTCTAAAAACTATTTAAAGTAATCCAAGTTTATCTGATAAAATTATTTATAATTTAATGTATATAAATATATTCATCAATCTAATAACTCTGAATGAATACTTAATTCGACTGACGAATTATATATATATATATGTGTGTGTGTGGATGTAGTTGCATACACTTATTTGAGTTAACATTATATTACTTGCAAAACACGTTCATTTAGGAAAAATAAAAAACTAATATAAACTTTTTTAAAAAGAAATACACATATATATATATATATATTTGTTGTAAGCGTGTCAGTATATATTATTTTATGATTTTTGAAACTATCTAAAAATAGAACACAAGTAATTAAACCTTTTTTTTTTTATAATGTTTAACTAAATCGTGAGATATATATTACTTTAATAAATAACTATTTCGTTATTATAATTATAAATATATGTGGTTATAATATCTCACGTATAACGTACATGTATTATGTTGTTATATATAAATGAGTTCTACATAAAATAGAAATGTAAATGATGTATGTGTGATTGCATGTGGAGTTGAATAATCAAGGGAAAAAAAGGCAAAGTAGTAGCATGAAAGTGTTGGGGGGGGCAGGGCACGCAACCTTAATAAACACGTGTTTTTAATCATCACTAATCTAATAATTCTTTAATCATGATTAGGTGTTTCCGAAGGCGGCAGGGCAAGCACAACAGCTGGTGTGTCGGCTGAGGGCCCCACCCTCAAAAAATAAGTCACATATTCCTCGTGCTCTTTCTTTTATTTCATAACTTTATCCAACTCCAATATTTATAACCCCACCTTTCCTTATCTCCCCCCACATTTTTCAAGATGGTTTCCTCGGAGAAAGCGGATTCCGGCAAGTTTCACGGCGGGAGGTCTAACTTCTCCCAGACTTGCAACCTTTTGAGTCAGTATTTGAAAGAGAAGGGTAGCTTTGGAGATCTCAACCTTAGCTTAAGCCCTAACTCTTCTGCTGAAACCAAAGGTAACTTTTCTTCCTTTTCATCTTCAGTTTCCTATTTTGCTGGATTTTCTTTAATTGAACTTGTTTCTCCAGATTTCGATCTAATAATTAATGGAGTAATTTAGTTGTTGAATTTGTGAAACAGTGGGAACTATGAATTTGTTGCCTAAGATTGAGGCCGCCGCCGGTGGAGAAGAATCTGAAAGGTGAATTGACTATTCTGCCCCTAATTTTCAGATCCCATCAATTGTTAATCAGGATTATTTTGTTTGGCAGTGGAACGAAATCTGAGCAGCTGACTATATTTTACGCGGGTCAAGTCATAGTGTTGGACAATTTTCCGGCGGAAAAGGCCAAGGAGCTGATGACTTTAGCCCGTGAATCCATCCCCACCCCTAAAATCAACCCCCTACCCGTGCTTGCTTCTGGTAACCTATAAACCTTTACTCAATCACCAAATAATATCATCTTTGACTATATTTATATTTTTCAGATTTACCAATTGCAAGGAAGAATTCACTAGCCCGGTTCTTGGAGAAGAGAAAAGATAGGTAAGGACGGGTATATCTTCACACCAAATTAAAAACTATTTATTTGAGGCTGAGATTAATCCTGTATTGCATCACAGGATTACAGCAAACGCGCCATACCAAGCAAGCAAGCCGGCGCCTAAGCCGGTTAAGAGCGAGCCATGGCTTGAATTGGGTTCTGAGTTCCCCCTCCAAATTCAGCACCATTAATTACTTACTGCTCTTCAAGTATTGTAAGATCTATCTCATTATTGACTCACAAATTATAAGACCTCACTACTCTTTAATCTCATAGAGAGAGAGAGAAAGAAAGAGAGGGTTATATTAAGGATAATTTGGGACCATAGTAATTGTTGATTTTATGTATATGTAATTGAAATGTAAGGTATGTATTTTATCCACGTCTTTTTGACTTTGATTCACTTGGGCCACTTAATTGTGGCTATTATTGCAAGTGGGCTTTAATCAATTATCAGATGGATGACGCATAACAGCTCCACTAGCTTAAATACAACTTCTTAGTGGAAATATATGCTCCTTTTGGAATAACAAATTTCTTTTTTTTAATCATCATAATTAAAAAGATACATATCTTTACTTTATAAAAATAAACACGATGTGTGTGAATCCCATCTCCACTAATTCCCTTAACCAAGCCCATATATAGTGGAAAGCAATACAACATAATTATTGTCGCAAAAACTTAAGTGAAACCGTCTCATGGAACTTCTTTCATGAGACATATCTATTTGACCCATTATCTGGCCCAATCCATGACCCCACAACCCATATCCCAGCCCAATTAAACTTTGCAGCTAAAATCCACTATTTTCCTATATACCAAATAATTCTACCGCACCATTGCACAAGAATTCTTGTAGCACTCATGGATGAAAAAATCTTGATATCGTCGAAATATCGCGATTTTTGAGATACCGAAAGAAAAATAGGATGTAGGAAAATTTCGTTAAAATATCGGTAAAATTTCGTTATCGGCGATATATTGACAAAATATCGCCATTTTTGAAAATATTGATTTAATTTCTGAAAATTTTGATTTTTTTTTTTAAATGTATTAGTGGAAGAGTAGAGTTCATGTATTAATTCATTTCAACCTCGTAGGAGTTCAAGCTATTACTAGTCCATGTATTAATTATGTACAAAATTTGTCGTGTTATCATAACAGACAATGTTTATATAATAGTTTATCTCTATATTTGTTGTAAACATATCATTTTATTTGAAATTTAAGTTCAATATATGTATTAATGTTAGTTATAATATTCTATAAATTACTAGATATATTTTTCAATTCTTTTACAAAGTTTCCATATTTAAAAAAAAATGTCCGATATTTCCACTGAAATCGATATATCCGTCGATATTTCCGTAAAATCAAGATATCGATATTTCCACTGATACCGATATTTTTGTCCCTAATTGCACTCCGTACCAAACATAATCTGTTGCACCATTGCACAAGATATATAATTATACTTATAGTTTTTTATTTTGCATTTATTGTTCTTTCAACTCTTTTTTTTTTTGGTGTAGCCTTCGCAACGTGTATCATTGTTTGATTAAATTTTTGTTTAGTTTTCTCCTTGTGTGTCTTTATTGCCCCACATGCATGCATTCTAGTAAGCAATTAGAATATTCAAAGTAGACTCTATAATTATTACTTAATATATATTTAGATAAATATTTATTCATTTATATAAGTACTATGCGTTTTGCAGCTATAATTTCAAATTACGTTTGAAAAATAGATATTATACTTAACTTGGCCGACCTGTCCACATATTCATAGCTATCAATTATTAGTATTAGTATTTTATTTTCTAACAAAAATATAAAGAGATATTTTTATAAAATCATCTCATTGGATGTAAAAAACAATATGATGTTCATAAAGTATAAAAGATAAAACAATACAATGAAATAAATATATTTGATTTTTTAATTAATGTATAAAAGTACTACTTTAATCCGTTAAAGTATTTCTTTTATCTTTTAAAGTATTATACAGAATATTGAGATGATATTTATCTGCAAGTTCATAAAAGTATTAGTAATACATATATAAGTATATATTTTACAGCTATAAGTATGTATTTTATTATTAATAGTTATATTGTTATATAAATAAGTGGTTTAAGTATGTGTTTTATTCTTAATAGTTTATTGCTATATAAGTAAGCGTTATATAAATATATATGTTTTACAGCTATAAGTATGCATTTCGTAGCTATAAGTATGCATTTTATTCTTAATAGTAATCGTTTTAAATAAGTATATGTTTTACGGCTATAAGTATGTATTTTACAACTATAAGTATATATTTTATTTTTAATAGTTATATTGTCATATAAGTAAGTTCTTTATATAAGTATGAGTTTGATAGGTATAAGTATGTGTTTTATTCTTAATAGTTATGTAAATAAGTAAGTATTTTATGTAAGTATATGTTTTGTAGCTATAAGTATGTGTTTTACAGTTATAAGTATTTGTTTTATTCTTAATAGTTATATTGCTTTATAAGTAAATGTTTTACAACTATAAGTATGCATATTTGACAACTATCATAGTCATATAAGTATGTATTTTGCAATCATATGTATTACCTCATGTTTATGGAAGTATGTGTTTTACTATTATAAGTATGTATTTATTATTAATAATTATGTTGTTATAGTAAACTAATTTACTAATTAAAATGAATTTTAAGGTTTAAGTAAAAACAAATTGGGATCTATCTTATATTTTATCACATTTAATTATTACATCAGGTCTTTCAAAATAATAGATATAATGCTATAATTTTGACTAATGAATATCATCAAATTAATAATTGCATTTCGACTCATCAGTAATAGTCACAAAAAAGTCACGTGCAAACATAACACTATCCATGAAAAATCATAATTAATAGAAGCTTTTAAGAAATGGCAGCTTCCTTGTCTTCCTTGTGCGATGGTGCTCTTTTTTAGGTGCAACAGTCTCTTCTTTTGTGCGATGGTGAATTTTCTTGGATTGAGCTTTTTTTGTGCGATGGTAAATTAATTGGATTGGGCTCAAAATTGTGTGGGTTTGGGTTTGGATTTTGTGTTGTGGGCTAGTATTGTGGTGAGTTGGGTTGGGCCAGGTAATGGATCAGATAAGTTCATCTCACGGAAGGGGATCCATGAGACGGTTCACAAGAGACCAACTCAATTATTGTAGTGTAATATTTTCATGATATAGTTCACTTTACAGCTATAATTAAGAAGCATATGATGAGAACCATGTTGGAAAGTATGAATTAATCGAGACTCCGGCTCAAGCGAGCAAGTCGACGGCATCGCAAGAAGTCTTGCTGAAGAAGAAATAAAGTAGTGCTAAATCTTAACAACTTGAGCATAATCCGGAAAGAAATAACAACGAAATAACAATTGCAAAAAATACTAAATAAATTGAAATAATCAATTCCCATTTGTGCCTTCATTCACATCACTCGCCTAGCTCGATTATAAGCATCCTTGAGCTCATGACCTTCATTCACATCATTCACATCCCCTTCAAGAACCTCCTTGTCCTCAAGGGCAAACTCTGGAAACTACTCACTCATGGCTGCTAAGTGTACTTTACAGCCTTAATCGGTTTCAAAATTAAATTTCCACCTTCGGTAGGTGCCGAGTCAGTACCTCTCCATTTCCTAAACGCTGCTTCAATTGGGACACATAAATCACCAGATGTATTTGAGCATCATCCGGTAATTGCAACTGATACACTGTCTCAGCCACCTTTTCCAACACTAGAAATGGCCAAAAGAACCTGGTGTCAAGTTTATACAAAGCATTCTATGAAATGGTCTGTTGACGATGAGGCCTTAACTTCAAATTGACCTAATCGTCCACTTGAAAATTCTCCTCACGCCTCCCCTTGTCATAATATTCCTTCATGTGATTAATCGATCCACTCATTATATCCATCAATTCCCGAATAATCATGTATCTCTCATACAGTTCACGATTAACTTCTGTGTTTGGTGAATCACCAATCGGATAGCTCACTAACTGAGGCGGTGGCTTGTTCAATACTAATTAAAATGGGGAAATCTGTGTAGAAGCACGAAACGCAGTATTGTACGAGTACTCGGCCCATGGTATAAATTCCTCCCACCACTTCGGATTTTGATGAACAAAACACCACTAGATATTGCTCAAGAGTCTCATTGGTCACCTGATTTTCCCATCGGTTGGTTTGATAGGTTGAACTCATCGCCAATCGAGTCCCTTGCATTTTGAAAAATTCCTTCCAAAAATTACTTTTAAATATCCGATCTCGATCAATGAGAATGAACCTCAGTATTCTATGTAACTTAATAACATACTCCACAAGAATCTTGCCATCGATTTTGCCGTATAAGGATGCAATAACAAAATGAGATGAGCATAATTCGATTGAAGATCAATCACTACAAAAACTCCTTCCAAAGCCAACCCTCAATAAAGTTCATCGTCACATCTTCTCATATTCTCTTCAAGATTGATAAATGTTGTAACATCCCTTGCGGTTTCCTCAAATCATTCTTAACCTATTGGCAAGTGTCATAGTGAAGCACATATTGTCGAACTTCAAGCCAGTAAAGTTTCATAACCAATCGAGCCCATGTACGATATATGCCCGAATGCCCCCATCGCAGCGTCCTAGTACTCGACACGCGGACCTTGTCTTTAAAAAACAGCAAGTCATCTCGCCACTCCAAATCATTACCACGATACATCTTCAACGAGGAAGCCCTTTAGTAATAGTTTGATCAACAAACTTTATGAAAAATTTGAGTTTAAGCAAAAAAAGTCATCAATGTACAATACTACCGCCAATAGACTTGTTGAGTCTTTCAACAAAACTTTGTGTAATATCCTAAAGAAAGTTGTCTCCAAGTCGAAGCGAGATTGACATGAGAAGATTAGAGAAGCTCTATGTGCATATCGAACTACTTATAGAACACCTACTCAAGCCACTTCTTATTATTTGGTTTATGGTGTTGAAGCTATTGTTCCCATTGAAAAACAAATTACGTCACTAAGGAAGAACATACAAGAAGGATTGATTGAAGAAGAATACACACAGTTGCGTCTTCAAGAATTGGAAGCTATCGATGAGAAAATATTAGAAACACAATAAAAACTCGAGTGCTACCAAGCTCGTCTTTTTGGAGCTTTTAACAAGAGGGTGTGCTCACGATCTTTTCAAGTTGACGACTTAGTACTTACTGTAAGGAGACCCATCATTATGACCCACCGTGTTGGAAATAAGTTCATATCAAAGTGGGATGGTCCTTATGTTGTCAAAGAAATTTATACCAATGGTGTTTATAGATTAATATTTGTAATATCTGAAGATGGTGTGAGGGTCGGTCCGATAAATGGAAAATTCTTGTAGCGCTACTATCCATGAATTAAAAAAAATAAAAAGCTTTATAAGAGATGAGATTAAACTGCATACTACTCCAGGCCCGTGTGAGTATAAATTATGCATGGAAACCACCAAAGAAAGTGTACGTGATTGAACTATTAACTTCTCCACTATAGGTAAATATATGTGGTTAAAATATTTATTTACCCCTCTAAAGATATTTCAAGTGGTTAAATTATCAAATACTCTACTTTGTCTAAAATAGTTAAAAAATACACTCATAACCTGCATGAGTATAAACCGTGCATGACACCCCATAAAAAAGAAATAAAAAGTGTGAGTTTTGAACTATGTTATGACTTGATCCCTTTATCAGGGTACATATGCGCTTGGAAATAATTTAAGTTCAGTCATAAACTGTGTTCTCTCTATTCTTCTTCAAGTTCAATGCTAAGTGTTATCTCTTTTCAAAAGTTTGGATGAAAAGAATCTAATTTCAAAGGACAACATGTAAGCTTCACAAAGACGAGCCTCTGTTTTAGCCAACTGTCATGCATGAGAATTTCTAATTTGATTGTCTTTTTGAAAGATTTTGACCTCACTTCGTCATAAGTAGCAACTTTGGTGGACAATATATTCAACAAACTCTTAAGGTTAGATAAATAAAAATGACAACAGTTCTTCATCAAGTTAAAGACATGGAGCCTCTCTTGGAGTCAAATGAAGTCAAATGGAGTTTGAGCTACATTTTCACGAAGGTCATTCTACATAACTTGAAGAAACACGACCCATAATTGATGGTGCATGCCAAATCCAAATATTTTTGTGATTTATTAACTTAATGAGTTTAGTTAAATAAATCACTAGGGGGTGTTTGTAGACAAATAAAATTTATGTCCAATCAAATGATGTCATGTGTAAAATGATATATTAAATAAATCAATTATATATTTTCTATTTGTATTTGGAGAATTTAAATTAAATTAATTTCTAAAGTAAATAGATAAATAATTGACATTTTAATATATATTCTAGACCAATCACATATTGTCAAGTGTCCAAATCATATTGGTTGACAATCAAGATTAAATCTTGCAAATATGGAAGTGATATACCAATAATTTGGTAATAAAATCACATCCTTTTATTAAGGAAAAATATATTACCGAATCAAGAATGACCAATCAAATTGCATCCTTCATCAAGTATAGAATATGAGTCTCTTTTCATAATCCAAAATACAAGACAATTCAAGAGTTCAATGAAGACAATTCTAGAGTTCAAGACTCAACAAGCTATAGAGATTTCTCCCTTCAAGATTCAAGACATTTTTTGTATTCTCCATAGAAAGTCAAAGCAAACGACATTCGACCAGAGATCAAGGTACTAAACCCATTCTATTGGCCTTTTCAAGTTAACTAATAGTGTTCTTCGCGTGCTCAAGGTATGTTCTTCGTGGAGGTCTCCAAAATTATTGTTTGATTCGAAACAAGGTGTCGAGCCTTTGAGTTAAACGTTCTACAAGTCATATATGAAATTATTGAAGATCTGATCGAAGATTCAACTTGAAGATTCATATCCATTCGAAGAGAAAAATTCGAGGAGTTCATAGAGATTTATATCAACTTTATTTTAATTCAAAAAGATATTTAATTTGTATCACATTTTTGTGTTTATATTTTATAGACACAAAATTTGTTGTTACACATCTAATGAGAACCACGTTGGAAAATTATAAATTAAACAAGACTACGGCTTAGGGATGACAACAGGGTGGGTTTGGGACCCAGGACCCACCTCGCCCTGCTTGAAACCCATCCCGCCTACCTCAACCCACCTTGTGAACTCGATGGGTAAACTTGCCCCACCCCGCTTGCTGTTCATTTTTTTTTTGTGTTTTCCTGTTTTTTTTTTTCCTAGAATAACTAATAACTATTCAAACCATAAATACAATATATTTAAGTCTTGACCACTTAAACTACAATAACAAGAATATAATCTATGTCATAAGTCATACAATATATCAAATTCAAATATTTAAACTCAATTCCAACATCAAAGAGATCTTAAAATTTTAAAATCATACATGATGTTCAATGCAAAATAACATAATAGAATCAAATACATAACATAAATGTCTCATTGCTCAAGTCTGAACCCTCGATGTTACATTCTTCGAGTTTGTCTTCTTCTACATCAAGCAAAGAAGGAAAACCGGATGGAGAAGAACCTACAAAAATTAAATTGTGAGTTTATGTCATAATTTAGTATATACCAAATAGAATGGAAATGATAGGAATTGAATAATAAATTTACATTTCTCTTCATTCCATAACCAACGATGACTACACATTGATGCCTTAATAGTAGTTGAATGAAATTTACTATGATGGGGACTAATCAATCAACCACTATCACTAAAAGATGATTCAGATGCAACTGTGGAAATCTGAATAGCCAAAATGTCTCTTGCCATCCTTTGTAAATTTGGATATTTAACTCCATGTATTTTCCACCACTTAAGAATATCAAAATTTGGAGTTCTTGGCAAGACATCTTCTTCCAAATACATGTCCAACTCTGAGGTTTTAGACAATGAAGAAGAAGGATTTGAACTTAAAGCCATGAATTTTTCATACATGTCTAATGTGTCACTCTCAAGTGGATCAATTATTGGACTAAAAAAACCAGATGATGCCATTCTTGTATCAAAGTATTATCACCCAAGTTGTTCTCAATCAATGTTCTAGAGTGGTAATCAACCAACAAATCATAACAGTTTCTTTGAATCTCATAAAATTTAGAATTTGAATCTTCATCATAAATCAATGAAATATAAAACTCAACCAATTTCATTTTATACCTAGGATCCAAAATAGCAGCAACACCATCATAAGATGACATTCATTCCAATATATTTTATATTTCTCCACCATCTTATCGGTTCACCTTCTAGAATCGAAAATTTTAAAGAAGCTACACAACAATTACAAGTTGATTCTAAGATGTTGTCTCTTGATTGCAAAACTCGTTGGAATTCAACTTATTTGATGTTGGAGACTGCAATTAAGAATAGAAATATTTTTTAGAGACTTAAATTGCGGGAAAATAGGTAGTCTACCAACTGATGAAGAGTGGGATAATGCACTTGAATTGTGTGGAAAGTTGAAGTTATTTAGTAGGGTGACCGAGATGTTTATTGAAACATAATATCCCACCTCTAACTTTTATTTTTCAAAGATTTTTTTATATCAAAATGGAGTTGAATAAGTGGTTGAAGAGTCCAAACTTTATTGTAAAATTTATATCAAGAAAATGACACTATCACGTATTTTATAATTGCACCACTGATCGCATCAATACCATCTTTCACAATCAAATTTAAAATATGAGCACAATGCATATGAAGTACCTACCCCTCTAGAAGTAAATTAATCCTTGAAATCCTATTCGGTATATTCCTAAGCATGACATCATTAGTCAAGCAATTATCAATGGTGCTTGTTGACAATTTTTTATTAATATCCAATCCATGAATGAGTCGACAAGAATATGAGCCATAACCTTGGTTTTATATAGATCAGGGATGTAAACAAACCTCTATTTAATATATAAAAGTGAGAACTCAGAAATATAATTTGCAAATACATCAAATAATCAAAATATATAATTATATAAATATAATATTTGACGTACCTCAAAATGAATCTTCTAAGAATCCATAAATCATCAATGAAATATGTTGTAATAGCTATGAAACCTTTCTTAGCATTATCTAATGTCCACATATCGATTTTGATTGTAATTCTACATTTAAGTTTGTCCAATGATTTGTAACACTTTTGTTTTTACGCATTGAAAGTCTTCAAAATATCACTTTAAGTATATTTCTTGAGATCATATTAAAACAAGGCTGAAGAGTTACAAAATATCTTCGAAATTCCACATGGTCCACAATACTAAGAGGATAATCATGTAAAATAACCACATTAGAAAGTTCATGCCAACAATCCTTTTGGTTGAAAAATTGTGTTGTAAGTTCTTAACCACTAGTTTTCTTCGTCATCAATAATACTCT
Organism: Scutellaria minor; assembly: GCA_954870855.1. Classification (NCBI taxonomy): domain Eukaryota; kingdom Viridiplantae; phylum Streptophyta; class Magnoliopsida; order Lamiales; family Lamiaceae; genus Scutellaria; species Scutellaria minor. The sequence continues at coordinate 9,280,657 of OX940731.1, read as the reverse complement.
TTGAGGGATATCCATTTTTCTAGGTCTCTTCTTGCAAGTTTTTTAATAGTGTTTCTTCTAATGAGTAGTCTCATGGCTTGGTGGAGCTTTGAAATGAGTGTTGCAATAGTTACACTCGACATATGAAGTTTGCTCATGCATTATTTTTCTAAAATAATTCCATATCTGATGTATGCTTTCTTTTCGAACTACACTGAGAACACTCTCATTTCCCAAACTATCATTATATCCCTATGATCTTCCTCAGTCATGTTCATTGCCACATCACTTTCTTAAGATTGTTTGATGGAGTAGAATTATTTCCTTCTTCAAACTCAATCTATTTTTAAAAAGATGAATTAATTAGCCCATCTAAAACTAAGCATAGATAATGAACAATATTTATAGAACTTATAGTTAGAGAATGAATGAACAAGTACTGTTGGGGGTGTGGAATTCCCAACATCAAATTAGAGAAATGTGTAAGAGAGTTGTGTAGGAGAAGTTGAATGAAGAAATGAAGAGTGATGAGAGAATATAGAAGAATGGAAAATATAATTTTTGTTGAAGAATGCATAAAACTTAGGGAAAAAATCGCCACTTTTACTATTTATATCTATATATTAGGTTTAAGGGGCATCAATGTCTTTTCCTCTATTTTTTATGAGAACCCTAACATAGCTAGAAGTTCATTAGGCTGGGCCAATGTTTATTTCATAGGCTTTCACATCTGCAATTCATATCCAGGCCTTCATTTAGGTCTTTCAAGTCATAGGCTTTCGACCTTAAGAATATCCACATCAGCTACTCCTTTTAGTGTGGTCGAGCAGATCTGGTCGGTCACAACATCAAGTTCTTCCTTCGTTAGAGCTGAAATCCCCTTCAACTACTCTCCTCTAATGTGGTCGAGTAGATCTGGTGGCAGACATGGTGCCAAAGTTGGTCGATCACAACATCAAGTTCCTTCATCAGAGCTGGAATCCCCTTCAGCTACTCCGCCTGGTGTGGTCAAGCAAATTTGGTAACATTGCTAGTCGATCACAGAATCAACTTCATGAACTTGGAATGAAATAGTCATTTGGCCGGAACTTCTTTTCTTGGGCAGATGTTGCTTCTTAGTCAGATGTCTCAAGGCAGGGGCGGATCCAGGATTTAATAGTGTGGTAGGCTGAAAAGTAAAAACTTAAAATTTATACATAACAAAATATTTCAATGTTCACATAAGTTGACAGCGGAAGAAAGATATTTGTACTTTGTCACTACATAACAAAAATTGAATAACCTTGGAACATAAACTTTCTAAAGATTTCAATAAAAAAAACATCTTTATATAAACAAAGTAGCATGACACCCCTTTCACATTCCTTTTGAGCATATGCAACCAGTAACATGGAATCACCTAAAGGGGGTGAGTGCACAAAGTCACTCAGTGGGTAGCTAAATTCTAAGTGAAACATAAACATACAATTAAAAAAAAACATTATTGTGGTTCTGAGTCACCATAGTGCGGTTTTGAGTTGTCGTAGAAAACATTATTGTGGTTCTGAGCCACCGTAGTGCGGTTCTAAGCCGCTGTAGAAAACATTATTGTAACACAAACACATTCATTTCACTTTGCAAATATCACATTTTTGATTTCATCATATAGTAAAGCTAACAACTTGTCACGCATATCATATAGCATATACTTTCAATTAATCACTGGATTTCACATCAAAATCATTTAGAAATGTAAACATTAAAATACATAAATTACCCCCACCTCTATCAAATAGCGTCTCGGAGGGCTTTTATGTATCAAGCATGTCTAACTGCGTCCTTCGCCTGAGTTTCCTCTATCAAATAGAGTCTCGGAGGGCTTTTATGTATAAAGCGTGTCTAACTGCATCCTTCACCTGAGTTTCTGTGTGAGAGAGAAATCAAGAGAGTGAGAGGGAGAGATGGAGTTGACTTCCTTTTCTTTTTTTTGCTAATTTTTGATCCTAAAAAAATCTCATAAGACCCTAGGAAACTTCAATTGAGTATAGAGTAACATAGACGTGTTGGCATAATTTGGTGAAGAGAGGGAGAAAAAATCAAACTAAGTGTCAAGCATTGAGCATAGGTGAGGTGTCACTACAAGAAATTCTCTCATAGACAACACCCCTACGACATGTGTTTTTGCTAAACACCCTTGTCGTAGCCTAAAATTCCATTGTCGTAGATAAAACCGTTGTCGTAGCTCAAAAACTTCTCTCATAGACAAGAGTTTTTTAGCAACCGTTGTCAAAACCGTTGTCGTAGCTCAAAAACTTCTCTCATAGACAAGGGTTTTTTAGCAACCATTGTCAAAACCGTTGTCGTAGCCCCAAAAATTCTCTCATAGACAACGGTTTTAGCCTACCGTTGTCGTAGACATTTTTAAACCGTTGTCATAGCCCGAAAACTTCTTTCATAGACAATGGTATTAACCTACCGTTGTCGTAGACGTGTTGTCCTAGGACCCCTAAGACAAGAGTTAGAAAACGTTGTCGTAGCCATTTTAAAACCCTTATCGTAGACTGAAATTAAAAAAAAAAAGACAATTATTTTAATTTTTTTCTTAATTAAATGATATAAAAATGATATATATTGTTGAATTAAATGAATGAAATAAATTAATTTTGACAATTAAATTTTATTTCATTATAAATAAAATTTTGTAAATATTTACAACAAATTATAAACCACAAATTATAAGCTTAAATTAAACAAAAAATGCTGATTACTTAACACAAATAAAACCTGGATTACTTAAAATTAATTATAAATAAAATAGGAATAATAAAAAGACTTTCTAATATATTAGAAATATGAGAAAAACAAAGGCAAGAGTTGTTTTCTAACGTTGTCGTAGCCTCGTAGAAGCGTTGTCGTAGACTAATATTTAAAAAAAAAAGTCAACTATTACAATTTTTTTTTTCAAAATGATATAAGAAATGCTATATATTGTTGAATTAAATTAATGAAATAAACTAATTTTGAGAATTAAATTTTATTTCATTATAAATAAAATTTAGAAAATATTTACAACAGATTATTAATTTTATAAATATAATCATTATATATATAATTTGAAAATTATATTAATTATTATTAATATAGTCATTAATTAATCTTCCAATTATATATATATATATATATTAATCTATCAAAATTGGAAATCAATTACTTATATTAATAAGTAATGGTACTTTATAAAAGTTAACAAAGAAATGCATATATTAATTGTTGAATTAATTAAATTAATGAAATAAACTAATTTTGAGAATTAAATTTTATTTCATTATAAAGAAACTTTAGAAAATATGTACAACAGATTATTAATTTTATAAATATAATTTGAAAAATATATTAATTATTAATATACATATATTAATTTGAAAAATATATTAATTTTATAAATATATTCATTATATATATAATTTGAAAATTATATTAATTATTATTAATATAGTCATTAATCATTGAATTATTTATATATATATATTAATATATCAAAATTGGAAATCAATTACTTATATTAATAAGTAATGGTACTTTATTTATAAAAGTTAACAAAAAATATGTAATAATAGAAAATTGAAAAATATCAAAAATATATTATAAAAGAAATATATGCAAGACATTGTCACATGAGGCATCAATGGTCTAGTGGTTAGAGTACCATCGGGCCACCCGGGTTCGAATCTCACACAATGCATAATGTTGATTATGATGATTTCAATGATGATGTCATCCTTATGATGATATGTCATCCCTAGCATGACGTGTGTGATGATGTGGCAAGCTTACGTGGCAACATATTGTTTTATTTATTAATATGGCTACGACAACGGTTTTTAACCGTTGTCGTAGACACAACGACAACGGTTTTTAAGATATTACAATCTACGACAACGGTTGTCGTAGCCCTTTTTTCTTGTAGTGTGTATTAACTACACATTGATTGCTACTTACTAATTTATTACCTAAGTATAATTAGTCCATAATGAACTAAGTAAAACTTTGAAATTTTGATTAAGCAGTTAGGGTGTTACAAGAAAGACTCTCATTGCGGTTTCTTTGCTCTCCCATTCCAAGGGTAAGGCTCTTAACATTTTCGTGTTCTTCTCATTTTAGGTATAGAACTTCCCAAGAGATTCAAACTCACTGACGATGGCTGTGAACCTTAAGTCGAGTTCTTCCAGTGATTCTCCAGGTTTCATGGTGAACTGCTCGTATAGTTGTGTAGCCTTAGACACTCTATTGTCTTTAGCAAGTTCGTTGCCTTCATGTATCAACTCGAGCTTGTCCCAAATCTCTTTGGCTGTTTTACCACATTATCTAGGTTGACCCTTTTTTCTCTCATCAGGTGTATATTCATGTCTGACTTTGACAATATACTTAGGTGGTGGAACAACTCTCCTGTAACCTGGTGCAGCTTCTCGTGGAGTGGGTCTTGGAACCCTTTCGACATTGTCGTCGGTTGTTGCACCCTCTATTTCTCCTACTACTGCTGTCTCAGCTGCTGCAGCTTCCTCAACACGTGCTTGTTCACAGTGCTCTCTCCCAAGAATAGGGTTTGACTTGACAATTATTGGTGGTCCCTCAGTGATCACATACCACATCTCATCGTGCATGGCCGACAAGTGGGCTTCCATGCGTATCCGCCAGTCATCGTACTCATCTATGGAAAACATTGAGAGTTTATGGTGTGAGAAATCCATGCTTATACTAAAACTATGATTTTGGTTTATGAAAAAAAAACGGTTTTTTCAACAGAAATGGGTGGATTTGGGTAAGTTACCGGATAAGTTGGTTTTTAACCCAACCAGCTCTGATACCACTTGTTGGTCCCAAGTGGTCAGAGATTCAAGGGGGGTGAATGAACCTCTATCAAATTTTGCATTTTTTAAACTATTCTGTAAGCAGGTTGCTGATTCTACAAGAAATACAACAACTCTCTCAATTCAGTAAGCTGGCAGTATGTTGTTTCAGCTTACTATCTCGGTTTCATAGTATGCAGTGGAAATCAAAGATAAAGTTTCTTTTTGGAAAATGATTTTCTTTTCACAAGTATGATTTTATCAGAATCCTTTTAGCAATATGCTTGAGATATATGCTGCAAGATAGATAGATATGCAATGTAGCAAGTAAGTAAAAACAATAAACACACAAGGATTTATAGTGGTTCGAAAGTGGTGTAATCCTTCTACGTCCACTCTTCTCCTTTACATAGGAGGAACTCCACTAGGTCAGATCGATTTACAAGTTACAACTTTACAATCTTCTTCCTAATGAGTTAACCTACTAGAATCAAAGGATTCCTAGGTAGCTTCCAACATAGGGTACAAAACTCACACATAGTAAACAACCTTACACAAAGACTAACACTTAGTGAGGATTAAATCCTTCCAACTAAGGACACCAACTAAAACAACTTAGTACACAACAAATGGTTAAAAAGTATATGGTTTTCAACTGGTACAACTCGAAGTCAGCTTTAAGAACTTGATAGCTCGAAAACTTTGGCTTGACTACTTCTGAAGGTTGAGTGACTGAACTACTTAGAAAGCTTGAGAATAACTTGAGAGTTTGATAGCTTAGAATAATATCAGTCATTCAGTAGTCTTCTTGGTCACACCATCTTTCTATTTATACTATAAGAATATGCCCGTTGAAGAGAGGCATTGTCCTTGTAGAAATTCAAATTGATCTTCAAAATCTTTGCATTTAATGCGCCTGGAAGAACTGGGAAGTAGGGCATGTCCTACTCTGATTCGCATTAATAGTGCCACTCATCGGCTACAGTGTTTTTGTAGAACCGCGGTCCAGATGGCATCACCTCATAGGTTGGGTGCAAACTTCCATCTACCGGATACTTTGACAATGCAGAATCCTCGTATTGCATTCAATATATTCCTCGTACTGCAAAGAATGAGTTAAAGCAACTTACAACTTACTGCTCAGATTGCAGTTACTGCTTAATGTCTTGCGCCAACTTCCTGATCTGTGTTTGCTTCCTGATTAAGAACAACTTCCTATTCCTGAATCCTGCAGATAGCTTTCTATTCCTGAATCCCGCAGATAGCTTCCAGTTCTCCTTACTGCTTTCTGTATGCTGCTTACTGATCCAACTTGTTGATTTTGTTTTCTCCATTTGCTTACCGACTTTTCTTGCTGAAAATCAGTCTTCAAAACTTCATCATATGCAGAATCCTGCTAACTGTAACGCCTAGGATAAAACAATGCATAATTGACTAATTTAAATAATTAAACCCCTAATTATTTGATTTAATTACGTGCGTTTCAGAAAAATGATATAATGCGTAATTAATTAATCGGTTGTATAATTAAATCGAGAAGCATAGGTTATAATTTAATAATGTTATCGTAAAATGAAACTCAAAAGTATCGTAGTCGAAAATCAAATGTTAAAACGTTAAAGGACGGCTCGTTAAAGGTTCGTGGCCAAAAACACAAAGAATAAGAAAAAGCGTAAAAGAGATATTTTCGATCAAAAAGTAAAAAGTGAGATATTTTTATAAAAAGTAAGATATTTTGTAAAAAATGAGATATTATGAAAAATACGTATATATAGTATGAAACGAAATGAAAAAGTAATAATTTGAATCGAAAAGTAAAAAGGTAAGATTTTTTTTCTCTCTTTTCTCTCTCCTTTGTTTTCCTATTGGCGGCCGCCGCGCCGCCGCCGACACTGGAACTTTTTTCTCGATTCTGGCCGATTTTCACACCACTTGTAGTTTTTGACGAGCCTGTTCTAGATCTTGGCTCGGTTTTACGTTTCGACAGCTCATTCGTCGGGAAACGGTCGGTCAAACCTTGGAAAACCCTAACTTTCTCTCTCATCTTTTCCTTTCTCTCTTTTCTGCTCTCCCTCTCCCTCGTTGTGGCTGGTTGTTGTGTGGGTGTGTGTTGGGGCGGTGCCTCATTGCGCCGCTGTGTGTGGTTGTGAGGGATCGCCGACAATGGGAGGTCGTCGGCGATGGGTGAGTATGTATATGTGTGTTTCGGTCGGTGTGTGTCTGTTTAGATGTGTTTGTGTTGAGCGAGTGGTGGTGCCGTCATGTGGGGAGGTGTCGGGAGAAGGTTGCACCGGTGTTGGGGGTGTTGCCGGCGACAGGTGGTCACCGGCCAGGGCTGTACATGAAGCTGTGTTGTGCTCGCTGGGTGCTGCTGGTTGCTTTCTGCGCGCTACGGGGGTGCTGCGCGCACGAGAGGTGGTGCCGGGTCTGCACTGTGTGCATGCCGGGTAAACGTCGGGGCGCGCTGTGTGAGCGCCAGTGGGAGACGCCGGGTACTGGGCACCGAGTGTGTGTGTGCATGGTGGGTGCGTTTGGGTGTGTGTGTCGGGGTGTCGCCGGCAACGGGAGGTCACCGACCATGAGTCGGGATGTATGTGTGTGTGGCGACGGGGAAGACAGGAGTTGATCTCTAATTTCGTTAAACCCAGGGACCGGATCGCAAACCCCTAGATTCTTAGGATTTTTCAAGTTAGCCCTCCATCTTTTGAAAATTTCGTTTTAACCCCCAAGATTTTGAATATATCAAAAAGACCCCAAATCTATTCTGTATTTACAAAAATACCCCTGGTCAAAGTCAACTCTTTACCAAAATTTACGAAAATGCCCCTACACCTTGAAACGCTCCGTTTAAGCTCATTTTTTTTTCCATTTTAACCCGTTTGTCTTCCGTTTAAACTCTAATCATTTTCCTTTCACCCTATGATTGCATGTTTAACCTTCCACACTCATTTCTTCATTTTTATGATCTAGTTTCGAACCTTCATTTCGTTTCCTTTCCTTCAACCCTTCTTCGAGAGAGAGTTCTGTTAAAATATACGTATTTATCATAACGAGAATCTAAGAAACCCTTGTTTACATGTGTAGGCTTTCACGTTAAGGAAAGATCTTAGGCTTAAGATTTTGAGTTTACGAGGGTTACCACCGAACAAGGTGGAGGTAACTTCTAAACCCTAACTCTTATGTTTCCATTAATAAATGCATGTATGACAATTGTATGTTATGTAAATTTAGGATTTAGGAAATGATTGTTTGATGCTGTGAAAGGTTGAATTTCTTGTGTCGTGCTTACGTGCTGTGGATTATATGAATATACATGCATATCATAACTATGTTACGAAGGGACTGCGGTCCAAGATTTTGCTACGAAGGGATTACGGTCCAAAAATATACTACGGAGGGACCAGTGGTCCGTAATGAGAGATTTAACGGGATAAAAACCGTTTATAGGGTAAGACGGGCTGTCCCGTACCTATCTATAGCTACGTGTAATTATGTTATGTGCTATGCATTCTAGGTGTTGTGTTTAATTGTTGTATTTGTAATTATTTAAATGACTTAACTGCTTAACAAACGTTAAAATATGGAAATTACTCCCACGAGTGTATTCAACGCACTCACCCCCGCATGTATTCACGCTACAGGTAACAATGAAAGTAGAGAAGCATAGAGAGAGGGGTGCCATATCAATTGTGATCTTTTTCCCTTTTTATTTTTCGGTTTTACCTTTTTAAACAACGTCGATCATTTGTAAAGTTAAATTGTACTTCTATGATTATGGATTCTGATGATCTTTTGCTGTTATGTTTTCAATGTTTTCTCCAGGCTATGTGCCGAAGATTTTAAATATGTAAAATTATATCTTTAATTGTTTCCGAGGTTTCAGTTATAAAATGTACGTCTCTTTTCCCTTTCTTCCTGCACGCCAAAAAAAAACTCTGATATTTTAAGTATGAAAATGGGGCGTGACATTAACATCAGTATACCACATCTTTCTGATTTTTACATCTTAAACAAAATATAACATATGAGATAACTTATCAAACTAACATCCGCTCAAACAATGTGGAAAAATGGGGTACTCTAACTTCCTATATAAAGCTATTTGTCTCATCAAAATCCTAACAGAAATATCCCAACAAAATTTTATAATTTAAATTACTCATTTGCCATTACGATCATCTTATAAGCTCCACTGATGTGGTTTCGATCCAAAAGCCTTCTTCCCCAACAGGCAACTCGATGTCTCCGATTTAATAACCTGCAAAACAAACACCGGAAGGGATTCCCGGCAATGAGACTCCGACGCTCAAGTCAGAAAAAAGAAGAGAATATGTGTGTTTTTAGTATAATTTTGCATATATCTCATAAAAAGAATGAATCTTACAAACTTTTATACTCCCTGTGAGATGTGGCAGTTGAAATCCTCCGAAAAATATGGGATATGGGCTACTAGTTCCGCAAAAATAGCAGTTAGTTGGATTCAAAACAGTTCGTCTTGCTTTATCGCAATTCAGTTCGTCATCATGTTCCATAACTAATTCAGTTCGTCATCGAGCTCCATAACTAATTCAGTTCGTCATTTATCAGCTCAGTTCGGTTTCTGACTTCAGTGTGAAATTAAAGAAGAAAACTCGGTTCAAATAAGTTCGACCATATCAAGTACTCCCCCCTTCGAAGTGCGTGTTTACACGCACTGGTACAGTTCGCTAGACACTTTTGTCGAACACCCAACGCTCTTTTTCAAGGCGAAAAATCTTCTCAACGACCTCTGTTCCATATAAGCAACACGTGGCAAAATGCGTTTCCCACTGTGCGTCTCTTCATCTCTCACCATCTGACGGTTCTTTGTGAAATTTGATTGTGTCTTTTTTGGAAAACACTATATATTCTTCTTATCTGTAACTATTCTTCTAGAATTTTGAATGTTATCAGAATCTTCAATCTGATAATTATCACAAGTAATTCATAATCGATCTGTTCTTAGCATAAAAGTTCGCATTCATGATCCGCAAAATTCAAAACGAAGATGTAAGTTTCAATTATCACAAGTAATTAATCCGCATAAGTATATCTAAAATGACATTCCTTTGAAGGAAGTGAACAACCTGTATTCAATCAAAGGTCCTCAAGAAAGCAAGTTCAACTGTAGTTCATTTAATCAGGACATTCCGAGGGAATGTTTCAGTTCGCTTAATCAGGACACTCCGAGGGAGTGTTTACATTTCGAGGGAATGTTTCGGTTTGCTTAATCAGGACATTCCGAGGAAATGTTCAGTTCGCTTAATCAGGACATTCCGAGGAAATGTTTCAGTTCGCTTAATCAGGACATTCCGAGAGAATTTTTCACTTCGCTTAATCAGGACACTCCGAGGGAGTGTTTACATTCCGAAGGAATGTTTCGGTTCGCTTAATCAGGACATTCCGAGGGAATGTTCAGTTCTCTTAATCAGGACATTCCGAGGGAATGTTTCAGTTCGCTTAATCAGGACATTCCGAGGGAATGTTTTCACTTCGCTTAATCAGGACACTCCAAGAGAGTGTTTACATTCCGAGGGAATGTTTCATTTCGCTTAATCAGGACATTTTGAGGGAATGTTTTCACTTCGCTTAATCAGGACACTCCAAGAGAGTGTTTACATTCCGAGGGAATGTTTCGGTTCGCTTAATCAGCAAGCATAACAACAATCATATGAAATCAGACAAAAAAGAAAAGACACCACAATTTAACGTGGTTCGGCTAAATTAGCCTACATCCACAAAGAGTGAATATTTCTCATTTTATTCAGGTAAGGGAAATTGAAAAACAGTAGCAAACAACATACAGAAGTGTGGCACTTTAAGTATTGAATTCAAACCTGTTCGCCCCGCTTCATCATTAATCAGTTCGTCCCTGTTCGATGACATACCGAGCGAGTCGGTTCTCCCTAATCAGTCTCTCCAGTTCGTCCCGCTTCATCATTAATCAGTTCGTACCTATTCGACGACATACCGAGCGAGTCGGTTCTCCCTAATCAATCTCTCCAGTTCATCCCGCTTCATCATTAATTAGTTCGTACCGAGCGAGTCGGTTCTCCCTAATCAGTCTCTCCAGTTCGTCCCGCTTCATTATTAATCAGTTCTCCTGCTTCATCATTCCTCATTAATCAGTTCTCCCGCTTCATCATTCATCATTAATCAGTTCTCTCGCTTCATCATTAATCAGTTCTCCCGCTTCATCATTAATCAATTCTCCCGCTTCATCATTCATCATTAATCAGTTCTCTCGCTTCATCATTAATCAGTTCTCCCGCTTCATCATCATCATTAATCAGTTCTCTCGCTTCATCATTCATCAGTTCATGAGAGTCGGTTCTCCCTAATCAGTCTCTCCTCAAATCATCTACCTTCTCAGATAACTCCTCATGTCCCTGTTTCTGGCCATGAGGATGACCAAACCGGCTCTCCCTTTCATCGGTCTAATATTTATCATTCTTCTGCCCTGCTTCCGCATGAACTTCCACATTATCATGTTGTGATTCCACTCGTTGCTTACCCAGAGCCTTTTGAACAACAGCCGCTATCAAATCCGACAACTCATCTGGTGTTAACGTAATGGTATGAGATGGATCTATTGGAGTAGAATTCCGGCTGTTTTCTTCATCTTCCTGTCTTTTTGATGTCCCTTCTACTTCTAGTGCTCTCTTAGATCCTCTGGTATTCACCATCTTAGATACTTCAACGTCTTAAAACTCAGACGTTTCCCACAGATGACGCCAATTGATGTGGTTCCGATCCAAAAGCCTTCTTCCCCAACTGGCAACTCGATGTCTCCGGTTTAATAACCTGCAAAACAAACACCGGGAGGGATTCCCGGCGATGGGACTCCGACGGTCAAGTTAGAAAAAAGAAGAGAATATGTGTGTTTTTAGTATAATTTTGCGTATATCTCATAAAAAGAATGAATCTTACAAACTTTTATACTCCCTGTGAGATGTGGTAGTTGAAATCCTCCGAAAAATATGGGATATGGGCTACTAGTTCCGCAAAAATAGCAGTTAGTTGGATTCAAAACAGTTCGTCTTGCTTTATCGCAATTCAGTTCATCATCATGTTCCATAACTAATTCAGTTCGTCATCGAGTTCCATAACTAATTCAGTTCGTCATCAAGCTCCATAACTAATTCAGTTCGTCATTTATCAGCTCAGTTCGGTTTCTGACTTCAGTGTGAAATTAAAGAAGAAAAGTCGGTTCAAATAAGTTCGACCATATCATCCACCTCCATCACTATCTTGTTATTCAAACAGTTCAATAACATTTTATAAGTTTGAAAAACATCTTATATAAGATGTAAGGACATATAATTCTTTCGGATAAAAACACCCTTTATGCTAGGAAAATTGATCAGCTTATTCAAACTTGGAGTGCTACTATTTTTCTGAAATATCTTGGGTAGTTGGACAACTTTCTTTGGCTTGAGACGGATGGTGGAGTGTCTAATGGAATCTAGTTGATCAATCAAACCAAATATGTCACAAATGTTCTTAACAAAACAAGGATTAAATCATTGTCTGTCACCGAACTTTGGCTTTCTATCTCTCTTATGGTGTGACAACATTAGTGCCATTTCTTTGGAATCTAATCATGTTTTTCACGTGGGAGTGAAACATATAGAAGTTTATGTACTTCTCTTTCCACCTGAGAATCAACTCACAGATATCTTTTCTTATTTTTCTTCATATTTGGTTCAAATATATTTGGAAACTTTTAACCAAGACCCATTAAACTTATTTTTCCTTATATTTGGAAATTTCAGTACTTTTTTTATGTGTATTTTAAGGAGACTGGGTAATCACCCAAAATTAATATTACAAACTCCATCTCAAAAGAATGTCATGCATGGTTCAAAAAACAATATTTTTATTAATTAAAAAAGGGTCATGTTTAAAAGATTAAATATTTTACATTTGTTCAATTGGTTTTTTATCATTTATTCAAGTGATCAACAATTAAATATTGCACTTTAGAAGACGTTAAACTTTATTATTTAAGAAATAAGGGGTATTATGGTTGCCCAAATTATAGTTGAGTTTGAATAAATGAGATTGAGTTGGACAAATATTTGCCGCTATATATTTTTGGATTTCTAATTATGAAGTCATCATCTCATAAATATAACTATCACTATATATCCACATAATTTTTTTTGAGTTGGTCTTGTGTGCACTTGGTGCACATGCAATCCGGGTTGACCCGGTTTTTGACCCAGATCCGTGTGTTTTTTAATTTTGCCTTTTTTTTTTTGCTTCGGGTTGTGACCTTTATGTTGTAAATGTGTGACCTTTATGCACAACTATCATGACCTTTATGTATTGTAACTTATAAAAAAATGAAGATTTTCAATATAATTTGAACTGTACACCTTTATGTGATATCAATGCGACCTTTATGTTATATTATGTCACCTTTATGTACAAATATTCTGACCTTTATATAATATATAAAGATGCATAAAGGTCAGAATATTTGTACATAAAGGTGACATAATATAACATAAAAGTCACATTAATATCACATAAAGGTACATAGTACAAATTGTGTTGAAAATCTTCATTTTTCATAACTAGCAACCTAAAAAAAATAATTATCTATCTAAAACAAGATTTTTCATAACAATCATTAGTTAATGAGCAAATCTATCCAATTGTGTTAAAATGCTCCAAAAAAGATGAATTTTGTGTATATTTGCTCTAAAAAAAAGGATAGGTGTAAATTTGCACCTTAACCAAAAACGTTAGGTGCATATGTACACCTTTGCCGTATATTTAATGCAACATTCAATTTGGGATAACAATTCTTTTACCCTTTCTAAACGTCGTTGTAAGTGGCAATCTTTGTATATTAATTTCTCTCTCATCCCTAGCTACTTAGTTTGGAGATCAGTGTAAACGTAAATTTATATTCCACATTTTAATTCCCAAAATTTAAGTGCAACCTGATCAGATAGGTTAAATTAATGAGTCGTCTCTCAAATTTTCCAAAACCAATTTCCAAAGTAAATCCAAGATGAAGTAGAATAAGAAAACCATTGAAATTGATACATATTCATGATTTAAAGAAGAATAGTTCATCACTTCATTACATATCACAATTAACACACTTGAAAAAAAGAAAAAAAAGTACTCATTCAGCTGCACATAAATATTGTTCACCAAGCGCTGTTCACTTATTCACAACTTCTTTTAAATTTATTTGTTGCTATATAGCCAGCACCATCAAACCTGTGAGTGCCAATTTTATTTAGATATATAATAGCAAACTATATAGAGATAATAATATAAGTTGGTGAATAAATGAAATCCTATGGAATAGAGTTTTATCCGAAAATATGAGCCTCCACTTCTTTAGTGAATTCAATGAAGAAGTTCAAGAGAGAGAGTGGGTGTGGATTCTCAGCACTGATCAACTCATAATCAACAGTCCATGTTATGAAGTCTATGCCATTTTTGGTCTCAACATGGACGGTTATGATCATGTTCTTGTACAGTTCCAATAGATCTCCACCGATCATTTTATATGAGATTTGCTTCTTCTCCTCGTCTATGTTTTGAAGCACTTGTTTTGCTGTTTGCTCTTTCCCATCTACATAAAATATTCAATCTCAAGATTGGTGATACTAAAGTTAATTTGGAAAGTTACTTTGAAAAGGAGGGGTATGGGTTAGCTCATATAAGCTCTTAAAAAAACATCGTATGACATGTTTAAAAACTTATAATTGACTCCTGATCAAAAATATTTGATAAAGATTTAAAAATAAAATCTTATTTTATCGTAAAGTAAAATGTTACGATCTTATATGGTTTTTTTCGAAACAAAGTAAGGAATCTCAAATCATTTCTTAGAATATAATATCATATTTTTTATAAACACCTTCTAACTTGATAATGAAATCACAGAATTATCATTACTGATATCTTATTTATACAAATACTTGTACAACTTATTTTGAAATAAAAACATTTTATAAACTCTAACAATATCTTATAAGATGTAAGAACTTATAAGCTCTTTCAATTAAGAGAATATTTTGGTGAGCTTATAAACTAGCTCCTTATTAAAACGTCTTATAAGATGTTTAAGAGTTTATAAGTTTCTCAAAAGTGTTTGGCTAAAAATAAGATATTATTCCATCTTAAAATAAGATTTTAGAAGCTATTTTTGAAAAGTAGGGGACCCAAACTTATTGTTAAAATAAGATCTAATTTTTTATACACACCTTCTAACTTGATCATTTAAATTATAAAATTGTCGTTACTATTATCTTATAAGCTCTACCATCTTATTTAACCAAACACTTCAAACAACTTATTTTTAAATTTAAATTAAAATCTTATAAACTCTAAAAATATCTTATAAGATGTAAGAGTTTAAAAGTTGTTTCAAATAAGATTAGCTAAACAGCCTGAAAATGTAAGCACTAATAAGCATACCAAGAGTGTATGTCCACTCAATAACAGCTCCATCAGTTGCATAGTCTCCTTGGTGCAATTGGCAACCTTGGATTTTGGAAGGGGTGACTTTGGCTAAGTGGTGAGGCCTCTTGCCCATGATCTCATGAAACACGTCTCCTCCGGCCTTAAACGCTACCTGAGCAATCAATTTATCTGGTAATCCTGCCATTAATTTCTACTTGTGAAATGATATGTGAAGATTAATTAGATACTCAACTTGATCAATTATCTATCTAGCTACCTACACTTTATATAGTTGCAAAGTTTCTATATCTCTTTAATTAAATGAATCATGAATCATGAATCATGAAATACTCTTTCTTGTATGATTTACTAAATGATTTGGATAGTGACCGTTGCCCCAAATTTCTGCATGTAAATGTCTTCATCTACTTTAGCCCATATCTACGAGGTTTCCCTTTCCATTTTAATATTTCTGCATGTAAATGTATTTTATATTTCTTGGATTTTGTCTTCATGTGAATCTAAGAAAAAGAAATAAATTCATATTTTTATGGATGTACCAATAACCCTATCCTTTTTCTAAGAATGAATATCCATAACCTACAATTTGCATAATGTTATACATTAATAATTATGTGTATATCTATATATATATGATCGATATATATATATACATATATATATATAGTAATGATAAGAAACCCACCATTGGATTTCATATGGAGTCATCTGGCTGATATTTTACTTAGCGTCATATTATTTTCTATGTAATTTACTTTTCTTTTTTCTTTTTATACGCTTATATTTCTTTTTTCTTTTTTTACGCAAGTAAATTTTTTTTGTTCTTTTTTGTTTTTTTACGCTTATATTTATTTTTTCTTTTTTTATGCATGTAATTTTTTATTTTTGCTTTTTTTTGTTTTTTACGTATGTAATTTCTTTTTTTTTTTTACGTAACTTAATTTTGCCTATCATTCTTTCTTATCTTATTCCATTTTTAAATAAACTTTTTTTCTTATTGATCTCAATTTCTTTGTTATTCTATACCATTCTTTCTTATTTTATCCCATTTTTAGATAATTTTTTTATTCATGTCAATTTTTTTCTTATTCTATATCATTCTTTAATTTTTTTTCTTTCAAATTCATCTCATTTTGTCTTAGTAAATTTTCTTATTCTATATCATTCTTTAAACATATATTTTTTTAAACTCATTTCATTCTATATTAGTAAATTGTCAAATTTTTTTCTTCTCATTTAGTTGCCATTAATATTAATAGTACTTCAAACTCATGTCATTATATCTCAGTAAATTGTCATTTGTTTTTCTTCTCTTTTAGTGGTCATTAATATCAATAATACTTGAAAAAATATTTGTTAAGACATATTTTTCATTAATTGTACATAAATTTAGAATTTTTCTAAAAGTTTCATGTACTTCTCCATCTTTATGAGTAATCTCAACCATCTATTTTTTAATTGTAGATAAGTTTTATCATCTATTTTTCTAATTGTAGATAAGTTTTATGTATGTGATATTTATCGAGTAATAATAAATGATCAAACCAACTCTGATGATCATGTTAGTGAAGATGGAGATGACTATATTGAAGATGAGGATGACTATATTCTTGTTGGATGATGTTAGTGGAGATGGGAATTATTGGGAATTACTTTGCAACAGGTAGTGTTTTGCTAACGATTTTTCTATTACCACAATTCTTCTTTTTTACAAACTGTTTTTTTTATTATAACATTTTTTTTCTTTTTTAATAATTAATATTCATGATTTTTTATAGGTTCTAACAACATTGCACAAGTAAGGAGTATTTTCTAAATTTTTAAATTGACAATTAAGTCATGTAGAATTCATTATGGTTTGTTTTTTGTTTTTCCTTTATTTATTTTGACATTTGATAGGTTTATTTTTATTTATGCAAGAACAATCGATAAGAATGTTTGGATTCGAATCATTTATAAATATTTTGGTTACCTTATACATTGTGAATATTAGAATTAAAAAATAGATGGTTGAGATTACTCCATAAAAATTCTTATAAGAACTTTTAAACAAATTTTAGACAAGTTCTAAACTTATCTAAAATTTCAAAAAAATAAATGGTTGCGATTACTCATCAAAATCTACCGGTCACCTTCTTATACATTGTGAATATTATGTAGAATTAAAAAATAGATGGTTGAGATTACTCCATAAAAATTCTTATAAGAACTTTTAAACAATTTTTTAGACAAGTTCTAAACTTATCTACAGTTTCAAAAAATAGATGGTTGAGATTACTCATGAAAATCTACAAGTATATGAAACTTTTACACAATTTCTAATCTTAGGTACAATTAAACAAAAATATTTCCAAAGTACTATTGATATTAATGGCAACTAAAAGAGAAGAAAAAAAATTGACAATTTATTGAGAAAGAATGGGATGAGTTTGAATTTTTTTTTTTTAAGAATGATATAGAATAAGAAAATTTACTAAGACAAAATGAGATGAATTTGAAAAAAGAAAAATTAAGGAATGATATAGAATAAGAAAAAAATTGACATGAATAAAAAAAATTATCTAAAAATGGGATAAAATAAGAAGGAATGATATAGAATAAGAAAGAAATTGAGATGAATAAGAAAAAAAGTTTATGTAAAAATGGAATAAGATAAGAAAGAATGATAGGCAAAATTAAGTTATGTAAAAAAAATCCAAAAGAAATTACGTACGTACAAAACAAAAAAAAAATTATGTTCGTAAAAAAAGAAAAAAGAAATATAAGCGTAAAAAAAAAAGAACAAAAAAATTACGTGCTTAAAAAAAGAAAAAAAAATATAAGTGTATAAAAAGAAAAAAGAAAAATAAATTACGTAGAAAAGAATATCACGCTAAGTAGAATATTGCGGAACTTAAGATATATGTGTGCTGCACATAAGCTAGATTAGTTCCATAAGAAACCCCAACTGTGGGTTCCTTATCATTACTATATATATATATATATATATACTAAATAGATTGTTTTTAGTGTCAAGTCCAAAATTACCTCATTTCATAGGTCAAAGAACTTTTCTACCCTATTTTTTTGAAAATAACTTTTTTACCCATTTTTTAGGTATTTTGCTAAATACATTCCAATACTACCCCTTAACCAATACTACAAAATTTAATATCTCAAAATACATTAAATCCTATAACCCCCAATTTTTTAAAAGTTGAAAATTCATTTCTCCCTCCAACAAACTCCACCAAAACACCACTGCAACCATTATTTCAATCATGGACTCCCCTACACGATTAGATACCCACCATGTGCAATCTTTACCACTTCAACACCAATGGTGTATGAAAATCCTAGGGCAGAACTTGGATTTTACCGGTAAATCTAAAGATGTGTAGCACGGTGGTGATCAGATCTGAGATGAGGGTGGGTTACATGGAGATGGGAGAGACGACGATGATTCTCGCTAGAGGGGTAAAAACGCAGTAGATGTTGGATTCACGTCGGTAAATCTGGAGATCGGAGCGGAGGATGGTGGAGGCGCGACATTGCTCGCATTTGGAGTTGGAAGTATCAGGTTGAGCAAAGGAGGTCTGAGAAGGCAAATGAGAGTTGATTCACGCGGTGGTGTGCACGGTCTGAACTCGGAGGTGGGACGGTGGATAGTTCGAAGAGAGAGACGAGAGTGTTATTTTTTATTTTTTATTTCTTTTATTTTTGATTTCATAACTCTTGAGTTATGAAGTGACTTTGAATTTGATGATTTGAATGTTGAGTGAATAATTGTAAAATTTCTTAGATTTTCTGGTTTTGTGGTGTATGTGCGTGCACGAGTATGAGAAAATGTCGAAATCAGGCTTTAATATTCTAATATATGTATACAATATGTATCTTACAACGTGTACATGATGATTATATTCTGAGCACTCTTTAATATTCTCATATATGTACACGATATGTATCTTACGTGTACATGATAATTATATTCTTATATATGTACACCATATGTATCTTACAGCGTGTACACGATGATTATATTCTGATATATGTAACAATATGTATCTTACAGTGTGTACACGATGATTATATTCTGATATATATACATGATATGTATCGTACAACATGTACAAGATGATTATAATATATACATGATGTATATTTTACAGTGTGTAAACATGTGTACACGATGATTATATGCTTATATATGAACACGATTTGTATCTTACAACGTGTACACGATGATTTTAACCTAAGTTATAATCGTGTACAGTGTACACAATACCTACATAGAGATTGTGTACACAAAAATTGTGTACATGATAATCGTGTAATCTAGTAATCTATAAAATGTACTTGTGTACAAAAAAAACCTATTGATTGGATTATGTTGAAACCTAGACAAAGGGTGTGTATATGTTTATTAAAACATAATTTATACACATATCTTCATACACAAATATAAAAAAAAATTGTAAAATCTTGTTTTATAAATGTTAATCGTAGTTGAAGGCGTTGTGTTTCCCATATAAATAGATCTGGGCTTTGGTTGAAGCATGGTGTTTCCCCATATAAAGAGGTCTTCAAAGTCTTTAAAACAGATAAACAGATCTTAAAAAAACATCTTTAAAATCTCCAAAGTGGATAAACATATCTTAAAAAATATCTTCAAAATCTTCAAACCAAATAAATAGATTTTCAAAATCTTTTTTACATGTTGTGTTTGAAGAGACCAATGTCTATCAAATTGGAAATAATATAGTGTATTTGAATTTAAATTTTAAATACATGAAATACATTGTTAAGTTAACGTGGGGACAAATTGGACCTTTTACCACCTAAATTGGGTAAAAAAGTAGTTTATAAAAAGATGGGGCATAAAAGTAAGTTAGCTTATGAAAAAGGGTAAAGAGAAGCAGTTACACTTGTTTTTATCAAACAGTAAATTTATAACCTAGAAATGTCATATAATTTTATTATTGATGCGGGCCAAACGATTACGTACATACACCATGTATTTCATTTTCGAACATATAAGGTCTAGTTTTATTAAATAGTGTTTCAACATCATATATAGATCATCGAAAAACATGAATTTTTTTATAGAAGTTTGTAGATATAACTCAAATTGAAAAAGTTAAATAAATTGCAGAATTAAAATATAACAATAAAAATTACAAAATTATACAAGAACATTACTGACAGAATTTAATGACGAAAAATATGTTGTTACATTATGAAACGACATCATTTGGTTACATGTCACTGATGGAAAACATTTTGTCTATATTTACTAACAGTAGTTCTATCGTTAGTGTTTTTCCCTTTTATTATCATTTTTTTGTCGGAATTGTTGGAAATTGGAAGAGAAGGTTGGTTTTGACCAATCTTTGACCAATTTTTAATGTTGATTTCATTTTAAATAAATGGAAATAAGTTGCTAAATGGGAATCTACATTCCGTGTAGATGAATGTAGTGTATTTACTTTCGAATTTCCAATTTTGGGTGAATGAGAAATTAATACACAAAGTTGGCAACTTGGATCCTTCTTGTGAAGAAAAATGAGAGAAAGATGAATGTTGTCCCACATTAGAAAATTGGTGGAAAAAGTTTCACTTTATTAATAAGAGCACATGTATAAGAGATAATCATGTGTGCTCCCTTATGGTGGAACCTAGTGCTATTTTTTGGACCTAGTTGGCTAAGCACACATGCACCATCCGAACCGCACATGGCACCATCGCACTCGGGTTGGGTCTGGACCGGACCAAGTCGGGTTCGAACTGATTCGGGTCGGGTCGTCGGACCAAGTCTGGTCACTGGTCGGGTCGGGTCACAAGTTTGGTCGTCAGGCCGGGCTGGTCTGGATTCGGACCGAGCTAAGTGTGAAGAGGTGTGATCAAGTGGGGTAACCCTTGGGTCCAAATGATTTGACCCTTGTGAAGAGGTGTGAACACACCTCTTGGGTCCAAGGGTGGTATCCATTGTCGGAAAGGACACATCTCATTACTCCTATAAATAGGGCGTCCCCCCATTTTATTTCTTGATTCAGAAATTCATTCAGAAAATCTCGCAGAAATAAAAAAGCATTAGAATTTTTTTTTCACAATAGTCATTATTAAGAAAGTCTCGAGTATCGAGTAAGTTCGCCGATAACTTTTAAGTTGTTGTGGTGTAATCCTTAAGCTCGAAGTCGTTGTATCTTGGGGACGATTGTCGTTAATCGTGAACACTTGGATACGGGGCAATATCATCTTACGGAGAAAGAGCCTAGCTCTTGCCTCGACTTAACCCTATAATTATGCATCTTTTCAATATACCTAACCGTATATTATCCAACAATCGTAAGACGATATTTAGTGTATTGAAGAGATGACATCCACATCTTCCGCACCAGTTTTCGCCAAGAAACTGCCAAAATTTTATGAAAGTGAGTTCAAAAGGTGGCAACAGAAGATGGTGTTCTACCTGACGACCCTTGGTCTTGCAAGGTTCATCCAAGAAGACCCGCCTACAGTGGTCGATGATGAAACAAACCAACAAATGCGCACCACACTAGATGCATGGAATCACAACGACTTCTTATGCAGGAACTATATTCTAAATGGGCTAGACGACTCCCTATATAACGTCTATGCGGTTACTAAGACCGCAAAAAAGTTATGGAGATCCTTGGAGAAGAAGTACAAGACAGAGGACGTCGGAATGAAAAAGTTCATTGTCGGCAAGTTCTTGGATTTCAAAATGGTCGATACAAAGACTGTTTTGGACCAAGTTCGGGAGTTGCAATTGATCCTACATGACATACATGCTGAGGGTATGCAACTCAATGAATCTTTTTAAGTAGCTGTTATTATTGAGAAGCTACCGCCTCTGTGGAAAGATTTCAAGAACTACCTCAAACACAAGAGAAAGGAAATGGGGCTTGAGGACCTGATTGTGAGACTAAAGATCGAGGAAGATAACCAAAAATCCAAAGTCAAGAGCAGTAGGGCATCAATAGAGGTAAAAGTGAACCTGGCCGAAACACGTCCTAGCAACTAGAGGAAGGGGTCGGGCAACTCACAGTTTAAACATGAACTTAAGAAGAAAGTCAAAGAAAACTGCTACAACTGTGGAAAGCCTAGACACTTTGCTAGAGATTGCCGACAACCCAAGAAGGGCAATCAAGGTCAAGCCAACCTTGTTGAGAAGGATGTACCTGTAAACATGACGGAGCTCGACCTATCAGCTGTCGTATTTGAAGCCAACTTGGTGGATAATCCGAGAGATTGGTGGGTGGATACTAGAGCTATGCATCATATATGCAAAAAATATCTAACAATTCTACTATCCAATTTCAATTCAATGTAAATAGATTTAAATTCTAATTTAAATAACAAAGCCCGAAACCATGGCTCTAATACCATATGTTGGGGATCTACATGGATCTATTGGGGTGTAATTTAAATAAAAATTATCATAAATCTAATCTTATGAATTAAGCAATTAAATCAAATAATTCATGCTTTGAATAAACGATAAATCATACATAGCCCTAAACATGCGGAACTAAGGGATATGTATTTACCTCTTGATCGGAGAGACACCGTTGAGAGGATTAGTAGATTCAACCCAAACACCTTCTTGAGTATTCCCCAAGTCCAAGTTTGTAAATTCGGTGGAGAATCAAACGAACTTTTTTAACTCTTGTAGGAAGAATTAATTTCTCACTTTTGTTGCTCTAAAAAATCAGCACTCTTGTATATGCACTCTCTATGGGGCTGAAAATTTAGCCCCTATTTATAGGCATTGGCCGAAGATTTGAGCCTTGGAGGAGAAGAAATACCAAGATTTGATTTCCTCATATCTTGCATCAATATATCGAAAGATTTGATTTCCTCATATCTAGCAACAATATATCGAAAGATATGATCTCCTCATATCTAGCAACAATATATCGAAAGATTTGATTTCCTCATATCTAGCAACAATATATCAAAAGATATGATCTCCTCATATCTAGCAA
This sequence comes from Scutellaria minor, assembly GCA_954870855.1. Taxonomy (NCBI): domain Eukaryota; kingdom Viridiplantae; phylum Streptophyta; class Magnoliopsida; order Lamiales; family Lamiaceae; genus Scutellaria; species Scutellaria minor. Next base: position 9,257,391 of record OX940731.1, on the reverse strand, counting down.
CGATAATTAATTCTTATCTTTAACCACCTTAGTTAAATAGGCTTTTATTGAGCTACTCAAGGGGCCTTTAGAAGAATTATGATTGGAACTCCTAATGGGCCTAGAAACCAATATTGAGCCACAATATTATTCTAGCCCATTAATATTAATTCATTCCACTATAGAATTAATATTGCACTATCCATCCTAACCCATATTATGAAATATGACTCCCGGTTATTATTTCCCATGTTTAAGATCCAATGTCCATTAATTAATTTAAGCTACCGAATGTTTTTAATTAATCAATATCTTTTATTCCTTGGGAAAAGACAGCTCAACTTTATTATCATACTGGAAATTAATCCACTGGCCAGATTTGATATTATAAACGTACTGAGCCCACCAAGGGGACATTATCAACTTGACGTATCAAGACATAATTTTCTGTATTAATTTAGCAATCTGTCATATAATTAATAATATTGCCCAAAATAAAAAGTATTGAATCCTTTTTGATCCTTTACCCATAATAAATCAAAGCAATATTAATTAATTATATACAATCCCAATTAAGTGACAAAAATTAAGAAATCAATAATCACTGAGATCTAATTCTTCTTTCCAAGTCAGTCTAGAAGAATTATCTCACTGTAGGTCCTATTCAGCACATCAAATGTACTAGTGTAATCTATTGGTCAAGACAAACCAATCCGAGCCTTACACTTCAACTTCTACCAATGGATTGTTCAATTCCATCTAAGTTGTGAATTTTACTATACTTATTACAAGAATCTGACAATGTGATTTTCTGTGATCTTCTACACACCACATTGTCTACAATGTAAAGTATATTGAACATTTATGCAATAAATAAATAACATTCATAATATTTAATGCAAATAGTGATAAAAGATTTATTCTCATAAAATGCAAGAATCCGTTTATATACAAAATAGCATTAAAAACATACTTTTCAGTATATCCCTAACACGTTTGAGGAGTTCTGTACAGAACATGGGATTATTCACCAAACTATGGCTCCATATTCACCTCAGTCAAATGGCATTGCAAAACACAAGAATAGATCTCTAAAAGAGATGATGAATGCAATGTTGCTTAGCTCTGGCCTACCCCAGAACATGTGGGGGGAAGCCGTGCTTTCAACAAATCACATTCTGAATAAATTGCCACACAAAAAAAAGGGATAAGACTCCGTATGAGTCATGGAAATGAATGAAGCCTTCTTGTCATTACTTGAAAGTGTGAGGGTGTCTAGCAAAGGTAAAAGTACCTAAGCCTAAACCGGTGAAGATAAGACCTAAGATTGTTGATTGCATATTTATTGGATATGCTTATCACAGTAATGCATATCGATTCTTGGTACACAAATTAGAAATTCCTGACATGACTGAAGGAATGACCATAAAGTCGAGAAATCCAGTATTCTTTAAGAATGTCTTTTCGAATAAAGAAAGAAAAAAGATTAGTTCTAACAAGAGAACATATGAAGCTAGTTAAAATTATCCTCAAGAGGAAAATGAACCGAGACACAACAAGAGACCTAGAGTGACAAAGTCATTCGGTCCGGATTTTCTAACTTACATGTTAGAAACTGAACCCGTGACAATTCAAGAAGCACTGTCCAGCCTAGATGCTCCTCTCTGGAAGGAAGTTATCAATAGTGAAATTGAGTTCATCATGTAAAATCATACGTGGGAGTTAGTTGATCTTCCACCGGGGTATAAACCTTTAGGATGCAAGTGGATCCTTAAAAGGAAATATAAGGCTGATGGATCAATCAACAAATACAAAGCTCGGTTGGTAGCAAAGGGGTTCAAACAAGAGGAAGGATATGATTTCTTTGACACTTACTCACCTGTCACAAGAATCACATCCATTTGAGTGCTCATAGCTATTGCAGCTCTGCACAATCTTGAAATACATCAGATGGATGTAAAGACAACTTTCTTAAATGGGGAACTGGATGAGGAGATTTATATAGAACAATCCGAGGGGATTGTAGCACCCGGACAAGAGAATAAAGTATGCAAACTTGTCAAATCACTGTATGGGTTGAAACAGGCACCTAAGTGGCATGAGAAATTTGACAAAACGATGATGTCAAATGGGTTCAAAATCAATAAGTGTGACAAATGTGTATACGTTAAAGGAACACAAAATGAATTTGTGTTTGTCTGTCTTTATGTAGATGACCTGATCATGGGTAACAACCATGATGCAATCGTGAAAACTAAGAATATGTTAAAGGGTAACTTTGACATGAAGGATATGGGTTTAGCGGATGTCATACTAGGAATAAAGATTTCTAGGACATTTGAAGAAATTGTCTTGTCACAATCTCATTACGTTGAGAATGTGCTTAAGAAATTCGAGGCTTGGGACTTACCTCCGGCTAAAACTTCGGTTGATCTAAGTCTGCATTTAGCCAAAAATAAAGGTGACCAAGTATCTCAACTGAAATATGCAAGAGTCATTGGTAGCTTGATGTATCTCACAAACTGTACACGTCCCGACATTGCATACTCAGTTAGCAAACTTAGTAGATTCACGAGTAATCCAGGATCGGACTACTGGATAGCTTTGACAAGGGTTCTAAGATATCTAAAACATACCATGAATCATGACATACTTTATACGAGATATCCTGCTGCGATGCCAACTGGATATCAGATTCGACTGACTCCAAGTCCACAAGTGGATGCATATTCACTATAGTGGAGGAGCAGTATCCTGGAAATCTTCTAAGCAAACGTGCATAGCTCGATCCATGATGGAGTCTGAGTTTAGATCGCTAGATAAAGTTGATGAAGAAGCCGAGTGGCTTAAGAATTTCTTAAAAGACATTTCGTGTTGGATAAAACCTGTGTCTCCAGTGATGATACATTACGACAGCATGTCAGCAATTGAGAGGACACATAGTAGTATGTACAACGGTAAGTCTCGTCATATTCGTCGAAGACATAATATCGTGAGATAATTGATCTCTGGTGGTATAATTTCCATTGACTATGTGAAGTCTAAGGAAAATATTGCAGATCTGCTAACAAAAGGTATTAACAAAGATCAGATGTATAGTGTAGTGAGGGGAATGGGGTTGAAAAACCACACATTACAAATGTCATAGTGGTAACTCAACCATGAAGCGTGGGGCATCCCACAAACTTAGTTCAATGAGACAACTAAAATATGATCTAAGTCTAGATATGCACTTGGAATTTATCCAATGCTCCATTCTTGAGGCTGCCCCAAGTGCAGAACTTGTGCAGTGTGGTGAGGGTAAGCATTTCGAATGCTTTTAATGATTTCTATAGTCTTTAAAGGTGGTGTATGACAGGATACTTTTTATGGGAGATCACCTATATGAGTGAGAAGTGTGGCCACTTCAACTCCAAAGAATGGAGAACACTCATGAATCCGAGATATGGTCCATGGCCGAAACGGATACAATGTGAGAATTGAAAGATATCAGAACTATTGTTGTGTGGGTATTATTGTCTTGGTATACACAAACGACAGAGGGGTTCAAGGCATCGCATCCATCAAATCATCAGTATATCCGATAGTACTCCACTAGGGAATATTCAAAGCCGGAAACTATCTATCCTGATGCAATAATGGTTCGTCGGGACTTTCTTAGGTGTCTGCATTTATGCATGCATTAATTTCATCATTCATGTGGGGGATTGTTGGAAATTGGAAGAGAAGGTTGGTTTTGACCAATCTTTGACCAATTTTTAATGTTGATTTCACTTTAAATAAATGGAAATAAGTTGCTAAATCGGAATCTACGTTCCGTGTAGATGAATGTAGTGTATTTACTTTCGAATTTCCTATTACGGGTGAATGAGAAATTAATACACGAAGTTGACAACTTGGATCCTTCTTGTGAAGAAAAATGGGAGAAAGATGAATGTTGTCTTACATTAGAAAATTGGTGGAAAAAGTTTCACTTTATTAATAGGAGCACATGTATAAGAGATAATCATGTGTGCTCCCTTATGGTGGAACCTAGTACCATTTTTTGGACCAAGTTGGCTAAGCACACACGCACCATTCGAACCGCACGTGGCACCATCGCACTCGGGTTGGGTTCGAACTAGATCGGTCGGGTTGCCGGACCGGGTTGGATCACGGGTTGGGTTGGGTCACAAGTCTGGTCGTTGGGCCAAGCTGGTCCGGATTCAGACCGAGCTAGGTGTGAAGGGGTGTGACCAAGTGGTGTGACCCATGGGTGTGAAAAAGTGTGACTAAGTGGTGTGACCCTTGGGTCCAAATGATTTGACCCTTGTGAAGAGGTGTGAACACACCTTTTGGGTCCAAGGGTGGTAGCCATTGTGGGAAATGACACATCTCCTTACTCCTATAATAGGAGGCCCCCATTTCATTTCTTGATTCAGAAATTCACGCAGAAATCAAAAAGCATTAGAATTTTTTTTTTTAACAATAGTCATTATTAAGAAAGTCTCGAGTATCGAATAAGTTCACCGATAGCTTTTGGGTTGTTGTGCTGTAATCCTTAAGCTCGAAGTCGTTGTATCTTGGGGACGATTGCTTAATCATGAGCACTTGGATACGGAGCAATATCGTCTTACGGAGAAAGAGCCTAGCTCTTGCCTCGACTTAATCCCTGTAATTATGCATCTTTTCAATACACCTAACCGTATATTATCCAACAAGAATTACCCACGACTAATACATTTGATTTTCTCCCTTTTAACTATTCCCCCCAATATAAAAATTGAATAGTGTCATTTTAAGTCTGAGATCAACAAAACAACATCGTTTTTCGACTAAATTACCAATAGAAATTTCTATCGTAAATTTGAACAAAACAATGTCGTTCAAGTATAATTTTCCACCTTGGATGAGTAGTATATGTTTCTCATTGTGTTGGTGCCAGTGCCTAGAAATCTGAAAGAGAAACTGAATGTATACCTGCAATATTTGATTACAAAGTTAATACAGTTGTGGAGGTGGGTGTCGAAACTTATGTTGTGTCGAGAAAACAAAGATTTACAATGTGAACAACGCTTATGTGAACAATCCATGATTTTTCGACATATTCAACATTATTCAATTTTAGAATTTACTGACGGAATTACTAACGAATTGTTGTTAGTGACTTACTGGTGGGTTTTTCCCTAAATTTCATAAGCACAACAAAATGACAACATTTTGGCCCAATTTATCAATGGAATTATTTCTTGGTAAATTACCGACGGACAACCGTCAGAAAATAAATATTGTCGAAAAAACATTTGTCATCGGTAATTTAAAAAAATATTCAACACCAACGACATTTCGTCAGTATATATATTGCGGCTTTTTTACAAGGACATTATTCTTTAATTTTGCAGAAACTTAAATTTTTTGGGGTATGATGGCATTTTATTTTCATATTATTCATATATAAATACTATTAATTCCATATCAAGTGTAAGCTCACAATTGGTAGGACATACACACTACGTGTAAATTTGCAGGCTAATATTTGTCTTAAGATAATATCAAATTCCATAGTCTGAAAAGTTAGTGTCTTAAAGAATTAATGCTCGAAAGTTAATGTTATAGATTTGCAATAAATTAAAGTGATAGTTTTAGTTGAATAAACGAGAATAAGTTGGACACATATTACTTACCACTATGGTTTATATTTTTGGGTTTCTAATAATAAAGTGAAGTTGGTGATGTGACAATAAATATATATATATATATATATACACACACTATCAATATGCATATGATTTTTTTTTTAAACTTCCTTATGATTGTGCTTTCCACATCGTTTGTGTAGCTCAATAAAGAACTTTATGTTGGGTTCTAGATCAAGTCCCACTATATTGATTGTATAATGATTTCTTTCTCACTCCTACTCAGTTTGGAGAAGATAGATGAAATATATATATATATATAGGAGTTCTCTTGTACCCCAACCTGATCCGCTCAGATTCGGTTCCATATATATATATATATTTTTTTTTTTTGCCCCAACTCCATTGTTGCTTCTCTTCTCCATCGCTCAGATCTGGTATCACTTCTCCACCTTCGCTTCTTCTTTGTTTTTTTTTTTTCTTTCTCCACCTCCGCTTCTTCTCTTCATCACGCTCCATCACGCTCTTCTTCTCCACTTCTTCTTGCTTCTTTTTTTCCTTCTCCATCGTTACTGTTCCTCCGTTTATCATGAAGCCATATAGAAAAGGAAGAAAAGAAGATAGATGTGGAGATGAAGTTTAAGTTTAGAAAGCAGGGTTTGAGAGAGAGAAAATAGAGGCGTAAAAGTAAAGAAAATGGACGTGAGGCATCCGGCTTGACCTTGGTGTGGGTTGGAGATCTCTGAAACCCCATCACTATTTTCACTTTGCCAGCCACCATTTTTGTGGAAAATTGAAACTCTCCAACTTATCTTCTTTTTCTTATTATTATTACTGATTTTGTTTTTTTAATTTATTAAAACTGAGTTGTATATTCGTGCATCATACTTCTGATTCTGATTTTTGTGAGGTGCAATGTAGAAATTTTAAGGAAGAAGAACATGTAAATCGTGCATTTGAAATTTTAAGATTTTAAACTCACTCAATACACTAATATCTTAAGAGTATACAATTGCAACTAATACCTTCGAAGAATACAATAAGGTGCGCGCCCGGCGCATACAAACTATGGTGTGGCCGTGCGTGGGAGCGGCCCACGCGCCGGGTCGGGCTCTGGGCACGAATCTAATCTCGGGGGCACACAAGAATTTGCGATATACATATATATCTCATCCATCGTCTACTTGTTCCGTTAATTTCAAAATATTTTATATTGTGACACCTGAAATAGGTCAATTAATTAATCGAGCCGTCTCTGAAATATTTTTCATAACAAATTTCCGATGTATATATAAAGTAGATACAAGATAAAAGGAAATCAGCTAACCATTTTAAAGAGATACATATTAATGATATAAAGAGTGGTTCATCACTTCATTACATATCACAATTAATACACTCGAAAAAACAAGGGGCTCTTTCAGCTGCGCATTAATATTGTTCACCAAGCGCCCATATATCACTTATTCAGAACGTGCATATACTTCTTTTTAATTTATTTGTGGCTATATTATATATAGCTACTACAAACATCAAACCTATTGATGCCAATTTTATTTATTTATGTAAATAATAGCAAACTAGATGATAATTAACTCGGTGAATTAATGCAATTGAGTTTTATCCAAAGATATGAGCCTCAATTTCTTTGGTGAAATCAATCATGAAGCCCAAGAGTGAGATTGGGTGTGGATTTTCAGCTTTGAGCAGCTCATAATCCACGGTCCATATCACGAAGTCGATGCCATTTTTGGTCTCAATGTGGACGGTTATGATCATGTTCTTGTACAGTTCCAATAGATCTCCGCCAATCATTTTATATGAGATTTGCTTCTTCTCCTCGTCTATGTCTTGAAGCACTTGTTTTGCTGTTTGCACTTTCCCATCTACATAAATTCAATCTCATGAATGATGATCTACGTTAATTTGGAAAATTACTAATAAAGATAAAATGTAAGCATATATATACCTAGAGTGTATTGCCACTCAAGAATAGCTCCATTAGTTGCATATTCTCCTTGGTGCAATTGACAACCTTGGATTTTGGAAGGGGTGACTTTGGCCAAGTGGTGAGGCCTCTTGCCCATGATCTCATGAAACACGTCTCCTCCGGCTTTAAATGCCACCTGAGCAACCAATTTATCGGGTAATCCTGCCATGTTAATCGTTGTGAAAATGAAAATTTGAAGATTAATCAACTAGATACTTAACAGATTGATGAATAATCTATCTAGCTAGCTACTCTTTATATAGTTGAAAATTTTCTAAATCTCTTTTGATTAAATATTGAAACATGAATCATGAAATGCTCTTTCTTGTTTGCGTTTCTAAATGATTTGATAGTGACCTTTTCACCAAATCTCTGCATGTAATTGTTAGGAAATAGCACACAACAAAAGGAATGTCAAACAAAAATAGAAACAAGAAAAACCAAAACAGTAAATCGAGTCGAGGAAATCCCTCTCTCCTTAAGACGAGATACGTCCAGGGTAGTGCTCACTGGAACCGTGCGTATCGTCTCCCAAAGATAAAATGACTTTGTCTCTGGAGTAGTAGCACCACAAACTCGAGAGTTCTGGCGAACTTTAGTACTTTCAGAATTGAGCTGATGCAAAGATGGAAAAACAGTACAAGAGTACTTGATTTCGATGTTTTAAAAATGATGCATGAAGACCCCTGTACATAGGTCTCCAACATGGGGGTTTACACCTGAAATTGATGAGAATTTATTGCCCAAAAATGGGTCTTTTAAAGCAAGTTAATGCCCCCGTTCAAAAATAAGAAACGGTAAAAAAACGCTCACAGCACTGCATTCTGCAACACGGTGTTTTCAGCTTTCTGGACATGTTACTGCACCCGGCACATCAACATACTGTACACAGCGCATCAGCATATTGCTCCTGCTGCATCAGTATACTGCACAAACAGCACCCGCTGTTCAGCATTCTGCAGCAAACACCAAGCACAAACAACATGTTCAGTAAGTACTATTCCCACTGCATCCTAGCATGGGTGCACATTTACCCGACACTGTTAACGGCGTCGCAAAATATAAACTCGGGTCAGGTAAAAATCCGAGCCCCATTCGCCCAAGTCTAGCCCAACGTCCAATTGCCAAGGACTAAGGCTCACGACCGAGGTCAGGTTGGGGCCGGATCGAGCCGGGCTGTGCCGGGCCGCACGTGCACGCGCGTGTGTTGCCCAAACATACTGTCACACCCCGTTTTCTTTCATTAAAATTATCAGAGTTTCACATGGGCGTGAATAAAGAAATAGCAAGGGACACATATCACAAATAGAAGAAGTAGTAGGAGACGACAGAAGAATGAGGTAAGGGAGGATGTGAATCACTCACATATCAAAAATCGTTCTCAGCCGATAATTTCAACATTCACAGCGGAAAATACCATCAGGATCTCACATCCGAAACATGTATAGAACTATTACAAAACGTGAATTAAGTAAAACATTATTTATAAATATTTGTGTGACATCAGTCTAAACATACAAGCCCAGGTATAGCACCAACTCTCTCCATCTAAGGTTCATCATGCTCATCATCTCCTGTAACGTGAATTACAGAATAGGGGGTAAGTGCGTGGAATACACTCGTGGGGATGAAATCCGCCTCTTATAACAATCAACAGATATAAGATACCGGAAATGTAACATTCAATCACGTTGTCACAGTATAACATGAACACGTAATCATTGCATATAACCACAACATTTAGTATTTCTCAATCATGCTTCAAAATAGGGAAAACTGTAACAGATTAAGGGTTAGAAATTACCCCTACCTTGTTCGGTGGTTTCCACGTGAGTAGTAAGTAGCAAGGATCGGATATCACAAGGCTCAATCAAACAAGTAGCCTACACAATTTACGGTGTTTCTTAGATCCTTAATAATGTATAAATAAAGCTATAAAAGATCCCGATGAAAAAAACGATCGTTAAATACGCGACGGATCGAGAGATCTAAAGATTGGATTTGAAGAAACGAGAGTGGATTATCAGTTTGTAAGGCTGAGATGATAGAAGATGAAATTTGGGTCAACGACATCTCATCGGCGATGACTCGATGATGTCGTACGATGGAAAAAATGGGATTCAGATCGAAAATATGGTGTTGCGTGCGCGCGCGACACCCGGCGTCCTCGACAGCAGCCGAGTTCGGCGACTTCTCTCGGCAGCTGTCGAGTTTTCTCGGCAGCCTCGGCGACTTCTCTCGGCCGCTGTCGAGTTTTCTCGGTAGCCTTGGCGACTCGTCTGGGCAGCAGCCGAGTTTTCTCGACAGCTCTCGACATCGGGTCGGCTCTTCTCGGCAGCTCGGTGCCCAATGCTCCCAGTGTCTCCCTGCTCGCCCAGCCCACTTTCCGGCGCCACCTGCTACGGCGGCGCCACCCTGCAATGCCGCTACCTCGTCCACCAGCGAGCCTGCACCACCGGCTACCACCTCTGGCCATCCCTCGCCGGATTCCGACAAGAGCAGCGCTGGAAAACAACCACCAAACACCCTTCCCTCTCACGCTCTCTCCCTCTCTCACCCTTCTTCCCCAGCTCCGGCAGGCGACTTCCAGTCGCCGGCGACCACCCCCTCAACTCCAAAACACCCTCACCCAACAGCCTCGCATGCACACACGAAACCTCACACACACAATCATATATAAACACAAACACACACATACCTACACAGCTTCACCGACGGCCACCTACCGCCGGCCACCACCACCTAAACCTCGCCGGCGCATCACCAGCGCCGGCTGACAACACCCATGGCGGTGCTACACAGCGCCACCTCCACAGCAAGCAAGACACAACACATATAGTACACTATTCACACACACTCAAACCCCATACAAACCCTCACCTTTCCAGCCCACTTCCAACTCCGGCCGGCGCCTTCCAGTCACCGGCTACCACCTCCAACCCATCCCACACACACCCAGCCACTCTCCCTGCAACTTTTACGGCGAGAGGAGAGAGAAACAGAGCTGACGGGGAGAGAGAAGAGGGAGGGAGGAGAGAGAATGTTTTGGCCAGATCTTTGACCGGCGATTGCCGAAGGAGGAAAGATCCGTTCAGAAATCCGAATCCGGATTCGTGACGGGCTTGATGAGAGCTTCAACTTAAAGTTTGAGTTTACCCAAAACGGAGAAGAATTGAGGTGGAGAGGAAGAGAGAGAAAAAGAGTTTGGAGGCGGTTTTTCGCCGTTTTCCGGCGAATGAGACCTACGTCGTGTGCGAAAATCGGCCTAAACCGAGAATGTTGAAATTTTTCGGTCACCGGTGGCGGCGGCGCACCGGATGTAGAAAATCGGAAAGAGAGAGAGTAGAGAGAGAGACTTACAAGTTTTCGTCGCTTTCGGCTCGTTTGGAAAAACGGTGATTTTCGAATCGAAAACACCCCTATTTATAGAATTCTTGGAAACACTATTCACGAGAAAAATCTAAGTTACTATTCGCGGGTTGAAAAGTCCAAGTTACTATTCACGTAAAAATCACCATTACTATTCACCGTAAATATCTTCCGATTTTTTTCCGAAACTTCGTGTTTTGCCCTTTTTGTCGCCGTTTGAGCTATAGGTCTCCGATTGACCCCTAGTTTGTTTCTATCTTCTCGTCTTTCCATTACACATCTAATGGTATAAAAATATTCTGTATTCCATGTCTAAGAAAATTATCCATCTAAAACATGTATTAATCACGTATTTGAAACACACGTAATTAAATTAAACATTCAAAATATATGCACATAATTATTAATCCATGGTTTAAATATTTAATTAATAAATTATGCTTCATTTTTGGTCCGGGGCGCTACATCCCTTACCCCTTAAAAGAATTTCATCCTTGAAATTAAACGTGTACCTAGAAACGACATGATTGGCTACTTCGCCAGAATCTCATCCTCTTATTCTCGTGTCGTTTCGTTCTTTCCATTTCTCATCAAGAAACTTACAGGCCTCGATTATTTGGCTAAGCTCAATATTCAGAACTTTTGTTAGTCCTGAGCTTCTCCAATTCTTTCTCAAACTTTCCTAATCGGATCACACTTCTGTTTCTCATTCTTTTCCTTCTTCAACTCATAGTACTGATTGTTGTAATAATCATCCTACATACTTATTGTTGAGTAATGAGCGATGTCAATGCCCGAACCTACAACATTTGTCCGATGGTGTGAACTCTCTTCTTCCTTCTTCCAGGATTAACACCACAAGCCAAGGATCATCCAAAGTGCGTTCTTAACTTCTCCTCTTCCGCTCTCTGATAAGAGGACGAAATCTCATCCTTCCCAATGGAATACTAACATCTAGGGTTACAGTGACTACCCTACCGTTCTCAGATGTCAGCATGTCATCAAACCCAACAAAGACGAGAATGGGTTGTCCCGGTATCAAATAGTATGAGAGCAGAGATACCAGATACTGTCAACATACCTGTCATGGTTTCGGGTTCTTCTGCAGCTGGAGAGCGAGTGAGGGCAAAAGCTCACACCTGGCCTGCTCCTGGCCTCGGTCTTGGGGCAGAAACTCCTGGATTTCGGGGCTTCTATCAGCTATATGCCATATGGCCTGGCTCCCTGCATTTAAAGCAGTTTCGAGTCCCTTGGAGGCAGGGCCCCACATGTATCTTCCCACATTTGGGACAAACATTCCCTGGCCTAGGCGTAGGGAGTAGTGGAGCATTATTGGTCCGTGGGGACTTGCTTTGGTTGAAATCCTGACTGGGTTCGTCCCTCTTCCTCTTCTCTGTCGTCACTTCCACTCTCTTGGGTGATGCTATGTCCAAGCACAGTCGGGAAGCGATTTCTTGAGCCCTTTCAACAACAGCAGCATATGTCATCACACCCTATCCCGCCAGGATGGAGCTGATCTCCGGACGAAGGCACATAAGAATGCATTGCTCCTATAAAAATCCCTTTAGTATAGGAGGGTATTTCCTGTCTTACCCCGTTTCTTAAGTATAGGAGGGTATTTCCCGTCTTACCCCGTTTCTTAAGTATAGGAGGGTATTTCCCATCTTACCCCATATCTTAAGTACAGGAGAGTATTTCCCATCTTACCCCGTATCTTAAGTACAGAAGGGTATTTCCCATCTTACCCCGTACACGGTATCAAGACCGTTGGTGCTTCTTTTTATCGCAAAACTATATCCTTATCACCCCATCAAACCTAAACTGTTTAACTATATCCTTAACCCCCCCAAACCTAATCAGTTTATATCATATTTTCAAGGTAACACATATCAGGTAAGCACTCATTTTAGCAAGTCCTATGTTCAGAGAGAGTCACATATAGAGAGAGGATAATGCCTATCTATTCCTTTTCGAAAACCAATTCACGTTTTAAAATCACACTTTTCTCATTTTAAAATCAGTTCGAGCAAGTTCATAACGTTAGAACATTGCTTTGATACCATCTGTCACGTCCCGTTTTCTTTCATTAAAATTATCAAAGTTTTCACACGGACGTGAAGAAAGAAATAGCAAGGAACACATATCACAAACAGAAGAAGTAATAGGAAACGATAGAAGAATGAGGTAAGGGACGATGTGAATCACTCACATATCAATAATCGGTCTCAACCGATAATTTCCATTCACAGTGGAAAATACCATCAGGATCTCACATCCGAAACATGTATAGAATTATTACCAAACGTGAATTAAGTAAAACATTATGTAGAAATGTTTGTGTGACATCAATCTAAACATACAAGCCCAGGTATAGCAACAACTCTCTCCATCTAGGGTTCATCATCTCCTGTAACGTGAATTACAGAATAGGGGGTGAGTACGTGGAATACACTTGTGGGGATGAAATCCACCTCTTATAACTATCAACAGATATAAGATATCGGAAATGTAACACTCAGTCATGTTGTCACAGTATACCATGAACACGTAATCATTGCATATAACCACATCATTTAGTATTTCTCAATCATGCTTCAAAATAGGAAAAACTGTAACAGATTAAGGGTTAGAAATTACCCCCACCTTGTTCGGTGGTTTCCGCGTGAGTAGTAAGTACCAAGGATCGGATATCACAAGGCTCAATCAAACAAGTAGCCTACACAAGTTACGGTGTTTCTTAGATCCTTAATAATGTATGAATAAAGATATAAAATATCTCGATGGAAAAAACGATCGTTAAATACGCGACGGATCGAGAGATCTAAAGATTGGAGTTGAAGAAATGAGAGTGGATTATCATTTTGTAAGGCTGAGATGATAGAGGATGAAATTTGGGTCACGATGGAAAAAGAATGAGCTCAATCGGAGTTAAAATGAGCTCAAACGGAGCATTTTAAGTTTAGGGGTATTTTGGTAATTTTGGTCAAAGGGTTGACTTTGACCGGGCCCACGACCCTCGGTAAATGACATCTCATCGGCGACGACTCGATGATGTCATACGATGGAAAAAATGGGATTCGGATCGAAAATATGGCGTTGCGTGCATGCCGTCACCCAATGGGACACGCGCGTGCTCGCGCGGCACCCGGCATCCTTAGCAGCTGCCGAGTTTTCTCAGCAGCTTCTCTCGGCAGCCTCGACGACTCGTCTCGGTAGCTCGACGGCTTCTTTCGGCAGCTGTCGAGTTTTCTCGGTAGCCTCGGTGACTCATCTCGGGAGCTGCCGAGCTCTCGGCATCGGGTCAGCTCTTTTCGGCAGCTCGGCGCCCAGCGCTCTCGGCGTCGCCCTGCTCGCCCAGTCCACTTCCCGACGCTACCAGCTGCGGCGGCACCACCCTTCACCGCCACCATCTCGTCCACGGCGAGCTTGCACCGCCGGCTACCACCTTCGGCCATCCCTCGCCGGATTCCAGCAAGAGCAATGCCGGAAAATAGCCACCAAACACCCTTCCCTCTCACGCTCTCTCCCTCCTCACCCTTCTTCCCTAGCTCTGGCCGGCGACTTCCAGTCACCGGTGACCAGCCCCTCATCCCCAGAACACCGGCCAGCGACTTGCAGTCGCCGACCACCACCCAACAGCCTCGCATGCACACACGAAACCTCATATACACACACACACACTCATATATAAACACAAACACACACATACCCACCACCACCCAGATCTCGCCGGCGCATCACCAGCGCCGACCGACAACACCCACGGTGGCGCTGCATAGCTCCGCCTCCACAGCAAGCAAGATACAACACACAGTACATTATTTACACACACTCAAACCCCATGTAAACCCTCATCTTTCCAGCACACTTCTAGCTCTGGCAGGTGACTTCCAGTCGCCGGCCACCACCTCCAACCCTCCCACACACACCCAGCCACTATCCCTGTAACTTTTACGGTGAGAGGAGAGAGAAACAGAGCTGATGGGGAGAGAGAAGAGGGAGGGAGGAGAGAGAATGTTTTGGCCGGATCTTTGACCGGCAATTGCTGGAGGAGGAGAGATCCGTTCAGAAATCCGAGCCTAAATTCGTGACGGGCTCGACGAGAGCTTCAACTTAGAGTTTGAGTTTACCCAAAATGGAGAAGAATCGAGGTGGAGAGGAAGAAAGAGAAAAAGAGTTTGGAGGCGGTTTTTCGCCGTTTTCCGGCGAACAAGAAATCGGAATTGAATTCCAAGACCTATCCTATATTTGTCTCGTTGAGACCTAAGTCGTGTGCGAAAATCGGCCTAAACCGAGAACGTTGTAATTTTCCGGCCACCACTAGCGGCGGCGCGCCGGAGGCAGAAAATCGGAAAGAGAGAGAGTAGAGAGAGACTTACAAGTTTTCATCGCTTTCGGCTCGTTCGGAAAAATGGTGATTTTCGAATCTAAAACACCCCTATTTATAGAATTCCTGGAAACACTATTCACGAGAAAAATCTAAGTTACTATTCATGGGTTGAAAAGTCCAAGTTACTATTCACGTAAAAATCTCCGTTACTATTCACAGTAAATTTCTTCCGATTTTTTTCTGAAACTTCGTGTTTTGCCCTTTTTGTCGCCGTTTGAGCTACAGGTCTTCGATTGACCCCTAGTTTGTTTCTATCTTCTCGTCTTTCCATTACATCTAATGGTATAAAAAATATTATGTATTCCATGTCTAAGAAAATTATCCATCTAGAACATGCATTAATCACGTATCTGAAACGCACGTAATTAAATTAAACAGTCAAAATATACGCACATAATTATTAATTCATGGTTTAAATATTTAATTAATAAATTATGCTTCGTTTTTGGTCCGGGGTGCTACACATACTACTCCAATAGTATACTAATTACTAAGCCTCTTCACATCAGTTTTCTTATACTTGCATTTTCAAGGTCTATTTTTCTATGTGGGATAGTTAAGCACTCCTCCGACATTCAAGACCTTTCATTCCCATTTCAAGTGGCCAACTTTGATGCTTAATTCTCACTCACCAAAAATTTATTTTGAGCGATTCAAAATGCCTCGATTATCTACTCCAAACGTAGATTAATCTTTTGGCATCAAATCCTTAAAAGGATTAACTCTTAGCCACTTAACTATTGGTCAAAGTGGTGCCACCCACCACTTTCAACAACCAATTTTTCCAACAATCCCCCACATGAGTGGAAATTAATGTATGAATGGAGACTTGAAGCTCAATGCTTAAGAGACCTTATTGCATAAGGATAAGTGGCTTTTGGCCTTAAACCTTCCATAGCTCACGTCGTCGGGTGCCCCGATGGCTTAGTGGATGTTATGCCTTGAACTACTCCACCTTCATATACACTAAGTCAATAACGATTGCACAACAAAGCCTCAAACACTTTTGTTCTCACGTTTTTCTCCTTTTCGGACATGGACACGTCTTTGGTTCATAAGTGTTCATTAGAAGCGACCACCACTTCTCACTTACATAGGTGATATCCATACGAGTATCCTACCATACTCAACCTCCTCGAGGTGTTTTCGAATCATTAAAACTCATACAACTTAACCTCACCACATTGGTAGGCTCAATACTTTCTTAGTTTACTTTTCCCATTGAACCATGTTCTTGGGATCTCCAATCCACATGGTTGGGTATCCACTTAGAAAGTTTTCAAGTCGTGGATTTTAGTCACACTCTCTCCAGTAACTTGTTCATTTGATCTCGATTTAATCCTTTCATCAAAGGATCGGCCAAATTATCTTTAGACTTCACGTAGTCGATCGTCATCACATCGGTCGAGATCAATTATCTCACGGTATTATATCGATGATGTATATGTCTCGACTTACCGTTGTACATGTTATTCATTGCCCTACCTATGGTGGCTTGACAATCATAATGTACCATCACGGTCGGAACTGGCTTACTCCAACATGGAATATCCTCAAAAAGGTTACAAAGCCACTCGGCCTCTTTTCCCACCTTATCCAAGACTATAAACTCGGATTCCATGGTAGAACGTGCTATGTATGTTTGTTGTGTGGATTTTCATGACACGGCTCCACCACTTATAGTGAAGACGTATCCACTCATGGAAAAGGAGTTCTTCATGTCCGAAATCCAATTTGCATCACTATACCCTTCAAGCATGATGGAGTATCTCGAGTAATGTAAACCATAGTTAAGAGTATACTTTAAGTATCTCAAGACTCTCACGAGATCTTTCCAATGCTTGTTACTTGGATTACGCATGAATCTACTCAACTTGTTCACTGAGCATGTAAGATTAGGCCTCGTATAATTTGTTATATACATTAGGCTTTCTATAACCCTTGTATATTCAACTTGATCTATAGGCTCACTTTGGTTTTTACTCAAGTGTACATTGACCTCTAATGGTGCTTTGGCGATTTCTTTAGCACTTTCTCAACATAGTGAGATTGCGTTAATGTTATTCCTTCAAACGTCCTTAGAATTTTGATTCCAAGAATCACATCCGCCACACCTATATCTTTCATGTCGAAGTTTCATTTCAACAGGTGCCTCGTTTCAACTATGACTTCATGGTTACTACCCATGATCAACATGTCATTTACGTAAAGACACACAATGACATAAGTCTTGGGTGTGCCCTTGATGTAGACACATTTGTCACACTCGTTGATCTTGAAGCCATTTGACAACATAGTGTTGTCAAACTTAACGTGACATTGTTTCGGCACTTGCTTAAGTCCATATAAGGATCGAACAAGTTTGCACACCTTCTTTTCTTGTTCAGGTGCTACCAACCCTTCGGGTTGATCCATATAAATCTCTTCTTCTAGCTCACCATCTAGGAATGCCGTTTTCACATCCATTTAGTGAATTTCAAGCTTGTGCAAAGCAGCAATTGGTAGAAGCACATGTATCGATGTAATTCTCGTTACAGACGAATACGTGTCGAAGAAGTCATCTTGTTCTCTTTGTCTAAAGCCTTTGGCTACTAAACGAGCTTTATACTTGTCTATGTTTCCATCAGCCTTATATTTCCTTTTTAGGATCCATTTGCATCCTAAGGGCTTACAATCGGGAGAAAGATCAACTAACTCCCACGTGTTGTTTTGAATGATGAAATCGATCTCACTATTGATCGCTTTTTTCCGAAGTGAAACTTAGGGCTTGAGAGAGCTTCCTTGATCGACCTCGGTTTATCATCCAACTTATAAGTGATGAAATCGGGACCCAAGTTCTTAGCAACTTTTACTCTTTTGCTACGTCTAGGTTTCTCTTCTAGAGGACTAGAACTACCTGTAACTTGATTTAACGCTCTTTTATTAGATGTTATTTCTATCCTCTCTTTACAAGGATACACATTTTCAAAGAATATAGAATTCTTTGATCTATCACCATTCCCTCCGTCATGTCGAGTATCTCCAACTTATGGATTATGAAATGATAAGCACTACTATTTAGTGCATAACCCACAAATATGCAATCGATCATCTTAGGATCAATTTTTATTGGCATAGGAGGTGGTAACTCCACTTTAGCCAAACACCCCCACACTTTGAGGTATTTCTACGACGGTTTTTGTCTTTTCCACATTTCGTAGGGGGTTTCATTCTTTCCTTTCAAAGGAATCTTGTTAAGTATGTAATTTGCCGTTAAAATGGCTTTCCCCCACAGGTTCTATGGTAACCCTGAGCTACTAACATGACATTCATCATCTCTTTTAGAGTACGATTTTTACATTCGTCCATGCCATTTGATTGAGGTGAGTAGAGAGCAATCGTTTGATGAATTATGCCACTTTGTGAACATAACTCCTCAAATGGTGCCACATACTCTCCATATAGCACCCCGGACTAAAAACGAAGTATAATTGATTAATTAAATATTAAAACCATAATTGAATAATTATTTACGTTGATTTTTAACTGTTTAAATTAATTACGTGCGTTATAGATATGTGTTTAATGCATGATTTAGATGGGTAATTTTCCTAGACATGAAACATAGATTATTTTTTACACTATTAGATGCGTATTAGAAAAACGAGAAGATAGAAACGAACTAGGGGTCAATCAGAGACCCGTAGCTCAAACGACGATGAAAAGGGCAAAACATGAAGTTTCAGAAAACCGAAAGATATTTACGGTGAATAGTAACTGAGATATTTACATGAATAGTAACCAAGATTTTTCACCATGAACAGTAACTTGGAGATTGTTATGTGAATAGTGTTTTCCGGGAATTCTATAAATAGGGGCGTTTTCGATTCAAAAATCACCGATTTTCTGAATGAGCCGAAAACGACGAAAACTCGTAAGTCTCTTTCTCCTCTCTTTACTATTTTCTGCCTCTGGCGCACCGTCGCAGGTGGTCGGAAAAATTCAAAGTTGTAGGTTTCGGCTGATTTTCACACAGAACATAGGTCTCATGAAGATGAGTCTAGGATAGGTCTCGGATTTCAATTCCGATTTCTCGTTCGTCGGAAAACAGCGAAAAACCCTCTCCAAACCCTAAACCCTAATTCTTGCCACCTTTTCTCTCTCTTCTGATTTCTCCCTCCTTCTCGCTGAAGCTGCTACCGGAGGTCCTCCTGGTGGTATGGGTGAGTCACCGGAGGGGTGGCGGCACCGTGGGTGGCAGCGCCGGAGCTGTTATGGGCTGTATGTTAATGTGTGTACGTGTTTCTTGTTGTAGAGGGTGGCGCAGGTTGCGCTGCCGTGGGGAAATTGGTGGTCGACGTTGGTGATGCGCCGGCGAGGCTTAGAGATGGGTGGCCGGTGACTGGAAGTCGCCGGCCAAGCTATGTATTTATGTGTGTGTGTGTTAAGCATGCGTGTGTGTAGTATGTTGTTGTGTGTTTGAGGCTGGGTTGGGGAAGTTGCCGGCGACTGGAAGTCGCCGGCTAGGGGTCAGGGAAGAGTCGCTGGTGACTGGAAGTCGCCGGCCGGAGATGGGCAGGGAGGGTGAGAGAGGAAGAGAGCGTGAGAGATAGGGTGTGTTTGTGGCGTATTTTGGAACACTATTCACGGCCGGAATCTGGTGGGGGTGGTCGAAGATGGTGGCAGCCGGAGCTGGGGTCACCGATGGACGAGGTGGCGGCGGCGCTGGGCAGCACTGCCGTAACTGGTGGAGTTGGGAAGTTTCCAGGCGCTGGACGCGACGTCGGGAGGGCGCACACGCGCTGGGCGCGCGAGGCTGCCGAGGGGCGCCGAGGCTGTCGAGAAATGTTGACCCGCTGCCGAGGGCGCCTGCCGAGGCTGCTGAGAAATCCCGAGCCACTGCCGAGGATGCTGAGACGCATCGGGTGCCCGCACGTGCATGCTGCTGAGGTTGCCGAGTTTTTCACCCGACGCCGGGTGGGCCGCACGCTTGGGCGCCACGTCATGTGATGGGTGCGCACACGACGTCGTGTTTTCGATCTGAATTCCATTTTTTCCATCGTACTTCATCATTGAGTCGTCGCTGATGAGATGTCGTTGACCGGGGATCGTGGGTCCCGGTCAAAGTTAACCCTTTGACCAAAATTACCAAAATACCCCTAATCTTAAAACGCTCTGTTTGAGCTCGTTTCAACTCCGATTGATCTCATTCTTTTTCCGTTGTGATCTAAATTTCATCCTCTATCATCTCAGCCTTTTAAACTGAACATCCACTCTCGTCTCTTCAACCTCCATCTTTAGATATCTCGATCCGTCGCGTCTTTAACGATCATTCTTTCTCCGAAATCTTTTATAGCTTTAATTATACTTATTAAGGATCTAAGAAACACCGTAACTTATGTAGGCTATCAGTTGGATTGAGCATTGAGATACATGATCTTTGATACTTGCTACTCACGTGGAAACCACCGAATAAGGTGGGGGTAATTTCTAACTCTTAATCTGTTTACAGTTTTCCCTATTTTGAAGCATGATTGAGGAATACTAAATGTTGTGGTTATATGCTATGATTATGTGTTCATGATATACCGTGAAAGGACTTTGGTTCACATTGCATATTCGGAGGGTCTTATGGACTGTAAAAAAATTGTCTCTTATCTCTTCTACCACCTGAAAGGTCTGGCGGTCCTGTAAATGCGCTAGTGGTATTGAGACCATTTTAGGGGATAAGATGGGAAATTCCCGCACCTCATGGATGAGTTACGAGATACGTGTCTTGTATTTTATGTGCTATGATAACGTGACTGAATGTTACATGGTATTATATATTTGTTGACTGTTATAAGAGGTGGATTTCATCCCCACGAGTGTATTCCACGCACTCACCCCCTATTCTGTAATTCACATTACAGGAGATGACGAACATGATGAACCTTTGAGGGAGAGGTGTGGAGCTCTATCAGGACTTGTGTATTTAAGTTGATGTCTCACAACATTTCCAAACAATATTTTAATTAATTCACGTTTTGTAACAAATAATTTTGTATATGTTTCGATGTTGGATCCTGATGATATATTTCCACTGCGAATATTGAGATTATCGGTTGTAACCGATTGTTGATATGTGATTGATTCACATCATCTCCTACCTTATTCTTCTATCGTCTCCTACCTTCTTCTTCTATTTTATGAAGATGTCTTTTACCATTTCTTCTTCAAGCCCAAAGAAAAACTCTGATATTTTTTTTATAAAAGAAAATGGGACAAGACAGTTTGGTATCAGAGCAATGTTCTACCGTTTTTCGAACTTGCTCAAACCTGTTTTATAAAGAAAAAATGAGAAAAATGTGTTTTTAAAACGTGAAAAGGTTTTTGAAAAGAAATAGATAGACACCATCCTCTCTCTAAAGGAGTCCCACTCTGATCTTAAGAATTGCAGAAAAGAATGATTACCTGTTATGTGATATCTTGCTAGCGTGATATAGACCGTTAAGGTTTAAAAAGAGATGTTACGGTTATAGAATGATGATAAAAACTCATGTAATTTATACTGGACAGATGAAGAAGATTTATGTTGCCACTAGAGGGAGAGTACCTATTATAGAGACGCGTGAGGAGAGACTCCGACGCTATTTTTACGAGAGTAGTGTGACGGGTGATATATCGGTGGGTGAGCATGTCGCCAGACTTCTACACCGCTGGAGAGAGATAGGGGGTACCGGGGGTAGGATCAGTAGTGTTCAGGCGTGTCTGCACGTGATCCATACTTTACCACGAGAGTGGGAGATTAGGGCCCATTTAGTCTATCGGGACAAGCTAGTATTCTCGTCAGTAGATCACGTGCCCATCGCTGACTTTGGGAACGTGGCGAGACAGATACTGGAGCGACACACTTCTTCATATTTGTCAACTTCTGTAACTTGCTGAAGCATGAAGATGGTAGGATAGTCCCTCAAACTCTAGAAGTTAGTATTCCTTTAGGGAAGACAGTAAGGACAAAATACCTATACCGTCACTTAAAGATCGCTTTTGAAGATAAGATTCTTCTAGTTGATCTTCACGCTTTGGAGATGAAGGATTTTGACATAATCCTGGGAATGGATTGGCTAGAGTCCAATCATGCAGTAATTAAGTGTCGTGTGAGGGAGATCGTCTTTCAAGCACTAGGAGAGCTGGAGTTCACATTCCATGGGACGTGAGTTAAAGTCGACTCAAGGATTATCTCGGCCATGAAAGCAACCCAGATTCTTAGCAAAAGAAATTACGAAGCTTGGTTGGTCAACATGGTGAACCCCGAGAAGGAATCGACTACTATCGAGAAGGTGCCGGTGATAAAGGAATTCACTGACGTATTTCCAGAGGATTTATGTTGGGTCTCAAGTGGTGTCCGAGGTTCAGAGGGGGGGTGAATGAACCTTGGTCTATTTTGAAAATCTTTGCAAAATAAACTGTTCTGCAAGTTACTAGAACTTGCAGCACCAGTCAGTTACTACTTACAATACTGGAAAACAGTGCTGCTTGCTGTAACTTGAGTTTTAAGCGCAGCGGGAAAATAAACTTCTTTTGTGACACAAGGCTGGCTGGTTTTCTCAAATATGCTCCTTTCAAGATGTTTTATGCATATGACAGATAAAGATATGAAAGATAAAGCGCAGATAGGAAAGCAGTAAAACACTTATGGCTTATAGTGGTTCGAAGGTGGTGTAAGCCTTCTACGTCCACTCTACTGCTACCTCGAGCAGGAACTTTGTCAAGCAAGATTGGTTTACAGGACCCTTCCTAACAATCTATCAACTTACAAAGCAAACGCCAACTAGAGTCAAAAGATCACACAACACTGCAAACTCTAAAGGCCCGCCAACTAGAATCCAGAGATCATACAGCACTGCAAATTCTAAAGGCTAACCCACACAGGGTTCCACACTCCCACACAGGGAAGCTGCCTAGCACCTAGACAACTATACAAACAACAAGGATCTCTCCTATCAACTGTTCGACACTTAAAACAACCTACGCACACAGGCAACAAGGTTGAAAATATATGTTTGTTCTTCAACTGGTGCGATGAAGTGAGCTTCTGAATCCTCCAAAGGATCTTTTCTGCTTCGAGCGTGCTCCACTTCTCTGAGGTTGAGTGACTGAGACTGAGTGTGTAGCTTGAATGCTTGAGAACTTTTATGCAAAATCTTTTGGTTCAGTTGGTCTTAATTTTTCAGTTGTTGGCTCACTTTATCTAATGTTTTAAACAGTTGCTCAGTGATTCAGTAGTTGTTCAGTTAAGCTCATCCTCTATTTATATTTGTAAGGAAGATATCCGTTGAAGGAGATATCTTCCATTTTGAATTCTTAGATCTTCTGATCAAAGGCATGGCTCGCATTTAATGCGACTTGACATACTCTTTTTGGAGCAATTAATGCGGTGGCTGCGGCTCACAGCTTCCTGCAGGCGCGTCAGTCCACGTGGCATCTTGGTATTGGCTCTGTGTTTGCAACTTTGATCTTTTCTCGAATGGCTCTTTTCCTCGTAGTGCATTTATCCTTCCTCGGATTGCAGGATACTCATCCTTCTTGTCATCGGCGCTGTTTGAGTGTTTGAGCTGTAAGCTTCGCGCTGTATCCTTGGTCTACTTGCAGTATTCCTGTAACTTTTTCTTGCAGCGATGCTGCATGCCGTTCCTTCATGCTTTGCTATAACTGCCTTCTTGCAGAGTGTCTTTTTGAAAATTTCTAATACAACATGGTACGTATTTGTACCTCTATCTTTTAGCTTCCATAACAAAACTTAAACCTAGTCTATGTTTTAACTTAAACATCGTGAGAAATGGGGTACTCAAACTTCCTATTACATCCTTGGTTTGTCTAATCAAAATCTAAACACTGAAGACTCAACAATTTCCCCCTTTTTGATGATGACAAAACCAACTCCCAAAATCATTTATGAAGGAAGTTTTCCATTACATCATATCAAATTACATCAGGATTACATATGAGATAAACAAAAAGAAAATAACCCTGAATGTATCAGAGATGGACAAAATAAACATTACTGAAAAAGAGACCTTCTTTTGGACGATTCATCTGGTCTTCTTTCAAAATTCCTCTCTTCTTGCTTTGCTCTTCCTTTTGAACCTTTCCACCAGTCTCGAATGGACTCCTGATAGGATTCTTCAAGTTTCTCCTTGATCTTTGGGATTTGAATCCATCTCAGCCAGAAGTCCTCGCAGTAAGGTACTGTATAACCTTTCTTTACTTGGTCTATGTAGTAATTCTGAATATCAAGCTCTCCATACCTAGCAAGCTCTTCATATCTTATCAGTGCATTTTGGCAGGTTTGAAATCTACAGAATTTGCCCTTTTTGCACAGAAATCTGAAGTATCTGAGATACTCGGATCTCTTGTACATCGTGATTGCTTCGAATGATGGATTTCTATCTGTAGGTAACTTGATTGCCTTGAAGATGTTTAGAGTCCAGGCCATGTTTACTCCTACGGGCTTCTGATCTATCAATACTGATACTTCAACAGATATGTTGTCTGTGTCGAGATGTGGAATTTCTTGAGGGGGGTATTGGTGAAGATCCCTGTCTAAGATTCTCCTCTCACCAATTACTCAAAGCCTTTGCATCCAGGCATTTTCTTCTTGTTCTGCTCTGGCTTTCTCCGCCCTTTGAGCAGCCATCTTCTCATTGTAAAGTCTTTCAACCTCGGCTTTGCTTATCCTCTTTCTTGAGCTTTGTTGTCGGCTTTTTCTTCCTCTCTTTGTATGATGATTAGAGGGAGGTGCTGTATCTTTTCTCGCAGCACTGCTGTGTGCAGCGCCTGCTGCTGATCTGCTTGCAGCAGCTGTACCACCAGCTCCTCCTTCATCGTATTTTCCCCATCTCTTTGGAGTGGGAGCTTCAGCAACAGCAGATGATCCAGACCTCTTCCTTCTACTTAGAGGTTGATCATCTTCTTCCTCTTCTTCCTCATCTTCTTTCTCCCTGGTGCTCCGGTATCTATCATCAAAGCCTTTGATACCTTCCCCCTTTTTTGCATCATAAAAAACCGGGGGTGGAGCAGGGACATTAGAGACTACTTTAGAGCGTAGTCCTCTCAGGGGTGCTGAGGCGACCCTGGATCCTTCGGCATACTGAGGATATGCTTGCATCATCATATGCGCCAATTCTCCAACTATCAATTCCAGGTTAGCCAATCGATCGTCGACACTCTTGGTTCTTTTGGATTGATCTGAGATATGGTCTAAAGTGTTGATAGCACCAAGGAGTGAGTTTGAAGTCTGTCCGATGCTTTTTCTGTATGTTCCTTACAAAGTCAAACTTCAGCTCGGGTTTGTGCAACATCTTTCTTCAGTTCTCCCTCCAGTCTAATCCTGTCCTTGTATATCCTGTTAGCATTATCATTCACATTTTTAGGATCATTGCAGGAAGAGCTTCAATGTCTTTCTTGAAGCTGGACATGGTTTTAGCGTGGAACTTGGCTTGTGCTGTCATGTTCTGCCGTATGTTAGATTCATGATCCTGAGGAGCATGAATAAGGTCCATAACAGCAGCAACTACCTTATCAATCGATGCATCATGGTTTGAGCCAGTGTTCCGTTGTTGTGAGGCGGCAGCTGGTGCAACATAGGGAATTAAAGATCTTGGTGGTTGTGCTGCATCCTACCTTCGAGCCTCCGGTTTAGCTTATGTATCCGCATCCTTATGTAGGCTTGATGTGGGATTTTCATCAAAGACTGCTTCCCCCTCATCCGATGAAATTGGAATTGACACATCACCAATATATCCATATCTGGCTCTGTTGCGTTCAGCCATTCGTCGGAGGAATTCAGCCATCTGAGCTTCCACAGTAACCACTACTACTGCAGTCTTGATAGGTGCTGGTAAACATAAAACAACAACGTTGTTAACCTCATCACGAGGTGACTCTATCTGTGTGGGGGTTATTTCAGCTTCTGCTTGAACATCCTCTGAGGATACTGTTTCAATAGCCATTCTTTCAGAGGTCTTTTCACCCTCGGAGAGTGTTGTCTGAATAACAGCCTCATCTAAGGTCTTCAGTAAGGACTCCGTCTTCTCGGCCAGTCCTGTATCCTCGACAATCTCTGCTGCAAGAATGGGTTCTTGCAGCTGCTGTTGGTTTCTTACAGCTTCCACTGTATGCATGACTGAAAGCTCAATTTCTGTAAGGATCTCAACATCCACCCATTGTGTATCTTCTCCAGCTTCTGAAAGGGTGGTTGCTTGCTGTACTGCTGTCTCGACCAGTACAGTGAGTATCGCCTTTGCAACTTCCTCCATGGTTGCGTCATCGGCAACTTCAACAATATCAGAGAGAAAGTCTCTGATGATGGTGTCTTGTTCCCCCTAATTGTCTGCAACGGTATCAGGAACATTGTGCACTGGAGAATCTTCGTAGTCCACAAGTTGAGGCTCGTCATCCTCCATAGAATCAATCATGACGTTATTGGAGAGGCCTTCAACTATTTGCTCAAATACAGGGGAGTTTGAATTGTGATGATATGAACTTCCTTCTCCCCGCATCTTCTGAGGAGTGTATTGCATCCTTGTCTCCTTGACACTTGCTTGCAGCGCCTGTTGCATCATGGCCTCCTCATCTTGTTCAACTCCTATAGCGTTGATTTGCACTTGTGCGAATGCGACATCATCGCCCCTTCTTACAGTCTCTGCAGCCGGGGCTAGGAGGATTTGAGCATCCTCCGTTGCTGCGTTCATTGGCATCTTGACAGAGTGGGATTCTGCAAGAGCTTTACCCTTTCCTTTGTCCAGTGCTCCTTGAGTAGCAGTGTCTCTCGAGCGATCTTACATTCTTGCTGCATACTCAGGTTGCAGGAGTGCCAAAATATCTTCTGTATTGGCCCACTTCAGGACTGCTTTTTCCACAGAGAGGAAATCTTCCCATTGCATCAGGATTTCCCCCTTGGACAGTCTTATCTCCCTCCAGAGACTGTATTGCTGCTCCATATCTCTAGCAGCTGAAAAGGTTGGGTCATGCACAGACTGAACAACTTCGTCATCTGGCTGAATCCTTTCTGATGTGACTCATTCGCGCCAACATCTACTGACAAACTTGCAGTAGAGAGTTGAGAATTAGCGGCTACAGCAGTCTTCTTCTTGCTGCGCGGGGCCCTCCTGGTCAGAGGTTCGTCATCATCTGAGGATGAGGACTCAGGTTCAGGTTCTGTCCTCCTCGATGTTTTCTTGATGACGGGAAGAGGATTTTCATTATCATCATTATCATCATCTTCACCCCTGCTGCCTGTGTCTTCATCTTGCAGTGCCATGGTTGCATTCTTTTTGTTTTTGGTTTTCTTCTGTGCAACCCTAGCAGCAGCTGTCTTTGGTTGTGCCTTGCCCTTCTTCTTTTCACCGAGATACTTTCCAATGGGAATGAGAGTGGGAGCTGCAAGCTGAACTCCTAGCTTGCAGAACAGAGAGCAAATGGTGATTCCATAGTTTCTCCTTAGTGTGCCCTTCTCTGCTTCCTCCCATATTCTTTTCATGATGAACCTTGCCCAGTTCACCTTTACTCCAGCCATGATGGCAGACATGATTCGGAACCGGAGATCTGTGCATTTGTCATAACTCCCTGTTCTTCCTTCAATGGAGTATGCACAGATATCATGGAGCAGTTCAAACTCCGGTTTGAAGAGTTTCTTCGGTGCACTTCTCTTGATTTCTGCCCCTGCATTTTTTACTCGAAAGAGATCCCACATCTCTTGAGCGTTACCTTCCCCATAAGACGCTAGTTGACTGGGGGTTAGCCCTTCTGACGCGATGTTGAAAGTGGTGGCTATGTCTCTGATGGATAGAGACTTTTCTTCTTCATCTATACACATCTTGAACAAGATGTGGTTCCTTTCCTCAGATTGCTTGGCAAAGGCGTAGAACTTCTGGACTGATTTAGGCTCTTGGTAATTGCTTTAGTCCATAGAGGGCTTTGTGTAACTTGAACACCTTTTCTTTTGCTTGATCTGCGAAACCTGGAGGTTGCTCTACATACACTTCCTCTGTAAGAATACCATTAAGGAATGCACTCTTCACATCCATTTGGTATACCTTGAAATTCATGTGAGCTGCATATGCCAGAAAAATCCTTATGGCTTCCAGTCTTGCTACTGGAGCAAAAGTCTCATCAAAATCAATTCCTTCTTCCTGGCAATATCCTTTAGCAACTAATTGTGCTTTGTTCCTCACAACACGTCCAGATTCATCTAGCTTGTTCTTGAAGACCCATTTAGTTCCAATGACTCTTTTATGAGTTGGTCTTGCAACTATTTGCCAGACTTGATTTCTTTCAAATCCATTCAGCTCTTCTTGCATGGCTTGTACCCAGTTGCTATCTTGTAGGGCTTCTTCAACATTTTGGGCCTCCATTTGAGATATGAAACATGTAAACATTGCTTCATGAGGGATGGACCTTCTTGTCCTTACCCCTATGAATGGATCTCCAATGATAAGATCTCTAGGATGATTCTTTAACCATGTTCTGTCGGGCTCAAAAGCATGTACCGGTCTAGGTTGTTCCTCATGTTGCTGTAAGATTGGAGGTTCTATAGCTGTGAGATTATCTGCTGCATCCAGAGATGCGGCTTCCTCTTCTTTGTCTTCTCCGGTAGGCAGGACTTCTTCAACATATGAAATACCACTTTCTTTCCTGGGAGCTGTATTTTCAGCGGGTTCTTCTGGTATCTTTGTGTCACAATGTGGTTCATCAAACACCACATGGATTGACTCTTCAACCACTAAGCTTCTTTTGTTAAAGACTCTGAAGGCTCTGCTTACAGTAGTGTATCCTAAGAATACTCCCTCGTCTGATTTTGTATCGAAGGTTTTTAGATGTTCTTTTCCATTGTTGAGGATATAGCACCTGGATCCAAAGATATGCAGATGTGAGACATTCAGTGTATATCCATTCCAGACTTCATACGGGGTTTTGTCAAGATCCTTGTTGATTAGACATCTGTTCTGTGTATAGCATGCAGTGTTGGTTGCTTCAGCCCAAAATCTCTTAGGTATCTCTGCTTCTGCTATCATTGTATCTGACTGATACTAAGAAGATTGTATCTGAGACCTGTCACATAGGATACATCTTTGATCTTCACATTTCCTTTGACTAAGCATCCACTTCCTTTTGTGCTTTCTTTGGAATCATCTCCGAAGATGACTTTTGGTCCTTTGCATTTTTGGAAGTCTTTCAGAGCTTCTTTATTGCCTGTCATATGCCTTGAGCAGCCACTGTCTATGTACCATACATTGCTGCTACAACCTGGCACTGAAACCTGCAACAAACTTAGGCAGATTTAGGTACCCATATCTGTAAGGGTCATTTAGGGTTAGTTACTTTGGGGATCCATACTTTCTTAACAGTCACTGTTTTGCTGTAAGATTTATTGGATCTCAGAATGTATGCAGTTTTGTGATTAAACTGCTTAAAAGCTGTGTGTGCAGAGACAAAACATGTGCTACCAACACTCTTGCAGTGTGGTCTTCCACCATACTTCCCTTGAGTATATCCTCTTTGAGGTTTAGACATATATGTCTTAGTATAGGTGGGAAACATCTTTCTGTGCTGCAACTTTGTAGGTTGCTGCATCTTTTTGCTGCTTACAGCAGATAGCTTCTGCTGCAGCCAGTTCTTAGATGCAGACTTACTTCCTGCAGTTGAGCATTGGGGTTTCTTCCTCTTATCCATCAATGCTGATTTGTTCAAGATCTTTTCTGAGCTACATGGTAACTCATTCTCCATTGAAGTTTCAGCTTGAACAAATTTTATAGCCCTGGATGTAACACCCCATTTCAAGAAAACCTGCATATGCATATTTATTAAAATTGCTTTTAATGTTCATTTAAGAATGAGTTAAGTGTGAGATATTATATGACATTAAGTTATGATTTATGAGGTTACGTTTCGTTGTGCTTGTTTATTTTAAAGATTTTATGATATGATTTTCTTTCGAGATTTTAAGGGTTTTGCAGGATTTCTCACGGAAGAAACCGAGCTCGATTTCCACTCACTCGACACACATGAACGGAAGTAAAAGATAAGATGTTAATTAAATTAATTGAATAAAATGATTTAGGTTTATATGCTTTCTTTTTAGAAAGTTTTACTTATGATCTTATATGTATATTTATGAAATAAGACGTCTTACTTGAACGAGCATGCATTATAGGTAATTATTGAAATAACCGAAATGCTTACTATTATTATTAATTTAAGTATATATATGGAAATTTAATATTTAATTTTATGCTTATCTATTTCCACATTTGTGTGATTTATACATTATGCTACTATTTCTAGTCTTTACAATAAGGTATGCATGTATTTATACTTATATATGTGTAATATGAAACATGAAATATCAAGATAAATAATTAGATTAACCTTTATTTTTAATCCAAATCTTCCAAGATAAGTTTGCTACCTATGACTAAGTAATCTAGACTAGCCACCTCACTAATCTAATTGCAACATGCAAATATCTCCAACTTGCAACATGCAACTCTCTCTCTCTCTCTCTCTCTCTCTCGTTCTCTCTCTCTCAATCTCTACATAAGGAACCAAAGCCTTAGACAAATAACATAAGAGGAAAAAGAAGACAAAGGTCAAATATACATCAAGTTCTACTTCAAACCCTAGAGGTATTATGGCTTAACTCTCTTATATCTTCATTAAATCTTATGATTTATGCTTTATACCTTATATTAGAAGTCCAAAGATATTCTTTGGCAATTTTCTTGGGATTATATGTTGTTTGCATGGAGGAATAAGTTGTTTTAAGAATAGGTTTAAAGATATGCTTTGTTTTGCTACTGTTTTGGTTATGTTCGAAAATCTTAGAAATTGAATTAAGATGAATCCTTTTGCTAGATTGAAATATAGGAAGTCCAGAGTATTTATGTATAATTTCAGAAGATTTGGAGTTGAATTCAATTTTATATGATTTTTCTAAGATAAGCTGTTCGGAGACAGTTTTTACCCTGTTTTCGGGTCTGATTCATGTATTTTTCTGGAACAGTTTACTTCGAATTTATGCATGATATTTTACTATGTTTAAGAACCTGTTCTTAGGTATGTGTAGGAATTTAGTATGTATTTTTTTGAGCTTTGTACGATTTATGCCGAATTTTACAACAAAACCTGTTTTTCGCGTAGACGATGTCCTGTTTTCAGTTTTGTTCTAAAATTCATAACTAATTATTGGGATAGAATTTATAAGCCATGTTTTACTATGTTGTAGTAAACGTTCTTAGGAGTATGTAGAAATTTACTATGTCATTTTTAGAACGTTGTGCGAGTTATGGTGATTTTTACCATAAAGTCCGTTTTCAGCGTATACTATGTTCAGTTTTCGGCAAACTTTGGAAATTCATAACTGATTATGTGCACCTTGTTTTCGCTTGATATTTTTATATGTTATACTAAAAGAATTTATGTGGTTATATGAATAAGTATGTGATTTTAGAAATTATCTATGATTTTTTAAAATTGTTGCGACTTTATGTGTCATTCTTATCCTTCAAAATTGTTAGTGCTTAACAATTATATAATAAGTATGATGATGTATTCTATATTCTAAATCTCACCTAAATGATTTGTGTATGATATGATCATATTTAGAATTTAACATAAGGATCAAGCATGTATTGAATGAAGTATAACGAATGAGTATAAAATCTTATTAGTACATGTCTTTGGAGTGATTATTTGAATAGGGTTATTAATGATTATGCTTTAGGTTAAAGTAACCTAATATAAAATATGAAAGATTATGTTATACGATATAAGAGGCTAATCAGTTAAGTGTGTCGAGCGCAGTCGAGACGATCGGTGAATCCGGAGGCAATCTTTGCACTATCAACGAACAAGTGGGTAACTTCTACTCTCTACTATGTGTTGTTAATTGAATTGATAAGTTAGGTATGAAGATCTACGGTTAAAGCCGTAGTTATAACCAGTATGTAACTTTCATATTGGGCGACGACCTTAAGGGCAATAAAATGTCTGGTCTATGTTTTTCAGGTGTGGCTAAAAACCACAAATGTCTCTCAGGTGTGGCTAAGAACCACAAAAATGTTTTCAGGTGTGGCTAAGAACCACAAAATGTTTCTCAGGTGTGGCTAAGAACCACAAATGTTTCTCAGGGTGGCTAAGAACCACAAAATGTATCTCAGGGTGGCTAAGAACCACATGTAGTACTTGCTTAATGATTTAATTACTTCAATGTATTAGACAGTAAAGTTATCCCACTGGGATCCCTCTCCGGAGGTGTCTCATGATGTTACTTTTTATAAATTTTCAGGCTCGGCAGATGATGACGTGGACGTGTAGCAGGCTGGGCTGACTTCTCTCTGTCACATTAAAATAAATATGCTAAAACCATGTTTCTTTTGCTTTAAAAAGCAATATGTTGTTTAAACGTGTAGTATATAAAAACGATGAGCCTAGATTTATCTTAAATTATATATATGTTATGTTTTAAAAAGTAAAAATTTTAAAACTCTCGTGTCTTCACTTCTAAGTCTTCCGTTGTATGTTATAAAGTCGTTATAATTTCTTTATTTCTTAAGTATGTAAAGGGTGACGACCTATTTCCAATAAAGGGAAACGGGGCGTTACACTGGATGTACTTGCTGTATTTTGAGAGGTATGAGTGTTGTAGCCGATGCCCGATTTTTCAAAAGTGCTTCTGTTTTGACTTATGCACTCCCTTGCATTCTTAGCTGATTTGCTAAAAGTTCTGATCGTGGACTGCAAGTTCTCCTTCTCATTTTCTAGCTTAGTGACCAGCAGACTTAGCCTTGAGACTTCTTCTTGTAACTTACTGCACCTTGAGTTATCAGACTCACACGCAGTGAGCTTTTCAGCAATATCAATGTTTTTGCTTCTAAGGATCTTGTTGTTGATTCTGAGATTTTCATTCTCAATTTTTAGCTCCTCATGAGTTGAGTTAATCTGCTCGAAATCACTCATGATCCTCTTTAGAGAGTGGATCATGTTCAGCTCCTCTTTTTCTGGTATGGACAGCGGTTGGGAGGTTACCTCATCTTCATCACTATCCTCGTAGTCTTTTGCCATCAGGCATATCAGCGCTTCATCATCAGACGATGAGGTTTCAGTGTCACTGTCAGAGGATTCTACGGCCTTCAGTATCTCTTTTGAGATTACTATATCCTTGGTTTTCTCCAATTCTCCAATGAGGGCTCGAAGCTTGTGCCTATCCTCTCTTTTCTTTTCTCTTCTCTATTCTCGCTCTCCTTCTGGATATTTGTGCACGGTCGGGTGTGGACAGCTTCTGGCATAATGTCCAGGCTTCCTGCAGTTATAACATAAATCAAGGTCAGTCGTATTTGAATGGGGAGAGGGGGATACCTGGAGAGGTGGTTGACTTCTTCTGAAGTCATTTTCCTTATTGAACTTAGTGCTGTTGTTTTTCATGAATCTTCTAAATTTCTTTAGAAGAAGGGCCATGTCCTCTTTAGCGTCTTCTGTGGCAGCCTCTGTTTGCTTGCTGCAGCTTGTAGTTGCTGTATCTTTAGATCCTCTGGCAGTTAGCGCTGTAACTTTGGAGCTCATTTCTTCTATCTCCTTTCTTCGTCTGTTGATGTCATATTCAAAAGCTTTGAGGTCAGAGAATAGATCAAATGTACTCATGGATTTCAAATCCATAGACACTCTCATGGCAGTGGTCTTGATATCCCATTTGGCGGGCAGGGCTCTAAGCACTTTCATGTTCTTCTCCTTCTGAGTGTAGTGCTTACCCAGAGCTTCTAGTTCATTCACAATGGATGTGAATCTTAAGTCTAGTTGCTCAAGAGTTTCTTCACTTTTCATCTCGAAGAGCTCAAAGAGTTGGGTGGCGTTGGAGATCTTATTGTCTTTTGTGAGCTCTGTCTCTTCACATATTTGTTCCAACTTTTCCCAAATTTCCTTGGACGTTCTGCAAGCTTTGACTTTACTGAATGTGCCTTTATCCAAGGTGATGAATAGAGCATTCTTGGCCACGTTGTCTAAGTTGGCTCTCTTCCTACCTTCACTGTTCCATTCTTGTCTTGGCTTGACTAGGAAGTTGGGTGGTGGCGGTGCTCCTTCTTCTGTTTCTCTACCGCACATGGGATTCACCTTCATAGGGGTGATTGGTCCTTCGGTGAGGACCATCCACATCTCATCATTCATTGCTGAAAGGTGTGCCTACATTCTTATCTTCCAGTCGTCATATTCCTCTATGGAAAACATGGGTAACTTATGATTGGAGGAATCCATGATATGCTAAAAGAATGAGATAGAATGCAGAGAAAAACAGCGAGACAAAGGTAGATCTGGGTTGGCAACCAGTCCCAAGTTGGCTTTTAACCCAACCTGCTCTAATACCACTTGTTGGGTCCCAAGTGGTGTCCGAGGTTCAGAGGGGGGGTGAATGAACCTTGGTCTATTTTGAAAATCTTTACAAAATAAACTGTTCTGCAAGTTACTAGAACTTGCAGCACCAGTCAGTTACTACTTACAACACTGGGAAGCAGTGCTGCTTGCTGTAACTTGAGTTTTAAGCGCAGCGGAAAAATAAACTTCTTTTGTGACACAAGGCTGACTGGTTTTCTCAAATATGCTCCTTTCAAGATGTTTTATGCATATGACAGATAAAGATATGAAAGATAAAGCGCAGATAGGAAAACAGTAAAACACTTATGACTTATAGTGGTTCGAAGGTGGTGTAAGCCTTCTACGTCCACTCTACTACTACCTCGAGCAGGAACTTTGTCAAGCAAGATTGGTTTACAGGACCCTTCCTAACAATCTATCAACTTACAAAGCAAACGCCAACTAGAGTCCAGAGATCACACAACACTGCAAACTCTAAAGGCCCGCCAACTAGAATCCAGAGATCACACAGCACTGCAAATTCTAAAGGCTAACCCACACAGGGTTCCACACTCCCACACAAGGAAGCTGCCTAGCACCTAGACAACTA
This sequence comes from Scutellaria minor, assembly GCA_954870855.1. Lineage (NCBI taxonomy): Eukaryota > Viridiplantae > Streptophyta > Magnoliopsida > Lamiales > Lamiaceae > Scutellaria > Scutellaria minor. The sequence goes on along the minus strand of OX940731.1, from coordinate 9,222,073 downwards.
TACAAACAGCAAGGATCTCTCCTATCAACTGTTCGACACCTAAAACAACCTACACACACAAGCAACAAGGTTGAAAGTATATGTTTGTTCTTCAACTGGTGCGATGAAGTGAGCTTCTGAATCCTCCAAAGGATCTTTTCTGCTTCGAGCGTGCTCCACTTCTCTGAGGTTGAGTGACTAAGACTGAGTGTGTAGCTTGAATGCTTGAGAACTTTTATGCAAAAGCTTTTGGTTAAGTTGTTCTCAATTTTTCAATTGTTGGCTCACTTTATCTAATGTTTTAAACAGTTGCTCAGTGATTCAGTAGTTGTTCAGTTCAGCTCATCCTCTATTTATATTTGTAAGGAAGATATCCGTTGAAGGAGATATCTTCCATTTTGAATTCTTAGATCTTCTGATCAAAGGCATGGCTCGCATTTAATGCGACTTGATATACTCTTTTTGGAGTAATTAATACGGTGGCTGCGGCTCACAGCTTCCTACAGGCGCGTCAGTCCACGTGGCGTCTTGGTATTGGCTCCGTGTTTGCAACTTTGATCTTTTCTCGAACGGCTCTTTTCCTCATACTGCATTTATCCTTCCTCGGATTGCAGGATACTCATCCTTCTTGTCATCGGCGCTGTTTGAGTGTTTGAGCTGTAAGCTTCGCGCTGTATCCTTGGTCTACTTGCAGTATTCCTGTAACTTTTTCTTGCAGCGATGCTGCATACCGTTCCTTCATGCTTTGCTGTAACTGTCTTCTTGCAGCAGTGTCTTTTTGAAAATTTCTAATACAGCATGGTACGTATTTGTACCTCCATCTTTTAGCTTCCATAACAAGACTTAAACCTAGTCTATGTTTTAACTTAAACATCGTGAGAAATGGGGTACTCAAACTTTCTATTACATCCTTGGTTTGTCTCATCAAAATCTAAACACTAAAAACTCAACAATTTACCTGGTCCTCCACCGGATCGACAGGTGACCTTCGAGATAGATCTTGTTCCAGGATCAACACCGATGTCGAAAGCTCCTTATCGGATGACACCGAAAGAATTATAGGAACTGAAGGTCCAATTACAAGAACTTTTGGACAAAGGTTTCATCAGACCAAGTGTGTCGCCCTGGGGAGCTCCAGTGTTGTTTGTGAAGAAGAAAAAGGATGACAACTTTCGGATGTGTATCTATTACCGAGAGCTGAATAAGAGGACAATAAAGAACAAGTATCCACTGCCTCCGATTGAAGATCTTTTTGATCAATTAAGAGGTGTCAGTGTGTTCTCGAAGATTGACTTAAGATCTGGATATCACTAGATGAAAGTCAAAGATGCTGATATATCTAAGACAACATTCAGGATAAGATATGGCCACTACGAATTTGTAGTAATGCCATTCGGACTGAGTAATGCTCCAGCTGTCTTCATGGACTTGATGAATCATGTCTTCCATCCTTATCTTGATCTCTTTGTTATCGTGTTCATTGATGATATCCTCATATATTCGTGTGATAGAGCGCACCATGAACAACATCTCAGAATCGCATTAGAGGTTTTATGGAAGGAAAAACTTTATGCAAAATTCAAGAAGTGCGAATTCTGGATGGACAAAGCTGGCTTCTTAGGTCATATTATCTCTTCGCAAGGAATCGAAGTAGATCCTGAAAAGGTGGAAGCTCTCAATAAGTGGGAAACTCCAACAAATGTGAAGGAAGTTCAAAGTTTCATCCGCCTGGCTGGCTACTACCGAAGATTCATAGAAGGATTTTCGAAGATTGCCACTCCAATGACTCGTTTGACAAGAAAAGACGTGAAATTTCAATGGAGTGAGCAATGTGAGCAAAGTTTCCAGGAACTGAAGAAAAGACTAACAGAAGCACCAGTCTTAATAGTTCCAGACATAACTAAGTGTTGAACCGACGGATCGCCGGTCCTATGCTATCAGAATCGGGATCCATAAATAATACACAGCGGAAAGAAAATCATAACATTGTAGACCTCTTCGATCTTCTGATGTATTCCTACAGCCTTTCTCGAACGTTGCATGGCCAACGATCCTCCGAGAAATCTCAGTTCTGCTCTCTCTCACTATCACGTGTTTTCTGTGATCTGTGTTCAAAGAGGCGCTGATGAAAAGAGCTATATATAGGCTACACCAGGGACCTAGAGGAGGAATTGGGTTGGGCCTCCTGATGGGCTTAAGTATCCTGTGTTCGGCCCGAACACATAACTTAAGCCCATCAATAATAATTCAGTCCACTAGAGAATTATTATTGAACTACCGTCCCAATCCCATATTTAATATGGGCTCCTTCTTATTATGTGTACATTTATTTCCCCGTGTTTAAGATATCGAATGTTCGTAAATTAAATAAGTTATTGATAACTTAATTAATTTACATCTAATTCCAAGAGTAGTACCACTCATCCTTATTATCATGTCGGATTAAATCCACCTGCAGGGTTTACATGATAATCCTTATGAGTTCCTCAAGGGGACATTATCATCCTAAATAATTAGGACACAGATTCCTTCTATAATCAACAGCACACCATATAAATAATGCTATCTCCCAACTCACCGAACTTATTGATTTATGAATAAATCTCACCCATTGGCAAATTAAAGAAATAAACACTGAGCATACGTGCCCATTATTATATAGGGATTAAGAAGATGTACATCCATAATAACAGAGTTCTTGTTCTATTATATAGTCAGTATAAAACGAACAACCTCAAATGGTCCTGCTCAATACACACAAAGTGTACTAGTGTAGTTTTATAGTCAAGACAGACTAATACCAAACTACACTACAACCATTCCGATGATTTGTCCAAATCCATCTTGGTTGTGAGCTACTATTTATAATTTATAAGAAACTGATAACATGATCTTTTGTGTGGCACCACACCAAGTTATCTATAATATAAATTAATTGGACATTGCATAAACATATATAACAAATATAAAATGCAAACATATGACCAATGTGATTCTCATTCCATAAACGATGTTCATATAAAAAGCTAGGCTTATAGTATACATCCTAACACTAAGGAGTTCGTGATTTACAGTGACACATCCAAATAGGGTTTGGGGTGTGTTTTGATGCAACAAGGAAAAGTAGTGGCGTACGCATCATGCCAATTGAAGATTCACGAATAGAACTACCCAACGCATGATCTGGAACTAGCAGTTGTGGTACACGCCCTCAAGATATGGAGACACTATCTCTATGGCGTAAAGTGTGAGATTTACACTGACCATAAGAGCCTAAAATACTTATTTGAACAGAAGGAGCTCAATATGAGACAAAGAAGATGGCTGGAGTTGGTGAAAGATTATGATATTATGATCCACTACCATCCTGAAATAACAAACGTGGTGGCTGACGCCCTTAGCAGAAAAGAAAAGGGAGTGGTGACGTTTATGATCACCAATCAGCACCAACTGATCGAGGAGATGTCAAAGCTAAATCTGGAGATAGTCACGTCTCCGAACAACATCGAATCCAGGATGGCAATGTTATTCGTAAAACCCACGCTGCACGACCGAATTGTGGAAGCCCAGAAGAGGGATAACTTCCTAATGAAGATGAAAGCTCTTATGGATAATGGAAGAGCCGAAGGTTTCTCTTTGGCTATAGATGGAGCTCTGATCTTCAGAGGAAGAATGTGCGTTCCTAAGGATGAAGAATTAAGAGAAAAAATCCTTAAAGAGGCGTATTGCACACCAATGTCTGTACACCCTGGAGGTACAAAGATGTACCGAGATTTAAGGGAGAATTTTTGGTAGAGAAACATGAAGAGAAACATAGGGTTGTTCGTCAAGAAGTGTCTCATTTGTCAACAAGTGAAAGCGGAGCATCAATGACCAGCTGGAATGCTAACTCCACTAGAGATACCAGAATGGAAGTGGGAACACATTGCCATGGATTTCGTGGTTGGTTTGCCGACAACCAAATGAGAAAACCACGTCGTATGGGTAATCATTGATAGACTAACAAAGTCTACCCATTTCCTACCAATCAAGATGACTTTTGGACTGGACAAATTGGCATGAATATATCTTGAGAAGATCGTCCAATTGCACGACGTACCAGTTTTTATCATGTCAGATAGAGATCTTTGGTTCACCTCCAGATTCTGGCAAAGTCTACAAAAGGAGTTAGGACCAAGCTGTCTTTCAGTACAACTTTTCACCCACAAACCGACGGACAATCAGAAAGGACCATACAAATTCTGGAGGATATGTTGCGGGCATGCGTATTAGATTTTCCCGAAAACTGGGAAGACCACTTGTGCTTAGTGGAGTTTGCCTACAACAACAGCTACCAATCGACAATTGGTATGACACCTTATGAAGCTCTCTACAGAAGAAAATGCCGCTCATCTCTCTGTTGGGACGAAGTGGGTGAAAAGAAAATTCGGGAAATTGATAGATCAAACGGTTGAGGTGATAAAGAAGATTCGGGAAAGAATACGAGTGGCACAAGACCGATAAAAAGCATATGCAGATAAAAGACGAAGGGAGCTGATATTAAAGTAGGAGACAAAGTTTTCCTCAAGGTATCGCCCACTAAAGGGGTCCATCATTTTGGAAAGAGAGGAAAGCTGAAACCGAGGTATGTGGGACCATTCGAAATTCTAGATCAAGTTGAGGAAGTCGCTTACCATCTAGCTCTACCACCGGACTTTGTTGGAGTACACAACATTTTTCACGTGTCTATGCTACGAAAGTATATATTCGATCCAAACCATATAATCGAACAAGGAGGCATAGAACTTGAAAAAGATTTGACATATGAAGAAGTCTCGATAGCCATCTTGGATAGAAAGAACCAGCAACTAAGAAATCGAGAGATGGCTATAGTAAAGGTTCAGTGGAGTCGTCATGGAAAGGAAGAAGCGACTTGGGAACTGAAGGATGAAATCCTGAGAAAGTACCCCGACTTACCTTTTCTAGGTACACGTTTAATTTCTTCCTAGGTACGCGTTTAATTTCGAGGACAAAATTCTCTTAAAGGGTAAGGGATGTAGCACCCCGGACCAAAAACAAAGCATAATTGATTAATTAAATATTAAAACCATAATTGAATAATTATGTGCGTTGATTTTTAACTGTTTAAATTAATTACGTGCATTACAGATATGTGTTCAATACATCATTTAGATGGATAACTTTCCTAGACATGGAACATAGATTATTTTTTATACTATTAGATGCGTATTAGAAAAATGAGAAGATAGAAACGAACTAGGGGTCAATCGGAGACCCGTAGCTCAAACGACGACGAAAAGGGCAAAACATGAAGTTTCGGAAAACCAAAAGATATTTACGTGAATAGTAACTGAGATTTTTACATGAATAGTAACCAAGATTTTTCACCGTGAATAGTAACTTGGAGATTTTTACGTGAATAGTGTTTTCCGGGAATTCTATAAATAGGGGCGTTTTCGATTAAAAAATCACCGATTTTCCAAACGAGCCGAAAATGATGAAAACTCGTAAGTCTCTCTCTCCTCTCTCTTTTTACAGTTTTCTGCCTCCGGCGCGCTGCCGCCAGTGGCCGGAAAATTTAAAAGTTGTCGGTTTCAGCCGATTTTCGCACAGAATGTACGTCTCGTCGAGACGAGTCTAGGATAGGTCTCAGATTTCAATTTTGATTTTTCGTTCGCCCGAAAACGGCGAAAAACCCTCTCCAAAACCTAAACCCTAATTCTTGCCACCTTTTCTCTCTCTTCTGATTTCACCCTCCTTCTCGCCGGAGCTGCTGCCGGAGGTCCTCCTAGTCGTATGGATGAGTCGCTGGAGGGGTGGTGGCGCCGGAGCTGTTATGGGTTGTGTGTGTGTATATCGTGAGTGTGTGTGTTAGTTTGTGTGTGTGTTGCTTGCTGTTGAGGGCGGCGCAGGTGGCGCCGCCGTGGGGAAACTGGTGGCCGGAGCTGGTGATGCGCCGACGAGGCTCAGAGGCAGTGGCTCAACTGTGTATTTATGCATGTGTGTGTGTTAAGCATGCATGTGTGTGTAGTATGTTGCTGTGTGTTTGTGGCTGGGTTGGGGAGGTTGCCGGCGACTGGAAGTCGCTGGCCAGGGGTCGGGGAAGAGTCGCCGGTGACTGGAAGTCGCCGGCCGGAGCTGGGCAGGGAGGGTGAGAGAGGAAGAGAGCATGAGGGATAAGGTGTGTTTGTGGCTAATTTTGGAACACTATTCATGGCTGGTATCCGGTCGGGGTGGCCGAAGATGGTGGCGGTCGGAGCTGGGGTCGCCGGTGGATGAGGTGGTGGCGGCGCTGGGCGACACTGTCGCAACTGGTGGAGCTGGAAAGTTTCCAAGCACTGGGCGTGACGCTGGGAGGGCGCATGTGCGCTGGGTGCGCGATGCTGCTGAGAGGCGCCGAGACCACCGAAAAATGCCGACCCACTGCCAAGGGCGCCTGCCAAGGCTGCCGAGAAATGCCGAGCCGCTGTCGAGGATGTCGAGACGCACCGGGTGCCCGTGCGTGCATGCTGCCGAGGCTACCGAGCCTGCCAGTTTTTCACCCGACGCTGGGTGCGCACGCGACGTCGTGTTTTTGATCCGAATCCCGTTTTTTCCTTCGTACGTCATCATCGAGTCATCGCCGACGAGATGTCGTTGACCGGGGGTCGTGGGTCCGGGTTAAAGTCAATCTTTTGACCAAAATTACAAAAATAACCCTAATCTTAAAACGCTCCATTTGAGCTCGTTTCAACTCCGATTAAGCTCATTCTTTTTCCGTTGTGATTCAAATTTCATCCTCTATCGTCTCAGCCTTTTAAACTAAACATCCACTCTCGTCTCTTCAACGTCCATCTTTAGATCTCTCGATCCGTCGCTTCTTTAATAATCATTTTTTCTCCGAAATCTTTTATAGTTTTAATTGTACTTATTAAGGATCTAAGAAACACCGTAACTTATGTAGGCTATCAATTGGATTGAGCATTGAGATACGTGATCTTTGATACTTGCTACTCACGTGGAAACCACCGAAGAAGATGAGGGTAATTTCTAACTCTTAATCTGTTTACAGTTTTCCCTATTTTGAAGCATGATTGAGGAATACTAAATGATGTGGTTATATGCTATGATTATGTGTTCATGATATACTGTGAAAGGACTTCGGTTCACATTGCATGTTCGGAGGGTCTTATGGATCGTAAAAAAACTGTCTCTTATCTCTTCTACCACCTGAAAGGTCTGGCGGTCCTGTAAATGCGCTAGCGGTATTGACACTGTTTTAGGGGATAAGATGGAAAATTCCCGTACCTCATGGATGAGTTATGAGATACGTGCCTTGTATTTTATGTTTTGTGACAACGTGACTGAATGTTACATTTCCGGTATTATATATCTGTTGACTGTTATAAGAGGCGGATTTCATCCCCACGAGTGTATTCCACGCACTCACCCCCTATTCTATAATTCACGTTATAGGGGATGACGAGCATGATGAACCTTAGAGGGAGAGGTGTGGAGCTCTATCCGAACTTGTGTATTTAAGTTGATATCTCACAACATTTCCAAACAATGTTTTAATTAATTCATGTTTTGTAACAAATAATGTTGTATATGTTTCGGATGTTAGATCCTGATGATATATTTCCACTGTGAATGTTGTAATTATCGGTTGAAACCGATTGTTGATATGTGAATGATTCACATCGTCTCCTACCTTATTCTTCTATCGTCTCCTGACTCATTCTTCTATTTCATGAAGATGTCTTTTACCATTTCTTCTTCACGCCCAAAGGAAAACTCTGATATTTTTTTTATAAAGAAAACGGGGCGTGACACTCCACCTTTATCACTTCTTATAGCTTTGATCTTGCTATTTAATTGATTCTCTACCTCATTCTTGTAATTCTTAAAAGCTTCTATAGCTTCGTCTTTACTTTTCAAGAGATAGACATAGCAATACTTTGTGCAATCATCTATGCAAGTAATAAAATATTTTTTCCCACCTCTAGTTTGCACAAACTTTAAATCACACACATCGGTGTGAATTAATTCTAGAGGTTTTGTGCTACTTTCAACATTATGAAAAGAAGCTTAGACATTTTGGCTTTAACACACACTTCATATTTATTTTGTGTATTAATTTCATCGACTTTTAACAAATCCAAAGTTACTAATATTTTTATAGCATTTAGATTTACATGTCCAAATCTATTATGCCACAAATCACAACATCAACAATATAGGAAGAAGATGTTGTATTTTCATTAATCTTTTTGGGTACAACTTGGTGCTTGGCCATTATATTTATTTAAAATAGGCCATTGGCCAAATAATCTCTACCCAAAAATACGTCATGCTTCGTAAGTATGAAATTTTCCACCTCGAAGATGAGCTTGAAGCCATGGTTTACAAGTAATGAACCACTAACTAGGTTTTTGCGGATGTCCAGGTGTAACGCCCCATTTTTTTTCTGTAAAGGAAATTTTGACTAAGGCGTTACGTATAAAATTCAAAAAACAAAACATAGTAAATAAAATTCTTTTGTAGATTTTAGAATGTCGGCTACCCGTATCCACTGCTCGCGATTCACTCTCAAGAATTCCTTAAACTGTAAACACTTTAAACATAAAAAGGGGTGAGTGCGAAAGACACTCAGTGGGGTGGGTTTCGTGAGCAGTCAAAACATTGGGATATCAAACACATATAAATCATTATCACATAGGTGCGGGTACGAGCCGCCTTTGAAAATACGGTTCTGAGCCGCCGTAGAAAACATTTTTGTGGCTCTTTAGCCATCCTAGAAAACCTTTTTGTGGTTCTTAAACCACCCTGGTGCAATTCTCAGCCGCTGTGGCTCGTTAACCACCCTGGAAAAACATTTTTGTGGTTCAAAAACCACCCTGGAAAACGTTATTGTGGTTCAAAAACCACCTTGGAAAACATTTAATCACATAAACAAGTTCTCTCATTTTTCAATAGTATCAATCTATCTACGCCACGTAGAAAGGAACAAAACACAACATTTAAAGTACACACATTTCACATACGTATACTTCACATCGAATTCACTTTGAAACTTAAACGTGAAAACTAGAAAATTACCCCCACTTCAAACTCACTTAGAAATTTAAACGTGGAAGCATAGAAATTACCCCACCTCTGATAAATGGCGTTTCGGAAGAAATCTGCTATGTGTTTAGAAGAAAAACGGCAACCCCCTTTACGTCGCCCATGCACGACGATGGTGGCACCGGTGGCCGAACCGAGTCCGTACTCATGACGGGGCCGTTGAGTTCTACCTTTTAGTCCGAATCTTCTTATCAGAAAAGTGACGATCGGTGGTGACAAGACGGTGGTGGTTGGCGGCAGCTCTTGGTGTGAGAGAGAGAGAATACGAGAGATGAGAGAGAGAGTTTGTTGTGCTTACTTTTTCCTCTTTTCTTCTTCTAACTTTCTTTTTTTTGCTTATTCAGGTTACTCTTTTCGACTTTTCCGACATGAGTCTTAAATGTTGCCGTGATGATGCGCTTGATAGTTGTGGAGAAAGAAAGAGTACAGTTGCTAGGTGTCATTATCTTGAGAAAGAAAATGAATGTGTTGGCAACAAACTAAAAATCCTTGGGCTAAAGCTATGAACACATTTCCATAGTTAATTACTATTATCGTTATTATTATTATATAATTTTTAAATTTTAATTTTTTTTTGGGTGTTATATCTTCTTTAAATAAATTTCGTCCTCGAAATTTGGATACGTATCGTAATAAGGCTAATTTGAATACTTCACCAAAATCTCTTCTTCTTTTCCTCACATCGCTTATTTGATGTCGTGATAGCTCCACAGATCTTTGATTAGGTCGACTTTACGATTCCTCAGTTTGGGAAATTCTTCTATCTAGGATAGCCACTAGAGTCTCCTCGTACGTTAAGTCTTTCTCGAGTTCGATATTTGGCCGATTGATGACGTGGCTCGAGCCAAATACATATTTCCATAGCATAGAAACGTGGAAGACGTTATGCATTCCTGTAAAGTTCGGCGATAGGGCTAGCTTGTAAGCTTACCTCGCTAACCCGTTTGGGAGTTTCAAACGGTTCGATAAATCTTAATTTCAACTCTTCTCTTTTTTCGTAGTGATAAACTCCTTTCGTGGGCGATACCTTCAAAAAAGTTTACCTCCAGGATGTGCTGTATAAGACGTGTTATGCACTCCTTCCATGACTCTTCTTCTTAGTGTGTCATTTTTTTTAGGACATAGTCTTCCTCTAAAAGTCAGGGCCCCATTAGTTGATATCACGAACCTCTCTACAACTTCTTTCTCCATATGTGCTTTTATCCCTTGTAAGAATTTGTCTTTCTTCTGAGCTTTAACTATCTGCTCTCTAAGCGTGGGCTTGACCATTAGAGTCGTGTTTAGAGCTTTAATATTACTCGAAATCGTAACCACTTCCAGACGTAGCTCAAACGTTTCTTTTATCAGTTGATTCTGACGAGCAAGCATGCTAGTTATCTCACCTCTGTTATTTCGACTAAGAGCGTCGGTGATCACGTTTGCCTTTCCTGGATGCACAATTAATCGTAGTCCTTCACTAACTTCAACCATCTTTTCTGGCGCACGTTGAGTTCTCTTCTGTTTGAAGAAATACTTTAAACTTTTGGTCGATGTAGATTTTACACTTTCCACTATACAGATAGTGTCGCCAAATCTTGAGCGCGTACACCACGGTAGCTAGCTCTAAATCGTGAGTTGGGTAGTTCTGTCCGTACGTCCTTAGTTGTCTTGACGCATAGGTTACCATCCTTCCTTGTTGCATCAGCATATGAAATCTCTTGCGCGTCGGTACGAGTGAGGTTATCGAAGAGTTTGTCCAAGTTTCTCAACCATTCTTCAGCATCCACAGGTTCCCCTTTCCATTGAAAGTTGACGGGTTAAAGCGTCGAAACTATTCGATTACTTGATTCACCTCGCTTCTTGATTTCGATGGGATGATGTTGTTCGTGCCGCATCCAACTGTTCCGTTACGCCTTTTAATACAGTGATTAGGTTACTTATTATTCCATCATCGCCTTGCTCGTGGGGTTCCTCGACTTGTCTGTAGGGTTCAATGACTAGTTGTAAAATCCTACAAAGTCGGCCTCGAGACATGATTCTTGTTATGATAGTCGTCTTGGATACGTCTTCCTTCTTATTCTTCACTTGATGATATCTGGATCTCAAATCAGTTTTTGAGAGTATGTTTACGTCTCTTGTTTGATCAGATAAGTCTCCAATTCGTGACAATGGATATTTGTTCTTGATAGTTTTCTTGTTCAGCTCACGATAATTTACGCGCATTCGTAAAGTCCAATCCTTCTTTTTCACGAACAATATTGGAGCTTCTCAGGGTGACTTCTTGTAGCCGAGCTTTTAGCTTCTGCGTTTCTTTCGACATCATGCGATATGGTGTTTTCGGCACTGGTGCTGATCCGATACTAAGTCGATGTAGAATTCGACTTGTCTATCAGGCGGAAGGCTTGATAGTTCATTCGAAAAGACATCCTCGTATTCCTTCACTATCGGCACCCTATTGGTCGGGTCTGACTCCAGTTTGAGATTTTTTTACATTGGCCAATAGAGTTTCGTAATTTCCTTTCAAGCATTTTGGTCATCTGCATAGCCGACACCACTCGTGGGTTCATACCAATTTACGTTTCAAAGAAGGTGTATCCTTCGTGTTCAGGTGATTGAAGAAGAATCTTCTTCTCGTGACACGTAATTATAGTGTGGTTAGCTTTAAGCCGTTCTATTCTTAAAATTAAATTAGAGTTCTTCATCTCCAAACATGCAAGTCAGCTGTAAAAATGTTCTTTTCAAAGAAATTAGTACATCTCGTCATGTTGTTATAGTTCTTCCTGAAAGTATGCTAACTTCTAAGGTTTCCGCATCTTCACTATCATTTCCGTAGCAGCAACCCTACGCCTAACCATCTGTTGTACATATTCTTATACAAGTTTCGTAGTGAAATCACCTCCAACATATTATCTCAAACTTAAATCTTAAACAGATAAGCACCAATAACATTATTCCACAAATCAAATAATAACCTCAATAGACTTCTCTATCATTCATTTGTCAACATAGCATAACATAACTTAGCGAAGCCGAGCGGCAGGGTAGAAGTGAATGTCGGTAGCTAATAATTTTTTTTTTCAAACAAAGGTTTTTACATCTCTTCAGATTGCGTTGAATAAAAGTTTTTTTTTTTCGAAAAAAAAATATTAATGCCCCGTTTCTTTTCTGTAAAGGAAATTTTGACTAAGGTGTTATGTACAAAATTCATAAAACAAAACATCGTAAATAAAATTCTTTTGTAGACTTTAGAACGTCGGCTACCCGCATTCACTGCTCGCGTTTCACTCTCAAGAATTCCTTAAACTGTAAACACTTTAAACATAAAAAGGGGTGAGTGCGAAAGACACTCAGTGGGGTGGGTTTCTTGAGCAGTCAAAACATTGGGATATCAAACACATATAAATCATTATCACATAGGTGCGGGTACGAGCCGCCTTTGAAAATATGGTTCTGAGCCACCGTAGAAAACATTTTTATGGCTCTTTAGCCATCCTGGAAAACCTTTTTGTCGTTCTTAAACCTCCCTGGTGCGGTTCTCAGCCGCTGTGGCTCGTTAGCCACCCTGGAAACCGTTATTGTGGTTCAAAAACCACCCTGGAAAATATTTAATCACATAAACAAGTTCTCTCATTTTTCAATAGTATCAATCCATCTACGCCACGTAGAAAGACACAAAACACAACATTTAAAGAACACACATTTCACATACGTGTACTTCACAATGAATTCACTTTGAAACTTAAACGTGAAAACTAGAAAATTACCCCCACTTCAAACTCACTCAGAAATTTAAACGTGGAAGCATAGAAATTACCCCATCTCAGATAAACGACATTTCGGAAGAAATCTACTACGTGTTTAGGAGAAAAACTGCAACCCCCTTTATGTCGCCCGTGCACGGCGATGGTAGCGCCGACTGCCGAACTGAGTACGTACTCGTGACGTGGCCGTTGAGTTCTACCTTTTGGTCCAAATCTTCTTATCGGAAAAGTGACGATCGGTGGTGATAAGACGGTGGTGGTTGGCGGCGTCTCTTGGTGAGAGAGAGAGAATACGAGAGATGAGAGAGAGAGTTTGTTGTGCTTACTTTTTCCTATTTTCTTCTTCTAACTCTCTTTTTTTTGCTTATTCAGGTTACTCTTTTCCACTTTTCCAACATGAGTCTTAAATTTTGCCGTGATGATGTGCTTGATAGTTGTGGAGAAAGAAAGAGTACGGTTGCTAGGTATCATTATCTTGAGAAAAAAAATGAATGTGTTGGCAACAAACTAAAAATCCTTGGGCTAAAGCTATGAGCACACTTCCATAGTTAATTACTAGTATCATTATTATTATTTTATAATTTTTAAATTTTAATTTTTTTTTTGGGTGTTATACCAGGACATGCAGCACATCCTTCAACATGAGCTCTTTGCCCGAAGTGAGCTTTCGAACCATGTTCCCCACTCCAACCACCTCAGATGAAGCTTGATTGCCCATGTGGAGCTTTCTTCCACTCACAGCCTTGTAGGAGGAGAAGACCTCTCTATCTGAGCAAACATGACAAGTGGCTCCCGTGTCCATGAACCATTTTCTTGGGTTATCTACCATGTTGGCTTCAAACACCACAACACAAAGATCATTGTCATCCAAGTCTTTCTTGTGCTCGACCAAATTTGCTTGCTTGCCTTTGTTCTTCTTATGCAACATACAATCTTTAGCCATGTGGTTAGGCTTACCATAATTGTAACAAATGTCATTGAATCTCTTCGCCGGCTTTTTCCCCCTCTCGTTTTGATTGGGATTAGGACGTTTTCTTTTGTTGCCCTTCAATAGGTTGACCTTAGCATCCATTGGCATACGAGGCCTAGGATCAGCCTTCTTATTGTCCTCCTCGATTTGGAGCTTGACAACCAAGTCCTCAAGGGTCATCTCATTTCGTTTGTGCTTCAAGTAATTCTTGAAGTCCCTCCAACTAGATGGGAGCTTCTCGATCACACAAGCAATAGTGAAAGATTCAGACAGGTTCATGCCCTCGGCTTGAACCTCATGCAAAACCAATTGGAAGTCTTGCACTCGATCCATCACAGGACATGAGTCCACCATTTGATACTCTAAGAACCGAGTGACCATAAATTTTTTCACACCAGTATCCTCGATCTTGTATTTCTTTTCAATAGCATTCCATCACTCTTTGGCCATCTTGCAGCCCGCGTATACACTATACAGTGAATTGCTCATCCCATTCAGAATATAGTTCTTGCATAGAAAATCACTATACAACCATATATCAAGTGCAGTACGCACTTCCATGTTAGTGTCATTTTCAGCAACGATTGGAGGATCTTACTTCAGGTACATTGCCACTCCCACGGCGGTCAGGTAGAACAACATCTTCTGTTGCCACCTCTTGAAGTTCTCGCCCGTAAACCTCTCAGGCTTCTCGACAGTAGGCAGAATCGTAGGGCGCAATACTACACTCATGGTTGCAGCAGCAACAGAAGTGGAGGATACAACAACAATAGTCGTAGTTGTTATATTAGTGGTGACAGTAGGAGAAACTATGTTTCCATTACAAGTAGGAGGAATCTTGGTAGAAGGATTCTCATTTCCATCATTGTTCGACATTATATCTCGTCTTAAGATTGTTAGGAAATAGCACACTATAAAAGAAGAAACAAAATAGTAAGTTGAGTCGAGAAAGACCTTCTCTCCTTAAGATGAGATACGTCTCGGGTAGTGCTCACTAGAACCGTATGTATCGTCTCTCAAAGATAAATCGACTTTGTCTCTGGAGTAGTAGCACCACAAACTTGAGAGCTCCGGCAAACTTTAGTACTTTGAGAATTAAGCTGATGCAAAGATGAAAAACAGTGCAAGAGTACTTGATTTCGATGTTTTAAAAATGATGTATGAAGACCCCTATATACAGGTCTCCAACATGGGGGGTACACCTAAAATTGATGAGAATTTACAGCACCAAAACAGGTCTTTTAATCAAAGTTAATGCCCCGTTCAAAAATAAGAAACGGTAAAAAAATACTGTGTGAATGCTGTATTCTGTAACACGGTGTTTTCAGCATTCTGGACAAGTTACTGCACACAGCACATCAACATACTACACCCGGCGCATTAGCATACTGTACATGGAACATCAATATACTGTACCCGATGCATCAACATATTGCTCCCACTGCATTAGTATACTGCACAAACAGCACCCGCTGTTCAGCATTCTGCAGCACAACATGCTATTCAGCAAGTACTGCTCCCGCTGCATCCTGGCGTGGGCGCACATTTACCCGGTGTCGTCAATGGTGTCGTAACTTTTACCCAAAAAGATAAATTCAGGTCGGGTAAAACCCGAGCCCCATCCACCCAAGGTTCAATTGCCAAGGACCAAGGACCAAGGCCAGTGGCCAAGGTCAGGTCGGGTCCGAACCGGGTCAGGTCGAGCACACGCGAGCGCGCATGTGTGTTGCACAAGCATACTACTCCAATAGTATACTAATTACTATTAAATTTTTCATTTTCATTATTCATTTTTCATGAAGCATTTTATTAGAAGAAACCCTTACATACCTTAGGACATTCCGACAGTCTGGCTTGGTCGTGTTTCCCCCCATTTTCTTTCAATTATCTAAATTTAGAATTTTCTTTCAATAAAAACATACTCTTGAAAAAGTTAAGTCCTCAAATTTGAAAATACCTTAAAGTTCTTTTTTTTAAATAAAAATTTCAAATGAGTCTGAGGAATTTAAAACCCCTTGGCTCTGATACCAGGCCTTGCAGCGCCCCATTTCCGGTAGCTAAGATATCTTTTGCCATTGATGGGTGTCGAATCCAACAAATAATAAAACCTGCTTAAACAATGATTAATTACGATAGTGGTGAGCAGGGTCGATTCCACAGAGATTGGTAATATTTTTATCCTTTTATCAAAAATGAATTATAAAAATTAAATTAAAGATTTGGGGGAGTTTGAATTAGTGATTGAACTGAATTAAAATAAATTATAAGAAAATTAAAATGAGTGATTCACATAATTAAAATATCTAGCCATAGACAATTTCAGAATTGGTTCACACACAATCGATCATTGATGCAAAAATTGCTCTTTCACTCTAACATTAAATTGCTTATAGCTGTTGGTACCACCTAACAACCAATCTTTTCTTACTTTTTCGATAATTAGGATACCATCTCTAATTACTTCTCTAACCAGTAAACAACCCTAGATACCATCGTAGGATTTAATTCACCAGCAATATTTCAATCTAGAAAGACCTAATTCTAGCCAACAAACACACATGTAGGTTCATTTAGACTAGATCATATATCTCCTATAGCAAATATGCTACTTGCCACAAATATCAGAACAATTAAACAATTACGGATTTAACGTTCTAATTGGCACATATTATTTTCACAAATTGAATAATTGGCCACATTAAATAATTCGCCAAACAATATAATCAAACACAAAAATATATAAATGATGTAGACTGAAAGAGAGTGAAAACTAATTAGATCTCACATTATGTAGAACCAAATCTCCATTCATCAATGGCTAGATTAAGAGTTTAGCAATCCATCAAAAAGATTATCATGCTTTGTTCCATCCAGAATATGTGTAGAATGAAAAATTACAGAGAAAAGAGAAAAGATAGAGAGCAGAGAGAGCCTCCAATCCTTATCTCCAGTTGGTTTTTAAAAACATGGATAATAACTACCTAATTAAAAAAATAAATATAAAATAATTCCAGATATATGTAACTCCAAAAATGATGGGAAGAATTGATTTTTAAATCTTGGAGTAGAGATTTGGGCGCCACTTATGTAAATTCTTGTCTGGACCTTAGGCGTGCCCACGCCTTATGAGAAAAGTTCTTCTGTTCATTTTAGAGTCGAGCTGCGATATAAGGTGTAACCACACCTTATGGGAAAACTTCTTTTGGTTTTCTTTCTTTGGAGACTTCAATTCAACATCTTTAAAAATCACTCCAAATGGTCTCGAACATCAATTAAATCCTTATTGTCCCTACAAAACATGAAACTTCATCAAAACAAACACTTAAGGATTAATTATCATCTAAAACATAGGGAAAATATGACAATAAATATGTATTTTATGTAATCTATCAGCCATCCATTACTTCCTAAAACACTTTTCTTAGTCTTGTTATTCTTCTCCTACTTTTATTCAGGGAAACGCAACTCCAAGCCCGTTGCCTCATTCCTTTTATCTTAAAAATATTTCTAAGAGAAAGTATGAGTTTTAAATCAGTGGGCAACTACCATAAACTACTAAATCTTACTGTCAACTATCATGTTCAACGTCACGTTCTTTAAACCTCACTTATTAAAAATCCACTAAAACGGTCATAACTAAACTTTTTCCCTTAAGTGTGAGCTTGAAAGGTCCATCTAAGAATTCTTGATCTAAGTATTTCACATTCATGACTAGGGATGTGAACGGTCCGGGTTGGTTTGGAGATTTGAAAATCTTCGAAACCGAACCAAACTTTGGAGAATTTCAAAACTAATTCTTCAGAACCAAACCAAAATAAAAATCTCCAAAACCAAACCAAACCAAATTTTGGTTCGGTTCAGTTCGGATCTTCGGGTCTACTAGTTTGGATTAATTCGGGACAGATATTTGGATATTCAAAAATTGAAAAAGAAATTAAAATAAAAAAACGAATAAGTTGAAATGCACCAAATTAAATTAGAAAAATAAATAACAAAAGTTCATTGATAACAAAAAACTACATACTTCATTTCAAAAGTTACGAAGTTTCATAATTTAAAAAGATATATGTTTTCTTGATAAGAGTCATCACAATGTAGTTCATTATTATTAATTATTAAAAATTAAAAAATGTACATTATTTATAGCATTTATAAATTATTAACTTAATCAAAATATGTATTATGTAATTATATCAAGATATAGAAAAATAAATGACATATATATATTAAAATCAGTTCTTCGGTTCGGTCCGATTCGGTTTGGTTCGGTCCCAATTTGTTTTAGTTCTCGATTTGGATAATTGAAAAATCTCCAGAACCAAACTAAAAAAAATTCGGTTCAATTTGGTTCGGAGAAAGTCTAAAAGTTAATGGAGATTTTCGGTTAGAAACTTTTTTGGTCCGGGTTTCGGTCCGATTTTGGTAATCTTCGAGACCCATGCATAACCCTACTCGTGACCATAAGTTGTATACTTTAGCTCAAATGCTCTACATTAACCTGAAGGCACTTCTTTAACTCGAAGGTTCCTTTAGCCCGAAGGCTCTTTATTAACTCGAAGGTTCTGCATATCTGAACTTAAAAGCTCATCTGTTACATCTCACATTTCAAGTTAAACAATTTAACAATAATAGTAAACAGAGATTACCCACTTTTTTTAAGACTTTCTTTTTGGCTTCAGATGAGCTATGGACGTCCCGGGTCGAACTGTCCTGCACTTGTCATGGTCATAGATTTCTTTAGTCTTTCTCATAATTTTTTGATCTCATAATTAACTTAAAATTAGTTTTGAGGGAGAAAATAGACCAAAACAACATCTTTTACGGTTCTTATAAAAATTGGTTTTTCGGCCCTATCGCTTTAAATGCTATTGAATTTTATTTAATAATTAATTAAGTCTAATTAAAAGGTTATTAAGTCTATCTAATGGTAGTCTATAGTTCAAAATGTCCTTGGTTCACAGTCCAATGTTTCACGGTATTATGACGTCCGAATCAATGCTAATTCCTCGATTTATTTCAGATTTTTAACTTTAGAGTTTTTCAAACTTAATTATACACTTAGAACCCTTATAATATTTATTAATTTATTGTTAAAAGGGTTACAACTTAAGTCAATAGCTCATTTTCTGGATTTGCACTTTTCAGTGATTTTCGATGATTTTAACACATAGTTTTCAAATCTATTTTCTCCCTCGTTTTAACTCTGATTAACAAGAAATTTTAAACACACATTCACATCATATGAGACTATATCCCAATAAGAAAAGCCATATAAAAATGGGTAATTCTCTAGTACACTAGTTGTATTAATACACCAATGTTTTTTATTATGGTAACTTCTGTACAAGGTAATTTTTATCTTTTAGGTTGTGGGTTGTGGAATGCATTGAGCCTCTTCGCATTGATTTTAAATCATGGGTTGCAATACACATAAGCCCTTTCACTAATTTCTTTTTGCTACATGTATTTCATTTTGCTTGAATCACTTCACACCAACAATTATAGTGATTTAAATTAATCATTGTATATTAATTATTTAGCAAATATAAATTCAAATCATTGTTAATGAATTACCATGAAAATATTGATCTTGCTACATACATTTTGTTTGCATATGAATTAAACCTTGTATTGATTTAATTAATCATTGTAAATTAATTATTTTGTATATATAAATCCTAATCATTGTGAATGAATTACCATGAAAATATTGGTTCATTTTAAATATAATATTTCATATTTAAAATGAAACGTTTATATTTTATATAGATTGAAACAATAAATTTTTTTAATTGTTAATCGTGTATTATTAAGGCATCCACATCATGGGATATGATCAATGGTGCCATTGTGTTGGATGATAACCGAAATAATGATTGTTAGAAAATAAAATCAAATATGTATTTAAGAGATATAATATTCTATTTTACTCTGATAATATTTTGGTGAATATAATGTGGAACTTGCTATCAAATCCAAATCTAAAAATGGCTTGAGATACCAAAAATCCATCCTAATCGAAGTCATATATTCTCGAGATACGAAAATTCATTCAAATCAAATCCAAATCTAAAATGACTTGAGATACCAACATGTGTATCAATTATTGTAACTCAATCTTATACAATAGATGATGATATAAAAATTGTATCCAAATCCTAATCTATATTATAATCAAAAGATTGTAATAAATCATAAATCATATGCAATCTGATAAAATAGGATGCAATCAATATCCGATGAAATAGTGTGCAACCAATATCTGATGAAATAAGATGCAACTGATGCAATGATTTTGAATGTAATAAATTATTAAATTAGCCATACAACAGAAAATGGATGCAACAAGAATTTTGAAATGGACGCAACAATGATTTTGAACGGTAATTTTTGAATGCATATATCAATGAATTAATAACAATATATTGCCAAATTAACAACACAACACCAAAATGGATGTAACAATGATTTTTAAATGGATGCAATAATGATTTTGAATGCATGCCAACAAATCAATTAATAATAATACATTTCCAATTCAACCACACAACATGATTTTTAAATGGATGCAACAATGACAACTTATTGGTTCGATCCTATTTCGTTTGACTTAAGAACAAAAGATTCTTATTTAGCCTAAGTATGCAATGATAGTGATAGTTCACATTAATTTTGTAACGTATGCCTAATTACTGTAAAATCATTATTATCTTTGTTAGGATGATTTCAACTATATATTTATGTTAAACTCACTTATTGATTTTAAAATCATTTAATTTGGATCAATTCAATAAAAATTAGATTTATATTTAAAATGAAATTTGTATATTTTATATAGAGTGTCACGCCCGTTTGTCGTTTTTAAAATATCAGAGTTTTCTTAGTGGACGTGCAAGAAGAAAGGGAAAGAAACGTGCATGATATAAAATAGAAGGAGATAAGAGATGATAAGAAGTTGTACATATAAAACATCGGATACAACTGATTCAAAGAGTTTGAAACCTTAAGCAGCAGAAATAATCTTTTCAGGATCTATCAACAGAAAATACGATACAATTTTTACAAAATGTGAAAATAAAACAAACATTGTTTTAGAAAGCAAAAGGGAAAATTCTTGATACAGCACCATCCTTCTCTATACGTCTTGATTCTCATTATCTCCTATAATGCGATTACAAATGGGGGTGAGTGCGTTGAATACACTCATGGGAATAAATTCCGTATCTTAACATGCTATGATAGTTAAACAATTCGAATATACATAAGTTCAACAATTAGACACAGCACGTAAAATGCATAGCACATAATTCGTAACCCAAACCTTAGGTGCGGGTATTTCCCGTCTTACCCTACAAAACGGTCTTATATACCGTTGGTGCATTTTCAGGACCACTAAACCTATGATAGTAGAATAGAAAGGGACGTTTTTTACGGACTATAAGTCCCTTCGAGGGTGAATGTGGACCTTAGTCCTTTCACAGTATAAGAATATGACATATAATTCACAACATATAATCACCGTATATAAGATTCAACAATTCATATATCAAATAGGGAAAACAATATATCATAGAGATTTTGTAGCGCCTAGGACAAAAACGAAGCATAATTGGTTAATTAAATATTAAACCCTTAATTGAATTATTTTATTATGTGCGTTAATCCTTGACTGTTTAATTTAATTACGTGTGTTTCAGATAATAGATAAATGCATGTTTTAGATGGAAATATTTTTTTAGTTGCTGAATATAGATTATAATTATATCATAAGATACGTAATGGAAAAATGAGAAGATAGAAACGAATTAAAGGGCAAAATACGAAGATTCGGAAAAAACAAAAGATATTTTTGGTGAATAGTAACCTAAGATTTTTACCATGAATAGTAACCCAAGATTTTTTACATGAATAGTGACTCAAGATTTTTTCGATGAATAGTGTTTTTCGGAAATCTATATATAGGAGCGTTTTCGAGTAAGAAATCACTGTTTTTCCGAATGAGGCTAAATCGATGAAAACACGTAAGTCTCACTCTCCTTCCTCTTCTCTCTCTCTTCTGTTTACTGATCTCCGGCACGCCACCGCCGTCGAAGCCGCCGCCGGTGCCGGAAAATTGATTTTGTCGGTTTCGATCGATTTTCACACAAAACGTAGGTCTCGACGAGGCAAGTCTAGGATAGGTCTCGGATTTCAATTCCGATGTCTCATTCGCCGGAAAACAACAAAACACCGCCTCAAAACCCTAAACCCTAGTTTTGTCACCTTTTCTCTCGCTTCTGTTTTCTCTCTCCTTCTTGCCGGAGCTAATGTCGGAGTGGCCTCTTGGGTGTGTGGAGGTGACGTAGGAGGGGCAGCGCCATCGTGGGTGGCGGCCCTGGTGCAGAACAGTGGCATGTGTGTGTGTTGGTGTGGTGTGTGTGTTGATCGTGTGTGTGTATGCATGCTGTAGAGGCAGCGCTATGCAGCGTCGATGTGGTTACTGTTGGCCGTCGCTGGTGATGCACCGGCGAGTTCAGGTGGGGGTGGCTGGCGGCGGGTGGTCGCCGGCCAAGGCTGTGTTGAAGGTGTGTGTTGATATATGCATGTGCGTGTGTGTGTTTAAGGGTTTGGAGAAGGGGCACTATTCATGCCTGAGCCGGGAAGATGGACAGAGATGGTGGAGGTCGGAGGTGGGTAGTCAGCGGACCAAGTGGGGGCGGCACCGGACGGCGCCGCTGCAGCAGGCGGCTGCTGGAAGCTGCTGGGCGCGACGCCGGGTGGCGCTGGGCGTGGGCCTGCCAAGGCTGCCGAGCATGGCCGAGGGACTCCGGGTGCTAGCGCGTGCATGCTGCCGAGTCTGTCGATAGCTGCCGAGAAGCGTGGGCCAACACCTACTGAGGCTGCCGAGAAGCGCCAAGAGATGGCGCACACGACGCCTGGTGCGCTGGGCGCGCGTGCGACGCCGTGTGTCAGGTGTGCGCGCGGCGCCATGTTTACGATACGAAATACGTTTTTTCCGTTGTACATTATCATCGAGTCATTGGCGACGAGATGTCGTCGATCGGGAGCCGGGGGTCCCAGTCAAAGTCAACCCTTTGATCAAAATTACCAAAATACCTCTCAATCTTAAAACGCTCCGTTTGAGCTCGTTTCAACTCCAATTGAGCTCATTCTTTTTCCGTTGCGACCCAAATCTTTCCCTCTTTCTTATCAGCTTGTTGAACTGAATATCCACTCTCGTTTCTTCAACCTCAATCTTTAGATCTTCCGTTCCATCTCGTCTTTATCGATCATATCTTCTCCATAATCATCTATACTTTTATTTATACGTATTAAGGATCTAAGAAACATTATAACTTGTGTAGGCTATCGGTTGGATCGTGCTTTGTGATACTTGATATTTGTTACTCGGCAACTCACGTGGTAACCACCGAGCAAGGTGGGGGTAATTTCTAAATCTTTACTTGTTTACAGTTTTTCCTATTTTGATGCATGATTGAGGAATACTAAATGCAATGATTATATGTTATGATTATGTGTTCATGATATACTGTGAAAGGACTACGTTCCACATTGCATGTTCGGAGGGACTTATGGTCCGTAAAAAACAACTGTCTCTTACCACCTCTACTACCTGGAAGGTTTGGTGGTCCAGTAAATGCACCAGCGGTATTTAAGACCGTTTTATGGGGTAAAATGGGAAATTCCCACACCTAAAGGATGAGTTACGAGATACATGCTATGCATTTTACGTGCTGTGACTACGTGCTGTTTCTTATGTATTTCTGATTTATATATCTGTCGAATGTTATAAGATGCGGAGTTTATCCCCACGAGTGTATTCCACGCACTCACCCCCTATTCTGTAATTCACGTTACAGGAGATGACGAGCATGATGAACCTTAGAGAGAGAGAGATGGTGCCCTATCCGAACATGTTTATTTTAAGTCTGTAATCATATAACAATTAAACAATGTTTTTATAATTCATGTTTTGTAAGTATAACTTCGTTTGTACTATGGATGATGGATCCTGTAAGTTTACTTCTGCTGCAAATGTTTTAATTAATCGGATGTATTCGATGGTTTATATGTAAGTATTCTGTTCGTCTCCTACATCATTCTTCTAATAACTGTCTCTTACCTCCTTCTTCTGTATAAGTAAACGTCTTTTACCATTTCTTCTTGCACGCCCACAAGGAAAACTCTGATTATTTTTATGTAAGAAAACGGGGCGTGACAGATTTAGAAATTACCCTTACTTTGTTCGGTGGTAATCTCGTGAAATGTCAAAGTAACAAGTTCTTAAGGTGTATGTTCCGATTGAAAGCCTACACATGTAAAGAGGTTTCTTAGATCCATAATACGTTAATTATGTATATATAATTATATAAACTCTCGAAGAAGAAGAATCGATAGGGAAAAATGAGACAGAACAAAAGATCTAAAGATCAAGGATGAAGAAATGAGTGTGGAAGGTTAAACAAGTGATCAAAAGATGAAGAGGGAAAGATTAAGGTTGCAATGGAAGAATAATGAGATTAATCGGAGTTAAAACGAGCTCAAACGGAGCATTTTAAGGTATAGGGGCATTTTCGTAATTTTCAGAAAATAATTGACTATGATCGGGACCCCCGACACCCGGCCGACAACATCCCATCACCGGCGTCACAATGCACACACACGACGACACGCACATGGTGTGCACAGCAGACCCGACGCCACGCACTCGCACTCACTCCCGACGCTCGCGCGTGTGCGCTCGCTCCCGTCACCCACTCCCGGCGTGCACCCAGTGCCTCCCGTCGCGCGCACCAGCCCGCATTAGCGCCCAGAAATGCAACAGCAACGGTAGTGCCGCCCAGCATCGCCTCTTCTCGACTCGCTGGCGCCACCAGCGCGGGCCACCACTTCTACCACCACCACGGTGGCACTGCACAGTGCCACCACCTACAGCAGCAACCACACACACATGCGTGTATACACACACACACACCATGCACAACCTACACACGCACACCTGCACAGTTCCGGCGGTGCCGCCCACAGCGGCGCCATCCCTACCACACGACACACACACCTACAGCGATTGTCCGACCACTGTTCCGGCGAGGGAGAGAGAGAGAGAGAGAGAACAGAGGAGAGAGAAAGGAAGAGAGGAGAAGGAAAAATAAGGTTTTCTGACAATTGATCGGCCGTTTTCCAGTGAAGGAGATGTCGGAATGAAAAATCTAGACCCATTCTAGAATCGGCTCGGTGAAACCTACAAGGTGTACGAAAATCGGCCGAAACAGAGAAAAAGTTTCCGACACCGGCGACGGCGGTGGCTGCCGGAAAAAGAGAAGAGAGAGAAAAGAGAGAAAAAATTCTTACTTTTTCGATTTCTCGTTCGAATAATTTCTTTTACGATTCGTTTCGTATTATTTATACTCTTTTTTGAAAAATCACACTATTCATCGAGAATATCTTATTTTTTACTATTCATAAAAATATCTTACTATTCATGAAAATATCTTACTATTCACGAAAATATCTTACATTTTACTATTCATCGAAAATATCTCGTTTCCGATTCTTCATATTCGTCGTATTCTTCATGAGTTGAGCTACAAGTCTCCGATTGACCTCAAATTCATTTCTATCTTCTCGTTTTTCAATTACGAACCTTATGATAAAATTATAACCTATGTTTTTTGATTAAATTATACCACCGATTAATTAAACATGCATTTTATCATTATTCTGAAACGCACATAATTAAATCAAACAATTATGGGTTTAATTATTTAATTAAGCAATTATGTATCATTTTTGTCCTAGGCGCTACATCCCTTCCCCCTTAAAAAGAAATTTTGTCCTCGAAATTTATATGTGTACCTAGAAACGGCAAGTCGGGATACTTTGCTAAAAGCTCGTCCTCTTGTTCCCATGTTGCTTCTTCCTTTCCATATCCATACAAACCTTCATCTTTCATAGAAAGTTATATTTTCCTTGACCTTTAACTATTCGTTCGCGAAGCGTAAGTTTTACGAGTAGCGTTGCCATTCTAGCCTTGATGCTGTTCGGAGGTATGACTACCTCTAGATTCAACTTTGACATCTCTTCAATCAATTGGTCCTGGTCTGTGATCATGTACGTCGCAGTCCCTTTTTCCTTTCTACTAAGAGCGTCAACAACCACGTTCACTTTTTTTTTTTTGGTGCTAGAGAATTAGAGCTGTCGAAACGGGCCGACGGGGTGGGCTAGCCCACAACCCACTTTAACCCACTTTTTGGCAGGATGGTGTGGGGTGGGCTTTTTATTGGGCGGGCCTTCAAATCCCAACCCAACCCAACCCACCGGTGGGTCGTGGGTTGGGCGGGCCAACCCACTATTTTTTTCCCTTTTAACCATTAATCCACTATACATAAATACATTCTAATAGTTAACAAAAAATGTAAAGTGTTCGCAAATTAAAATGCAACATTCATCACTTCAACCATATGTCCATAGTCCATAAATCAATAATCCAAAAATATAAAACTAAAAAGTTCACAAAATATAAGTGTATGTCAAATGAAACATAAATCTCTTAAAAGTTAGAGTTCATCAACAATTACATCATCAAAATCATCTTCATTTCCTTGTTCTTCATCAATATACTTGAAAACGTTGTTTTAATATTTGCATTTTCATCATTTACATACAAAATAAACAACGATGTAGTTAAAAAAAGTAAAATATCAAAATATATTAAAACATATAGTAAGAACATACTTAATATCTAAAGACTAAAATATTATCACTTACCATTACTAGGTGTGAAACCATGCAATCAATTACGAGTGCAAATAAGAGTTTGAATTTTTTCTGGAAGCAAACAACTTCTATACTTGGTAAGCACACGAGCACCAATAGAAAAAACAGATTCCAATGCAACAGTAGTTATTGGAATAGCTAAAACATCACATGCCATCAATGCAAGGTCGAGAAATTGATTCTTCTTATCTTTCCAATATTCCAAGACATCCAACTCTTCAAAATAGGAAAATTCAAGTTTTGGCTCCTCCAAATACATATCCAATTGAGATTTTCCAGCACTCATAATAGTTTGGCTCTCATAAGCCATAATTTTCTAAATTAGTTGAATATATATTAGATGCATGCAAAACTTCACAACTAACAAGTAACAATGCATACATTATGACAAATCAACAATCACTATAATAAATTAAAATATTAGTTACATCATAGAGTCGTTTGCCCTTGTTTTTAGCCCTTCCACTTTCATTTTGTGTAGATAACAAAGAAGACAAGGATTGTGATGAAGAACTCGAGTTGCTACCATTCGCATATTCCTCAAAAAGCTTATACGATTTGCTTTTTATATGCGTGATCTTCTCTTGCATTTAGTAGAATCACTCTCAACTCTAGAAAAAAAATACTCCAACATTTGAAGTTTTATTCGAGGGTCAAGAATAGCCCCAAATGCAAGCACTCTATTATATTTGCTTCAATACTTGTCAAACTTCTTAAGCATAATTCCACACATATTACTTATCATCACATCCTCATTGATCAAGTTGTCCTTTAACAAAGTTTCAATCTTCCAAACTTGTATAAAATTCAAATTTGATGTAGGATAAGAAGAACCGAAAATCAAGTTGGTAGTTTCATAAAATGGCTCAAGAAACTCACATAATTTTTCACCTCTTTTCCATTCTTCATTTGAAGGACACCATTTATAATTCCTATCATGCAAAGGAAGAGAAGCAAAACACATTTTGTACTTAAGTGCACTCTCCAACATCAAATATGTTGAATTCCATCGAATGCAAACATCCAACCTCAAGCCAACACTAGTATCAATGTCACCAATTGATGCCGCACATTTTTCAAATTTTTTCATCCTACCCTCTGAATCCTTCACATACTTCACCGATTCTCTAATCTTATCCAAAGCTTTTGCACACAATTTTAAACCATCATGGACAATAAGATTCAATATATAAGCCGAACAATGAACATGAAAAAATTCACCACCATACAACAAACTATCATTCAAAGAGAGTTGGTCTTTCAAAATATTATGCATATTGTCATTGCTTGTTGCATTATCCAATGTCAAAGAGAAGATCTTTTTCTCAATCCCTCATCCATGCAAAAAACCAATTATTTTTGCAGCTAATTCAACTCCGAAGTGTGGAGAAGGCATTTGATCAAAGTTAATGAGCGGTCAAACAAATATAACCCTCAATCATGCACAAGGTCCACAAATCGAAGTTAAGCACACTCTATTACGAATACTAGCCAAAATTTGCTTAAGTTTTGCTTTCTCCTTCAAATACACTTGGTTAATATCATTAACAAGAGTGCCTCTTGAAATACATGGAACAATGAGACTTACATACCTCTGCCAAGCTCTAATACCATCATACTCAACAAATGAAAATGGAAGATCATGTTGAACAACTGCAGATGCTAGTAACTCACATGCAACTTTTGGGTTTATTTTTTTGTTTTTTAATATTCCATCATGATCAACAAACATCTGTCCTACATCATGAAACTTCAACATCTTACAAGATTCCATATGTCGTCTTAATGTAGAAGTCCCATATTTCTTACCTCCATTTTTATATAATTTATTGCATCCCTTGCAACGACAAATTGCATCTTCATAACCACTTTTTTGATAAAATAATTCCTAACATCAAAACGCTCTCTAGATTTCTCGGGCCCCTTATCATTGAAATTAACATTTCCAATTTGATCTTCACTATCATCTAAGTTAATACTTTGATTCATCGTACTAGACTCCATGTTATTTTCCTTCAAATCTACAAATATTACAAGAAAAACTGAGACTAAGACACAAAAGTAATACACAAAATCATGGTTATTGGCAAAAAAAAGACACAAATAACTGTGACAAGAGCCATTGATAAATTTCAAATTCAAGAAAAACTGCACTATCATTTTGACTCCAATAACCCATTAATAGAAAACTCCATAGCTCCAATTGCATATAAAAAATCTTACACGCAACAATTCATGAAATAATCAAAAAAAAAAAAAAAGAACAAAACATCTCATACCAACTTCAACACCCTTCTAAGCCTTCTCCACAAGTTTGAGAGTCTATGACTGAAAAAGTGAAAAAGGGTGCTGGATCTTCACTAGTTTTTAGTATTTTTAATTAATTAATTTTTTTTAAAAGGTGGGCTAGTCCGCCCCGCCTCGTCCCAGCCCGCGGTCTAAATGGGCCAGCCCGTTTAGGCCCGCTTTTTACGGGCTTCTAAATATCTGGCCCAACCCACCTTTTATGTATAGCGGGGTGGGTTGGCCCAACGGGCCTAGCCCATTTCGACAGCTCTATAGAAGATCGTGCAATCTTCGAAAATCCTTCTATGAATCTTCGGTAATAACCGGCTAAGCCAATGAAACTTCGCACTTCCTTGACATTCGTTGGAGCTTCCCAATTGCTAACAGCTTCTACCTTGTCCGGTTCTACTTCAATCCCTTGAGAGGAGACAATATGGCCAAGAAAGTCTACCCCGTCCATCCAGAATTCACACTTCTTAAATTTTACATAAAGCTTCTCTTTTCGCAAAATCTCTAGTGTAATCCTGATATGTTGTTCATGGAGCTTCTTATTGCATGAGTAGACAAGAATGTCATCGATAAACAAAATGATGAAAAGATTGAGATACGGATGGAAGACCCGATTCATCAGATCCATAAAAATAGTCGGTGCATTGCTGAGTCCAAATGGTATTACTACAAACTCGTAGTGGCCATACCTCATCCTGAATGTTGTCTTAGATATATCGGTATCCTTGACTTTCATATGATGGTATCCAAACCTTAAGTCAATTTTTGAGAACACACTGGCACCTCTCAACTTATCAAAAAGATCTTCGATTCGAGGCAATAGATACTTGTTCTTGACGTTCCACTTATTCAGCTCTCGATAGTCAATGTACATCCAAAAACTTCCATCCTTCTTCTTCACAAAGAGCACTCGAACTTCCCAGGGCGATACACTTGGTCGAATGAAACCTTTTTCCAGAAGTTCTTATAATTGAACCTTCAATTCCTGTAATTCCTTCGGTGCCATTCGATACGGAGCTTTCGACACCAGTGTTGATCCTGGTACAAGATCGATTTCAAAAGTAATCTGTCGATCTGCTAGAGGGCTGGATAAATCTTTTGGAAAGACGTCCATGTATTCCTTTATCACTAGCACATTCTTGATGGAATTCATTCCTTGTTCGAGATTCACCATGTTTACCAACCAAGCTTCGTAATTTCCTTTGCTAAGTATCTTGGTTGCTTTCATGACTGATACAATTCTTGGGTTGATTCTAACTCGTGTTTCTTGAAACGTGAACTCCGGTTCTCCAAGCATTTGAAAAATGATCTCTCTTGCGTGGCATTTGATCACCGCATGATTTAGCTCAAGGCAATCCATCCCTAGGATCACATCGAAATCCTTCATCTCCAGCATGTGAAGATTAACTAAAATAATTCTATCCTCAAAGGCGATCCTTAGATTACGGTAAAGATATTTCGTCTTTACTGTCTTTCCCGATGGAATACTAACTTCTAAGGTTTCAACGACTACCCTAACGTTCTCATGCTTCAACAGATCCGGTGTCACAACAATACTATAGGTGAAGAAAATAAACAAGAAATGTGAGGAGAGAAGTAAACGTGGATTCCATCGATTAACAAAAGACAAACTAGTATCATATATATATAAGCAAAAGATGGGCAACTCCTACATTATACAAAAGGATCATGTACACTGCTACAAGGTAAGAGCCACTATATATCTATCTATATATATAATACTAAAAATTTCATCATCCGTAACCTATCTCTCGGCAGTCTCTGAGCGAGTGAGAGCAAAAGTCCGGGCCCTGCCTGCTCCTAGCCTCATCCTTGGTGTTGTAGCTACTGGACGTCTAAAATTCTAATAGCTACTCATGATATGTCCAAGTTCTCCACACCTGAAACAATTCCGAGTCTTGTTTGTTCCTGACCTCAGCTTCTTCACCGTTGTTACATTTCTGAACTTTGGACATCTAATGGCGACATGTCCTAGTTCTTTGCATCTAAAGCAAATCTTGGTCCCTAGAGGGCATGGTCCTTCATGAGCCTTTCCATATTTGGCACACGAGTTTCCCGACTTAGGGGTAGGGGGAGCAAAGCCTTGTTGGTCCTTGGGCACTTGTTCTTATCAAAGTCTTGAGCAGGACCGGTCCATTTCCTCTTTCCTGTCACTACTTCTACTCTCTTGGGTAACGCCATGTCCAAGCGGAGATGAGAAGCGATCTCTTGAGCTCTCTCGATGATCGCGGCATAAGACATTACACCCCGACCAACCAGGATGGAGCTGATCTCCAAATGAAGACCCCTCTCAAAGCGTCGGGCCTTCTTGGTATTCATGTCCACCAGATAGGTCGCATACCTACTCAGTTGATTGAATCTCTTCTCGTACTCTTCTACGGAGGTGGTTCCTCGACGAATATGTATGAAATCTTTCTAACCACCTCTTTGAAGAATCCCCAAGACATAACACTCTTATATTCTGATGACATAGTCCTTTCATATGACTCCCACCAGTAGCTGGCTCCTTCGGTGAGTTGCAACACGGCACAAGAGATCTTCTACTCTTCTGTGCATGCCAAATGTCCAAAGAGTTGATCCAACGACCTTAACCACTCTTCAGCTTCAATCGGTTCTCCTTTTTTGTTGAAGGTCGGTGGGTCGAAACGTTGGAACTGTTCAATTATTAAGTTTGTCCTATTCCTCGATGATGGTTCTAGTGCAGATTGGGTGATCTCGAATTATCGAGTCAAGTTCCTCTGTACGGACACCAAGTCTGCCCTCGTGGCGTCCACATCGTGGATTTTTCATTGATGGTTGACCTCTATGTGGTCGACCTCGTGGCATATTATTCTAAAGACGACATACAAAAACTAACCCTTATAATCTACCCCACGTAATCCAACAATAATTAAACAAAAAACAAGTACATGGTGCAGATCAACATTCATTTTATTAAATTTCATGATTAGAGAGAGAAGCGTATAGAGAGTGGTGGTGCTTATTCATTTCTTTTTGAAAACATTTTCACGTTTAAAACATATTTTATAAAAAAAACGAGTTTGAGCAAGTCCAAAAATGGTAGAACATTGCTCTGATACCAAACTGTCATGTCCCGTTTTTCACACTTAAAATATCAGAGTTTTCTTAGTGGGCGTGCAAGAAGAAAGGAAAAGAGATGTGCATGACATAAAATAGAAGGAGATAAGAGACGATAAGAAACTGTACATATGAAACACCGGATATAACCGATTCAAAGAGTTTGAAACCTTAAGCAGCAGAAATAATCTTTTACAGGATCTATCAACAGAAAATACGATACAATTTTTACAAAATGTGAAAATAAAACAAACATTATTTTAGAAAGCAAAAGGGGAAATTCTTAATACGGCATCATCATCCTTCTCTATACGTCTTGATTCTCATTATCTCCTGTAATGCGATTACAAATGGGGGTTAGTGCGTTGAATACACTCGTGGGAATAAATTTCGTATCTTAACATGCTATGATAGTTAAACAATTTGAATATACATAAGTTCGGTTATTAGACACAACACGTAAAATGCATAGCACATAATTCGTAACCCAAACCTCGGGTGCGGGTATTTCCTGTCTTACCCTACAAAATGGTCTTATATACTATTGGTGCATTTTCAGGACCACCAAACCTATGATAGTAGAAGAGTAAGGGACATTTTTTACGGACCATAAGTCCCTCCGAGGGTGAATGTGGACTTTAGCCCTTTCACAGTATAATAATATGACACATAATTCATAGCATATAATCACCGTATATAAGATTCAACAATTCATGTATCAAATTGGGAAAACAATAAACACATAGAGATTTAGAAATTACCCCCACTTTGTTCGGTGGTAATCTCGTGAAATATCAAAGTAACAAGTTTTTAAGGCGTACATTCTGATTGAAAGCCTACACATGTAAAGAGGTTTCTTAGATCCATAATACGTTAATTACGTATATATAATTATATAAACTCTCTCTCGAAGTGATAGGAAAAAACGAGATGGAACGAAAGATCTAAAGATCAAGGATGAAGAAACGAGTGTGGAAGGTTAAACAAGTGATCTAAAGATGAAGAATGAAAGATTAGGATTGCAACGGAAGAACAATGAGATTAATCGATGTTAAAACTAGCTCAAACAGAGCGTTTTAAGGTGTAGGGGTATTTTCGTAATTTTCAGAAAATAGTTGACTTTGATCGGGACCCCCGACACCCGGCCGACGACATCCCGTCGCCGGCGACACAACGCACACACATGACGGCACGCACACAGTGTGCAAAACAGACACGGTGCCACGCGTGCGCACCCGCTCCCGGCGCTCGCGCGTGCGCTCTTGCTCCCATCACCCGGTATTCACACGTGCTCGCTCCCGTCACCAGCTCCCGGTACGCGCACAGCGCACCCAGCGCCTCCCGTCACGTGCACTAGTACGCGCCAGCACCTAGAAACACAACAGCAGCGGCGGCGCCGCCCAACACCACCTTCTCTCGATTCGTTGGCGCCACCAGCACCGGCCACCACTTCCACCACCACCACGGCGGTGCTGCATAGCACAGCTACCTACAGCAGCAACCACACACACACATGCATGCATACACATACACTATGCACAACCTACACACGCACACCTGCACAGCTCCGGCGGCACCACCACCATCACACGATACACACACCTGCAGCAACAGTCCGGCCACTATTCTGGCGGGGGAGAGAGAGAGAGAAAAAGGAAGAGAGGAGAAGGAAAAATAGGGTTTTCCGATGATTGATTGGCCATTTTCAGACGAAGAAGATGTCGGAATGAAAAACTGAGACTTGTTCTAGAATCGACTCGGTGAACCTAAAAGCTATGCGACCGAGAAAAAGTTTCCGGCACAGACGGTGGCGTGGCGGCGGCTGCCGGAAAGTAGAGGAAAGAGAAGAGAGAGAAAAGAGAAAAAATTCTTACTTTTTTGATTTCTCGTTCGAATAATTTCTTTTACGATTCGTTTCGTATTATTTATACTCTTTTTTGAAAAATCGCAATATTCATCGAGAATATCTTATTTTTTACTATTCATGAAAATATCTTACTATTAACGAAAATATCTTACATTTTATTATTCATCGAAAATATCTCATTTTCGATTCTTTATATTTGTCGTATTCTTCGTGAGTTGAGCTACGGGTCTCTTATTGACCTCAAATTCATTTCTATCTTCTCGTTTTTCAATTACGAACCTTATGATAAAATTATAACCTATGTTTTTCGATTAAATTATACCACCGATTAAATAAACATGCATTTTATCATTTTTCTGAAACGCACATAATTAAATCAAACAATTATGGGTTTATTTATTTAATTAATCAATTATGCGTCGTTTTTGTCCTAGGCGCTACATAGAGATTGAAACAATGATTTTTAATGGTAATTATGTATTATTACATCCATATCATAGGATAGGATCGATGCTATCATTATTTTGGATGTTAACCAAAACAATGATTATTAAAAGATGAAATCAAATATGTATTTTGTCAATTTAATTTAGAAATTTAGTAATAATATTTTAGAGTATACCGCGTATTAAATCAAAATCTAAATTCAAATCTACATCGTTACAAAATCCAAATCTTGATATTGGTAATAGTCATTCATTTGAGATACTAAAATCTATCCAAATCGAAGTTCATATCCAAATCTACTAAAATTATGATATCATTAATTGTAATTGAATCTTATACAATGGTTTGAGATACTAAAAAAATTGTATAATCAAAAGATTATCAACCAATATTCGATAAAATCTGATGCAGCCGATGCTGCAGTGATTTTTATTTTTAATGCAATGTATGAACTGATAATAATATAAATTAACCACACAACACCAGTACAATCAAAATGGATGCACCAATGATTTTTAATTATGATCATGTATTATTTTAAACTAAACATATTAATAACAATCAACAACTAACATTGTGATGTTTGAAGATACAATAATGGGGTTGTTAATGGCAATTTAGTTGCGCAGTGAGATCTTAATAACAAGGATTTCATCACAACAAAATTAAACATATCGAATATGGGTCTCAAATGATTCGTCATCACACATATCCATAATGCCAAAAGATTTGATTGTGGTTTTATGATTGCTATTGGGAGCTAAATACAATAATCGGATAAGGTAGATATAGACTACATTGTCTACGATATTAAACTTATTGGGGGAAATCTTTGGATTTTACTACGGTAAATTTTGAAGACAGGTAAAAATGTTAAAATGCAAATGAAGGGTTAGGATATAATGATCCAAGATCTAATGGTTGAGACCACTAGTGTATTAATACCACTGGTGTACTACAGAAAGACCCCATAAAAACATGATCATAAGATTTAGGAAAATGTCCACAAGGATACTACTTGAGTATACAAGATGTTTTATCTCTTTTTTTCACCTTAAAGGTTTTTATCCTTTTATTATACTTAATTTATTCATACATTCCAGTAGACAATCACATAAAAACATGGTAAGAAATCCAAGAAAACAACAAGAAAAGATAAGAATTTACTTTTCATTCCAAAGGGGGATCATGAGCACATTTTCTTAACTTTTAATTTGAAACTGTTGTCATATTATCTTTTCCAAACTGAATAACTGATTTTGATGTTTAATGTGAGCTTCAAATCAATAAATATCATATAAAAAAGCATAAGAACAAACCACACATACTAACTCATCATTATCTTTTCCTAAAACCTTCATTTCTTTCATAAAATCAATGTTTTTGTCATAACCCCTTTGGGATCAGAAAATTGCTGCAACATTTATTAGTTTTCTCATCCTTCAAGACCTCACATACTTTAGGAAAAATGGTGTTCAAACCCATATAGAAAAGTAGAGAGAGAAAATAAGTAGAATTCCTCACATTTCCACCAATCAAGAAATGTGCTTAAAAAGGATGTAACAAATCACTCATGAATGCTTCCACATCCTTCATTTGTGTTAAAAGATGAGGATATTTGAAGGGATAAGATTTTGTCCTCACAAAATAGAGGTGCGTGTATTTTCCAAAATGTGAAAAGGTAGTGTGATTATTTCTTGATCTAATCTAGACCTTCTTTCCTTTCTTTTTTTATTTTTTTTATTTTCTTCCTTCTTTGAGGCATAGGATGAGAATGTTTCTTTGGTATTTTTAGAATTTTGCAGAGATTTAAGAGTAGTGAATGGGTGAGAGAAAAGAGAAAGAAGATGGAAATGTTTCATCTATAAGAGTCTTTAAAGGTTAAGTGTACACAATTGTGTAAATGATGCTGATGTGCATATATATATATATAAGGTCCTTCTGTAGTACACTATTGTATTAATACACCAGTATTTTCAGCCATCAGATCTTGAATGATTGCATCTTGACCCTTTATTTACGTTTTAATCTTTTCACCTGTCTTCAGAAATTACCGCAGTAAAAACTAAGAATTCCCCCCAACAATTAAAAGAACATGGGCAATGTAGTCAATATCTACCTTCTTCATTGGTTGTATATAGCCATAACTTGCGACCATAAAACTGCAATCTAATATGTTGGTATTATGCATCTCGTTATTATGAATTATTTGAGACTCATATTTGATATGTTTGGGTATTTGTTATGAAATCTCTTCATTAAAATTTCAGATAACCTGCTTCTGAACTGTACTGCTATATCCACAACCCATGATTGTATCTTTAACAAGTTTGGTTGCTATGATTATTTGAAATACCACAAAGTAATCAACCCATTTGATTCGTTGTTTTCTCTATGAATCATTCACCAAATTAATTGTGTACTGTGGTTTTCTATAACCCCAAGTCTACTATGAATATGTTGTAAGAATAGTTGAATCGAGTGGTGCAATAGTCCTATATCAAAGATGGATATGATACATTTATTCAGTAATACCTCTATCAAAAATCATTAGGGATGCAGGCATACAAAATCCAACAATGTCTCTATCATAATGTTATCTTACCTTACACTGAGAGGTCGTATATCATTGATACATTTATGCTATGTTATTGATCTGCATAACATTCAAAACCACTGCAACAATACTTTTGCAATAAAACAAAGCCACAATATATCTGCGGTATGAAGTGTGTGTTATATAACATCCAACACCATTGTAACAATGATTTCTTATATAAGGGTACATAATCGCAGGTATAACAAATCCTTACCTTCATAGACAACCACCTATAACCATACTCTAGGTAATTATATTTAATGAGAGTTAGTAATTTAATTGTTTAATATTATTGATTCTTGTATCTTATTGATAAGGATGCATGCATATGATGACATCGAAAACCATGGGAATAAATATTTTGTAAGCATTGATAGCTAATGACAGTGAAAAAATACTAGTAATCAATGATACCACTTGAAAAACATTGTTGTAAGAAGCAATATATGCAATTATTTTGATAATAGTGTTGTATAGGATCAACAACCATTGCAGTCTCTAATTTTGTATACAATACTACATAATGACTATTAAAAACCACGTCATCAATGTAGATGCATCCAAACTCATTGCAGTAATGGTTTGTGATGCAACAAAGATTGTATCCAATGATGCCTTTAAAGAAACATTGTTGCATAAGATTGATGTTTATGTATCAAAAATGAATGCAACAATGGTTTTGATGTTGTATAGGATCGAAAAAGATTACAAGTTTGCAACCATTGTTGCATAAGACTGATTCATGTCTATCCAAAATCATTGTCACAATGGTTTCGATGCTGCATAGGATCCAAAAACATTGCCATCATTGTTGCATATGATTGATGCATATGTATCCAAAATCATTGCCACAATGGTTTTAATGTTTCATACAATCTAAAAACACTGCAACCATGGTTTTATATCTTACATATGATCAGAAACCATTGCAACAATGGTTTTGTATTGTAATCTTAGTTAGCAAACATTATTGCATATCATTGCTAGACATGTATCCAGAATCAATCCCAAACTATTGCTTTGGTACCATATGATTCCATGCTAAAAAAGTTTTGTATACAATGGAACCCAATAAAAACATTGATTCATATCATTTATTTGTTTTGTCTGGAACCCTTGCACCAATGATTTTCATACCGGTTTGCACACGATCCAAAACCGCTGCAACAATGATACATTCTAATAATTAAAATACATTGCTGCATATTATTGAGATATGCATGCATCCCAAAATAGGGTTTGATATCCATGAAGAGCACGAAATTGCAATAATGATTTTGATACCAATACGATTCAACACCAGTTGAACAATGATTTTCGATACATGTGTTAAATTGAAATTCTAAATTAATATTATCCCAAAAAATATAGCACTTGAATACAACCTAACAATACAGTACAACACAATCAACAAGGAATGCTTAATGTTTATAAATTAACTTGTATACTCTTAACTTGTATGAATGCTTAATGTTTATAAATTAACCTGACACCTTATAGATCACATATATTGTAGCGCCCAGGATAAAAACGAAGCATAATTGATTAATTAAATATTTAACCCTTAATTGAATTATTTTATTATGTGCATTAACCCTTGACTATTTAATTTAATTACATGTGTTTCAGATAATTGATAAATGCATGTTTTAGATTGAAGTATAATTTAGTCGTAAAACATAGATTATAACTTCACCATAAGATGCGTAATGGAAAAACGAGAAGATCGAAATGAATTAGAGGTCAATCAGAGAATCGTAGCTCAAATGGTAAAAAAAGGGCAAAATAAGAAGATTCGGAAAAACGAAAGATATTATCGGTGAATAGTTAAAAAGATATTTCTGTGAATAGTAACCCAAGATTTTTATGATGAATAGTGTTTTTTGGAAGTCTATATATAAGGGCATTTTCGAGTTAAAAATCACCATTTTTCTGAATGAGGCTAAATCGAGGAAAACACGTCTCTCTCTCTCCTCCCTCTTCTCTTTCTCTCTTCTTTTCTGGTCACCGGCACCGCCGCCGCCGGTGCTGGAAAATTGATTTTCTCGGTTTCCGGCGATTTTTGCATAGAATGTAGATCTCGTCGAGACGAGTCTAAGATAGGTTTTGGATTTCAATTTCGATGTCTTCTTCACCAAAAAATGATAAAAACATCGCCGGAAAACCTTAACCCTTGTTTTTCCACCCTTTTTCTCTCCTCGGTTTTTTCTCTTTCTCTCTCTCCTCCTTCGCCAGAGTGGTGGTTGACCTTCCCGGGATGATGGGCTATCAGTTGGGGATGGTGGCGCCGTCGTGGGCTGCGGCGCCGGAGCTGAAATGGTGGTAGAAAGTGGTGGTGCAAGGTGTGTGTGTGTGTGTGAGCTTGGGGGTGTTTTTCTAATTTTCCGGCGATGAGGCACTGTTCACCGCCGCCGTGGGGTGGTGGCCGGTGGTGGTGTCGCCGACGAGTTGGATGTGGTGGTGTGCAAGCCTGCATATTAGGGATACTACCCCCTGTACCCCCTGCCTCTCTCCAACAACGAAACAATCTAGATATATGCTCACCAACAGATACGTTCCCCGACACTCGGCTTTCAAAGAAACGTCGTCTTAGTTGTACCTCATGCGTCTCTACTGGCGGAACACGCATTCTAGCGGTACGTCTAAATCTAGCCATATGTCAAGTATAAGCTACATGAGTTGCTTTGTTTCATATGCAACCTTATCCGTATCATCTGTTCGTACCCTAACGATATATATCAGGTAAGCAAGATGTCATGTAAGCAAGATAACACGTATCAAACACACATTCTTCATATAAAGTTATGTGACTTAAGGAGAGACACGCCTAGAGAGAGAGTGGTGCTTATACTTTTTCTTTAGAAAAGATTTTTAAACATTTTCAACACGTTTTATCTCGTTTTCTCTTTATCAAACCAAATCAAGCAAAGTCCTACAAAGGGTAGAACATTTGCTCTGATACCATATTGTCACGCCCCGGTTTCTCCCATACAAATATATCAGAGTTCAAATAAAAAATAGAGGCGTGCAAAAGAAGGAGACAAGGGACGATCAGAAGAAGAAGATAGAAGACATCAGAATCTTTCTCATAACATATCGGACATAGCCGATTCTCAAATCATCAACACAGCGGATAAACATCAACAGGATCCATTGTCATCAGAGATTACAGAAATTATATATACATTACAAAAGATTGTGATCATTGTTTTCTTGATACTTAGTAAAATACATTTTATGAAAATCCCAAAAGAAATGGCACCATCTCTCTCTCTACTGCTCTATGGTTCGTCATTTCCATAGTGTGAGTACAGATTAAGGGGTCAGTGCATGGAATACACTGGTGGAGATAAACTCTGCATCTTATAACATTCGACAAAGATGTATATATATTAAATTCGAAAGTTCACAACAAAGAGGCACGTTTTCACAGCATGTAAAATTCACAGCAGGCATTAGAAATGGTAAGGGACAAATAGGTGCGGGTGTTTCCCGTCTTATCCTATAGAAACGGTCTCATTACTGTTGGTGCATTTTCAGGACCACCAAACCCTCAAGAATAGTAGAAAATGGTAGGGACGAATGCATGATCAGAGGTGGACCGCAGCCCATGCACAGTATAAATATGACACAACACTTAAAATTCATAGCATTTAGTATTTCTTAAACGAGCATCATAATAGGGAAAGCGGTAAACAGATTAAGAATTAGAAAATACCCCCACCTCGATAAGAGGTTATCACGTGATCTGACAAGATAAAGAGTCAAGCCTAATGCGTACGATCCAACCGATAGCCTACAAAAGTACCGTGATATCTTAGATCCTCATAATATAAAAGACGGATATAACTAAAGAAAAGAACGATCGAGAAGGTGAGACGGATAAGGAAGACTCGAAGATTCAGGATATCGAGAAGAGTATGAAAGGTAAACTTGGTAAAAAAAAGGGTTGACTCGACCGAGACCCCCGACTCCCGACACAGCAAAGAAAACAAACGACTCGAAACGACCCGCAAAAACACTCGCTTGTACGCCCACGACGCACCCGACAAACCCAGCAAAACCCCACACACACTTCTCTCTCGTACGGTCGTGCAAAACTGCCCACGACCGTGCCCCACAACGCTCGACCGTGCGCCACCTTCCAGTGGCCGCGCACGGTCACTCACTCCTGGCGCACGGTCGTGCCCCATAGCACAGTCGTGCCCCAGCGCATGGTCCTGCGCGCAGCAGCCCACACAGCAGCGCCACCTTCACTATCTTCTTCCTCTAACTTCGGCCGGCGACTCCCGTCGCCGGCAATACCTCTACCACCATAACCGGCAACCTCCAACGACACACAACACAATGACCCAAGCAAGAACAACACACACACAACACACACACCAAACCCAAACTTTTCCACCCCAAAACCACACAAACCCTACTCCGGCCACACCGCCCCTCCGATGGCTCCACCACCTCCAACCCATGACCAAACACCCCGGAATGGTTATCTACCATCCCGGCAAGGAAGACGAGAGAGAGAAAACAAGAAACGAGGAGAGAGAAAAGGTGATGGACTCAAAACAAGGTTTTTCCGGCAGTTGACCGGCGATTTGCCGACGATCCGATCATCGGAATGGAGAAATAAGACCGTCACTAGACTCGCCTCGATGAGAGCTATGACCTATGCGAAAACCGTTCGATTCTGAGATAGTTGACTTTTCCGGCCACCGGCGGTGGCGGCGGCTACCAGAAAAAGAAAGAGAAGATGAGAGAAACTTACGTGTTTTTCGATTATGAGCTCGTGTGATTTATCGACTTAAAAACACCCTATATATACTTCTCCAAGAAAGACTACTATTCACCATAAATATCTCATATTCTACCCTTCGCATACGTCTCGTATACGTCGTATTCTTCGTTCCACTATTTTCTTCACTACTCGAGCTACGAAGCTCCGAT
Organism: Scutellaria minor; assembly: GCA_954870855.1. NCBI lineage: Eukaryota > Viridiplantae > Streptophyta > Magnoliopsida > Lamiales > Lamiaceae > Scutellaria > Scutellaria minor. The sequence continues at coordinate 9,180,245 of OX940731.1, read as the reverse complement.
TGACCTCTAGTTCGTTTCTATTTTCTCGTTTTTCCATTACGCATCTCATAATACAAAAAATCTTCTAGGTTCCATGTCTAAAAATTACGTCCTTCTAAACCGACGTCAAACACATATCTGTAACGCACATAAATAAATTTAAACACCCAAAATTAACACACAAAATTATTTGAATTACGGGTTTAATTATTTAATTATCCAATTATACTTCGTTTTGTCCTGGGCGCTACATCCCTTACCCCTTAAAAAAAATTTCGTCCTCGAAATTAGATGCGTACCTAAGAAAGGCAAATCAGGATATTTCGTTCGAATATGATCTTCTAGTTCTCACGTGGCTTCTTCCTTCCCATGTCGACTCCACTGAACCTTAACTATGGACACCTCTCGATTCCTTTGCTGACGCTTTTTCCTATCCAGAATGGCTATAGGAAATTCTTCATAAGTCAAATCTTTCTCCCATTCTATGCCATATTGTTCGATAATGTGACTTGGGTCGAAAATGTACTTCTTTAGCATAGATACATGGAAGACATTGTGTACTCAGATAAGGTCTGGCGGTAAAGCTAGACAATATGCGACCTCTCCAACTCGTTCCAAAATCTCAAAGGGTCCTATGTATCTCGGTTTCAGTTTTCCTTTCTGTCCAAATCGACGAACTCCTTTAGTGGGTGACACCCTGAGAAAAACTTTGTCTCCCACCTCAAATTTTAACTCCCGTCGTCTCTTATCTGAGTACACTTTTTGTCAATCTTGTGCTATCTTTATTCTTTCCCGAATTTTCTTTATGACCTCAACTGTCTGTTCCACCAATTCAGGTCCCAACACCTTCTTTTCGCCTACTTCGTCCCAACAAATAGGAGAGCGACATTTCCTTCCATAAAGAGCTTCATACGGCGCCATCCCAATTGTGGATTGGTAACTGTTGTTGTAAGCGAATTCCACTAAGCACAAGTGTTCTTCCCAAGTCCCTTGAAGATCCAAAACACAAGCCCTTAACATATCTTCCAGAATCTGTATTGTTCTTTCTGACTGTCCGTCTGTTTGAGGATGAAAAGCTATACTGAAAGCTAGCCTGGTTCCTAACGCCTTTTGTAAACTTTGCCAGAATCTGGATATAAATCGAGGATCTCTATCTGACACTATAGTAACCAGTACACCATGCAATCGGACAATCTCTTCAAGATAAATCCGAGCCAACTTATCTAATCCGAAAGTCATCTTAATCGGTAGAAAGTGTGCGGACTTTGTTAATCTATCCACAATGACCCATACTGCATGGTTCCCTCGCTTGGTTCTTGGCAGACCAACTACAAAATCCAAGCTATATGCTCCCACTTCCATTCCGGGATTTCCAACGGAGTTAGCAATCCAGCTGGTCGTTGGTGTTCAGCTTTTACTTGTTGACATACCAGACATTTCTTTATGAATAGTCCAATGCTTCTTTTCATATTCTCCCACGAAAAGTTTTCCCTCAAATCTCGGTACATTTTCGTACCTCCAGGATGTGCTGACAAAGGTGTGCAATGAGCTTCTTCAAGGATTTCTTCTCTCAGATTCTCGTCCTTTGGCACACATATTCTTCCCCTGAAGACAAGAGCTCCATCCGTTGCAAAGGAGAAGTCTTCAGCTTTCCCATTATCCATGCGAGCTTTCATCTTCGTTAAGTTGTTATCCTTCTTTTGAGCTTCAATAATCCGTTCACGAAGTGTGGGTTTCATAATCAAAGTTGCCATCAAGGCTTCGATGATGTTCGGAGGTGAGACCATTTCCAGATTCAACCTTGACATTTCTTCGACCAGTTGATGTTGGTTGGTGATTATAGACGTCATAATCCCTTTTCCTTTTATACTAAGTGTATCAGCCACCACATTTGCTTTTTTGGGGTGATAATGGATCGTAATATCATAATCCTTTACTAACTCTAACCACTTTCTCTGTCTCATGTTTAGCTCTTTCTATTCGAAGAAATACTTCAGGCTCTTATGATCAGTGTATATTTCGCACTTCACGCCATACAGATAATGTCTCCAAATTTTAAGAGCATGAATAACCGCAGCCAATTCCAGATCGTGTGTCGGATAGTTTTGTTCGTGAGCTTTCAATTGTCGGGATGCATAAGCCACCACTTTTCCTTGCTGCATCAGAACGCACCCCAAACCTTGTTTAGACGCGTCACTATAGATCACAAACTCCTTTGTTACGTCCGGAACTATCAAGATTGGTGCTTCTGTCAGTTTCTTCTTTAGCTCTTGAAAACTTTGCTCGCATTGTTCCGTCCATTGGAACTTTACATCCTTCCGCGTCAAACGAGTCATAGGAGCAGCAATCTGTGAAAATCCATTTATGAACCTTCGATAATACCCCGCCATACCAATAAAACTCCGTACTTCCTTGACATTGGTTGGAGTTTCCCATTTGCTGACAGCTGCAACTTTGTCGGGGTCTACCTTGATCCCTTGTGATGAAACGATATGACCAAGAAAACCTATCTTATCCATCCAGAACTCGCATTTCTTGAATTTTGCAAAGAGCTTTTCTTTCCGAAGAACTTCCAGTGCAATCTTAAGATGTTGCTCATGTTGCGTCTTATCACATGAATAGATGAGAATATCGTCGATAAACATGATAACGAATTGATCGAGGTATGCATGGAAAACACGATTCATCAGGTCCATAAAGACAGCTGGTGCATTGCTAAGTCCAAATGGCATTACTACAAACTCGTAGTGGCCATATCTGGTTCTGAATGCTGTCTTAGACATATCGGCATCTTTAACTTTCACTTGATGATATCCAGACCTTAAATCGATCTTCGAGAATATGCTAGCACCTCTTAACTGATCAAAGAGGTCATCTATTCAAGGTAGTGGATATTTGTTCTTGATTGTTCTCTTGTTCAGCTCTCTGTAATCAATACACATCCGGAAGCTTCCGTCTTTCTTCTTCACAAATAGCACTGGTGCTCCCCAAGGAGACACGCTTGGTCTAATAAAACCCTTGTCCAGAAGTTCTTGTAGTTGCACCTTCAATTCTTGTAATTCTTTCGGTGTCATTCTGTAAGGAGCTTTCGATACTGGTGCTGATCCTGGTACAAGATCAATCCCAAAGGTCACCTGACGATCTGGTAGAGGACCAGGTAAATCTTCGGGAAATACGTCTATAAATTCTCTTACCACCGGTACATCCTCAATGGAACTCATCTCTTGTTCAAGACTCACCATGCTGACTAACCAAGCTTCACAATTTCTTTTGCTAAGCATTTGGTTTGCCTTCATAACTGATATAATTCTCGTATCCACTTTAACTCGTGTTCCAGAAAAAGTGAACTCGGGTTCTCCCGGCGTTTGAAAGATTATCTCTCTTGTACGGCACTTGATCACTGCGTGATTTGATTCAAGCCAGGCCATTCCGAGGATAATATCGAAATCCTTTATCTCTAATGCATGAAGATCAGCCAAAAGGATCCTATTCTCAAAGGCGATACGTAAGTGACGATACATGTATTTCATCTTTAACGTCTTTCCCGATGGAATACTAACTTCTAGGGTTTTGGCATCTACCGTACTATCCTCAAACTTCAACAGCTTACAGAAATCGACAGAGATAAACGAGCGGGTTGTTCCCGTATCAAATAAAATGAGAGCAGGTATATCACATACTGTTAACATACCTGTCATTGTCTCCGACCCTTCCGCAGCCTCCGGGCGAGTAAGAGCAAAACCCCGAGCTCTGCCGGCTACCGGCCTCGAACTTGTGGTTGCATTCGCTGGGCCCTTCAGCTTCCTACAATTCGACGCGATATGCCCCGGCTCTCCACATGAGTAGCAACTCCATGTTTCTAGTTGACATGGTCCCATGTGTATTCTTCGGTATCTGGGACACGGATTCCCAAGTCGAGGAGTGGGGAGAAGTGGAGCGTTGTTCTCTCTTGGAAACTTATTTTGGGTAATGCCTTGACTCGACCCTGTCTACTTTCTTTTCATCGGCGTCGGAGTAAACTTCTTAGGAGGCACCACATCCAATCGCAGTCGGGAGGCAATTTCTTGAGCTCTCTCAATAATACTAGAATAAGTCATAACTCCCTGTCCGGCCAAAATCGATCCAATCTCCGGGCGTAGACCCTTTTCGAATCTCCGGGCCTTTTTGGCATCAGTGTCGATCAGGTGAGTGGCATATCTGCTCAGATGATTAAATTTTTGCTCGTATTCCCCTACCGTCATAGTTCCTTGACGTAGATGTAAAAATTTCGTCTTCTTTCTATCTCGGTAGGACTGCGGTATAAAATGATGATTAACTACTTCTTTAAAGTCCTCCTACGTCATCTCTTCCTTTTGCTGCAGCAACATCGTCCTTTCATAGGAATCCCACCAATGGCTTGCCTCCTCCGTGAGCTGAAAAATCGCACACGAAATCTTTTGTTCCTTAGTACATGCCAAATGCTCAAACAGTCGATCTAGCGATCTCAACCACTCCTCTGCCTCTAAGAGTTCGCCTTTTCCACAGAACATCGGTGGATTAAAACGCCAAAATTGTTCGTATATTAGATTCGGATCAGGCCTAGCTGGTGGTGGTGCGGCTCGCGTGATCTCAAAGTGTTGTGTTAATCCTCTTAGCACCGACACTAGATCTCCCATGCTTGGATCTGCTTCCCGTTCTGGCTGATTAGCCATAGGTGTTTGTTCTCTTCGGGGTCCTCCTCTAGACATAGCTCTGTTACGATGTATACGTATATATCGTTCAGGTTTCAAAAATAATATATAGTAAGTAAAGGAAAATAAATACGGCGAGCGTGGAGAGATATCATCATAGATTCAATAATATAGGAAGAAGATACACGTGCTTTAAATATACATATAAGCAAAATATGGGTAGCCTTTACCCCACACCAAAAAGGGTTATATCCACTTAGTAGTTAAACGACTACCACATACGTATATAAGAGTTTCTTCATTCCTGGTTTATATACACAAAAATAACGTTCTTCCTCCTATCATCTATGCTACAGCAGCTGGAGGTGACGGAGGTCCTTGCAGGCCCGGTACCACATCCCTCGGGTCATCTGCATCCGGATTATCCTCTTCAGGATCCTCTTCCGGTTCCTCCTCCTCAGGATCCTCTTCAGGTTCCTCCTCCTCCAAATCATCTTCCTCATCCTCCGAGCTGTCACTAGAAGGGTCATAAGATCCAGGCTCGGGAGTAGTCGGATAGCTATGACGGCCCCACAATTCTAACATATTTCTCGCCACTCTTCCGAAATCTACAACCGGTGTGTTATCCACAGCTGAATACACCACCTCGTCTCGGAAAATGAGACACGTCCTAGCCCTCCATGCTTCCGGTAGGGTGTGAATCATATGTGTGCAAGCCTGCATATTAGGAATACTACCCCCTGTACCCCCTGTCTATCTCCAACATTGAAACATTCTAGATATATGTTCACCAACAGATACGTTCCCCGACACTCGACTTTCAAAGAAACGTCGCCTTAGTCGTACCTCACGCGTCTCTACCAGCGGAACACGCATTCTCGTGGTACGTCTAAATCTAGCCATCTGTCAAGTATAAGCTGTATAAGTTGCTTCATTTCATATGAAACTTTATCCGTATCCTCCTTTCAAACCCCAATGATATATATATCAGGTAAGTAAGATGTCATGTAAGCAAGATAACATGTATCAAACACACATTCTTCATATAATGTTACGTGACTTAAGGAGAGACACGCCTAGAGAGAGAGAGTGGTGCTTAAACTTTTCTTTAGAAAAGATTTTTAAACATCTTCAACACGTTTTATCCCATTTTCTCTTTATCAAACCAAACCAAGCAAAGTCCTACAAAGGGTAGAACATTTGCTCTGATACCATATTGTCACGCCCCAGTTTCTTCCATACAAATATATCAGAGTTTTAATTAAAAACGGAGGCGCGCAAAAGAAGTAGGAGACAAGGGACAATCAGAAGAAGAAAAAGATAGAAGACCTCAGAATCTTTCTCATAACATATCGGACTCAGCCGATTCCATATCATATAAAACATCAGTCACAGCCGATTCTCAAAATATCATCACAGCGGAATAAACATCATCAGGATCCATCGTCATCAGAGATTACAGAAATTTCATATACATTACAAAAGATTGTGATCATTGTTTCTCAAACTGCTTAAAAGACATTTTATGAAAATCCCAAAAGAATGGCACTATCTCTCTCTCTACTACTCTATTGTTCGTCATCTCCTGTAGTGTGAGTACAGATTAAGGGGTCAGTGCATGGAATACACTGGTGGAGATAAACTCTGCATCTTATAACATTCGACAAAGAAATATATACAGTAATTTGAAAGTTCACGTCAAGGAAGCACGTAGAGTTCACAGCAGGCATTAGAAATGGTAGGGGACAAATAGGTGTGAGTGTTTCCCATCTTATCCTATAGAAACGGTCTCATTACCGTAGGTGTATTTTCAGGACCACCCAACCCTTTGGAGTAGTAGAAAAGAGTGAGGACAAATGCATGATCAAAGGTGGACCGCAGCCCATACACAATAATAATATGGCACAACACTTATAGTACACAACATTTAGCATTTCTCAAACGAGCATCAAAATAGGGAAAACAGTAAACAAATTAAGAATTAGAAGATACCCCCACCTCGATAAGAGGTTATCACGTGTTCTGACTAGATAAAGAGTCAAGCCTAATGCGTACGATCCAACAGATTGCCTACAAAAGTACCGCGATATCTTAGATCCTTAAGAGATTAAAAGATAGATATAAAAATAAAGGAAACGTTCGATCGAGAAAGCGGAACAGGTAAGGAAGACTCGAAGATTAAGGCTATCGAGATGTGTGAAAGGAAAACTTGGCAAAAGGGTTGACCCTATCGAGGTCCCCAACTCCCGACAAAGCAACAAAAACAAACGACTCGAAACAACCCATGAAAACACTTGCCGGTACGCCCACGACGCACCCGACAACCCAACAAAACCCCACACACTCTTCTCTCTCTCGCACGGTCGTGCAAAAATTGCCCACGACCGTGCCCCACAAAGCTCGACCATGCGCCACCTTCCAGTGGCCGCGCATGGTCACTCACCCATAGCGCACGGTCGTGCCCCAGCGCACGGTCCTGCGCCCAGCCGCCTACACAGCAGCGCCACCATCACCATCTTCTTCCTTTAGCTTGGGCCGGCGACTCCCGTCGCCGACAACACCTCTACCACCATAACCGGTAACCTCCAGTCGCCGGTAACACTCCAGGAAAACACGCAACACACAACCCAACAAGAACAACTCACAACACACAACAAAGATCTTCCAAAACCACACACACACACAACTCCGGCCACTCCGACCGGCGGTTCCACCACTCTCAACCCGAGAACAAACACTCCGGGGTGGCTATCTACCACTCCGGCAAAGAAAACGAGAGGAGAAAGCAAGAAACGAGGAGAGAGAAAAGGTGATGAACTCAAATAAGGTTTTTGAGATGGTTGACTGGCGATTTGCCGGCGATCCGACCGTCGGAATGAAGAAATAAAACCGTCACTAGACTCGCCTCGACGAGAGCTACGACCTATGTGAAAACCGTTCGATTCCGAGACGGTTGACTTTTCCGGCCACCGGCGGCGGCGGCGGCGACCACCGGAAAGAGAAAGAGAAGAAGGAGAGAAACTTACGTGTTTTTCGATTATGAGCTCGCGTGACTTATCGATTTAAAACTAAGCTATATATATACTCCTCCAAACATGGTTACTATTCACATAAATATCCCGTATTCTACCATTCGCATACATCTCATATACGTCGTATTCTTCATTTCACTGTTTTCTTCACTACTCGAGCTACAAAACTCCGATTAACCTCTAGTTCGTTTCTATGTTCTCGTTTTCCCGTTGCGCATCCGATTATATACAAAACCTTCAAGATTCCATGTCTAAAAAAATTATGTTCTTCTAAATCAGTATCAAACACATATCTGTAACGCACATAAATAAACTTAAACACTCAAAATTAACACACATAGAATTATTTCAATTACGGTTTTAATTATTTAATTATCCAATTATGTTTCGTTTGTCCTGGGCGCTACACCCTCCGCCTCTACCACTAGGTCCACCGGAAACCTCGCACCGCCGTTTGCCACCTCCGGCCATCCCTCGCCGGATTCCGGTGGTGAATAGTACCCGAAACTTCACCGCAAAATCCTTCGTTACCACATTCGCAACACCAAAACTAGGGTTTAGGGTTTTTGGGTTGGTTTTTCGTCGTTTCCCGGCGAACGAGAAATCGAAATTAAATTCCGAAACCTATCCTAGACTCGTCTCGACGAGACAAACATCGTGTATGAAAATCGGCTGAAACTGAGAACTTTCAATTTTTCCGGCCACCGCCGGCGGCTGCGCTCCGGCGACTTTTTCGGCCACGATGGCGGCGCCGGTGGTGGAGCGTCGGAGACCGAAAAATGGGAAGAAAAGAGAGGAGAGAGAAACTTACTCATTTTCGTCGCTTTCGTTTTCGTCGGCCGAATGAATATTTTGAACTAACTGAGCCCCTATTTATAGATTTTCAATGTTACTATTTACCAAGTAAATTCTAATTACCATTCATATAATTTTCCATTTTACCGTTCATCTGGATTTTACCCTCTCGTTTTACCTAACCTTCGTATTTGGCTCGTTTCTTCGCCATTTGAGCTATGGGTCTCCGATTGACCCCTAGTTTGTTTCTATTTTCTCGTTTTTCCGTTATGCATCTCATGGTATAAAAATATTCTACGTTCCAGTCTAAGAAAAATTATCGATCTAAATCATGCCTTAGCATATATCTAAAACGCACAGTCGACACATACTCAAATAATTATTAAATTATAGATTTAGATATTTAATTAATCCATTATGCTTCATTTTTGGTCCGGGGTACTACAAATATGCACATCATAAATTGAAAACATCCCCGTTACCAAACGTGGGATAGTAAAACATTGATCTTCATGTACTCGTGTAAAAAATAGATACAATCTTTTAATATTGAGAAATAACTGATTGCACTCAATTATGATATATTGTTCCATCTATATAAGAATGATACGCACAATTTAAGTATGAATAATGATAATGACCACAAAAATCTTTAGCCATTGAAATTTTAATATTTATTTTTTAATGTGGATAAGTACTCATTGTAGCGCCTAGGATAAAAATGATGCATAATTAATTAATTAAATAATTAAACCCTTAATCGATTAATTTTATTATGTGCGTTAACCCTTGATTGTTTAATTTAATTATATGTGTTTCAGAAAAATGATAAATGCATGTTTAATTAAATGAAAGTATAATTTAATCGAGAAACATAGATTATAATTTTATCATAAGATGCGTATTTAAAAAATGAGAAGATAGAAATGAATTTGAGGTCAATCGGAGACACGTACCTCAAATGACGATGAAAACGGTGAATACGAAGAATACGAAGCATCGAAAAGTAAAGATATTTTGATGAATAGTAAAATCTAAGATATTTTGGAGAATAGTAAATCCAAGATATTTTAGTGAATAGTGAAAGTAGGATATTTCGATGAATAGTAAGATTTTTCGAAAATGAATATATAATGCGAAACGAGTTGTAAAAATCATTATTTTCGAATAAGAAAAAAATCGAGAAAAAGTAAGAATCTCGTCTCTCTCTCCTCTCTCCTTTTATTCTGGCCGTCGCCGACACCGTGCCACTGCCGGTGATAACGCCGCCACCGAAAACTTTTTCACTGTTTCGACCGAGAAAAATCGGATTAATACTCTTAAAATTTGATACTTTGACAACTCACGAGGTTACCACCGAACAAGATGGGGGTAATTTCTAAATCTTTATATGTTTACAGCTTTCCCTATTTGATATACGATTTGTGGAATACTAAATGTTGTGATTATATGCTGTGAATAATGTGTCATACTTTATATTGTGAAAGGACTAAGGTCCACATACATCACTTGGATGGACTTATGGTCCGTAAAAAACAAATATCCCTTACCTCCTCTACTATTTGAAAGGTTTGGTGGTCCTATAAATGCACCAACGGTATATAAGACCGTTTTGTAGGGTAAGACGGGAAATACCCGTACCTGAGTTTGGGTTACGAATTACGTGTTATGCATTTTACATGTTGTGTCTATTTACCGAACTTTTATATGTTTGAATTGTTATAACTACTTAATAATTGTTAAAGACATGGAAAGTATCCCCACGAGTGTATTCAACGCACTCACCCCCACGTGTATTCATGCTATAGGAAATTATGAAAGAGGAGAAGTGTAGAGAAAGGGGTGTCATGTCAACTGTGATCTTTTTCCCTGTTGTCTTTTTCCGGATCTGACTTTCTGAACGATGTTGCATGTTTGTAAAGAAAAATTGTATTTTTTTATTTTATGGATCCTGATGTATTTCCGCTGTTATGTTTAAATATTTTGTTTCGGCCAGATGTCGACGTTTGTATATATAAATCTTCTATTGTCACCGGCTATGTGCCGAAGGTTTTAAACATGTAAAAAAATTGTATGTTATCTGTTTTCCAAAGATTTCTATTTTATATTATGTACGTTTCTTTCCCCTCTCTTTCTTCACGCCCGCAAGGAAAACTCTGATATTTTTAAGTGTGAAAACGGGACGTGACAGTATGGTATCAGAGCAAAATTTCCTACCCTTTGTAGGGCTCTACTCAAGCTCGTTTCTCTTTTCAAACGTGTTTTAATGGAAAAGATTTTTTAAAACCTCTTGATGTCACTACAATCGACATACTGCTTTGAGCCACCGTCATAAAGCCGCTGACTGCAGCAGCGTGAGCTCATGTGCGAGAATGGCCATTCGCAGGAGTTGATGTCGTGTTACAGAGAGTTGAGTTTACCATGGGCCCTTGTTTATAACAGGGTGTGCTAATGAGTGTGTTTTCCCAGTTTGTGTGTGTGATACGTAAAGTTACTTTTGATACTTGAGGTCTCTGGGGACCATATGTGGATGTTAGTGATGTGTTTCATGATGTTTTACTTATGTTGTGCTTTTGTGGTTACTATATGCAAGTTTGGTATATGCTATCCTATATGACAATATTATGCTAAGATGATAAACGAATGACAGAGAAATCTATTGAAGTTGTTAAATGATTTGTGGAATAATGTTAATCGGTGCCATGCTACATGCCTTTTGTTTATCTGTTGTTATTTATATTGTTGGGATACATGGGGTAGATGATAAGGGTTAGATTTCGTATGTTATCTATAGAATTATGCCACGATACCGACCATAAAGGGATAAGCCGTCAATGGAGAATCCATCTGAACACGATGTGGATGCCAAGAGAAGAGACTTGGTATCGGTGTCCGTACAAAGAGACTTGGCTCGACATTTAGAGATCACCCAAGCTGCGCCGCCACCGTTATTAAGAAACAATCGAACTTAATAATTGAGCAGTTTCGACATTTAAATCCACCTACCTTCAACGGAAAAGGGGACCCGATCGAGGCTGAAGAGTGGCTGAGGTCGTTAGATCGATTTTTTGGACATTTGGCATGCACAGAAGAGCAGAAGATCTCTTATGCCGTGTTGCAACTCACTGAAGAAGCCAGCTACTGGTGGGAGTCATACGAAATGACTGTCACCAGAATTTAAGAGTGATATGTCTTGGGGAGTCTTCAAAGAGGTGTTTAGACAGAATTTCCTACCTCAGTCGTACCGTAACCGAAAAGAAGCAGATTTCCTACATATTCATCAAGGAACCACGTTCGTAGAAGAATATGTGAAGAGATTCAACCAACTAAGTAGGTATGCACCTCACTTGGTGGATACCGATTCTAAGAAGGCCCGACGTTTCGAAAGAGGCCTTCGCCTAGAATTAGTTCCAATTTAGCTAGTCAAGGAACCATGATAGATGTTGAAGTTGTTGAGAGAGCTCAAGAAGTTGTTTCTCGTCTACGCTTAGATATTGCACCGCTCGAGAAGTTCACAGTGAGACTAGGAAAAAGGAAATTGATTGGTCCGAGTCAGGACTTCAATCAGAACAAGTGTCCAAAGACCAACAGTGCTCCACTCATCCCAATCCCTAAGTTGGGAAATACGTGTGCCAAGTGTGGAAAGGCCCATACAGGACCATGTCTTCTAGGGACCAAGGTTTGCTTTAGATGCAGAGAACCAGCACACGTTTCAATCAACTGTCAGAAGTTCAGAGACACAACAATGGAGAAGAAGTCGAGGTCACCAACAAGCAATACTCGGAATTGTTTCAAGTATGGAGATCCTGGACATACCACGAGCAGCTATCAGAAGTTTAGACGTCTAACAACTACAACACCGAGGTGAGGCCAGGGAACTCATGTTTCAAGTGTGGGAAGTCGCATGTAGGACCCTGCCTCCATAGAACCTGAAATTTCTATAAGTTTGGAGAACCTGGATATATAGCGCGCGACTGCTCGAAGTTTAATAATCCAGTAGTTGCAACACAGAGGCTAAAGCCAGGAATAGGCCAAACTCGAGCTTTTACTCTCACTCACTCAGAGGCTGCCGAGAGATAGGTTTAGACGATGTAGATAGTTATGTAGTGGCTCTTATCTTGTAGTAGTGTATACGATCCTTTTGTTTAATGTATGAGCTACCCATCTTTTGCTTACATATATAGGATACCAGTTTGTCTTTTGCTAATCGATGGAATCCATGTTTACTTCTCTCCTTGAGTTTCATATTTATTTTCTTCACCTATAGTATTGTTGTGACACCAGATCAGTTGAAGCATGAGAACGATAAGGTAGTCGCTAAAACTTTAGAAGTTAGTATTCCATCGGGAAGAACAATACAAATGAAACACCTTTATCTAGGTCTAAGAATCGCATTTGGGAGTAGAATTCTTTTAGCCATCTGCATGCATTAGAGATGAAGGACTTTGATGTGATTGTGAAAATGGATTAGCTTAAGGCAAATCACGCAGCGATCAAGTGTTGTGCAAGAGAGATCATTTATCTAGATGCCTGGAGAACCGGAGTTCACATTTCAAGGAACACAAGTTGGAATCAACCCAAGGATTGTATCAATCATGAAAGCAACCAAGATGCTTAGCAAAGGAAATTGCGAAGCTTGGTTGGTCAACATGGTGAATCTTGAACAAGGAACGAATTCCATCGAGAATGTGCTGGTGATAAAGGAATACATGGACGTTTTTCCAGAAGATTTACCCGGCCCTTTACCAGATCGACAGATTACTTTTGAAATCGATCTTGTACCAGGATCAGCACCGGTGTCGAAAGCTCCATATCGAATGACACCGAAAGAGTTACAGGAACTAAAGGTTCAATTACAAGAACTTTTGGACAAAGGATTCATTCGTCCAAGAGTATCATCTTAGGGAGCTCTAGTACTATTTGTGAAGAAGAAAGACTAGAGTTTTCGGATGTACATCAACTATTGGGAACTAAATAAGTGAACAATCAAGAACAAGTATTCTTTGCCACGGATTAAAGATTTGTTTGATCAGCCAAGAGGTGCAAATGTGTTCTTGAAGATCGACTTGAGGTTTGGATACTATCAGGTAGAGGTTAAGGATGTTGATAAGGTACAAATGTGTTCTTGAAGATCGACTTGAGGTTTGGATACCATCAGGTGGAGGTTAAGGATGTTGATAGACCTAAGACAGCTTTCAAGACGAGGTATAGCCACTACAAGTACGTAGTGATGCCTTTTAGACTCAGCAAAGCACCAGCTATTTTTATGGATCTGATGAATCATGTTTTCTATCCGTACATCGATCGTTTAATCATAGTGTTCGTCAATAACACTCTGGTTTACTCGTGTGATAAGACACCACGAATAGCATCTCAGGAGCACGTTGGAAATTCTGCGAAAGGAGTTACGCATGCAGCTAATTCTTCTTGTTGGATGCGACAACTTTTTCCCCATCTATTCAACTCTCTTTCTCTTTTTCTCTCTTTCCTTTATCTTTGTTGAAAACGTACTTGCTTCTTTAACTGAGAAATAAAACTCTCCAACACCAATTGCTTCTCACTCTACTCCACAAGTAAAATGGTGAAAACAAGAAGTAAATGGGATAAATACTATAATCAAAGAGGAAGCAACAAACCTTGTGATCGAGGAAGGCCTCTAAACTTTTTCTCAGTTTCGGCCAGTTTTAGCACAGCTTGAAGGTCTCACCGAGACGATCCTATAACAGGTCTCGGATTTTTATTCTGATATCTCCTTTACCGAAAAAGGGCAAAACATCGCCGAAAAAACCCTAACCTCCTTTTCTCTCACCCTTTCTCTTCCTCTGTTTCTCTCTCTCTCAATCCTTCTTGGCCGGAGCAGTGGCTGACCTTCTCCGGGTGTGGGGTTGTCGGCTAGGGATGGTGGCGCCGCCGTGGGCGGCGGCATCGGGGCTGGATATGGTGGTGGAAAGTGGTTGTGCATGGTTGTGTGTATGCATGTGTGTGAGTGTGTATTGCAGGTTTGGGGCTGTTGTGGGCGGCGCTGGGCAGCGCCGCCGTGGCCAGGGTGGTGGTGGTGGTGGTGGCCGGCGCTGGTGGGGCCGGCGAGTCGAGAAGGGGCGGCGCTGGGCGGTGCCGCCATTGCTGCAGGTTGTTGGGTGCATTGGTGTGCGCGATAGGAGGCGCTAAGTGCACTGGGGGCACGTGTCGGGACACGCCGGGTAATGGGGCGCGCGTTGTGCGCGGGCCGGGAGAAAAGTAGCGCGTGTGTGAGCGAGCGATGGGGACGCTGTGCGCCCGGCGCTAGGTCCGTTATGCAAGCTATTTTCGTGTCATTGTGTGTGTGTGCATGTTGAATCACCGGCGACGGGATGTCGTCGGCCGGGTGTCGGGATCCCAGTCAAAGTCAACTCTTTTATAAAATTACGAAAACGCCCCTATATCTTAAAATGCTCCGTTTGAGCTCGTTTCAACTCCGTTTAAGCCCGTTCTTTTTCCGTTGCAACCCTAATCTTTCCCTCTTCATCTTAAGATTAAGTGTTTTACCTTCCACACTCGTTTCGTCATCCTTGATCTTTAGATCTCACGATCTGTCTCATTTTTCCGTATCATTTCTTCTCCAACAAAGTTTATATCTTTATTTATACGTAATTAACGTAATATGGATCTAAGAAACCCTCATTTACATGTGTAGGCTTACAATCGAATTAATACTCTTAAAATTTGATACTTTGACAACTCACGAGGTTACCACCGAACAAGGTGGGGGTAATTTCTAAATCTTTATATGTTTACAGTTTTCCCTATTTGATATATGATTTTTGGAATACTAAATGCTGTGATTATATGTTGTGAATAATATGTCATACTTTATACTGTAAAAGGACTAAGTTCCACATACATCACTCGGAGGGACTTATGGTCCGTAAAAAACAAATGTCTCTTAGCTCTTCTACTATTTGAAAGGTTTGGTGGTCCTGTAAATGCACCAACAGTATATAAGATGGGAAAGTAGGGTAAGACGGGAAATACCCACACCTGAGTTTGGGTTACGAATTACGTGCTATGCATTTTACTTGTTGTGTCTATTTGCCAAACTTTTATATGTTTGAATTGTTATAACTACTTAATAACTGTTAAAGACATGGAAAGTATCCCCATGAGTGTATTCAACGCACTCACCCCCACGTGTATTCACGCTACAGGAAATTATGAAAGAGGAGAAGTGTAGAGAAAGGGGTGCCATGTTAGCTGTGATCTTTTTCCCTATTGTCTTTTTTCGGATCTGACTTTCTGAACGATGTTAAATCTTTTTAAAGAAAAACTGTATTTCTTTTATGTTATGGATCCTGATGTATTTCTGTTGTTATGTTTAAATATTTTGTTTTGGCTAGATGTTAAGGTTTGTATATGTAAATCTTCGATTGTCACCGGCTATGTGCCGAAGGTTTTAAACATGTAAAAAATTGTATGTTATCTATTTTCCAAAGATTTCTGTTTTATATCATGTACGTTTCTTTCCCCTTTCTTTCTTCACGCCTGCAAGGAAAACTCTGATATTTTTAAATGTGAAAACGGGGCGTGACACTCATGGTTAGAGTTAATGTTTATACGAAACATTACTAAATAATATAAGAATTATTGTTCGATCTGTTAAAACACCATATGCTACAGCTCAAATATAAAAATTTATTCAATATTTGTAATATATATGATTTAAAGAAGCGATTTTATATTTAGTGTATACGGTTAAATAAATAATTTTAAAAAAACTAACGCAATATAAAACTTAATATTTATTATTTTTGTATTAAAAAAGTTAATGATTTTGTTGAACCAACCGTATTATTCATATTATTTAAGTAATTGTATTTAAAAGTCGGTCTTAACACAAACCTTTATATCTTGTGAAATAAATACAAAATTCAATAAAATTCAACAAGTTGAAATTCAAAAAATACTAATAATAATTTATGTATTAAAAAATTATAATGATTTTGATGAACTTATCATATTATTTATATTATTTTCATATTTATATATATAAAAGTAAGATCAAAAGTGGGACATGTCATTCATACAATGTCTGCACATTTAATTCTTTCATTAGTAAATAATAAATGAATTTTAATGTTATTTCTTAAAATAAAACATGATAGATTGAAATATATAAATCATTTGTTAATTTGAAAATTGTTTAACTTAATATTTGTAGAGAAAAGAAAACCAAAAGGTGAGTTGATTGAAAATGATTATTCACTTATTTTATATATACAAATTAAGACGACATGTGCGACATATCAAACATACAAATTTTCATATTAATTTAGTCTTCATTTTACAAATTAAATAAGGCTATTTGATGATAGCAATTCAATTATGTTGATAACATACATCTATAAATAATACATGAATTTTAGTTAAATTTGTTAAAAAGAACACATGCTAGAATTATAATATAGAAATCATTTAGAAATTAGAAATTCGTGAATAAAACACATCGTTTAGTTTAGTATTGATAAATAATACATGAATATATATATATATTAAAACCTCCATAAAATAATACTCGATAAATTAATAACCTCGATAAAACTAATAATTTATCCGGTCCCAACTTGGGACCAGTTCAAATTTGGACACCAATCAATTAAATAATAAGATAATATTTTTTTTTTGGAAATTCTAGTGTATATTTAAGGTCCGAATGAAACTATAAATTAATAATTATTAAAAAATTCCCAGATACAATATATATGTTATCCACTTGAACATTCTAAGACAATTTAGTAAAATATGAATCTACTGTTACTTACTTTTTCTTGAACTTCAAATCTGCATTGATCTCATCTTTAAATCTCTCAATTGCACCCAAGAGTTGCGGCGTTGTCTTCTCGTATTGCAATAAAATGTTATGAAGAGTTGTTGCTGCTTGCAATGCTTCTTTTCGAGTAACCGATTGCAAAGCTATTGAATCATCATCCGCTTCATCATATACCGGATTTTGAATGACATCAGCCACTATTTCTTCTAAACTCTGAACTTCGTAACATTCATTATAATTTTCACCTGAAAAGTCTAGCAAGTGATTCACATTCATTTTATTCTGATAACGCATACCCGTGATCATGTTCACAAGCTCATGAATGTCTTCTCCGGGAGTTGCATCATTTAAATTACTTGAGCCGGTTTGATTCGCTAAATGAATTTTGCAATGTCAAAAGCAATTTGCTATTGCCTCTTGTTGAACATTTGTTGTCCAAGCTGAGACTGTCATATTGATAGCATCTAGAACATTGATCTTTTCTGGAGAAGATATGTCCAACTCATAGCCTTCCAAAATTTTACGGTAAAATTATTTGTAGTAGTACATTTTAAATGCTCTTATTATCCCGGCATCACATGGTTGGATTTTCGAAGTCATGTTTGGTGGTAGGAAAAACAACTCAACATTTTGCAGCCCTTAAATATTGCTTGAATGGGCTGGGCAGTTATCCACTATCAAAAGAATTTTTCTACCATGCATTTGTTCATCCAACCAACGAACATATTCTTCAAAAAGCACCCCAGTCATCCATGCTCTCTTATTGGCACGATATTCACAATTCGGGCTATTCATATTGATATTCTTAAAACAACGTGGCTTTGCATACTTACTAATAATCCATAGAGGAATTTTTTTCCAAGCTATCTTCATTACAACAAATAACAACTGTAAGTCTTTCCTTGTCCTGTTTTTTACCCTCAAGTTGTTTTGTTGCAAGTGAATGATCAACTTGTAATCTGTAAAACAAAACAGTTTCATCCATATTAAAAACATCTTTCATTGAAAATTGATTGATCTTTTCCCTTATGTTCTCCAATTTCTTCTCCATATCATGTGTCGACTAAGCCGCTCTCTCCAAAACGGTAATATGATTTGATATTGTGCCTGGACTTGAATTTCTCAAGCCAACCTTGCGAAAGGTGATGTTCTGAAGGATTCTCAGGATGTAAAAGTTTCAGTGCCTCATTCGTCTTCTCCGAGATTAGCTCTCCGGTTATATTCACACATTCTTGATGTTGGAGAAACCACTCATAAACAACCTTCTCCATGTCCGGATACTTGGCTGGTGTTTTTATGCTTAGAAGAACCGTATTTCTCAAAGTCAGTCGATAGGATCTCCACTGATCGCTTGAGAGTGTTTGATATTGTTGCTTGACTAACTTTCAGATTGAAACTTTTTTCAACCCATTGTACCAAGTCTTTCTGAGTGCACCCGGGCTGATCTCTCTTATACTTACAAAACATTTTTCATTGTTGGTTGGTCATGGTTGATTTTTGAACACCTTTTAGATGAGAAGCCATTGTTGTGTATGGTTTAGAAACAATACAATGGATCATTATATATTGATCTACTTCTACACAATGTACATATATACGTAAGTCCATGAACCATTCTTTTACTTTAGCAAAAAATAATGAATGAGACCATTCAAACTTCCAATTAACATGATTACTGTATGTGAGTATACATTCTTTGAATTGTAATTAAAACTTGTGTTTTAATTTTGAAGGTCAGTTATGTATATACGTTAAAACCTCTCTAAATTAATACATTTATAACTTATCGATTATATAATATCTCTCTAAATTAATAAAATTCTCCAACAATATTAATTTTTAGAGGTTTTACTGTATAAATAAAAAAGTTGATGACAAATTTAACAACATAAATAGAGGTACTTTATAAGCATGGTAACTTACTTCCTGACACAATGAACAAAATACAAACATATTTTGATCTTAAGAGATATTAGTAGACAGTAAAATTATCAGATTTAAATTTAAACGATGTTTTAGTAATGTAACTTAACAGATGAAATAGGATGCATCGATATAATGAACTTGAATGCATGTATCAATGAATTAATAACAATACATTACCAAATTAACAACACAACACCGAAATGCATGCAATCTAAATGGATGCAAAAATGATTTTCAACGGTGAACTTGAATGCATGTATCAATGAAATAATAACAATATGTTACCAAATTAACAACACAACACCCAAATGGATGCAATAAAAATATTTATTTTCATATTAATTTAGTCTTCATTTTTCAAATTAAATAAGGTTATTTGATGATAGCAATTCAATTATGTTGATAACAGACATTAATAAATAATACATGAATTTTAGTTAAATTTTGTTAAAAAGAACACATGCTAGAATTAAAATATAGAAATCATGTAGAAATTAGAAATTCGTGAATATATAATATATTAAGCATATAATTCGTGAATAGAACACATCGTTTAGTTTAGCATTAATAAATAATACATGAATATATATCTGTATATATATTATCGAACATGCATATTCAATCCAAATCTAAAAGTAACTTAAGATACCAATCCATCCTAATGGAATACATATATCATCGAGATATGAAAGTCCATACTAATCAAATCCGGATCTAAACATGACGTTGAGATACCAAATCGAATATATATATATTCTCTAGGTATGAAAATCCATTCCAATTAAATCCGGATATAAACATGACGTTGAGATACTAATATGCCTATCAAGATTGTGTAGATCATAAATCATATTCAATTTGATAAAATAGGATGCAACCAATATGAGATGAAATAGTATATTGAATGCATGTATCAATGAACTTGAACTCGGTGTGCCCGTGATATCACCTCGATCAACATTCTTTTGCCCTCAATCAACACTCTTTTGCTTGCTACCATGGTTCTCAAACCATCTCAATGCATCCGTCCTTAACCCCTTCTTCAAGAAGTTGTTCTCATTGTTGATCAGCCACAAAAAAGCTTAAGTCTTAAATTCTGACTCATTTCCTAGTATACAAATGTTTTAGAAAAATATTACATGTAAACCACATGCATATTATTTGTTAAAGTAATTTCACTCACCTCAATTTCATCCTCATTATCATCTAAAGTGTAGAGGGTCTTCAATGTTGTTGATGCTACACATCCCGACCGCATTGACTCAATGACATACACACCACAGTCGTTGCTGCACATAATATAATTTTTCAATCGTGTTGCAGAGTTGATTGTTTGTGCAATGTTATAATTAAATAACAATTAACAAGTTCGAAATTCTTGATTTAGAAAAACACACTTGTTTTTTTGCTTCTATCCCACTACATCTTTCCTAACATTGTATTCAACAGATGGCATCAGTTCCA
The DNA here is from genome assembly GCA_954870855.1 of Scutellaria minor. Classification (NCBI taxonomy): domain Eukaryota; kingdom Viridiplantae; phylum Streptophyta; class Magnoliopsida; order Lamiales; family Lamiaceae; genus Scutellaria; species Scutellaria minor. The sequence continues at coordinate 9,159,576 of OX940731.1, read as the reverse complement.
TTTTTGCAATCTGTCTGCCATACACCTCATCTATACCTTCCATCTACGACAAGATAATAAAATATCCCCATAACTTAAAATAAAGTAAATAAAAAAAATAAAATAGTATGTTTGCAGTGATGTTAATAGTGATTTTCTTGTCTTACAAAGACCGTAATAGCAGCCTCGGTTCCATCATCCAAGACCCTCGCTCCCTGATCAGAGTCCACTATTTCAATATGATGGTGGATGTTGTCCACCAAAAGTAGTTTGAAGTGACCTGGATTCGCAGTGAAAAATGGAACGTATATCTGTAATAGTTGTACACAGTGAGTTGATATTTTGCAATGTATGACCACTCGCTACTTCTGTTGCTGCAGTTACAGCTTACCTTCTTACATGAAATGAGACTGCCATGGGCAAATCCATTTATGATCTTCAGCATTGAAAAGTATGACATGAATTGATCCTTCATTTTTAATGATGAATCTTACATATGAAAATGTTAATGTCCACTTAGTTTTTAAATTTCCATGGATTTGTTTAGTGACAAATGAACCACTCACAATTATGAAAATGGGAAAAAACCATATGTTGAAAATGTCTCTGCCTTTCCTAGTGGTTGAGGATGTTTGCAGCCATATCCAGAATCTGTACATTCGTTTACACTAATTATGACATCGAACACTACAAGAAATTCTCTCATAGACAACACCCCTACGACATGTGTTTTTGCTAAAAACCCTTGTCGTAGCCTAAAATTCCGTTGTCGTAGATAAAACCGTTGTCGTAGCTCAAAAACTTCTCTCATAGACAAGGGTTTTTTAGCAACCGTTGTCGTAGCCCAAAAAATTCTCTCATAGACAACGGTTTTTAACCTACCGTTGTCATAGCCCGAAAAATTCTCTCATAGACAACAGTTTTAACTTGCCGTTGTCGTAGATGTGTTGTCGTAGGTAATTAAGACAAGGGTTGTCTTCTAACGTTGTCGTAGCATCGTAAAAGCGTTGTCATAGACTAATTTAATTAATTTTAAAAAAAAGTCAACTATTAAAATGTATATTTTTTTAAATTAATGAAAGAAGAAATATATGCTATATATTGTTGAATTAAATTAATGAAGTAAACTAATTTTGAGAATTAAATTTTATTTCATTATAAATAAAATTTAGAAAATATTTACAACAGATTATTAATTTTATAAATATATTAATTATAAATATAATTTGAAAAATATATTAATTATTAATATACATATATTAATTTTAAAAATATATTAATTTTATAAATATATTCATTATATATATATAATTTGAAAATTATATTAATTATTATTAATATAGTCATTAATCATTCAATTATATATATATTAATATATCAAAATTGGAAATCAATTACTTATATTAATAAGTAATGGTACTTTATAAAAGTTAACAAAAAACTATGTAATAATAGAAAATTGAAAAATATCAAAAATATATTATAAAAGAAATATATGTAAGACATTGTCACATGAGTTGTTTTCTAACGTTGTCGTAGCCTCGTAGAAGCGTTGTCGTAGACTAATATTTAAAAAAAAAGTCAAATATTACAATTTTTTTTGAAATGAAAGAAAAAATGCTACATATTGTTGAATTAAATTGATGAAATAAACTAATTTTGAGAATTAAATTTTATTTCATTATAAATATATTTTAGAAAATATGTACAATAGATTATTAATTTTATAAATATATTCATTATATATAATTTGAAAAATATATTAATTTTATAAATATATTCATTATATATATAATTTGAAAATTATATTAATTATTATTAATATAGTCATTAATCATTCAATTATATATATATATATATTAATATATCAAAATTGGAAATCAATTACTTATATTAATAAGTAATGGTACTTTATAAAAGTTAACAAAAAAATATGTAATAATAGAAAATTGAAAAATATCAAAAATATATTATAAAAGAAATATATGTAAGACATTGTCATATGAGTTGTTTTCTAACATTGTCGTAGCCTCGTAGAAGCGTTGTCGTAGACTAATATTTAAAAAAAAAGTCAAATATTACAATTTTTTTTAAATGAAAGAAGAAATGCTATATATTGTTGAATTAAATTGATGAAATAAACTAATTTTGAGAATTAAATTTTATTTCATTATAAAGAAATTTTTGAAAATATGTATAATAGATTATTAATTTTATAAATATATTAATTTGAAAAATACATTAATGTTATAAATATATTAATTATATATATAATTTGAAATATATATTAATTTTATAAATATATTCATTATATATATAATTTGAAAAATATATTAATTTTATAAATATATTCATTATATATATAATTTGAAAATTATATTAATTATTATTAATATAGTCATTAATCATTCAATTATATATATATATATATGTTAATATATCAAAATTGGAAATCAATTACTTATATTAATAACTAATGGTACTTTATAAAAGTTAACAAAAAATATGTAATAATAGAAAATTGAAAAATATGCAAGACATTGTCACATGAGGCATCAATGGTCTAGTGGTTAGAGTACCATCGGGCCACCCGGGTTTGAATCTCACACAACGCATAATATTAATCATGATGATTTCAGTGATGATGTCATCCTTATGTTGATGTGGCATGATGTGGCTGTTGATGTGTCATCCCTAGCATGACATGACATGACGTGTGAGGTGATGTGGGAAGCTTATGTGGCAAAATATTGTTTTATTTTATTAATATGGCTACGACAACGGTTTTTAACCGTTGTCGTAGCTCTATTTGAACCGTTGTCGTAGCCTGTGTTGTAGTAGGGGTCCGAAAATTTTCGCTCATAGACAACGGTTATTAATTGTTGTCGTAGCTATCTACGACAACGGTTAATGTAGCTACGACAACGGTTAATAACCGTTGTCGTAGAGTCTACAACAATGGTTAAAAATCGTTGTCTATGAGCGGATTTTTTCAGAGTCTACAACAACACCAGTTACGACAACGGTTTGAATATGTCTATGACAAGGGTTAAAAACACTTGTCGTAGCCTTTTTTTCTTGTAGTGGAAAATAAATTATTAGACTACTACAAGACTCAACACACCGTACTAACCACGTGGGTCAACCATGTTCCCGGGAGCAATGTCCTTAGCTCAGCTCTAGTTAAATGTCTTTTCATGCTGGATGTTATAATTTCCCTGCAATCATAAACCTGATAATAAATGGACCCATCATTGTAGTACTGCATTGTGTTTTGAATAACATTTCTAAGTCTTACCCAGGTTGTAGGTTCTCATATACATTACCAGCTTCGCATGATCATCGTCCCTTAGAGAACGTGCTCTTGGGAAAGGGTATCCTTCAATTTGTTCCTGACCATACTCCGTCCTATCTAAATATGTTTTTACCATTCTCTTAAGAATGGTTTTGGGTGTGGATCGGATTTCCTAAAGTTGAATTAACTTGCATGTAAATTTGAGCAACCAAATTATGTGAAGATTATGCAAGTACTTAAAAGTTGTTTACCAGTTTTGACTCCGCTAGACACGTATTGAAGTATTTACTCTCTGGACACGTACTGAAAGATACGAATTACCTTGCACTCTTGTTTTCTTGGTCTGTGTCCGAATCTAGATTCACAATATTTACAAGCTCAATGAATTTATTCTGACACTTTTGACTCTCTTTTGGCTGCTTCGAAGAAATGTCCACCTCCCCAACTTGTACCGCTATAGCTGGTGACTCGTTTTGAACATTCTCAGCACTCGGGGATCTAATCTTACAGATCAAGTCCATGACAGCCGAATCCAGCGACTCATTTGCCTGTTTTAAGAAATTAAGTTCGACTCAATTTTTTTTCATAAATCTTATCTCAACATTTTGACTCCTCAGATCTGCTGCCACTAAAAGTAGAGCTCGAACCGTCATCTCCAAATCAACATCGCGTTGCATTCCCTTTTTCCTTGCAATATCTTCTCGCTTATTATTCACACCAATATTAGGTGGACTCCTTCCCTGTGTCTCGCAAAAGTTGAAGCTTAAGTATGCATTTTGAAATGTACGAACTGGATAAGATTTCATGGAACACACATATAATTTAGCATAAAATTAATAAAGCCCGATTAATAAGTTATGTAATAATCATAATATATGTTCAATGTGCTAATGAATATGATCAATTTTTTCTTTTTTGAAAAAATATGTAGTGTTATGTGTATTATATTATTCAACATTTTCCCAATGATTTTAGTTGTATTTTAATTATCAAGGTTTATAATTGTATTTAGTTTTCAGTTTGAACTAAATAAAAAAAAGAATTTCAAATTTCTGAAAAAAACATTAATAAATATACCTGAAAGGATGGAATAGTTCGAACAAACCCTTTTAATGAACTCACTTTCATGAAAGTATTTCCTTTTTTTTAAATTTATATTATAAAACTTTTAAACTAACAAATTTGACATATGTAAATGATTTTTGTATTGGAAGTGTTGTAGCGCCCAGGACAAAACGAAGCATAATTGGATAATTAAATAATTAAACCTGTGATTGAAATAATTCTATGTGTGTTAATTTTGGGTGTTTAAATTTATTTATGTGCATTACAGATATGTGTTTGACGCCGGTTTGGAAGGACGTAATTTTTAGACATGGAACTTAGAAGATTTTTATATTATGAGATGCGTAACGGAAAAACGAGAAAATAGAAACGAACTAGAGGTCAATCGGAGTTTCGTAGCTCGAGTAGTGAAGAAAACAGTGGAACGAAGAATACGACATATACGAGACGTATGCGAAGGGTAGAATACGAGATATTTAACATGAATAGTGGCCATTTTTTTGGAGGAGTATATATAGTACGTTTTTAAGTTGAAAAATCACACGAGCTCATAATCGGAAAACATGTAAGTTTCTCTCCTTCTTCTCTTTCTTTTTCCGGCGGCCACCGCCGCCGCCGGTGGCCGGAAAAGTCAACTGTTTCAGAATCGAATGGTTTTCACATAGGTCGTAGCTCTCGTCGAGGTGAGTCTACTGACGGTCTTATTTCTCCTTTCCGACGGTCGGATCGCCGGCAAATCACCGGTCAATCGCCGGAAAACCTTGTTTTGAGTCCATCACATTTTCTCTCTCCTCATTTCTTGCTTTCTCTCTCTCGTCTTCCTTGTTGGGATGGTAGATAACCATTTCGGGGTGTTTGATCACGGGTTGGAGGAGGTGGAGCCACCGGAGGGGCGGTGTGGCCGGAGTTGGGTTTGTGTGGTTTTGGGGTGGAAAAACTTGGGTTTGGTGTGTGTGTTGTTCTTGCTTGGGTTATTGTGTTGTGTGTTGTTGGAGGTTGCCGGTTATGGTGGTAGAGGTGTTGCCGGCGACGGGAGTCGCCGGCCCAAAGCTAGAGGAAGAAGATGGTGAAGGTGGCGCTGCTATGTAGGCTGCTGCGCGCAGGACCGTGCGCTGGGGCACGACCGTGCTATGGGGCACGACCGTGCGCCAGGAGTGAGTGACCGTGCGCCAGGAGTGAGTGACCGTGTGCGGTCACTGGAAGGTGGCGCACGGTCGAGTGTTGTGGGGCACGGTCGTGGGCAGTTTTGCACGACCGTGCGAGAGGGAGATGTGTGTGGGGTTTTATCGGGTTTTGCCGGGTGCGTCGTGGGCGTACCGGCGAGTTTTTTTCACGGGTCGTTTCGAGTTGTTTGTTTTCGTTGTTTTGTCGGGAGTCGGGGGTTCCGGTCGAGTCAACCCTTTTTACCAAGTTTACCTTCCACACTTGTCTCAAAATCCTTAATCTTCGAGTCTTCCTTATCCGTCCCGTCTCCTCGATCATTTTTTTTTCTTTATTTATATCCGTCTTTTAATCTTTTGAGGATCTAAGATATCACGGTACTTTTGTAGGCTATCGGTTGGATCGTACGCATTAGGCTTGACTCTTTATCTTGTCAGATCACGTGGTAACCTTTTATCGAGGTGGGGGTATTTTCTAATTCTTAATCTGTTTACTGTTTCCCCTATTTTGATGCTCGCTTGAGAAATGTTAAATGTTGTGTACTATAAAGTGTTGTGTCATATTTATATTGTGCATGGGCTGCGGTCCACCTCTGATCATGCATTCGTCCCCTACCCCTATTCTACTACTCTAGAGGGTTTGGTGGTCCTGGAAATGCACCAACGGTAATGAGACCGTTTCTATAGGATAAGATGGGGAACACCCGCACCTATGGGTCCCTTACCATTTCTAATGCCTGCTGTGAATTTTACGTGCTGTGACAACGTGCCTCTTTGTTGTGAACTTTCGAATTACCTATATACGTCTTTGTCGAGTGTTATAAGATGCAGAGTTTCTCCACCAGTGTATTCCATGCACTGAGCCCTTATTCTGTACTCACACTACAGGAGATGACGAACCATAGAGCAGTAGGAGAGAGATGGTGCCACTTTTGGGATTTTCATAAAATGTATTTTTACGAAGTTTCAAGAAACAATGATTTATATCTTTTGACATGTAAATATATTTCTGTAATCTCTGATGAAGATGGATCCTGTTGATGTTTATCCGCTGTGTTGATATTTTGAGAATCGGCTATGTCCGATATGTTATGGGAAAGATTCTGATGTCTTCTATCTTCTTCTTCTGATCGTCCCTTGTCTCCTTCTTCTTTTGCACGTCTCTGTTTTTAATTAAAACTCTGATATATTTGTATGGGAGAAACCGGGGCGTGACAATATGGTATCAGAGCAAATGTTCTACCCTTTGTAGGACTTTGCTTGATTTGGTTTGATAAAGAGAAAACGAGATAAAACGTGTTGAAAATGTTTAAAAAATCTTTTCTAAAGAAAAATATAAGCACCACTCTCTCTCTAGGCGTGTCTCTCCTTAAGTCACATAACTTTATATGAAGAATATGTTTGTTTGATACGTGTTATCTTGCTTACATGACATCTTGCTTACCTGATATATATCGTTAGGGTTCGAACGGATGATACGGATAAAGTTTCATATGAAACAAAGCAACTCATGTAACTTACACTTGACAGATGGCTAGATTTAGACGTACTGCTAGAATGCGTGTTCCGCCGGTAGAGACGCGTGAGGTACGACTAAGATGACGTTTCTTTGAAAGCCGAGTGTCGGGGAACGTATCTGTTGGTGAGCATATATCTAGATTGTTTCATTGTTTGAGAGAGGCAGGGGGTACAGGGGGTAGTATCCCTAATATGCAGGCTTGCACACATATGATTCACACCTTACCGGATGCATGGAGAGCTAGGGCGTGACTCGTTTTCCGTGATGAGGTGGTGTATTCAGCTGTAGATAACACACCGGTTGTAGATTTTGGAAGAGTGGCAAGGAATATGTTAGAATTGTGAGGCCGTCATAGCTATCCGACTACCCCCGAGCCTGGACCTTATGACCCATCTAGTGACAGCTCTGAGGACGAAGATGATGATTTGGAGGAGGAACCTGAAGAGGATCCTGAGGGGGAGAAACCGGAAGAGGATCCTGAAGAGGACAATCTGGATGCAGAGGACCCGAGAGATGTGGCACCGGGCCTGCAGGGACCTCCATCACCTCCAGCTGCTGTGGCATAGATAATAGGAGGACGAACGTTATTTTGTGTATATAAACCAGGAATGATGAAACTTTGATATACGTATGTGGTAGCTGTTTAACTATTAAGTGTATATAACCCTTTTTGGTGTGGGGTAAAGGCTACCCATATTTTTCTTATATGTACATTTAAAGCACGTGTATATCCCTTCTATATTATGAAATCCGCATTCGTATCTCTTCCCGCTTGCCGTATTTATTTTCCTTTACTTATTATATATTATTTTTTGAAACCTGAACGATATATACGTATACATCGTAACAGAGCTATGTCTAGAGGACGACCTCGGAGAGAACAAACACCTATGGCAGATCAGCCGGAACGGGAAGCAGATCCAAGCATGGGAGATCTAGTGTCGGTGCTAAGAGGATTAGCACAACACTTTGAGGTTATGCGAGCCGCACCACCACCAGCTAAGCCTGATCCGAATCTAATATACGAACAATTTCAGCGTTTTAATCCACCGACGTTCAGTGGAAAAGACGAACCTTCAGAGGCAGAGGAGTGGTTGAGATCGCTAGATCGACTGTTTGGGCATTTGGCATGTACTAAGGAACAAAAGATTTCATGTGCGATTTTTCAGCTCACGGAGGAGGTAAGCCATTGGTGGGATTCCTATGAAAGGACGATGTTGCCGCAACAAAGGGAAGAGATGACGTGGGAGGACTTTAAAGAAGTAGTTACTCATCATTTTATACCGCAGTCCTACCGAGATAGAAAGGAGACGAAATTTTTACATCTACGACAAGGAACTATGACGGTAGGGGAATACGAATGGAAATTTAATCATTTGAGTAGATATGCCACTCACCTGGTCGACACTGATGCCAAAAAGGCCCGGAGATTGGATCGATTTTGGCCGGACAGGGAGTTATGACTTATTCTAGTATAATTGAGAGAGCTCAAGAAATTGCCTCCCGACTGCGATTGGATGTGGTGCCTCCTAAGAAATTTGCTCCGACGTCGATGAAAAGAAAGTGGACAGGACCGAGTCAAGGTGTTACCCAAAACAAGTTTCCGAGAGAGAACAACGCTCCACTTCTCCCCACTCCTCGACCTGGGAACCCGTGTCCCCGATGCCGAAGGGTACACATGGGGTCATGTCAACCAGAAACACGGAGCTGCTATTCATGTGGGGAACCAGGGCATATTGCAGCAAATTGTAAGAAGGCGAAAGGTCCAGCGACTGCAACCACAAGTTCGAGGCCGATAGCCGGCAGAGCTCGGGCTTTTGCTCTTACTCGCCCGGAGGCTGCGGAAGGGACGGAGACAATGACAGGTATGTTAACAGTATGTGATATACCTGCTCTCGTTTTATTTGATACGGGAGCAACCCACTCATTTATCTCTATCGATTTCTGTAAACTGTTGAAGTTTGAGGATAGTAGGGTAGATGCTAAAACCTAGAGGTTAGTATTCCGTCGGGAAAGACGGTAAAGACGAAACACCTGTATCGCCATCTACAAATCGCCTTTGAGAATAGGATCCTTTTGGTCGATCTTCACGCGTTGGAGATGAAGGATTTTGATATTATTTTAGGGATGGATTGGCTTGAGTCGAATCACGCAGTGATCAAGTGTTGTACAAGAGAGATAATTTTTCAAACACCTGGAGAACCCGAGTTCACTTTTTATGGGACACGAGTTAAAGTGGATACGAGAATTATATCGGTTATGAAGGCAACCCAAATGCTTGGCAAAGGAAATTGCGAAGCTTGGTTGGTCAGTGTGGTGAGTCTGGAATAAGAGATGAGTTCCATTGAGGATGTATCGGTGGTAAGAGAATTTATAGATGTTTTTTCCGAAGATTTACCTGGTCCTCCACCAGATCGTCAGGTGACCTTTGGGATTGATCTTGTACCAGGATCAACACCAGTATCAAAAGCTCCTTACAGAATGGCACCGAAAGAATTACAGGAATTGAAGGTGCAATTGCAAGAGCTTCTGGACAAGGGCTTTATTAGACCAAGCATGTCTCCCTGGGGAGCTCCAATGCTATTTGTGAAGAAGAAAGACGGAAGCTTCCGGATATGTATTGATTACAGGGAGCTGAACAAGAGAACGATCAAGAACAAATATCCACTATCTCGAATCGATGATCTCTTTGATCAGTTAAGAGGTGCTAGTGTATTCTCGAAGATCGATTTAAGGTCCGGATATCATCAGGTGAAAGTTAAAGATGCCAATATAGCCAAGACAACATTCAGAACCAGATATGGCCACTACGAGTTCGTAGTAATGCCATTTGGACTTAGTAATGCACCAGCTGTCTTCATGGACCTGATGAATCGTGTTTTCCATGCTTATCTCGATCAGTTTGTTATCGTGTTTATCGACGACATTCTCATCTATTCATGTGATAAGACGCAACATGAGCGACATCTTAGGATTGCACTGGAAGTTCTACGGAAAGAAAAGCTCTTTGCAAAATTCAAGAAATGCGAGTTTTGGATGGATAAGATAGGTTTTCTTGGACATATTGTCTCATTACAAGGGATTGAGGTAGACCCCGACAAAGTTGCAGCTGTCAGCAAATGGGAAACTCCAACCAATGTCAAGGAAGTACGAAGTTTTATTGGTATGGCAGGGTATTATCGAAGGTTCATAAATGGATTTTCACAGATTGCTGCTCCTATGACTCGTTTGACGTGGAAGGATGTAAAATTCCAATGGGCGGAACAATGTGAGCAAAGTTTCCAAGAGCTAAAGAAGAAACTGACAGAAGCACCAATCTTGACAGTTCCGGACGTAACAAAGGAGTTTATGATCTATAGTGATGCATCTAAACAAGGTTTGGGGTGTGTTCTGATGCAGCAAGGAAAAGTGGTGGCTTATGCATCCCGATAATTGAAAGCTCACGAACAAAACTATCCGACACACGATCTGGAATTGGCTGCGGTTATTCACGCTCTTAAAATTTGGAGACATTATCTGTATGGCGTGAAGTGCAAGATATACACTGATCATAAGAGCCTGAAGTATTTCTTCGAACAGAAAGAGCTAAACATGAGACAAAGAAGGTGGTTAGAGTTAGTAAAGGATTATGACGTTACGATCTATTATCACCCTGATAAAGCAAATGTGGTGGCTGATGCGCTTAGCAAGAAAGGAAAAGGGATTATGACGTCTATAATCACCAACCAACATCAACTGGTCGAAGAAATGTCAAGATTGAATTTGGAAATGGTCTCACCCCCGAACAGCATCGAAGCCTTGATGGCAACTTTGACTATGAAACCCACACTTCGTGAACGGATTATTGAAGCTCAAAAGAAGGATAACAACTTAACGAAGATGAAAGCTCGCATGGACAGTGGGAAAGCTGAAGACTTCTCCTTTGCAACGGATGGAGCTCTTGTCTTCAGGGGAAGAATATGCGTGCCAAAGAACGAGAATCTGAGAGAAGAAATCCTTGAAGAAGCTCATTGCACGCCGTTGACAGCACATCCTGGAGGTACGAAAATGTACCGAGATTTGAGGAAAAACTTTTGGTGGGAGAATATGAAAAGAAGCATCGGACTATTCGTAAAGAAATGTCTGGTATGTCAACAAGTAAAAGCTAAACATCAACGACCAGCTGGATTGCTAACTCCGTTGGAAATTCCGGAATGGAAATGGGAACATATAGCTATGGATTTTGTAGTGGGTTTGCCAAGAACCAAGCGAGGGAACCATGCAGTATGGGTCATTGTGGATAGATTAACAAAGTCTGCATACTTTCTACCGATTAAGATGACTTTCGGATTAGATAAGTTGGCTCGGATTTATCTTGAAGAGATTGTCCGATTGCATGGTGTACCGGTTACTATAGTGTCAGATAGAGATCCTCGTTTTACATCCAGATTCTGGTAGAGTTTGCAAAAGGAGTTGGGAACCAGGCTAGCTTTCAGTACAACTTTTCATTCTCAAACAGACGGACAGTCAGAAAGAACAATACAGATTCTGGAAGATATGTTAAGAGCTTATGTTATGGATCTTCAAGGGACTTGGGAAGAACACTTGTGCTTAGTGGAATTCACTTACAACAATAGTTACCAATTCACAATTGGGATGGCGCCATATGAAGCTCTTTATGGAAGGAAATGTCGCTCTCCTATTTGTTGGGATGAAGTAGGCAAAAAGAAGGTGTTAGGACCCGAATTGGTGGAACAGACAGTCGAGGTCATAAAGAAAATTCGGGAAAGAATAAAGATTGCACAAGATCGACAAAAAGCATACTCAGATAAGAGACGATGGGAGTTGAAATTCGAGGTGGGAGATAAAGTTTTTCTGAGGGTGTCACCCACTAAAGGAGTTCGTCGATTCGGACAGAAAGGAAAATTGAAACCGAGATACATAGGACCCTTTGAGATTTTGGAACGAGTTGGAGAGGTCGCATATCGTCTAGCTTTACCGCCAGACCTCATCGGAGTACACAATGTTTTCCATGTATCTATGCTAAGGAAGTACATTTTCGACCCAAGTCACATTATCGAACAAGATGACATAGAATGGGAGAAATATTTGACCTATGAAGAATTTCCTATAGCCATCCTGGATAGGAAAATACGTCGTCAAAGGAATCGAGAGGTGTCTATAGTTAAAGTTCAGTGGAGCCGTCATGGAAAAGAAGAAGCCACGTGGGAATTAGAAGATCATATTCGGACGAAATATCCCGATTTGCCTTTTTTAGGTATACATCTAATTTCGAGGACGAAATTTTTTTAAGGGGTAAGGGATGTAGCGCCCAGGACAAAACGAAGCATAATTGGATAATTAAATAATTAAACCTGTGATTGAAATAATTCTATGTGTGTTAATTTTGGGTGTTTAAATTTATTTATGTGCGTTACACATATGTGTTTGACGCCGGTTTAGAAGGACGTAATTTTTAGACATGGAACCTAGAAGATTTTTATATTATGAGATGCGTAACGGAAAAACGAGAAAATAGAAACGAACTAGAGGTCAATCGGAGTTTCGTAGCTCGAGTAGTGAAGAAAATAATGGAACGAAGAATACGACGTATACGAGATGTATGCGAAGGGTAGAATACGAGATATTTAACATGAATAGTGGCCATTTTTTTGGAGGAGTATATATAGGACGTTTTTAAGTTGAAAAATCACACGAGCTCATAATCGGAAAACACATAAGTTTCTCTCCTTCTTCTCTTTCTTTTTCCGGCGGCCGCCGCCGCCGATGGCCGGAAAAGTCAACTGTTTCAGAATCGAACGGTTTTTTGCATAGGTCGTAGCTCTCGTCGAGGCGAGTCTAGTGACGGTCTTATTTCTCCGTTCCGACGGTCGGATCACCGGCAAATCGCCGGTCAATCGCCGGAAAACCTTGTTTTGAGTCCATCACCTTTTCTCTCTCCTCGTTTCTTGTTTTCTCTCTCTCGTCTTCCTTGTCGGGATGGTAGATAACCATTTCGGGGTGTTTGATCACGGGTTGGAGTAGGTGGAGCCGCCGGAGGGGCGGTGTGGCCGGAGTTGGGTTTGTGTGGTTTTGGGGTGGAAAAACTTGGGTTTGGTGTGTGTGTTGTGTGTGTGTTGTTCTTACTTGGGTTGTTGTGTTGTGTGTTGTTGGAGGTTGCCGGTTATGGTGGTAGAGGTGTTGCCGGCGACTCCCGTCACCGGCCCAAAGCTAGAGGAAGAAGATGGTGAAGGTGGCGCTGTTATGTAGGCTGCTGCGTGCAGGACCGTGCGCTGGGGCACGACCGTGCTATGGGGCACGACCGTGCGAGAGGGAGATGTGTGTGGGGTTTTATCGGGTTTTGCCGGGTGCGTCATGGGTGTACCGGCGAGTTTTTTTCACGGGTCGTTTCGAGTTGTTTGTTTTCGTTGTTTTGTCGGGAGTCGGGGGTTCCGGTCGAGTCAACCCTTTTTACCAAGTTTACCTTCCACACTTGTCTCAAAATCCTTAATCTTCGAGTCTTCCTTATCCGTCCCGTCTCCTCGATCATTTTTTTTTCTTTATTTATATCCGTCTTTTAATCTTTTGAGGATCTAAGATATCACGGTACTTTTGTAGGCTATCGGTTGGATCGTACGCATTAGGCTTGACTCTTTATCTTGTCAGATCACGTGGTAACCTCTTATCGAGGTGGGGGTATTTTCTAATTGTTAATCTGTTTACTGTTTCCCCTATTTTGATGCTCGCTTGAGAAATGTTAAATGCTGTGTACTATAAAGTGTTGTGTCATATTTATATTGTGCATGGGCTGCGGTCAACCTCTGATCATGCATTCGTCCCTTACCCCTATTCTACTACTCTGGAGGGTTTGGTGGTCCTGGAAATGCACCAATGGTAATGAGACCGTTTCTATAGGATAAGACGGGGAACACCCGCACCTATGGGTCCCTTACCATTTCTAATACCTGCTGTGAATTTTACGTGCTGTGACAACGTGCCTCTTTGTTGTGAACTTTCGAATTACCTATATACGTCTTTGTCGAGTGTTATAAGATGCAGAGTTTATCTCCACCAGTGTATTCCATGCACTGACCCCTTATTTTGTACTCACACTACAGGAGATGACGAACCATAGAGCAGTAGAGAGAGAGATGGTGCCACTTTTGGGATTTTCATAAAATGTATTTTTACGAAGTTTCAAGAGACAATGATCTATATCTTTTGACATGTAAATATATTTCTGTAATCTCTGATGACGATGGATCCTGTTGATGTTTATCCACTGTGTTGATATTTTGAGAATCGGCTATGTCCGATATGTTATGGGAAAGATTCTGATGTCTTCTATCTTCTTCTTCTGATCATCCCTTATCTCCTTCTTCTTTTGCACGTCTCTGTTTTTAATTAAAACTCTGATATATTTGTATGGGAGAAACCGGGGCGTGACAAGTGTAGTACGTGCTATTTAACAATTTTTATTATAGTCATATATTATATATATACCAATGTTTAATATTAGAGGTTATATTTTATATATTAATTAGTCATATTAATTAGCTTTGAAATTCTACTTCATAAAGATTCGATTTAAAAACAAAGAAGATCGTGCATGTGAAAAAATAATGTAGACATCACCGGTATCCCTAGATGTTGTAACCCACTAATATATACCAACAATATAAAAAACTAAAACCAATATGAAATAGAGTTTTTGAAAATGAATGTTCAAACCTAATCGAGTCGTTAAATAAAAGAGTGTTGAATAATATTATTTGAATCAAAGATTTGATGAAGAGATGTGTAATATTTGAATCAAAGATTTGATGAAGAGATGTGTAAAGTCATATCCCAACTATATACGTGTATACTTAAATTTATATAAACTTTTATGTTGTGATTTATTTGTAGAGAGGAATGACCGGTTGTTATATACATTTGCAGAAAAAAAATTCTCCTGACAACAACATATCTCAATAATGTTCTTCCAAAAAAGTCAATCAAATCATAAAATAAATGAATGTTTCTTGCATATTAAAGTATTCATCTTTTTTCACTAAGTTGAATTTCAGTTATTATAAAACATTATTTCGAATTTCTGTGTACATTTCATCATCTATGGGATGAAATATACATTGCAAAATGTTATAAACATATTGAAGCTAAATAAAATGTTCAATCCAAATATCAATTCATGCACAACTATTGACAATAAGAATAAGAATATTACTATTACGACAAGTTTGCAATATTAAATCTCAAAAATTAACAGATAAACAAAATCATTAATGACAATTATATACTAAAGCAGTACCATAGATAGATAGTGGTGTACCTCAACTTTCATGACTGACTGTAGCACCCCAAACAAAAAACGAAGCATAATTGATTAATTAAATATTTAAAACCTATAATTTAATAATTATGTGCATATGTTTTGACTGTTTAATTAAGTACGTACGTTTCAGATACGTGTTTAATGCACGATTAGATCGATAATTTTCCTAGATGTGGAACATAGGATAATTTTATACCATTAGATGCATATCGAGAAAACGAGAAGATAGAAACGAACTAGGGGTCAATCGGAGACCCGTAGCTCAAACGGCGACGAAAAGGGTAAAACCCGAAGTTTCGGAAAACCGAAAGATATTTCCGATGAAAAGTAACATGGAAAATTCAACCCGTGAACAGTAACTTAGATATTTTCACATGAATAGTGTTTTCCGAATTCTATAAATAGGAGCTCATTCGATTCATTTTTCACCCTTTCTCCGAACGAGCCGAATGCGACGAAAACGAGTAAGTTTCTCTCTCCTCTCTTCTCTCTCTCTCCTCTCTTTTATGCCCCAGCGCGCCGCCGCCGGCAGTGGCCGGAAAATCTCAACTTTGTCGGTTTCGGCTGATTTTCGCACACGACGTTCGTCTCGATGAGATGAATCTAGGATAGGTCTCGGAATTCAATTCCGATTTCTTATTCGCCGGAAAACGGCTAAAAATAGCCCCAAACCCTAAACCCTAGCTTTGGTACCACCCTCTCTGTCACGCCCCAAAAATTTTTCACATTTTATCAGAGTTTTACAATTGGGCATGAAGATAGAAATAGCAAGGGGTGCATACTCGACAGAAAGAAAGAGTAAGGGACAACAGAAGAAAGAGGTAAGGGACGAAGTGAATCTCTCACTTATAAACATACGGCCTCTACCGTTAGTAATCGGTCTCACTACCGATATAAAACATCATACGCAGCGGAATTATTCTTCAAGATCTCACATCCTTATATGTATCACAATATTAAATAACCCAAAAATACATGAAACATGGTTTGATAAAGTTTATGTTACATCGTTCTAGTTATGCGAATACAAAAGATAGCACCATCTCTCTCTCCATCTAGGGTTCCCCTTGCTCATCATCGTCTGTAGTGTGAGTACAGATTAAGGGGATGAGTGCGTGGAATACACTCATGGGGATAAAACCCGCCTCTTGTGACTCATAACAGATATAAAACACTAGTAAAATAATCCTTAAGTCACATCATCACAACACATAAAAGCAAAGCAGATATTAGAAATGGCAAGGGACGAATAGGTGCGGGATTCCCCCGTCTTACCCTATATAACGGTATCTCACCGTTAGTGCATTTCAAGAGGCTCATGACACCTCAACAGAGTAGTAGAAAATAGCTGGGGACGAACAGAGCGGACCTCGATCCTTTCATAGTTGTATAGCACAGCAATTATAATCACAACACTTAGTATTCCTCAGTCATGTATTTATTAAGGAAAGCAGTAAACAGAATAAGAGATAGAAATTAGCCCCACCTCGTTCGGTGGTTTCCCGCGTGAGTCGAAAGGTCTAAAGATCTGGTGATACAAGCTCAATCCAGCAAGTAATTCAAGTGCAATCCAACAGTAAACCAAGATTAATCCAATCAAGTAATCAAATCTTAATCCAATAAATCACCTACACAAGTTACGGTACACTTAGATCTTTATTAATTATAATTAAAGCGATAAACGTATACGCGACGAGTCGAGGGATCTAAAGATTGGATAAGACACGAGCTCGTTCGGTGTTGATACGAGCTCAACAACATACATAAGTTGGAGAGTATATTGGTAAAAAGATCGAAGGGTTAACTTTGACCGGGCCCACGACCCTCGGTCAACGACATCTCATCGGCTCAGACTCGATGATAAACATACAAGGAAAGAAACGGAAAAAGGATAGAAAACACGGCGTTACCCGATGTACACCTAGCACCCGATGCCCACCCCCGACATGCTCAACTGGTGCACGACCGTGCCCTCCTGGCACGACCGTGCACCACCCTCCAGCAGCTCCTGCCAGCTCGCGCACGATCGTGCTATCCAGGCACGACCGTACGCCGACCTCCAGTAAAACCTGCCGGCTGGCGCACGATCGTGCCCAGCAGCCTGCGCGCCCGGCAGCCCCCCCGGCTGCCTCGTTTCTGTCCGGCGTTTCCGGCCACTTCGTTCCAAACCTCTCGTTCTCAACTACTATCTCTCTGATACCAACCCATCTTTCTCCAAACCCATCTCACACACACAAACATATATATATATACATACAAACACTCATAATCTCAAAAATGCTTGGCCGGCGACCGAAGGTCGCCGGAGACCCATCGTCACACTTGTCGGCGCATCACCAGCACCGGTTATTACTTTCCTCATAGCGGCACCATCCGGTCGTCCCCAACAGAGATCACACACAAACACACACACACATGCATATAAACATAACCAACCCGTTGCAACTCCGACACCACCACACATGGCGGCGTCATCCCCCCAACAACTCACCCTCGCCTCCATGAGAACCTCCGACAACACCTCCGGTTAAAAGAACGAAGGAAAAGAGAGAAAACCGAGGAGAGAGAAAGGTTGGCTAGGGTTAGGGTTTAGGGTTTTGCAAAGGTTTTTCGCCGTTTTCTAGCGAACGATAAGTCGGAATAGAAATCCGAGACTTATTCTAAACTCGACTCGTCAAAACCTAAGTTGTGTGCA
This sequence comes from Scutellaria minor, assembly GCA_954870855.1. Lineage (NCBI taxonomy): Eukaryota > Viridiplantae > Streptophyta > Magnoliopsida > Lamiales > Lamiaceae > Scutellaria > Scutellaria minor. The sequence continues at coordinate 9,141,549 of OX940731.1, read as the reverse complement.
AAAATCAGCCAAACCCGACAACTTTCAAATTTTCCGGCAAACTTCGGTGGCGGCACCACCGCACCGGCGGTGGCTCCGGCAGCGGCGCCGGTGGTGGCGCGCCGGAGGCCGAAAAAGAAACGAGAGAGAAAAGAAACTTACGTGTTTTCGACGCTTTTGGCTCGTTCGAAGAAAGGGGTGAAAATGAACTGAAAGGAGCCTCTATTTATAGATTTCGAAAGTTACTATTCACCGGTAAATATCTCGTTTACTATTCACCGTAAATATCCTCTGATATTTCTGAAACCTCGTGTTTTGTTCTTTTCATCGTCGTTCGAACTACGGGTCTCCGATTGACCTCTAGCTCGTTTCTATCTTCTCGTTTTTTGTAAACGCATCTAGTGATATAAAAATATCCTATGTTCCACGTCTAGGTAAACTATCCATCTCATACAAGCATCAAACACTTATCTGATACGCACGTATTTAAACAATTAAAACATACGCACATATATATTAAATTCTGAGTTTAAATATTTAATTAATAATTTATGTTTCGTTTTGGTCCGGGGTGCTACACTTTCTCTCTCCTTCGATTTCTTTCTCTCTCTACCTCCTTTTACCGGAGCAGTGGCCGACGAAGCTACCTGGGTCTGAGGAGGAGCTGATGGGGTGGTGGCGCCGCCGTGGGTGGCGGTGCCTGGCCGGAACAGTGTGCGTATATAAGTATCGTGCATGTGTGAGTGAGTTGAAGGTGTGATAGTGTGTGTGTTGTTGTGAACTGTTGTGGGCGGCGCAGGTGGCGCCGCGGTGTGTGAAGTTGTGGCCGGTGCTGGTGATGCGCCGGTGAGGTTCTCTGGTGGGTGGCCGCGATTGGAAGTCGCCGGCCAAGCTAAACCGATGTGTGTGTGTGTGTGTTTTACCATACGTGTGTGTGTGTGTTTGATTCTGTGTGTGTGTGCGCGGCCAGTAGGTGGCGGCAGGCGACTGGGGGTCGCCGGCCAATGTTTCCGGTGGCTGGTAGTGTAGGTATGTGTATACGCGCGTGTGTGTGTATGAGAGTGGGTATATATATGTTGTATAAGTGTGTTGGGGTGGCCGGGAAAGGTCGCCGGCTGGAGGTCTGAGAAGGGTCTCCGGCGACTGGGAGTCGCGGGTCGGAGCTGAAAAGGGTGGGGGTTTGGTTTTGTGAATGTGATGTTGAAGGGTTTTGCGGTGAAGTTTCGGGTACTGTTCATGGCCGGATTCCGGCGAAGGATGGCTGGAGGTGGTAGCCGGCGGTGCAAGCTTTCCGGCGGACATGGTGGCGGCGACACAGGGCGCGGTGCCACGGCTGGTGGCGTCGGAAAGATGGTTGGTCGAGTAGGGCGATGCCGGAAGCGCCGGGTGCCGAGCTGCCAAGAAAACTCGGTAGCTACCGAGACGGGTGTCGACGCCGCCGAGACCATCCCCACCTGCCGAGAAATCTCGGCCCATGTCGAGAAGCTGCCGAGCCACCAACCCGAGCTGTCAAGAAAACTTGGCAGCTGCTGAGGAGCCGCCGGGGGCCGCTGGGTTTTCCCACCCGGTGCCGAGTCCGCACGTGCCCCGTCGCACGCGATGTCGTGTTTTCGATCCGAACCCCATTTTTTCCACTGTATATCAACATTGAGTCATCGCTGATGAGATGTCATTGACCGAGGGTCGTGGGCCCGGTCAAAGTCAACCCTTTGACCAAAAATTATCAAAATACCCCTAAACTTAAAATGCTCCGTTTGAGCTCGTTTCAACTCTGATTGAGCTCATTCTTTTTCCATCGTGACCCAAATTTCATTTCCTATCATCTCAACCACTTTGACTGATCTGCCTCTCTCGTTTCTTCGACTCCAATCTTTAGATCTCTCTATCCGTCGCGTAGTTAACGATCGTACTTTCTCCGGAAACGTTTATAGCTTTAATTATACATTATTAAGGATCTAAGAAACGTCATAACTTATGTAGGCTACTTGTTGGATTGAGCATTGAGTTATGTGACCTTTGGTACTCGCTACTCACGTGGTAACCACCGAACAAGGTGGGGGTAATTTCTATCTCTTTATCTGTTTACAGTTTTCCCTATTTAATGCATGATTGGCGGAATACTAAATGTTGTGATTATATGATATGTTTATGTATCATGTTATATTGTGAAAGGACGTGGGTCCACATACATTCCTCTGTGAGATTCGGTAGGGTCGGGTGATTCCCGTACCTGAGTTTGGACCCGTACCTGAGATGTAGTAAGGTCGGGTGATACCCGTACCTGAGATTTTATAGGGTTGGGTGATACCCGTACCTGAGATATTGTAGGAATAAGTCAAGTAATACCTGCACCTGAGATTTGCAGGGGTAAGACGGGAGATACCCACACCTGAGTTGGGTTGCGAAATACTTGCTATGTATTTTATGTGTTGTGATAACATGATTGAATGTTACTATTCCGGTATTTTATATATGTTGATTGTTATAAGAGGCGAATTTCATCCCCACGAGTGTATTCCACACACTCACCCCCTATTCTATAATTCACGTTACAGGAGATGATGAACATGTTGAACCCTAGAAGGAGAGAGGAGGTGTTATCTCTGGATTTGTATGTTTAGTTGGTGTCATACAAACTTTTCCAAACAATATTTTATTTAAATCATGTTTTGTGATAATATTTGGATACATGTGACGGATGTGAGATCCTGATGAATTGTTCCACTGCAAATGTTGTATTTTATCGGTAGTGAAACTGATTGCTAACTTTAGAGGCCGATTGTTGATATGTGAATGTTTCACATCGTCCCTTACCTCTTTCTTCTGTCGTCTTCTGCTAATTCTTTCTGTTTGAGATATGTGTCCCTTGCTATTTCTTTCTTCACGTCCGTGTAAAAACTCTGATATTTTACAAAAGAAAACGGGGTGTGACACTAACAAACACCAATAATTGTTGTTAATCAGAGTAAGCAGGTGTTGTTGTGTGTGATCCTCTATTATACCAATGTTCCGCAAACGAACACTAGTAATAGGTCCATTGCTTAACACAGTCCTGAGATAATAGATCTACAAATAGAGCAATAGTTGTAATCATTAAGAATTGAATCATACTGGTCAGATAATATACATTTAAAAAAATACAACGTATGAACCAAATTATGAGCTTCTTTGAATACATGTTCACCTGGAGGAATAATGTACAACCAGATATCATCAAATGCGGTTTTTGATTGCATTTCTTGTACTTCCTTACACATTCGACCATCTTATGCTAAAAGAGAGTAGCCCACTTCATGTTCCTTATGCCAGGCAGTCCATCAGTGGGAACAAATAGTTCACGTTGCTGTCATATATGCTCGTCGTACCCAGTAAAGTTTCCACAGCAAAAAGAATGAATCACCTCACAAAGTCATCCTTTGAGTCATTTGTCGATAATAAGTCATTCTCCACTTTTCTCAGTCAGACAACCAATCTTCCGTCAGTGGATTCATGACACAACCTCTGTCGCACTTCGGAAATGGCTTTGTATTCACTAAACAATCTTACCTCGTGACCCCCCTCAAGAACTCCCATCATTTCAGAGAAATCATCTGTCGTTATATAATACATCTTTCCTTCTATACGTAGGGCACACCGCTCTACATCAAATGTGTCAATTAATTGTAGAATCAGTTTCTTATACAGTGTAACACCTGCCAACTTGAGCAGGCCACCAAATCCACATTCCTCGACGGCTTCGACCCTTCTCTGGTTTAGGGTTTCTAGCATTTTGTTGAATTTTCCAAGGGATATCCTGGATCTAGCAATGTAACACCTCTTAGGTGTATTCTATTGGACAATTGTTTGATTGGGAGAGACAAACTCCCTTCTATCATCCGTTGGAGGAGTGGAGTGGTGATGCATCTGGGAGATATGTCGTGTCAGGTTACCCAATTGAGGTTTGGTGTACAGATGCATCTGATCCTCTTCATTTACAAAGATTCCATCTGCGCTGCACACACCTTTCGGGAAGTCTTCAAACATTCCTGCACATGCATCAAACTTTTTTTATAGGTTGGTTATTTCTTCTTGCAAGCTCTTCAACCCCTGCACCACTGATATATGCATGTGGTTATATATGGGTTGTAATTGATGATTAACTGTTGCATATATACTCGTAATGCTTAATGAATGAATATTAGATAACTTACAGTTGGGTGACTTTGAATCGTGTGTGCTTCTGAGTTCATGACGATGTAGAATTCATCGTTCATTCTTATATCATACCCATCATTTGTATTGATAGTATTGTTTATTCTAGGGAAGAAATACTCTTCTTCATAGGTATCCATGACCTGAACAATGTCGATTGATGAAAATATTACTATGAATGAAGATGTTTTAAGATCACTTGTATGGACTGCGGAAATCATGTATAGATATATAGATATATACCTAATCATTTCCCTTGTTGCAATACGTGTTCTAGGCCATGCATCCTGTGTTATTCATATGTACTCGAGATAATAATCCTAAGGTGTGTCTAACAACCAATAGTGCTCAAGTATTTCCGATCTTTGTCAGTCAAAGATTGTAATTACTCGAAAAAGCCCAAATGTTTTTTTGCACACTATGGCCAACAGAGTTGATTATTTTCAAACCCGTTGACTAACCAATTGTGTATACAATTACTGCATAATTGATACTCTATTTTGTCTAATCTGATTGATCCCACTATTTGCTGATGTAAGAAAGTTGTATTTTGATTTCTTATCATTTCATTTTGTTTTCGAATATTTCATTTACAATGACCACCATATGTAATGAATTGCTGCCAAAAACTCATGTTTTAAAAAATTCATATACAGTAAAATAAAATTTAAACTATGGTTCTGCGCAATACTTATCACCTAATTTACCTAGCATTAAATTGACTGAAATATATTGTTGTTAAAAAATGGTAGTGTGGTTCTGTATTGTGAAACATATAATTTTTAAATAAGTATATATATGTATTAATTAAAGTAGCTATATTCTACATTACAATGTACAATTTTTTTTTTAAATTTTCTTGTGCATGATTGAGAAACCAAATGATGGATAAAATTTGCCAACAAATTTGATAACATATTGAATAACATATATTCGTGAATTTTCATTAATGTAAGTAATTAATTAATTTGAACATATTTTGTAGTGAACCCAGCTTCATTTTGGTTTGAGTTCATAATTTTATGCTATTTACATTTTCATTATTATATAAATAACTGAAATGAAATTATTTTATTCGTTTATATAACTTCATATCCGTGAGACCGTCTCACATGAGTTTTTGTGATTTCTGTTTCATTAGTTGCAAGGTTTAGAATTTTCTGTAGTTTCATTAAATAGAATAAATATTGCGAAATTCAATAATTTTGAGTACCATCATGTGTTCATGTCACCTGTGTCGTATATAAAATTCTAAGATATATACTTATAATTTTTATATTTAATTACATATTCTAATTGTATAAAAAATGATTTCATTTTGTATGTTATTATCCTTATGAAAAAAACAATTTTGTACTTAATTTGGTTTTCTTGTAATGATATAAAGAAGCCCTTGTTAATTGAACAAACAATTTTTGCAGCATGAATTAAGTATAATTATTTTCATTTATTTTAAATCTTTCATATATATATATATAACTAATATGAGGCCCGTTTTTTACATGGGACTTTTGAAATAACTCATTTGAACTTAATACACTTCCTTAGTAAATAATTTGCTTGTTCATGAAAGATCCAACACCAAATCATGCAATAATTTTATGTCACTAAGAAACATTGGTGAATAACATAGAATTGTTAAAAATTGTAAATTTGTGAATAACATATGTTGAACTGCATTACTATAATATTTTTATATATTTTAAATTTGTTAATTCTAAGTTTATAGAAAAATATACGTTAAGAAATAAAATCTTCGAAATAAAGGTGAGTTTCTGTGAAACGAACATGTATACTTATATTATTAGCTAATACATCTACTATCCCGATATATTTTTACTATTTTAGTTAAATGTTTACACGAATAAGGTAATTATATTGTATAATGAGTCGTTAAGAAGTAATACATATTAATTTCACCAGTTATTTTGATATGTCCATAATTTTATGAAGTTTAAATGGATATGTTAATTCATATATGAAATTGAAATTAAAACATGTTGCAGGTAGTATGTAAATTAACCAAAATGCCTCATACATATGATTTGTGAATTCCAAGTGCCCGATCACTTAATCTGTGAGTGTTAATAAGGACAAATTCATTAATGTTACCAATACTACTAAATGTTTCAATGAAGCACGTATAGCAAATTCCTGGCAAAACAAGTTTGTGGAACACCACAAGACCAAAAGATTTACAGATAAGGGATTCACAGATCCAGCCCTCGGTTGGCAAACCCAAAATAACATATGAAATGAACAAAGAAACACTACTAGATGATTAGGTATATGAGGAATCCGATCCACGATATACCCAACAACATCCTTAGTCGACGCAAACTCGCATTCTGCAGTTTTATTTCAGCTTCCACCTTGTTCACACAATCTGTGAGGCTCTCAATCAGATCTTTTTGAGAGATCCTTACTTCCTTACACTCCTCACAACCATAGTCCCTTATCAATTTCAGCTCACGCTTTAGCCTTGACTTGTCCCTCATCAACCCATTTATAAGTTCAACCGACCAAGGTGTGAATTCCTCATCAAACCACTCAAAATATTGTCATCTCCCCTCATTTTGTCAACATAACAAAGTTGAACACATTTTTTAGAGAGTACATATATGGCAATTATAATAGCACAACAGATGGATGACGACAAACATACCCGTCCATTTACACAACAATGAAACGACGACCAGGATTTGTCTTTATTTTAGAAACCCACATCGGAGCTTTGATCGGATTCGTACAGATGCACATCCTAGCAGGTCCTTCATAGTCGAACCTGGGACCTTTGAACCATGCCCACGATTGTGAATGGTCTGGATTCTGAGAAGTTGAGAAGGACATGATATTATTCAAGGCAATAAGAGTCAGAGAGAATTAGGTTCTTTGTGATGCTAGAGTAGCTATTTATATGGAAATCCCCTTTGCCTGATGGATAACCTATAGACTCTGTTGATGTGATCAATGTCCTGTACTTCAATGTAGGATACATATGAAATTCCTACTTTGCCCTTCCGCAGCTTGCCAACCATTATTATTATCTCGTTAATTATAAAATTGTATTATACAATACGATGCACCTCCTCTTTTTCATAATCACATGAAGCATTTTTTCATTACATATGCTTATCCAAAAATATGTACGCCACATATTAGTGTCAGTGAATCTTGAATGATAGGAAACTGTATGCTTATTAGTCATATTAGGGCATACATGGTAATTCACCATACATTCTGCATTTGTATATAATTAATGGTTGCATTTCTCTACAAGTGGCACTAATCTTTTATATGACCACACAATTATTTGAGTTGTTTTTTCTGTAAATGGTTTGCAATAAATATGACTTCAAAGTACGATAAAAATTTAAATGAAGATTATACCTATGTTGCATTCGAAGATATATATTTAGATTATGTATTGTTAATTACATGTATTTTAAGAATGATAAGTTTAGATTACCTGTCATTATTAAAATTGCTATAGACAATCGAAATTTAAGTTATAATTAGTATTGTTTGTTATTTAAATACATAAATGGCTGATGTTGATCGGATTCAATCTATATTGAATATGACATAGTCTAATTATTTGAGAATAATAGACAATAACAACAACCCACTTGCCGTAATTAGTGATAGTTTGTTCATCATTCTTCTTGTTTGCTTTTCATTTTCAAGTCTTTAACAATCATCTATTTTTCTTGTCAATCTTGTAATATCGTTAAGTAATAATTTAATTGTCGAAATATAAGTTGCATCTGTATATGATGAAAATATAAATTTATTAAAAAACAAATGTCTAGTGTTAGCCTAATATATTATTCAACACATCCATAACAATTTCATTTACTTATCATGTTTCTCCTATTTTTTTCATTAAGTTAACTAATTAGTTTTCAATTGCATCTCACAATTAACAGGTGATTACAAAGATAGTTATACATTGACGTGACACAGGTAAGAGTTTTAAATGGCAATAATTTAGTACTATTTTGTCTATCTAGTGTATGTATTGTGAAATATTTTTATAATTTAGTTCCATTTGGATAAGATTGTATCTTCAATGAAGAAATTACATTACATAGACATCATATGAAAAATCGTCACTTTGCACTGACGACAAAATTGAGCAACGATTCATTGTCATGAAATAATGATCTCATCTGTTATAGTGTTGACAAATGGTTAATACCAGCTTTAGAGATGCCCAAAACTAACATCAACCTTAATTATGGGCTTTACTTATTAACTTTTATTATTGAAATTATGATCATCGAATTGAATGGAAGCTCCGAAGGAAACCACGTTGACCTAGCGGCCATCGACATGTGGCCATATCTAAATCATGTCAGTCACTCCATTAGACACTACCAGCCATGGTCATCAGTGGTTTGGACTTGGGAGGCAGTGCATCCTAAAAGAAGGTCCGTACTGAGTTCAACAATTTCTCTAACCATGAGAAAATGAATGAGTTCTTTTATCATGTGTGATTAGCTGATGATAATACCACAACATGCAATCGACGGCATTGGACTCATTGCCTAACCAAGATCATCTTCATCATTATGGTGAATGTTACATGAACAAGTCAGACATCATGATCAACCCACTTCAACTTCTTCGAAACAGCAACATTGACTCAATTAATATAAGATAAGACATAATTTATAAATTATAAGTGTTCAATTAATATTTAATGTATTCTCTTATATGCTAATAAGGGTAGAATACTAATACGTCTCACCAGAAAAAATACATAAGCACCTTATTAATATCCACAAGAATTAAATAAATTTGAATACGCACTCCTAGATTTATGCAATTACAGATTGATATACGCATAAATTCTATCTAACTACACTACATGATTAAAAAAAGATCCAAATCCCTTACCATTCAGTCTATTACGTATCGTATCAATGTGTATTATATATGTCACATCTGAAATATTTACAAAAGCAGCGAGAAGAGATTAATCATTACCACTGACTTATTAGCTTGTTCACTAGGGTTCTTAGTATCCATGTAAATTGAGAATCAACTACATGGAAACCACAAGCCATGCACATGCATTCAGAAACCAATGCAACCAATGCAAGTTCAATATTATCTCTACCTGGAAATAAAAGCACCCCTCCATTTTGGTAGGCTGACATGTCGTTCCACTGTATTACAACGAATCCCATTGGCGTCGCCACCGGTGTGAGGATTTAGATCAGATCGTTTAATATTCTCATGGTGTGATTGGCAAAAATAGCTCAATTCACGGAGCCTAACACAATACATGTGAAGACCACCGAATCACATGACACTATAAATTTTAAAACTCCAATATTATCAATCCTACATACTAATTCTAAGTAATATGCGACCTGATTAAGTACTAATTCTAAAAGACCGGCCTTAATTAAGTAAATATATAATGTCAACATGTAACGCCTAGGACAAAACGATGCATAATTAACGAATTAAATATTTAAACTCGTAATTGTTTGATTTAATTATGTGTATTTCCGAAAAATAAAATAATGTAAATTAATTAATCGGTTGTATAATTAAATTAAGAAGCATAGGTTATATTTTATCAAAAGGTTCGTAATCGAAAATCAAAAAGATAGAAATGAAAATGAGGCCAGTTGGAGACCCGTAGTTCAAAACATGAAGAATACGAAGAATCGAAAAAAAGATATTTTCCATCAAAAAGTAAAAATTAAGATACTTTGTAAAAAGGTCAGATATTTTGTAAGAAAAGTAAGATATTTTAACAAAGTGTATATATAATACAAAACGAATCGTAAAATGTAATAATTTGAATGAAAAATCAAAAGTTATATAAATACGTTGAAAACGAGTCGTTGAAAATATAATTCGACCGAAAAAGTTAAAAAGGTCGATATTTTCTTTTTTTTTTCTCTCTTTTCTCTCTCCTCTATTTTCCGGCCGCCGGCCGCCGTGCTGCCGTCGGTACCGGAACTTTTTTCTTGATTTTGGCCAATTTTCACATCTCTTATAGCTTTCGACGAGCCTGTTCCAGATTCTGGCTTGGTTTTATGTTCCAACATCTCCTTCACTAGAAAACGGTCGGTCAAACGTCGGAAAACCCTTTTTTTATCTCTCATCTCTATCTTTCTCTCTCTTTTGGTTATCTGCTTTGTTGCTCTTTATCTTTCTCTCTCATGCTCTCTCTCTGTTACCTCTACCTCCTTCTGTTGTGAGTCGCCGTCATCGTCGGAGGCATAACCGGCGGTAGTACTCTCATTTCTCTCTTCTTCCTCTCATATCTTCTCCTCTCGTCTATCTCTCTCTCCTTCTCCTCACCAGGCAGTGTGTGTGCGTTGGGGGACAGCGCTGTGGAGCGCCGCCGTGGCTGTGTGTGGTGGTGACCGGCGATGCGGTGGTTGTCGGCCATGGTTGTGTTCTGTGTGTATGCGTGAGTGTGTGCTGGTGTGTGTGTTTGTGTGTGTGGTGCGTGAGTTTGGTACCACCGTGGAGGGTGGCGCCATATCGGAAGGTGGCCGGGAAGGGTGCACCGGAGTTGGGATGTGTCGTCGGTGATACTTTATCGCCAGCCGAGACTTACAGGTGGAAGGTGATGGGGGCGGAGGTGTTGTACGCGCGCTACAGGCACCGGGAGCTGCGTGCTGCGAGCGCTGTGTGCATGCCGGGGCCGAGGTGTGTGCATTGGGCGTGCGTTGGGCAACTGTGTACGCACGGTACGTGCGTCGGGGGCCGAGTGTGCGTGCGTTGTGCGCACATCAGGAGGGGCGCGTTGTGTGCGCTACGGGCAGTGTCGGGGCGCTCCGTGTGCGCGTCGGTGTGCGTGTGTTCACGTCAGTCCATGTTATGTGTGTGCATCGTGTCGCCGACGACATGAAGTCGTCGGCCGGGAGTCGGGTTCTTTGTCAAAGTCAACCCTTTTCAAATAATTTACGAAAACACCCCTACACCTTTAAACACTCCGTTTGAGCTAGTTTTTCATCCATTTAAGCCTGTTTTTCTTTCGTTCAAACTCTAATCTTTCCCCTTTCACCCTATGATCACATGTTTAACCTTCCACACTCGTTTCTCCATCTTTGATCGCTAAAGCTTTCGTTTCGTTTCGTCTTGTTTTCCTTATCGTTTCTTTTTCGAGAGAGTTTATATAATTAATGTATACGTAATTAATGTCATATGGATCTAAGAAGCCTCTTTACATGTGTAGGCTCTCAATCGGAACAAACACCTTAAAACTTAATACTTTGACTTACACGAGGTTTACCACCAAATAAGGTAGGGGTAACTTCTAATCTTTATATGTTTATGTTTTCCATATTTGATATATATGAATTGTTGAACTCTATGTGTCGTGATTATATGCTGTGAATACTGTGTTCATACTATTATACTATGAAAGGACTAAGGTCCACATTCATCTCGGAGGGACTAATGGTCTGTAAAAAACATATGAAATGATTGGAGGTCCATAAAATGCACCAACGGTATATAAAACCATTTATAGGATTAGATGGGCTGCTCCCGCACCTATTTAGAGTTGTGTGCGTTTAAGTTATGTGTTATGCATTCTACGTGCTATGTCTAATTGTTGTATTTGTAAATGTTAGAACGACTTAATTGCTTAATAAACTTGAAATATGAAATTACTCCCACGAGTGTATTCAAACGCACTCACCCTTATTTGTATTCACACAACAGGAGATAAAAAAATCAAGATTTGTAGAGAGAATGGTGCTATATCAAGTTTCCTCTTTGTGCTTTCTAAAATTGGATGTCGAAATAATGTTTTAATATTTCACGTTTGTAAAAGATAATGTCACGCCCCGTTTTTTTCATTCTTAAAAATTATCAGAGTTTTCTTTTTGGATGTGAAGAAAGAAGGGGAAAAGACGTGCATGATATAAAATAGAAGGAGGTAAGAGACGATCATAAGAAGAATGAGGTAAGAGACGATCAGAAATATTACATATAAGCCTTCGGATACAACCAATTTCAAAACATTAACAACGAAAGTAAGCTTACAGGATCCATCATCCATAGTAAAAATGAAGTTATACTTACAAAACGAGAATTATAAAAACATTATTTAAGTGTTGTGTGATAAAAGACATAATATAAAATATCCCGATAGGGCACCATCTCTCTCTCTAAAGCTCAACATGCTCGTCATCTCCTGTAACATGAATTACAGAATATGGGTGAGTGTGTGGAATACACTCGTGGGGATAAACTCCACATCTTAAAACATTTGACAGATAATAGAACAGAAATACGTAACATTCAGCATTTAGACACGGCACATAAAATGCATAGCACGTATTTCGTAACCCAAACTCAGGTGTGGGTATTTCTCAACTTACCCTTACAAATCTCAGGTGCGGGTATTACCCGACTTACCCCTACAAATCTCAAGTGCGGGTATTACCCGACTTACCCCTACAGGTGCGGGTATTACCCGACTTACCCCTACAAATCTCAGGTGCGGGTATTACCCGACTTACCCCTACAAAAATGGGCTCATATACCGCTGGTGCATTTACAAGACCACCAAACCTTTGATAGTAGAAGAGAGAGAAGAAGCCTTTCACGGACTATAAGTCCCACAGAAAATGAATGTGGACCCCTGTCCTTTCACAGTATAAATATGACACATAAATCATAGCATATAATCACAAAATTTAGTATTTCACCAATCATGCGTAAAAAATAGGGAAAACTATAAACAAGTAAAGATTTAGAAATTACACCCACCTTGTTCGTTGGTTACAACGTGAGTTGTCAAGTAACAATTATCAAGTATCAAGATGTATGATCCAACTAATAGCCTACACATGTAACAACGTTCCTTTGATCCTTAATACGTTAAATACGAATATATAAAGATATAGATGATCTCGGAGAAGGAACGATCGGTAAAAATGAGACGGAATGAAAGATCTAAAGATTGAGGATGAAGAAATGAGGGTGGAAGTTCAGTTCAGTATACTGATAAGGAAGAGGGAAAGATTTGGGTCGCAATGGAAAAAGAATGAGCTCAATCGAAGTTGAAACGAGCTCAAACGGAGCGTTTTAAGATTGAGGGGTATTTTAGGAATTTTGGTAAAAGAGTTGACTTTGACCGGGACCCCCGACTCCCGGTCAACGACATCTCATTGTCGATGACTCGACGATAACGTATGATGGAAAAAACACATTTCGTATCGCAAACACGGCGCCACGCGTGCACCCGTCACACGGCGTCGCACGCGCACTCTGCCCGTCACCCGGTACCGTGCGCCCAGTTACCCGATGTCTCCCGGCATGCGCGCCCAGCGCAGTAGCAGCGCACCAGCAACATCCAGCAGCTTCCAGTTGCGGCGCCACCACCCGACACTACCCCCACCTGACCCGCTAGCGCCACCAGCACCGGCCACCACCAGCTCCGGCCATGAACAGTACCCCTTCCAAACAGCCCCCAAACATCAACACACACACATGCATGCATACAACACCTTGCAATAACCACCTTTCCCACCACCATTCAGAGAATTGAGGAGAGAGAAAGGGTGGAAAAACAAGGGTTAGCATTTTCCAGCGATGATTTTACCGTTTTCCGGTGAAGTAGACATCAGAATGGAAATCTGCGACCAGTTCTAGACTCATCTCGATGAGACCTACGTTTGTACGAAAATCTGCCAAAATCAAGAAAATGATTTTCCGGCACCGGCGGCGATGCGCCGGAGACCAGAAAACAGAGAAGAGAGAAAGAAGGAGGAGAGAGAGACTTACAATTTTTTCCCGATTTTTGCCTCATTCGGAAAATGGTGATTTTTTGGCTTGAAAACACCCACATATATAGACTTCCGAAATCACCATTCATCGTAATAATCTTGGGTTACTATTCACCAAAAATATCTCGGATTCACTATTCACCGAAAATATCTTTCGTTTTTCCGAATCTTCGTATTTTGCCCTTTTCTCCATCATTTGAGCTACGAGTCTCCGATTGACCTCTAATTCATTTCTATCTTCTTATTTTTCCATTACGCATCTTATGGTAAAATTATAATCTATCTTTCGCGTCTAACTTATACTTCCATCTAAACCATGCATTTATCACTTTTCTGAAACGCATGTAATTAAATTAAATAGTCAAGGGTTAACGCACATAATAAAATAATTCAATTAAGGGTTTAATTATTTAATTAATCAATTATGCTTCATTTTTGTCCTGGGCGCTACATCCCTTACCCGTTAAAAGAATTTCATCCTCGAAATTAGATGTGTACTAAAAACGGCGAAACTGACTACTTTGCTTGAATCTCATCCTCTTATTCCCACGTTGTTTCATTCTTTCCATTTCTCGTCAAGGAACTTGCAGGCCTTGATTATTTAGCTAAGCTCAATGTTCTGAACTTTTGTCAATCCTGAGCTTCTCCAATTCTTTCTCGAACCTTCCTAACCGAATCGCACTTCTGCTTCTCATTTTTCCAACCCATACTTATTTTATCATGACAACCCTTATTGACTTCAGTTTCACTTTTACTCTTCCACTGGAAATCATCTCCTTGTCATTAATGATAATCATCACATCATCTATTTTCGATCACTTTCTTTCCTCACACCCATTTTGCTACTCGTTTGCTTTACATCCTTGTTTTCACATTCATCATCACTCGAGGAAGAGGAACCATCAGACGATACACGAAATAGAGATTCACCCATTCTATAAACCTCATCAGACACCTCTGGATCATCCTAACTATCCATATCAACACAAACATCATTGTTATGAGTCTGTTTTGCATTCTCTGGTTCGACTTTTAGAGACCTTTCTCAATCACAACGTCCATTGCTCCCTCTTCAACTATAGTATACATCTCATTTACTTCTCGTTTTCACCATTTTGCTTGTGGAGTAGAGTGAGAAGCAATTGGTATTGGAGAGTCGTATTTCTTACTCAAAGAAGTAAGTACATTTTCGACAAGGACAAAGAAAAGAGAGAGAGAAAGAGAGCGAGAGACAAAGAGAGTTGAAGAGACGGGGGAAAAAGTTGTCGCATTCAACAGGAGGAATTAACTGCATGCGTAACTCTTTTCGTAGAATTTCCAACGCGTTTCTAAGATGTTGTTCGTGGCGTGTCTTGTCACATGAGTAGACTAGAGTGTCATTGACGAACACTATAATGAATCGTTCGAGGTACGAATGGAAAAAACGATTCTTAGATTCTCTGGTGGTATCTGAGAAAACAAATAGGATGGTTACATGTAACAACCGATTAGTTGGGGACTTTTGGTTTCTCGTTTACTTCATCATATCTTGTTAAGTAATGAGCAAAGTCAATGCCCGAACCTACAACCTTTATCCGATGGTGTAAACTCTCTTTTTCCATCTTCCAAGATTATCACCACAAGCCAAGGATCATCCAAGGTGCGTTCTTAACTTCTTTTTTTCCGATTTCAGATTAGAAGATGGAATCTCGTCCTTCCCAATGGAATTCTAACCTCTAAGGTTTTAGCAATTATC
Organism: Scutellaria minor; assembly: GCA_954870855.1. Taxonomy (NCBI): domain Eukaryota; kingdom Viridiplantae; phylum Streptophyta; class Magnoliopsida; order Lamiales; family Lamiaceae; genus Scutellaria; species Scutellaria minor. The sequence continues at coordinate 9,125,871 of OX940731.1, read as the reverse complement.
CTACCGTCCTCTTGCTTCAGCAAGTTACAGAAATTGATAGAGACAAAGAGTGTGTCGCTTTGGTATCAAATAAGATGAGTAGGTATATCACATATTGATAACATACCTGTTATCGTCTCCGATCCTTCAACAGTTTCTGGGTGGGTAAGAGTGAAAGCCCGCGTTCTGCCTGCTACTGGCCTCGAGTTTGGTGTTGTAGCTGGTGAGTTTCTAGACTTCGGACAGTTAGTTGAGATGTGTCTTGGCACTCCACACCGGTAGCAACTTCTGTCTCTTGTTGGCACGGTCCCATGTGTATTCTTTCACATTTAACACACGGGTTTCCAGGTTTGGGAGTGGGAAGAAGTGGAGTATTATTAGTCTTGGGAAACTTGTTTGGATCGAAGCTTTTACTCGGATCGGTCCACTTCCTCTTTCCGGATATCTCATTAACCTTCTCGGGCGGTAACACGTCCAAGCGCAGATGAGAGGAGATCTCTTGGGCTCTCTTCACGACGTTGGCATAGGTCATGCTTCCTTGACCTGCCAAAATTGAACTGATCTCTGAGCGAAGACCTCTTTCAAAACGCCGGGCCTTCTTGATATCAGTGTCAACTAGGTGAATTGCATATCTACTCAACTGGTTAAATCTCCGTTCATACCCCACTACTGACGTGATTTCTTGACGGAGATATAAGAACTCCATTTTCTTTTGATCGCGATAGGATTGTGGTATGAAGTGTTGCGCGATCACTTCCTTGAAAGTTTCCCATGTCATATCCTTCTTTTGATCCGGCAACAACGTTCTCTCATATGAATCCCACCAGTGATTGGCTTTCTCCGTAAGTTATAACATCACGCATGAGATCTTTTGTTCTTTCGTGCAGGTTAGATGTCCAAATAAACGATCCAGTGACCTTAGCCACTCCTCGGCGTTAGCTGATTCACCCTTTCTATTAAACGTCGGTGGATTGAAACGCAAAAATTGTTCAAAGATTAAGTTTGTATCATTCCTCACTGGTGGTGATGCAGCTTGCGTGACCTCAAATTGTCGGGCCAATCCTTTAAGGACGGACACTAAATCCACCATTGTAGCATCCATATTTTGTTCTGGTGGATTTACAATTGGCGGATTTGCAGTTGGTGGTTGCTCCCTTCGTGGTCAACCTCGAGGCATAATTCTTAAGATAATATACGAAAACTAACCCTTATCATCTACCCCACATAACCCAACAACATAAAATAACAATAGCTAAACAGAAACAGGTAACATGGTACCGATAAACATTATTCCATAAATCATTTAATAACCTCAAAAGATTTCTCTGGCATTCATTTATCATCTTAGCATAATATTGTCATGTAGGATAGCGTATACCCCACTTGCATATACTAACCATAAAAGTACATCATGGAACATATCGAAAACAACCACACATGGTCACCAAGCTCAAGCATTAGCTACAACATTACGTATCACACACACGAAAATGGAAAACACCCATTAGCACACCCTGTGGTAAACAAGGGCCCATGGTAGTTCCAACACACACCCATTAGCACACCCTGTTGTAAATAAGGGCCCATGGTAGACTCAACTCTTTGTAACATGACATTAACTCCTGCAAACAGCCATTCTCGCTCATGAGCTCACGCTGCTGCAGTCAGCGGCTTTGTGGTGGTGACTCAGAGCAGTGTGTCAATTGCAGTGACACCAAGAGGTTTTTAAAAGATCTTTTTATCATGAAACTATATCCTTAACACCCCGTCAAACCTAAACAGTTTGTATCGGATAAACGAGAAAGCACAAAGCTGATAAACACTCATTTTATTAAGTCCTATGATTAGGGAGAGACACCTATAGAGAGAGGATGGTGCTTATCCATTTCTTTTCGAAAGGTTTTTCTCATTTACAACACGTTTTTCTCATTTTCTCTTTATAAAACAAGTTTGAGCAAGTTCAAAAATGATAGAACGTTGCTCTGATACCATATGTCACGCCCCATTTTTTTCATTCATAAAAATTATCAGAGTTTTCTTTTTAGGAGTGAAGAAAGAAGGGGAAAAGACGTGCATGATATAAAATAGAAGGAGGTAAGAGACGATCATAAGAAGAATGAGGTAAGAGATGATCAGAAATATTACATATAAGCCTTCGGATACAACCGATTTCAAAACATTAGCAGTGGAAGTAAGCTTACAGGATCCATCATCCATAGTACAAACGAAGTTATACTTACAAAATGAGAATTATAAAAACATTGTTTAAGTGTTGTGTGATAAAAGACATAATATAAAATATCCCGATAGGACACCATCTCTCTCTCTAAAGCTTAACATGCTCGTCATCTCCTGTAATGTAAATTATAGAATAGGTGAGTGTGTGGAATACACTCGTGGAGATAAACTCCACATCTTAAAACATTTGACAAATAATAGAACAGAAAGACGTAACATTCAGCATTTAGACACAACACGTAAAATGCATATCATGTATTTCGTAACCCAAACTCAGGTGCGGGTATTTCCCGACTTATCCCTACAAATCTCAGGTGCGGGTATTATCCGACTTACCCCTATAAAAATGGTCTCATATACCGCTGGTGCATTTACAGGACCACCAAACTTTTGATAGTAGAAAAGAGAGAGAAGAAGTCTTTCACAGACTATAAGTCCCACAGAAAATGAATTTGGACCCCTGTCCTTTCACAGTATAAATATGACACATAAATCATAGCATATAATCACAACATTTAGTATTTCACCAATCATACGTCAAAAATAGGGAAAATTGTAAAAAAGTAAAGATTTAGAAATTACCCCCACCTTGTTCGGTGGTTACCACGTGATATGTCGAGTAACAATTATCAAGTATCAAGACATATGATCCGACTGATAGCCTACACATGTAACAACGTTCCTTAGATCTTTAATATATTAAATACGTATAAATAAAGATATAGATGATCTCGAAAAAAGAATGATCGGTAAAAACAAGATGGAATGGAAGATCTAAAGATTGAGGATGAAGAAATGAGGGTGGAAGTTCTATTCAATATACTGATAAGGAAGAGGGAAATATTTGGGTCGCAACGGAAAAAGAATGAGTTCAATCGGAGTTGAAACGAGCTCAAACGGAGCATTTTAAGATTGAGGGGTATTTTGGTAATTTTGGTAAATGACTTTGATCGGGACCCCCGACTCCCAGTCGACGACATCTCGTTGCCGACGACTCGACGATAATGTACAATGTAAAAAATGCATTTTGTAAAAAATACAACGTCTCTCGGCATGTGCGCCCAGCGCCTCCCAGCGTCGCGCCCAGCGCAGCAGCTGTCACGCCACGTTTTCTTTCATAAAATTATCAGAGTTTTCCTTGCGAGCATGCAAGAAGAAATGGTAAGAGACATTTTCATAAACAGAAGAAGCAGGTAGGAGACGATAGAAGAATGAGGTAGAAGACGATTAGAATCATTCACATACCAACCATCGGATTCAACCGATTAACATAACATTCCAGCGGAAATAACACATCAAGAACCTTCGTCCAAAACATATACGAGATTATTTGTTACAAAACGTGAATTATAAAATCATTGTTTACTTGTTGTGGACCCACAAACTCAATTACACATATCCGAATAGAGCACCACCTCTCTCTCTACGATTTATCATGCTCGTCAGCTCCTGTAACGTGAATTACAGAATAAGGGTGAGTGTGTGGAATACACTCGTGGGGATAAAATCCGCTTTTTATAACAATCAACAGATATATAATTCTAAAAATATGTAACATTCAATCACGTAGTCACAACACGTAAAATGCAAGACACGTATCTCGTAACTCATCCATTAGGTGCGGGAATTTCCCATCTTACCCTACAAAACGGTCTCAAATACCGCTAGCGCATTTACAGGACCGCCAGACCTTTCAGGTAGTAGAGGAGGTAAGAGACAGATTTTATACGGTCCATAAGACCCTCCAAACATGCAATGTGGACCGAAGTCCTTTCACAGTATATCATGAACACATATAATCACAGCATTTAGTATTTCTCAATCATGCTTCAAAATAGGAAAAAATGTAAACAGATAAAGAGTTAGAAATTACCCCCACCTTGTTCGGTGGTTACCGCGTGAGTAGTAGTATCAAAGATCAAGTATTTCAATGTTCAATCCAATTGGTAGCCAACATAAGTTACAGTTTTTCTTAGATCCTTAATAAGTATAATTAAAGCTATAAAAGATTCCAGAGAAAGTGCGATCGTTAAAGACGCAACGGATCGAGAGATCTAAAGATTGAGGTTGAAGAGACGAAAGTGGATGTTCATTTTATAAGGCTGAGATGAAAGAGGATGAAATTTGGATCACAATGGAAAAAGAATGAGCTCAATCGGATTTGAAACGAGCTCAAACGAAACATTTTAAGTTTAGGGGTATTTTGGTAATTTTGGTCAAAGGGTTGACTTTGACCGGGACCCACGACCCCCAGTCAACGATATCTCATCGGTGACGACTCGATGATAACCTACGATGGAAAAAAAATGGGATTTGGATCGAAAGCATAACATCGCGCGCACACCCGTCACACGGCGTGGCGCTCGCGCGCACCCAGCATCGGGTAAAATCCTCGGCAGCCTCGGCAGGAGACGCGCGCCAGCACCCGGCGTCCCTCGGCAGCTCTCAGCCAGGCTCATACGTTGGCTCCTGGTGCCCCTCGGCATCCTCGACAGCTCTCAGCAGCATGCGCGCATGGCACCCGGCGTCCTCGGCCAGGCTCGGTAGCCTCGGCAGGCCTGCGCACCCATCGCCCGGCATGCTTGGCCAGGCTCGGTAGCCTCAGCCAGGCTCGCGCCCAGCGCCACCTAGCATCGCCCCAACGTGCCTGGAAGCTTGCAGCGGCCACCTGCTATGGCGGCGCCGCCCCCACCTGGTCCGCCGGCGACCCAACTCCGGCGACCTCCATCTCCGGCCACCCCTCACCGGCATTGGCAGTGAATAGTGCCACAAAACAGCCACCAAACATACCCTAACCCTCATGCTCTCTATCTCTCTCTATCTCCCTTCCCAGCTTCGGCCGGCGACTCTTCGCTTGGCCACACACACACACCGACCCACCTCCCAACCTCGCTGGCGCATCACCAGCGCCGGCCACCAGTTTTCCCACAGCAGCGTTGCACAGCGCCACCCCACAGCATGCACAAACACAACATACACTAACACACATACACCACGCGATACTAGGGATGGCAACGGGGCGGTGCGGGGTCGGGGGAGCAATCCCCATCCCCGTCCCCGCGTTCGTGGGGAATCCCCATCCCCATCCCCGCCAACGAATCGGGGAAAATTTCCCCCCCGCACCCCGTCCCGTCTTTTTTTTTTTAATTTTTTAATTTAATTAATATACAAAAATTATTCATACAACTACATATAACTCAAATATTTAAAAACAAGACTCAAAATCCAAATAAAAGATGAAAACATAATTTAATGTTTGCATATTTGACAAGTATTCTGAGCAAAATTCCACGGCCTTTTCAACTATATAGCATTCAGCAATACACCCTTCAGGTCGACTTTGATTTCTCACAAAACCCTTCAAGACTCGCATGTATCTTTCAAATGGATACATCCATCTATACCATGCTGGTCCATAAAGTTTGACCTCTCGTACTAGGTGAACAGTTAAATGTACTATGATATCAAAGAACGATGGAGGAAAGTATTTCTCTAACAAACACAATGTCGTTACAATCTCCCCGTTGAACTTCATCTAGCTTTGACACATCTATCACTTTACCACACACCATATTGAAAAAGAAACACAATCTGGTGATAGCATATCTGACATTATCTGGTAAGACACTACGAATTGCCACGAGGAGTAATTGTTGCATTAAGGTGTGACAGTCATGTGACTTAAGTCCAACAAGTTTCAAATCCTTGAGTGAGATCAACTTGTTGATGTTCGATGAATAATTAGTTGGGACTTTCATTCGTGATAAAGATTCACAAACTTTTCTTCTCTCATTCCTGCTTAATGTATAACATGTAGGAGACAAAAACATCTTCTTTTCCCCAACAATCGGGGCCAACTCAGTCCTCACCTTCATCTCCAGAAGGTCTCGTCTTGATGCTACACCATCCTTTATTTTTTCCTAGGATGTCGAGTAACGTGCCGATGAGACTTTCGCATATATTTTTCTCAATGTGCATTACATCGAGAATATGCCAAATATGTAGATGTTCCCAATACTCCAGTTGAAAGAAAATTGACTTCTTCTTCCAAATCAATTTGTCTCCAATCTCATTTGCTTGAGAATTTCTATTCATCTTCCCCCAGTTGCATTTTATTGAGGAAACTCTTTTTAAAACATCACGGCCAGTCAATGGTTTTGGTGCAATTTTGAACTCTTGTGTTCCATCAAATGCTTTCTTCTGTCTTCTGTAAAGATGATTTTTAGGGAGAAACCTTCTATGACCTGTGAATGACATCTTCCGACTATACTTCAACCTTTTTGCATAGGTGTTTTCACCACATAAAGGACATGCATAATATCCTTTCACCTTGCATCCTGATAAGTTTCCGTAAGCAGGGAAATCATTTATTGTCCAAAGCAAGACAACTCTAAGTAGGAAACTTTCATCTAAAAAAGCATCATATGATCAAACGCCTACGGACCACAATTGTTTTAAGTCATTAATTAAAGGTGTTAAGTAGACATCAATATCATTCCCATGTTTAGGACCAGCAATCAACAAAGTGAGCATGATAAACTTCTGTTTCAAACACAACCAAGGAGGAAGATTGTAGGTGATTAGTAGAACTGGCCAACAACTATATGTAGAGGTCATCAAACTATAAGGATTGATCCCATCCGCTGACAATGCTAATCTAAGATTTCTCGGATCAGAAGCAAACTCTGGCCATCTATGGTCCACAACCTTCCAAGAGGGTGAATCGGCTGGATGGCGTTGATAACCATCACTGACCCTCTTTTCAGCATGCCAAAGTCATTTGAAACTTCTTTATTCCGAAACATTCTTTGAAAACACGGAATAGGTGGAAAATACCATAAGACCTTTGCAGGAATTAAGTTCTTCATAGTGGAATTCCTGCCAATTTTCCATCTCGAGGCTCCACAAGTCGCGCAACTAGTAGATGCCTCGTACTCCTTCCGATACAAGACACAATCATTAGGACATGTATGGATTTTCTCATAGCCCATTCCCAAAGCTACTAAACTCTTCTTTGCATCGTATAAAGATGAAGACAATTGATTACAGTCCGGTAGCATATCTTTCATCAATGTAAGAAGGTTATTAATACTGTTATCACTCCAACCATATTTGGCCTTCAAGTTGTATAGTTTCACAATGGCAGATAACTTTGTGAATTTAACATAACCAGGATATAATGGTTTCTCTGCATCCTCAAGTAATTTTATGAATTATTTTGGATTGTCTGTTTCTTCATATGCAGCGTGTACCATATCAATTGGGTCTTCAGACATAAAATTATTCTCACCATCACCAGATTGATCCAAATCATTTTTTGAGTAAGTAGATCTTTCTTCGTGCCATATCCATGTATGGTATGTTAAATCCATACCATTACTCAACAAATGCAACCTTACAAGATCAAATTTTTTCCTCATAAGATTTCCACATGTTGAGCATGGACATGACATTAGATCACTATTTGCTACATTCTGCAAAGCAAAGTGAATGAAAAAATCTACTCCATCTGTCACACCCCAGAATCTTTCGTTAAATATAAGAGTTTTTCTTTTTGGGCGTGAAGAAAGAAAGAGGAAAAAGACATACATGATATAAAATAAAAAGAGAAAGGAGAGGATAAGAAACAGATCACTTGAAACATCGGATACAACCGATAAACTAGAGTTTTGAAATCTTACGCAGCGGAAAAACATCAGGATCTTTTACAAAGAAGGAGAAATACAGTTTTTGGTTTTACAAACGATCAACAAAGCTTTAAAATCAAAACCGGATAAAGGACACAGCTGATAGGGCACCCCTCTCTCTACGCATCAAGGTTTTCTTCGTCTCCTATAGTGTGAGTACAGAATAGGGGTGAGTGCGTTGAATACACTCGTGGGGATACTTTTCAAAGTTTTAACATGTTATTAAACATATAAAATAACTCAGCAATTAGACACATCACATAAATACGCAGCACATAATTCCGTTCATAAACGGACACACAACCCATGACTCACGAGTGGACTCGCAGCCCAATGGACACGGAGCCCAAAGGACACTCCGCTGACTTTCTAATGGACCCGCAGCCTAATGGACACTCAGCCCAATTGGACACTCTGCCGACTCACTACTGGACACGCAGCCCAATGGACACTAAGCCCAATTGGACATTCAGCCCACACCTATCACACTTTCGTAAAATAAACACAGAATATATCACAGCACGTAGAGTTCATCAGTTCAAATATCAGATAGGGAAAACAGTAAACACATAGAGTTTAGAAGTTACCCCCACCTCGTTCGGTGGTTACCACGTGAGTAGCGAGTATCAAAGATCTCGTGTCCCAGACCTCGTGTCTTAATTCTCGCATCTCAGATCTCGTGTCTCAAAGTTCAATCCAACTGATAGCCTACATACATTACAGTATTCTTAGATCCTTAATAATTATAATTAAAGCTGTAAAAGACTCCGGCGGAGAAACGGTCGTTAAACGCGTGATGGATCGAGAGCTCTAAAGATTGGAGTTGAAGAAACAAGAGTGGATATCCAATCCATATGGCTGAGATGATAGAGAATGAAATTTGGGTCACGACGGAAAAAGAATGAGCTCAATCGAAGTTCAAACGAGCTCAAATGGAGCATTTTAGGTTTAGGGGTAAAATGGTAATTTTGGTCAAAGGGTTGACTTTGACCGGGCCCACGACCCTCGGTCAACAACATCTCATCGGCGACGACTCGATATGGACAAACGATGGAAAAAATGAGGTTCGGATCGAAAATACGGCGTTGAGTGCACATCGGCACCCGATGGGTGCGCATGGGCGCGCACGGTGCGCGTGCGGCTCCCGACACCCGATGGCTGCCGAGTTTTCTCAGCAGCGGGTAAGCTCACTCGGCTGGCTGCCGACTTATCTCGGCAGCCCATCCCCAGATTTTCCCGACGGTGGCCTGCTCGAGTAGGCCACTTCCCGGTGTCGCCCGGTGCGGCGGCGTCGTCTCCTGCCACCACCACCTACCTCGCCGGATACCTTGCACCGCCGGCTACCACCTCCGGCCGTCCCTCGCCGGATTCCGATAGTGAATAGTACCTGAAATCTCCCCTTAAAATCCTTCGAAGCCCTATTTTTCGAAAAATCCAACTCCAATCCAAAACTCCGGCTGGCGACTTCCCGTCACTGGCGACCCTTTCCTGAGCCTTGGCCGGCGACTCTCCATCGCCGGCCACCTATTCCGACTAACCCCAACCATCAACACAGCCTATACATACATGCATGAACACACACACACACACTCGTTTTCAAACACACACACTGATTTCCCAGCTCCGGCCGGCAGCCACCTACCGCCGGCGACCACCACCAACCACCGTCACCTTGGGCGGCGACCCCCAGTCGCTGGCCACCACCACCGCCATGCACACACACACACAGCAGCTTGCACACACACACATAGCGTAGGGTGAGATTACACACACACACCACCGGATTTTCTTGGCCGGCGACTGGAAGTCACCGGCCACCCGCCAGAACACCTCGCCGGCGACCTCCCGTCGCCGGCCTCAAGTCTCCCCACGGCAGTGCCACCCGGCGCCGCCACCAACAACATGCAACACACTCACACACTAACACACCTAAACACACACACACATACACACATGTACGTACTACATACATACTCCACTGTTCCGGCCCGGCACCGCCACCAGCGGCGGCGCCACCTCCCCGACATCACCACCACACCACCAGCAGCTTCTCCGGCCACCGCTCCGGCAAGAGGACGAGGAGAGAGAGAGAAATCAGAGGAGAGAGAAAGGGTGACGAGGGTTAGGGTTTGGGGCTGTTTTTCGCCGTTTTCCGGCAAATGAGAAATCGGAATTAAATTCCGAGACCTATCCTAGATTCGTCTCGTCGAGACGAACGTCATGTGTGAAAATCGGCCGAAACCGACAGCTTTGAAATTTTCCGGCCACCGGCCGGTGCCGGCGGTGGCCCGTCGGAGACAGAAATCCGGAAAAAGAGAGAGAGGAGAGAGAGACTTACTCGTTTTCGTCGCTTTCGGCTCGTTCGAAAAAACGGTGATTTTCGAATCGAAACCACCCCTATTTATAGATTTTTCGAAAGTTACTATTCACCAAAAATATCCGGATCACTATTCATCCAAAAATATCCCATTTCACTGTTCATCAGTCGAAATTTCTCCATTTACTATTCATTGTAAATATCTTCTGGTTTTCCGGATCTTTGGGTTTTGCTCTTTCCGTCGTCGTTCGAGCTACGGGTCTCCGATTGACCATTAGTTCGTTTCTATCTTCTCATCTTCTCGATACGCATCTAATGGTATAAGAATATTCTATATACCATATCCAAGAAAATTATCGATCCGAAGTACACATTAGACACGTATCTGAAACGCACGTAATTAATTAGACAGCCAAAATATACACACGTAATTATTAAGTCATACGTTAAAATATTTAATTAATAGATTATGCTCGTTTTGATCCGGGGCACTACAATAAGAAATCGAAAGAATAAAATTATAGACTATTAAACAATTTATGCAAAAAAAAAAAACCGAAATCGAACCGGCGGTTCCGGTTTAACCGCCGGTTTGGAACCGCAATCGAAACCAGACACCCATGGTTTGGTTCCGGTTTCTCCTTCCACGGTTCGTCGAACCGCCGAACCTCCGGTTCGCGAACTGTGAGCACCACTACGTACAACTATAATGTTAGTTTTGGATAAAATTAATGTTGTAGGACACAATTAATTCATTTATATTTTAAACCATTTCTGACTTTATTTTCAAAATAAAATAAAATATTTATTGACGTAATATTTAAATAAAAGTCATGACCATCTACTTATTCATCAATGTTTAAAACAAATATTGATATAATTCCCCAATCCATAAAAAAAATACTAAACTGTATGAATCCTCATTGTTATGTCAAAAAAAAAAAAGGAAAGGACATTATTCCTTCAAGAATTATAAATGAGGTTCAAATTATATTATTAACAAAAACAATTTATCAGACATAGCAATAATTAGCCATAATAATTTCAACGATGATTATGTTCATTTTTTGAAAGTATGATCAAATGGAGTTTGGATTTCAATGCATCTAGATCTCTTCTAATTGATCTTTACGGTCATATTCATGATGGAGGAGTGATAATCGAGAAGAAAGTGATTCGGTAAGAAAACTGTCAACATTCCAAAAATTGCATTGGGAAACAATATAAAGGTAGATCTTCAACATAACAAAACCTGCAATTTATTGTTGAATATAATTAAGTTTTACCTTTAGAACAAAAGAAGACTATATCATTTGAAAGTGTTTCAGAAAAATAATATGATCCCACAAGTCACTATAAAGTTGTAAACAATGAAAATAATTAGTAGAATTATGTGCTACCACCAATATAATTCATAATTTCTTAATTACATACGACTTCCCAATTAATCAATTCCTAAAATTAGTTTTGAGAAATTGCAAAATACTTGCAAACATGTACATATACATATATAGAACATAATATTGAATGCATATAAAGAGGAAAAAAAAAAAGGAAAAAGAGAGAATTACAATCAAAATATGGTCTTTTTGATTCTTTGTCTTCAAAAGAGAATCAAGCGGTTCATCCATCATCAGATTTCAAAGCTTCTACTGCGGGGTTGGTATGGAGAACTTAGGTAACATGTGCTTTTAATTCTACTAAAGAGTATTTATAGATAGAAAAATAGAGATACAAAGTCATTTAAATTATGAAGTAAGAGTTTTTTTTTAATATCCTACGACATAGGAAATTCGTTACTTTTTAAATAAAATAATTCCAAATTGAAGAAATTTGGCTGAGAAGAAATAAATTTCATAGCAATAATTCCTTAATTTATGTTCCTAATGATTAGCTAATCGGGATTTAGGATGGAATCATATCCATACATTTTAAATAAAAAAAAAACCCAAATCTTAGTTTTCTGTTATTATTGTTATGATATATATATGAATAATTACGTGAAATCCCTCTGTGATTTTAAAATCGGTGTGAAACCCTCTATGCTTTAAAAATTGAGTGAAACCCCCTTGTGGTTTTCTAAATATGGCATGAAATCACCAACTCCGCTATTGTTAATGGAAGTGCTATGCAAGCGCTTTGCATGTGTGTTTTGTATTTTCTTTTTCACTTTTTTTGCTATAAAATGACATGTTTACCCTTTTTTAACTATATTAAAAGACTAATTCACTGGGGGTTGCAATTGCAAACACTTCCTCCAAGCTTATTTTCTATATTAACACATATTTCTTTATTTGCTTTTGTTTTTTTTTTCAATTAATTTTTTTTACAATGTTAATTTTTTATTTAGTTATTTATTTTATTGTTATCAATGCTAACGATTGGTAAGTATGTTTCTTTTTTACTTTTGTTTTCTTCTATTCATTGTTTTCAATGATAATTTTTTATTTAGTTATTTATTTTATTGTTATTAATGATAATGGTTGATACATATGTTTCTTTATTTATTTTTAATTTTTCAGTTTAATTTTTTACAATGTTAATATTTTATATAGTTTTATATTTTATTGTTATTAATGTCGACTATTGATGAAGACGATGTGAAAATATTCGATAGTATGTTATTTTCACCTCAAACTAACCCCAAAGTGTAATTACAAGACCCTAAATATAATTAGATAATTTTTTTCTAAAAACAAATAATTCAATGTCCATACAAAAAAATTTAAAAAATCCATTGAATTTCTTGGAAAAATCTAGATGATTAATGGCGTGAACAATGATAATTTTTGTTATTGAGGTACATTTTGTTTAGATATAGAACCTGAAGCGAGTACAAGGTAGGTTCAACGTTCTTCGATATAATAGTTTTTATTTTTTGTTTGTCTCTTACAAATTGATATGTTCCAAGTTTTCATGTATAATTTTTATTATTTTTTATTTGTTTCTGATAAATTGGTATGTTAATTATTTCAATCCCATAAATTTCTTCCAAAATTTATGTTACCAAATATTGACATGTACAAAACAAAACTTAAATAGACTGACAATCAAAGTAACAAAATCCATTAATAAAAGATTAATGCATTACATAATATATTAAATGATACATGAATTACACTATTTTTTGGGAAAAAAACTTTGATTGAATCTTTCGAAGTCAAAGTCTTGAAGACCAATTGGATTTCCGGATCAATATCGAATATCACGTCTCCAGCTTCACACCTATCCAAGAGTATTTCCCATTGTTTATAGAATGAGAAGCTCATCTCACGGAAAATCGGTTGATGTTCCGTTTCCTACAAAAACAACAAATAATAATATGTAAATAAAAGAATATCACTCACAAAGATAGTAAGAAGATTGTTGAGATGTTTCAATCAAAAGACCATCACTCTCACTAGCTAAAATGTCTCCAAAGTCTAGACTCAAACCACTTCCAAATAAAATAACTAGACTAACCAATCACAAGTTGCAAAACACTCAATCATGTTATGATTATCTCATGGTCAATGAGCTCTTTACTCATGACCTGCATTAAGAAACTTAATCGAAACATAGAATTCATTCTCTTCAGTGATTTTTTATTTATTGAAATTGACACACAAGATTCAGTACATTGTTACTTAGGAAAAAAGGCTCAATGAAAAACACACTAATCCTAAAACAATAAACAAACTAATGACTCAACGTTGAAATAACAGAAACAAGTTGAGCTTCTAAAATTTGTATTAGAGGTCTTATGAAGTACAACAAAAATTTAATTGCTAATTTTGACAAGTGTATCTTTTGTATGGATTAGTTTATGTTTCTTGGCTCTGTTGTGAGTGCTAAAGGTATCGAGGTAGATGATGAGGCACAACCATTTGGGATTGGCCTATGCCTATATACTTCATTAAGTCAATTATGACGGTTTAATGGTTTGGCAATAGAAGGTTTGATAAAGACTTTAGTAGTATAGCTGCACAAACGACGGATCTCTATAAACAATGTCGCGTTTTAGTGGGGAGAAGAGTAAGAAAGGACATTCCTACTCAACAAGGATAAACTAATTAATGGACATTTATTTGTTTTACTAGACTTTACTAATAAAAGATTTGACATTAGGTTTGATGCCTTGGTCATATATATTATAGACGTGTTAATGCAATATGAGTGTAGCATGTTTTAGTGAGTATTTAAGTGGGGCGAGATTAGCTACTGCTAGTGGAATTTGTGATTCATACGGATCATGAGCCCTTAAAGCACTTGAAAGGCAACACGAGTTGAATTTATGTCATGCTAAGTGGATGCATTCCCATTGTCATCGAATGAAAGGTAAAGGAAAAACATTGGAGTGGATGCACTATCACGAAGATTTCACCTTGTTGTCAACTCTAGATTCTAAATTGCCAGATTTTGAGTATATCAAAGAGGGGGTGATGAAAAATAGCAACTTTGTAAAAACATATGTTTTTACCCAAAGTGGAGACCAAATTACTTAACTACTCTTAAACTTAAGTTGATGTATTTTGACTAAGGAAAAGTGTTCTCACTCATTTAGATCATAAAGGTACCCAACATTCATATTAGATTTCAAAACTCGAGTTAGATCGTAATGGTTAGCTAGCGATAGTTAGACCATGAAGGTACCCTAGGTTTGATCATGAAACTCGATTAGATCATAATGCTCGAGGGTATTTAAGGCATTTGAAAGAAATTGTGTAAAAAAACTTGTTTTGTTATGGTTACTTGGTTAGAAAGACACATTTTCACATCAAAGAGTTGTGTGTAGTGGTGGACCATGACCTTGGTGAAATATTTGTAACTTGTGCTAATGGGGGATGTTAGAAATTTTATTGCATGATGTATTCTTGTTTAGAGAAAATAAATTATGTATACCATATTCATCTTTATGTGAGTTGATTCATGATTGTTAGAGAGGTTGGTGCAGTAGGTTCAATGAGTCACTTTGGTGTATCTGAGAACTTTAATGTGTTATGAGGACTTTTTTTCATGCCACACATCTAGAAAGAATTTGTGCAAGATGCACATCATGCAGGCAAGCAACCACATGATACCTCCATTCTATGCATGAATTTCTAAATCTTCGTTTTAAGCCTGCTTCATTTCTGCAATAAGCAGAAACCTGTCTGTAGGATCATGTTCTTAAACGTGTGGCTGTGATGGAGAATACTGTATTATGATGATGAAGGCAAGGGATCACACACGAGGAATACACAAAATTTCCAGGAATCTCCCGTCCAAGCCGTACGGCCGAATACTTTATTAATCTATGATAATAATTAACTATCCATAAGCAGTATTTAAAGACATCTAAAAGGAAACCTAATCCTAGTATGAGAGGGAAACCTAATCCTAATATAAGAGGGGTTAGAAGGAAACCAAATCCTAGTATGAGAGGGAAACCTAATCCTAATATGAGAGGGGTTAGACCATGACAAGCCCATGGCTAACTAGAACCAGCCCATATAAAAATAACTAAATAACGGTTCCAATTATCTCCAGCAGCCCGCCTACTGTCTGGCCTTAGCCCGATGCGTGTAAACTATATCAACTCTCTTCCCGTTAAGCATAGCCTTGTCCTCAAGGCTGAGGTCCAGATGCTGAGCACAAAACGACAACTCATCAACCCAAGTAGCATCATCAGCAGGACGCCCCTTCCAATGCACGAGCAATTGTCCCATCTATCATCACCGCGCCATATCTCTCGACGACGGTGTACCACCTCAGGCTTGAAATCTACCTCGTCTGGCAACAAATCTGCCAGCAATGCCTCCACCACTACATGATCACCCACAACCTGCTTGTGCTGCAAAACGTGGAAAATAGGGTGCAATTTGGAACCAGACGACAATTGCAACCGATAAGCAGACGAACCCACATGCCCCTCGATCAAAAATGGCCCGAAATAGCGGTGCAAGCTTAACATTCAGCCTGTGAAATAAAGTAACTTGACGATACGGCCGGAATTTAAGAAACACTTGATCACCCACTTGGAACTCCACATCCCGACAATGCTTATTGGCCACTTTTGCCATACATTGTTGCGCGTTCTTAAGATGTGCCCGAAGTTCACGCAAAATGTCATCACGGACGCGTAATTCATCGGCTACGGCACGCACCCGAACCTCCTCGAGCAGAAACTGGGATAGTGTAGGTGGAGGACGACCATATACTACTTCAAATGGTGTTGTGCCAACTGCGGTATGGAAACTAGTGTTAAAGCAAAATTCCGCCCAAGCTAACCATTTGGCCCACTGCTTGGGCCGCTCAAAGGTGAAGCAACGTAAGTAAGTTTCCAAATATCGATTCATGACTTCGGTCTGACCATTAGTCTTCGGATGATAGGCAGAGCTCATCTGTAATTTAGTACCCAATGCACGAAAAAAATCCTTCCAAAACGTGCTGAGGAAAATGGAGTCCCGATCAGAGACAATAGAGTGAGGAACACCGTGTAAACAGACCACCTCGTGAGCAAAGCAATTGGCAACCTGTCGTGCTGTCAAGGAATGACGAAGACCCACGAAGTGAGAGTATTTAGACAGTCGGTCAACCACTACCAAAATGCAATCAAAGTGATCAGAATCAGGCAACCTTGTAATAAAATCCATACTCACATCCTCCCAAATGCGTTCCGGAATCGACAAAAGTTGAAGAAGACCCACTAGAGTACGAGAATCATATTTGTGTTGCTGACAAATAAGACATTCAGCCACAAAACGAATAACGTGGCCCATCATACCTGGCCAGTAAACATTAGCAGTGAGGTGTCGGTAAGTGTGAAACGCCCCAACATGGCCACCTATTGGGGAAGAGTAGAACTCGTCCAAAAGGCAGTCAACCAGCAAGAAAGCCGAAGGAACCGCAAGGCGACCTTTGTAGAAGAGAGTCCCCTAAATGAGGGAATACAGCCGGTGAACGGGCAGGCCAGCGAACAAATCGCATATAATGGGTGCATAAATAGGATCGATAAAACAACGGCCTCAATATATGTATTTCGATGAGAAAAAGCATCAACAGCTGAATTAGAGACCCCGGGCCGATATTCAATGGTAAAATCAAAACCCAACAATTTGGTGACCCAATGTGGTTGAGTAGGAGATTGCAAAGGTTGTTGGAGAAAGTGACGAAGACTTTGGTGATTAGTGCACACAATAAAACGACGCCCCAAAAGATACTGGCGCCAATGCTGGACCGAAAGGACGAGAGCCATTAATTCTTTCTCATATGTGGATTTTGTTGCATTTTGTGGAGATAAGGCTTTGCTAAAATAAGCAAGTGGGCGACGATGCTGCATGAAAACTGCGTCAATACCCTGACTCGAAGCATCACATTCGACCACAAAGTCCAAGGAAAAATCGGGCATAGCCAAAACCGGAGCCGAGGTGATAGCAACCTGCAAGGCCTCAAAGGCAGCCTGAGCAGCCGGCGGTCATTGAATATGAGACACCTCTTTCTTGCGTAGCAGTTGGGTTAGAGGCCTGGCAATGAGACCATAATCCTTGATGAAACGCCGATAGTAACCCATGAGGCCCAAAAACCCACGAACCCCCTTGACAGATTTAGGCACAGGCCACTGCAGTACTGCTAAGATCTTGGATGGATCCATCCATACCCCATCCACCGAAACAATATGACCAAAGTATTCAATAGAACGCTGCGCCCAAGAACATTTTTTTGGGTTAACCACATAATTATTAGAAGAAAGGCAAGAAAGTACCGTCCGTAGGTGTGAAACATGGTCATCCCAATTATCACTGTAGATCAAGATATCATCGAAAAAAACCAAGATAAAGCGGTGAAGAAATGGCCTAAACAGCTCATTCATGGCGGCCTGAAAGGTTGCAGGGGCATTCATGAGGTCAAAGGGCATAACAACGAACTCGTAGTGGCCAGAATGAGTCTGGAACCCAGTCTTTGAGATGTCTTCCGGAGAGATGCGAATTTGGTAATAAACCGCTCTGAGATCCAAGCGAGTAAACCAAGAGGCCCCATGAAGTTCATCTAGTAACTCTTGTATAACCGGAATGGGATATTTATCCGGAACAGTTCGTTTATTAAGCTCTCTATAATCAACGTAAAACCACCAACTACTATCCTTCTTCTTAACTAATAGGACCGGACTAGAATAGGGTCATGTACTAGGCTGAATTATGCCTGCAGTCAGCATGTCGAAGATGAGGAGTTCAATCTCATCTTTTTGTGCCGAAGAGTAATGGTAGGGCCTGATTGATACAGGAGTAGTGTCGGTGACCAGAGGAATGCGATGGTCGCATAGTCGTCGTGGTAGAAGGCGACCGGTGGCTGGAGAATGGTCGCGAACTCCTCCAACAAGGGCTGTAAATAAGGTGCGACTAAAGAGGCCGGATCCTCAAGAATGGCCTCGAGAGAAGCCCAGACAACCCACTAAGTCCCGACTTCAGTTAATTTAGCTAGACTGCTGGCTGAAATCACCCGACGGGTGAGAGAAGGGTCACCATGCAATAATACCGAAACGTCATTCATTGTGAATTCTATTGACATATGCGCCCAGTTTGCGCGAACATCCCCCAAACACGCGAGCCAAGAAACTCCCAGAATTAAATCAACATCACCTAGAGGAAAGACATAACAAGAAATATGAAAATAAGCCCCACCAAGGGTAATCGCAACATCCTGACAGAACCCACAAGTCATAGAAATGTCTCCGTTGCCCAAGCGAACAGAGCGACGTTTGACGGAATCGAGAGGAAGTGAAAGATCATGGGCAAGTTGATTAGAGATAAAGCAGTGGGTAGCCCCACTATCAATCATGACACGGATTGGGCGATCACCAATAGAGTCATACAATTTCATGGTGCGAGGGCTATCAAAACCTCCAGCCGCCAAGTGTGACAACTCCAATTGCTGAAGATCCGGGGTGTCGGGTTCGACTGGCGGAGCAGGATCATCATCGACCTCGTCGTCCTCATGAAGGAGCAAGACACGGAGAGACTTCTGAGAACATACATGTAGTGGGGAGTAGGGCTCCCTACAATGAAAACACAAGCCCTTCGCTCGAAGCTGTGTATATTCAGTGTGAGACATGTTTTGGGCACTCCGGGGTCGAGAAGAGGAAGACCCAACGGAGGTTACAGGTGACTGAGCAGAAGACCGAGGGCCGCTCTGATCAGAAAACCCAGGTGCAGAAGGGGCGACGATGGTGGTGGCGACAGGCGGCCGTGGGGCGGCGAACCGAGGCAAGAAGCCGGACGGGTGAGACATCGGATAGAAAATAATTCTTTCTCAATTTCACAGGCCAATTGAATAGTGGCCAGTAAATCGACAGCGAGACTAGAACGAATACGAACCCTAATATCATCCCGTAGGCCATTGAGAAATAATCCCAAGGAATGAGACTCATCCAGTCCAGAAACATGAGAAACCCGTGTTAAGAATGTTCGAATATAGTCACCCACCGTGTCGGTTTGGCGGGTAGCTGCCAATGTTTCATAAGGGTTTGCGGTGGGATCATCATCAAAATACCGAAGCAATTCAATAGCGAACCTGGACCATGTCAGGTCAGTGGTATGGCCCAAAAGCCACTGCAACCAATGGAGGGCCGCATCCTCTATAGCGATAAGCGCATGATTCATACGTACATGATCAGGAATGTGATTGATGATAAAATATTGTTCTGCCCGAGATAACCACGCTGATGGATTGTCGCCCTGAAATGTGGGCAAGGATAGGCCAGCTAAGAAGAACCCAGCGGCACAGGGGTGGCACTAACTACAGAGGGTTGCGAGCCCGGGGAAGTAGCAGTCGATGTGGAAGGCGCAGTAGGGGCCGGTGTCTTCCCACGGATGAATTGCGTGAGGAGGTCTTTCAATTCGGCGTTATCTTGCCGAATCCCATCGAGCCCAGAGGAAAAGTGAGACTTGGCATCCTCAAGTCCCTTCTCCATCTTCTCCAAACCCTTCTCGAGGGCCAAGAGGCGAGCATCGGTGTCCTGGCTTCGAGTCATGGCAGGTCGGACCAAATTGATGAAGGCAAGGGATCACACACGAGGAATACACAAAATTTCCGGGAATCTCCCGTCCAAGCCGTACGGCCGAATACTTTATTAATCTATGATAATAATTAACTATCCATAAGCAGTATTTAAAGACATCTAAAAGGAAACCTAATCCTCGTATGAGAGGGAAACCTAATCCTAATATGAGAGGGGTTAGACCATGACAAGCCCATGGCTAACCAGAACCAACCCATATAAAAATAACTAAATAACGGATCCAATTATCTCCAGCGGCACGCATGTAAACTATATCATATGTTCATATAACTTAACCTGTTGTTGAATTATACCAGTCCATTTGTTTGTTCTTGCCTCTCTTCCTCTCAATAACAATTAGATTCTTGAGATATATTTGCCTCATTTCTGTAGCAAGTTTACACCACCCACCTTCTCTAGATCTGTAGATGCAATGATATTTCTTTTTTTTTTCAGAGTACGCGAGATTTGAGTCTAAAACATGTGTTGATGACCTCATCAGGGAGCATGTCATATTTGAGGCAAGTTTCTACTTCAATATACAGTCAACCCCATGGAAAATATGCATGTTGTTTGTTGAGTAACTTTGAGGAAATGCAGTACTTTGTTCTCCTATTTTTGAAGAGTAGAACAATGTTTTTTTTTTCTTTTTCCTGATTTATGTGAACGTTTTGCTTTCAATAGAATTCAATTTTGTTACAATTTGATGGAATGGAACATGAAGATGTAATTTGGTTATCCATCAATATAATAGCATCTATTTTGATGTTGGATAGATACAGAGTATTATAGTATTTAGTTTCCTTTCTTTGATGTTCGATTATACTAACACTGCTCAATAATACCTGATGTTAATAACGTAGTGACAAAATGAGTTTTCATTGTCCTTGATTGGGGATTTTGTAAACATGTCACATTTCATTTTAAATTCTCTCATAATAAAATTAACAATAGCAAAAAAAGTAAATTAATATTTATACATTTTTTTACGGTAATGATGCTTGCCATAAAATTTGCTTGTTAACTATACTATACATCTAAAAGAAAAGAGTGCATTAATCGACTTCTAATTTCAGCTACGAACGAAAGATGATAATTCCTTCTAGAAAAGGGGGAAAAATACAGAAGAAACAAAATCCTAAGGATGTATTTGAAATGGTTTATGTGGGTTTTGAAAAATCTTGATTATGAAGTGTAGGGTTTTGTAAATAAAGATGAATAGTGAAAGTATATATTTATTGTGAGATTTTATAGAGTATAATCATAATTCAAGATATCATGTAAAAGGTGGGCCAAATGTAATATTATACTAGTATGGTTGAAATGTAATATTATACTAACATAAGATTGCACTATAATGGGGCAAAAATCATTTTTGGCCTTGTAGGAATTTTTGATTCTCAATTGTGGCCCATTTTCAAACTTTTTTGGCCTAGACGATGAGTCCGTCTAATTTTTAACGGGGATACCATGTGCGGGGCACGTGGTCGTTAAGTGGCTTTTATCATTCGCGCGTTCCAGAGAATGAGTCACAACTAAAATCGAATCCTAACAAACCCTAAATTCCCAAATCACCAATTGTCAAACCTAAATCCTAAATCGAAGATTCCCAACATGGGAAGAGAAAATCAGGTTCACCAGGCTTGGGCATTTTGGGGGATTTCCAGGTGTTATCAGAAAGGGCAGATCTCTGGTCCACGTGAAGACACATACACACTCGATTCACCAACTCCTTTCGTATTTTCTATTCGTTTAATTCCAAAATCTTTAATCATCACTGTTGTTGTGTTGTTGCTTTATCTACCAATATTTAATTTATTAGCATAGGATATCAACTATAAATGAAATTTCGTGAAGCCCTTGTGAATCATTGGGATTTCATGATGAAAATGGATGCAATTTTGAGTGTTGATGGAGTATCACTGCAAACCTTGATTACATTAGTTGGTGTCGGAGTGCTCACTCTCTGGCTCATCTTCGGTTATGTCAATGGTTCTAAGAAGATATCTTCTTCAGGCCTCCCTCATCCACCTGGCGCTTTTCTACCCCTTTGCTCTCTCTCTCTCTCTCTCTGCGTTCTTGTTTGGGGTGACTGGATTTTTGCAGTTAAGGTGTTTGTGGAATTTGATATGGTCGAACTATTTCGAACTGGAGTTTTCTCCTCAATCTCGAATTAGAGTCAAAAACCGAACTGAATTGAAAAATGACGAACTGATTCAGCTTCGGGATAATCGTGAACTGATATAGTATGAACTTGTTAAATTCCGGGACATGTCGTCGAACTGACTAGCGATAAGGATAAGACAAACTGTGCGAACTAGTTTGATTGTAACAAACCGCTATTTTCGTGGAGTCAGTAACCTATTTTCCTTGTTTTTCGGTTATATCCCCTATTTTTCGTAGGATTTTAGCGATTATATCTCACAGGGAGTATAAAAGGGTGTAAGATTCATTCTTTTTATTTTTTTCATACGCAAATTCACACAAAAAACCACACATATTCTCTCCTTTTTTCTGACTTGAGCGTCGGAGTCCCATCGTCGGGAACCCCTCCCGGTGTATGTTTTGCAGGTTTTTGGATCAAGGATTTCGAGTTTTTTTGGTTGAAGAAGAAGGTTGGATCGGAGCAACATCAATTGGCGCCGTCTGTGGGAAACGAAGCTCAAAATCGAAAACCAAATCAAAGTGGTGCACATAATGTAGATTTAACAAAGGAGTGTTGAAATATTATTAAGTGGAAAAGTTCTTATATGGCTTGATTCCTATTATTGAGCACATCTGCAAATATACTATACACAAAGTTTTCTCTGGTTAAAAAAAAAAAAAATTCGTTGTGCTATTGGTTTTGATTATGTTTTTTGTGTTGATCGTGTTGGTCAGAGTGGTGGGCTTGGTTTGTTTTGGAATGTTGGACTAAATCTTTCTGTTTTGGATTATTCTCAGAATCATATTGACTATGAAATTGATGATGTAATTTATGGTAAATTGAGGTTTATTGGTTTTTACGGTATTCTTGAAAGAAACAGACGCAATGATTCTTGGAATCTGATTAGAATGTTTTTTGCCCAATCGACTTTGTCTTAGATTTGCATAGGTGTTTTTAATGATTTACTTAGTGAAGAGGATAAGCAGGGTATATTTGAGAATCCTAGTTGGTGTATCCAAGGTTTTAGAGAGGTTGATTGTTATCTTACTGATCTTCATCTTGATATTTATCCGTTTACTTGGAGTAAAAGCAAGGGTACTCGAAATCCAGTAGGGGAGAGGTTAGATAGGGCACTTGTTTCTCAATCATGGAATTTGTGTTTTCCTGAGGCTAAGCCAAGAAATATCAATGCACCTATTTCAGATCACACTCCATATTATTAATTTGCATAGAGAACACCAAAACAAAATTTTCAATACGCAGGTTCCGATTTGAGAACACGTGATTGAAAGAGAACGAGATGAAAGAACTTATTGTACATTCATGGGCGACAGGGAGTTCATTGAATATCCCGCACAATGTAGCTTCATGTGCGGAAAATTTGGAGGTGTGGAGGAAAAATCAATCCTTGAACTTTGGCAAGACTATCAAGGAGTGCAAGAAATTGATTGGCAGTTTATATCATAGCCATGATGCTAGAACAGATTCAATATCGCCAGGAACAAGAAAAGTTACCTAATTTACTTTTGCAGCAGGAGGTTAACTAGAAGTAGATGGCAAGATGTTTTTGGCTTAAAGACGAAGATGCTAACACAAAGTTTTTCCATGACTATGCATCAACAAGAAAAAGGGTTAATCAGATTGGAAAATTACAGAATAACTCAGGAGAATGGATTACAGATGCATGTGGGTTAAAGAATCTCACTAAAGAGTATATTCAAAACTTATTTGGCCTAAATGACAACCAGTGTGAGGTGGTGTTGAGAGTAATCGAGCCAAGAGTCTCTAAGTCTGATAATAGTGGTCTTGTCGCTGATTTTTGTATCAAAGAGGCTCTTTTTCAGATGGAGCTTGATAAATCACCAGGGCCAGATGGGTTTAATCCTTCATTCTTCCAACGATTTTGGAGTTTATCGGTATAGATGTGTTTAATGCGGCACGTCGGTGGTTAGATCAGACATCTTTCCCTCCAAATCTGTGTGATACTTTTATTGTGCTTATTCCAAAATGTGATAAGCCAAACTCACTTAATGATTTGAGGTCGATTTGCCTATGCAATGTTTTATAAAAAATTGTTGCCAAGGTGCTTGCAAATAGACTCGCTCGGTATGTCGTCGAACAGATACGAACTGATGATTGATGAAGCGAGACGAACTGGAGAGATTGATTAGGGAGAACCGACTCGCTCGGTATGTCATCGAACAGGTACGAACTAATTAATGATGAAGCGGGACGAACAGGTTTGAATTCAATACTTGAAGTGCCACACTTCTGTATGTTGCTTGCTACTTTTTTCAATTTCCCTTACCCGAATAAAATGAGAAATATTCACTCTCCGTGGATGTAGGCTAATTTAGCTGAACCACGTTAAATTGTTGTGTCTTTTCTTTTCTGTTTGATTTCATATGATTGTTGTCATACTTGATGATTAAGAGAATTGATACATTCCCTCGGAATGTCCTGATTAAGCGAACTGAAACATTCCCTCGGAATGTCCTGATTAAGCGAACTGATGCATTCCCTCGGAATGTCCTAATTAAGCAAACTGATGCATTCCCTCGAAATGTCCTGATTAAGCGAACTGATGCATTCCCTCGGAATGTCCTGATTAAGCGAACTGATGCATTCCCTCGGAATGTCCTGATTAAGCGAACTGATACATTCCCTCGGAATGTCCTGATTAAGCGAACTGATACACTCCCGCGAAATGTCCGGATTAAGCGAACCGCAACATTTCCTCGGAATGTAAATACTCCCTCGGAGTGTCCTGATTAATGTAAACTTACATTTCTTTTATGTCTTGTGGATTATGAGTACGAACTTTTATGTCAGGAACTTTATGATTAAGCAAGTTGAAGAGTTCCCTCGGAACTCCATGATTAAACGCACTGAAGAGTTCCCCTAGAACTTTATGATTGAAATAATTGAAGGGTTTCCACGGAACTTCTTGATTAAAGAGTTAAAGTGTTCTCTTGGAACATTATGATTAAACGGATTGAACCATTTCTGCGAAATGCTTTGAAATATTTTTAGTTTGAAAGATTCTCCTCAATTCGATTATGCAAGCTGAGATACATTCAGAAAACAAAGATAGAAAATTCAAAGAGCAAACAGTTCAGAAAATAGGTCAAATATCTATTACAAAATATCTAAGCATGACTAAGAGGAAGACGACCCTTGATTTTGGGGGGGAAAATTGAAAGGTCAGGAATTTTCAACCATCGGATACGATGGGATCAAACGATGGAGATGAAAGGGCGTTTAGGGAAAAGTGTACCAGTTAACACATGTCGTGCGGAAATGATTGAAGGGACATGTTGCTTCGAGAAAGATCATGAGATGCTCGGCAGAAGTAATGCGAACTACACTAGTGCGTGTAAACACGCACTTCAAAGGGGGGAGTAATTGATATGGTCGAACTATTTCGAACCGGAGTTTTCTCCTCGATCTCGAATTAGAGTCAAAAACCGAACTGAATTGAAAAGTGACGAACTGATTCAGCTTCGGGATAATCGCGAACTGATATAGTACGAACTTGTTAAATTTCGGAACATGTCGTCAAACTGACTAGCGATAAGGATAAGACGAACTGTGCGAACTAGTTTGATTGTAACAAACCGCTATTTTTGTGGAGTCAGTAACCTATTTTCCTTGTTTTTCGGTTATATCCCCTATTTTTCGTAGGATTTCAGCGACTATATCTCACAGGGAGTATAAAAGGGTGTAAGATTCATTCTTTTTATTTTTTTCATACGCAAATTCACACAAAAAACCACACATATTCTCTCCTTTTTTCTGACTTGAGCGTCGGAGTCCCATCGCCGGGAACCCCTCCCGGTGTATGTTTTGCAGGTTTTTGGATCAAGGATTTCGAGTTTTTTTGGTTGAAGAAGAAGAAGGTTGGATCGGAGCAACATCAGAATTGTTTGTATGAAACTGATTCTATGCATCAAGAATAAAAGTTGAATTCCTACTTGTAATATTGTAGATGAATGTCTTGGTTGATAAATCTGCAGCAAAAAGTTATTCAAAATCACAAAATTAAAGAAAATAAGGTCGCCTAGGACCCTTATTTAAAGCTTATTATGAGCAGAATCTGTGGTTTGCTGAGTCAATTAATTGTATGCTCTATTCTTGGATTATCGCATTGCAGTCATCACCAAATATATGAAGATACTACAAGAAAATATAGTTTTTTAGATTAGCTTTTCCTTGATTGTGATTCAAATAGCATAGAACCCTCATTTAGAGCTTATTTCAGTTGTATTGATGGGATAAGAAATGGTGAAATCAATACAGAGGTGTGTGATTTTTGTGTTTCCCCGAAATTGAAAACTAACGTTTTCTGTTAACTGACTAATGGAGAGGGTTCGATTCGAGAATTTTTGGGCCACTTTTGAATATAAGGGCCACAATTGAGAATCGAAAATTCCTACAGGGCAAAAAATGAATTTTGCCCCACTGTAATGCATGAGAATTATTTTTTTTTATATTTTAATAATTAAAAAACAAAATAATAAAATTAAATATGGTGTCATCTGTGGACTTGTCATGTGTCCATGATAGTTTTAGTTTAATATATATAAAAGAAGATTGTTGTTTTTTAGTTAATAAGAATAACATTGTTGTTAAAAAAAAAAGTTAATAAGAATAACATTAAGATTTTTTTTTTTTAACATTTCATTAGAGTTTCAGTTTAAATTTTTTATATGTATATTCTATAAAATTAATTTCAGATTTTACAAAAATCGTAATTATTTTCATAGATTTTTAAAATTAATTTTTAATTTTAAAGATATTGTCTTAAATTATTTAAAAATTGACCATATTTATAATAATAATGAAATATTTTTTCAGATTTTGATAGTTAAATCATCTTAGATATAAACTCAACTAATAACATACCATTTTCATAGCCATTCTCTTATTTATATTTTCTTTTTCTACACTAAAAAGTTAAAATTAAATGTGAGTAAAGAAGTGATGCACAAGTAGCTATATATTAGTAATCTGCTCCAATAAAGAATCACTAATAAAGAAGTCATGCTTCAATATCAAACCCCAAACATTGAAATCGATCTCTTCAATCTTCCATGATTCTTGCAGCTCCCTTTTGTGGTTATCTAAATACAGTGAAGAAAGTGTTGCCACATGGGCTATATTTGTTTCCCAGAACACATCAACATCTTCTTTGCAGGTTTTGACAGAAAGCAGCCCTGATCTCCTGTGGTGCATGATCTCTGTGCTGATTAGAAGACTGCCAAAATCAGATATATGCTTCGACCCCGAAATCAACAACTCCAAGCACCACTGATCCGAATTCTTCGACTTCACATTCTCATCCCCCGATGAAACTCCAACGCGCTGATCCTGACCTGCCCCACCACGCACATGCTGTTCATCCCATTCAGGGTCGGCTGCGTGACAATCTCGATGGAGGAGGTGAGAAGAACCAAACCGAAAACCAAAATTTTTAAAATTTTTAAAACCGAAACCGAATGACAACCTAACCGAAATATGTTAAAATCATTTTTAGTTTCATAATTATGGTGTCTTTTGGTTTTAATCTCATAATTATCACAATTTTTAATTTAGTCCCCCAATATACGAATCTATCTTATTTCATTCTCATTTTACCTTGAAATTTAGATTTTTGCCCGAAAGTGTCACGTGTCAAATTCTTAATAGAATTTTGATTTTGACATTCCACCAAAAAGAATTTGACATGTATCATTTTTCGATGAAATTCACCAAAATTGGACTATAATTAAATTGACAATTTCTTAAATTGTGAGATTAAATTGAAAATCGTGATAATTATAAAACCCAAAATCAAAAGACACCATAGTTATGTGATAAAAAATGATATTGAATTAACATCATTGAATTAATGATATTATGTATATGACATTATATTGTATATAAAATTAAAAACATGTTAAAATAGAAGATTATCTGTAAATCCTATGGGTCCTCGCCCTACCCACAAAACGGAATCAGCTGGTCCATGTGGAATAAAAAGAAATAATGTGCAAATTTGCAATATCCATTTAATTTTGTAATTTCTACATACATAAAGAAAGATTTTTTTTTTTCTGTATATAAAGATAGAACCGAACTAAAATCAAAATTTCGATTCAAATCGAAAACCTAACATAAAATGTGGTTCAATTTTTTATTTTTATTTTGGAATTTTCAATTAAATTCAGTTCGATTTTGGTTTTATACGTCTTGTTATCTAAATCAAAAATCGAAAAAATATGATATTTTTTAAATAATTTTTAATTGAAATATTAAATCATTTCATTTCCTAATTTGTAAATTTTTAATTCCCTCTAAATCTTATTGTGCCCCTCCCCTCCACTCTCTCTAACTCATTAAAAAAAAAAAATCCCAACTGTCTTTTGCCACACACTGCCATTTATTTGCTTGTCTTTGGATGAATTATGATCTATGGTAGCAAATCCATTGATTGTCTTTGGATAAATTTGCATTTGAAATCTATCATTTTCCTTTAAGAGTTGGGCTGCTATGAACAAGGTGCACGGATCTTAAGATCCGTGCACCACTATTTGACCCGGCCCAGCTTTTTTTTTTTTATTAATTCGCGTATTTTTATTTTTTTGCGCATTTTCTGGTTTTTTTTTTTTTGGCCCTAACCTTTATGTTAAGTTAGTCATACCTTTGTGTTATATTAGTCATACCTTTATGTTATATTAGTGATACCATTATTTCCAGATTTCATACTTTAACCCTAAACCCTAAATCCTAATTTCGGCACAATAAACCCTAATTTGGCACAAGTTGTAGATATTTACATTTATGTGATATTACTCATACATTTATATGAGATTATTTATACATTTATACCAAAATAAACATACATTTATGTAATATATATAAAGGTACAACTAACTTAATTAAAAGGTATGACTAACATAACTAATGGTATGCCTAATATAACTAAAAGGTATGAAATGTATTAATATGTCTGTTTAAAAAAAATGCTAAGTTACAACTAGCCTTACAAAAGGTATGTCTAACACTACTAAAAGGTATATCTAACACTACTAAAAGGTATGTTTAACATAACACTAAATGTATGACTAACATAACTAAAAGGTCTGTCTAACACAACTAAAAAGTATAGTTAACATAACATAAAAAGGTATGTCTAACATAACTACAAGGTATGCCTAACACTACTAAAAGGTATGCTTAACATAACATAAAGGTCAAACACCTGGGAGCATATTTGAGCGGATTTTATTTGCGACCTAGAAGCGCGTGGAGGCGCGTGCGGGCGCGTCTGAGCGCGTGACGGGCCTTTAATGGGCCGAATCAGAAGTGGTGCATGGATCACAGATCCATGCACAATGTGTATATGAGTTTTTGTGTTCCTTTAACTAATTTTTTAGTAATATGAATGAATTTCAAATCACGATAAATTAACAATGTTAATGATTATATATATTACTAAATATATGACAAATAAAGAAAACATAAAAATAATAATTATAAGGAATATTATGGAATATTCCATTTTAGTGCAACAAAAAGTGTAGACTCTTGGAGATGAATGACAGTTTTTTCATTAGGACAGTACGAAATTTACAGTAAAATACTGTGCAGTGCTGGAGATGCGTAACATATCCAACTAACTTTAAAAATTAGTTCTTAACCTGAAAGAGTGGTTATAAGGAAGTTTGTACACTCTCAAATATTAAGATATATATATATATATATATTTTTTTTTTTTTTTAATTTTTTTTTAAGAGTCATATTTTTGTTTTGATCAGTAAAAGCTTTCACTTTATATTTTGCAATTTTTTTTTTTAAGAGTCATATTTTTGTTTTGATCAGTAAAAGCTTTCACTTTATATTTGTGTTTGCAAAACTGAATAGTCCAGAATTTGGGCTTATGCAGTTGGAGTTTGATATATAAATATAAAACGTCTCATGCATAA
Organism: Scutellaria minor; assembly: GCA_954870855.1. Classification (NCBI taxonomy): domain Eukaryota; kingdom Viridiplantae; phylum Streptophyta; class Magnoliopsida; order Lamiales; family Lamiaceae; genus Scutellaria; species Scutellaria minor. The sequence goes on along the minus strand of OX940731.1, from coordinate 9,095,522 downwards.
AAATAGTATAGAATCAATATACCCTCAACTCATGGGAAAAGAAAAAAAAAAGTGAGATGTGCGTTGAGTGTGGGTGACTCGAGAGTTCGAGACAAAGCTTGTAGAAATTGAAGCTTGCCCTGCGCATGCTAGACAATCGTAGGCCCCACACAAGAGTAACCACTCTTAATATATATATATATATATATATAGTATTAATTAGATACACAACTTTAGAATGCGCATCTTACATACTTTTGTAATAATAAGAATAAAAATTTGATAAACATCTTATAAAAATTATATATATATATATATATATATTATTTCTTTCATCCCACAAAGATAGACGTATAGTTATTTTCACATAAATTAAAAAAATGTAGTTTATTAAAATATTTGAATTTTCTTTTATACTCTTAAGTTTCATTAATTAAGACACACATTAAATGAAAATTCTCAAAAAAAAAAAAAGAAAAAAAAACTAAAGTAGGGTAATATTAATGTACATTAATTAAGAAGATATATTGTATTGAAAATTCAAAATCTGTTATGAAATAATTATTATATAAAGTGGATGTCCTTTGACTCTTCACATTCCATAAGTTAAATTCCCCACTTATTTCTCACATTATGATTCATATTAATATGTATTAAATTAGTCCATATATGATTCTCCTATAAATAGGTGGTTTGTCACCTTCATTTGTAAGCTAAGACAAAGCTTGAGTACACTTGAGAGAATAAAATAATATTTCTACATTTTGTGTTCTTTCTATTTTCCTCTATATTTTGTTTATTTCATATTAGTTTCACAACGTGTTATCAGCACGACGAGTCTCTATTTTGAGAGCTAAAGTTGAAAATATTTGGAGAAGTGAATTGGATAAACACTATTATATATTTTGGATACTTCTGAGATAACATTTTTCTTTTGATCTTTGTTTGTTTACATTATGACCAACCTTACAAAGTTAGAATTTGCATCTTTTGACATTAGTGGAAAGAATTATTTATCATGGGTATTAGATGCCGAAATTCATCTTGAAGCAATGGATTTTAAAGATACAATTGTTGAGAAAAATAATGCCTCAAATCAAGATCGAGCCAAGACAATGATTTTCCTTCGTCATCATTTGGACGAAGGGTTAAAAGCTGAATATTTGACCGTCAAATATCCTCTTGTGTTATGGATGGAATGAAACGACCACCTGAAGATGGTTGTCCGCCCGTAATGATTGGCTCCATCTAAGACTACAAGATTTTAAGTTTGGAAGCGAATATAATTAAAAATATCACAGAAAATCCTTCTAAATTAAAAATATGTATATACAATCTTCCGCTAAGATTATCCAAACATTTTATTAAATCACACAAATTTCGAAAACAAATTATATATTAATATCAGTGTAGGATACTATATGTTAGTACACATCTATTATAAAATAAGATACAGATGGCTTAAATCAGTGCTGATTATTAATTATAAGATGATTTATTAAGAGATGCAAAAAGCTGAAACCTTAGTATGATAAACGATCAAATTAGATCAGACTAATTCAATTTATAATTTAAAATCTGTAGAAAGGTAAAAACAACCACATGAAAACTTATCTGTAAATCAAGCAGGCAAGAATATCATCATTGAAATTTCAAACATAAATGAGTAGAGGCCATAACAGATCAAGAATACCAAGCACAAAATTTGTATCTTGTAATAAAAAGTCAACCATAAACTTAACCAAGAAAACAAAGTCCAAATGAAACATCCTACAAAACACTACTCTTCCTCAACAATTTTTCCCTTTTCGCTGACGTAAATACCGTCAAGAAACTTCCTAATGTCCTTGTTCTTGACGTGGCATTTCTGTCGAAAAAACGAGCCCCATTTAGCATCGAACAAGGGAAGATTGAAACTATGAAGTTATCATACAAAATTCAATCGAGTAGAGAGCAAAATTTACCTGATTGATCAATGCTGCAGAGCGAGAGACGAGTTCAATGTCGTTTCCATCCAAGACGAGCTCATCTTTCACTTTCTCTGATCGTACGATAGATACACCTTCAAGCATTTCAACTTTCCTCACCTGTTTATACGTAACCGAAAGTAAATCATTGATCACACTTCTAGACCTAATCAGATATGCAAATAGCTATAACAAGCTCGCCACATTCTTTTTGGTGTTCATAATTGTTCAAGTAGAGCAGATTTTAGAAGTACATACTTGAGAAAGAAATTTGAACATAGTAAACCATTATTACACAGAATTGATCATAGAAGCATATCAACACTTACAATTTTACTTTTGGTCATACAGATCATACCATAATTTTAATCAAAAACTAACCATGGAGACACAGAGATATTGTCATTTTAAATGATTAACATTTCAACTCTAATCAGTCAGAAACCTGTAGAAATTTAATACATATATTTGTATTAAAATTACAGTAATTATCTACATTATTGCAAGTTTAAAACATACATAATGATCATTTATAATACCAACTGAATTCATCAAAAATAGAAAAAAAGCATAATATTGATACCTTCTTTTCGCCAAGAAAGTTCCTAATCTCAATGGCCGTTCCACTGTGGGTGATTGAAGCGTTGATGGGGAAATGGGCGTACACAAAACGCATCTTGTAGCGGTAACCCTTGGTGACGCCGTTGATGAGGTTATTGACATGGCTGAGCGCGGTGCGAATGGAGGCGGTGGTTTTCCGGCTACCGAACCACGCGTCTATCTTCAGCTTCTTCTTTCCGGTTTCTTCGTCCGTGATGAGCTGGAAATCGAGATTCAAATGCTTGAAGTTCCGCGAAAGCTTACCCCTCGGGCCTTCAACTTCGATCACTTTCGCCTTCACCTTGATCTTCACGCCGTCGGGGATATCCATGGTGTCGGAGGACAATATAGTCTTCATTTCTCTCTCTCTCTCTCTCTACACGGCAATGGCGGAAGAGCAGGGAGAGAGGAGGTAGAGAGAGAGCAAAACCCTAGTTGTGTGTTGTTGGGCTTAATATATATATCCACGGCCTCATATTCATAAGAATAGGTCTTCAGTTATTGGATGTCCAATCAGGTCTTAAATTAATGGGCCTAAATTTGGCCTCAAATCTTTGTATTTTTTTTTTTTTTAAATGATCTTGAGATTAGAAATATCGTTCAAAAATTAATAAATCTATATAGATCTCATTCTTCCAAATTTTTTTGCCACGCAATTTATGGATATAAATTATAGCTACGATCATTTTGTTACATTTTTTGTGGAGAAACGGAAAAAAAAAAAAAAAAAAAAATCCACTTTGCTATGGATTTTATGGAAATAAAATTCAAAAATTACGATTCTCCAATTTGATTAACAAAAAAACAATATATATATATATATACATCATTTGACCAAGAAAAAAGATTATTTACATCCTCTTATTTCAAATAATAACAATAATAAAGTATATACAATTTGTTGATTACATATAACATGTATATTATATTTAATTAATTACTATGTAGTAATTTGTGCATCATACATGACCTAGTTTTAGAAGACTTTTTTTTTCCATTTTCCTATTTATTGATAAATCATTATACTTGTATAATTATTTATTCAAATACATGAATTATTTATTTTTCAACAAACATCATGGTCATATTCAAAGCTCTAATAGTATAATTTGTAAACATTATTAAAATCTGTGAATCGCACATAACCTATCCTAATTAAAAAATAAAGTATGAGAAACTTTTGTTCAATGAGAAACCTAAAATTTTTGTTCTATAAGAAACTCATATTTGATATTCCTAGTCATTATTACTTTATAAATACAAGCTACATACCTATATAATATAGGTAGGTAACTAATTAACTGAGAGTTTGAGACTAAGATAAATTCTACAGATTTTAGATAAATATCGCCTGATTTTCTATTATGTAAAACTCATGTAAAGATTTAAAATCCGTGAATCGCAAATAACCTATCCTAGTTTTTCAGTTTTTTTGTGCTGTGTGTTTAGGTTGTTTTAATGGTGTCCTCAGTTGATAGGATTTAAATCTTTGCCGAGTGTTTTTGTCTCAAGTTCTTAAGACAATAACTCTGTGTGAGATAGAAAGATACTGTGTGGGTTAGCTTGTTTGATTCAAGCAATCTGTGTGGAAGCTGAATCCTAGTAGGTGAAAAACTTGTTATAGGTTGATAGATTGTAAGGTCGAGTCCTGTAAATTAATCTTGCTTAATAAAGTTCCTCCTCAAATTAGGAGTAGAGTGGACGTAGAAGGATTACACCACCTTCGAACCATTATAAGCCATGTATGTTTATCTTTAGCTCTTATCATTTCTGTGATTGTTCTATGTTGCATTCTATATCTTATCATTATGCTTTCAAGTCTTGAAAAAATCATATTTTAGAAAATATTTTCAAAAGAAACTTTGTCAAAGATTTTAGTTTCCGCTACGAAAGAACTCCAATATAATAAGCTGAGCTACATTCTCCGCCAACATGTTGTACTGCATTCTGTGTTGTATTCCGCGATAAAATACAACGCCAAAAGTTTGAACAGATTTTTAAAATCGACAGAGGTTCATTCACCCCATGAACCTCTAAACGTCTTGTGAGCAACAATTGTAAAGGTATGAGCAGCTAGCAATAGATGGAGAGCTTGAAAATAAAAAAGAAGTGATTAAGAAGATCAAGCAAGAAAACTGATACTCTGAATTCATACGCTCTTGCAAGAACAAGTTTCCTACTCTTTAAGTTTTCAGTCACTCAACCTCCAAGTAAAGCAGTCAAGCCTTCGAACCATCAAGCTCGAGAGTCATCAAGGCTGCTTCAAGCACCAGTTGGAGAAAGACTTATGTATTTTTAACCTTTGTATTGTGTGATTATGTTGTTTTAGTGATGTCCTCAGTTGATAGGATTTAGATTTTTGTTGAGTATTTTGTCACAAGTTGTTAAGACAATAACTCTGTGTGAGTTAGTAGGATCATGTATGGGTCAGTCTGTTTGATTCAAGCAACCTGTATGGGAGTTGAATCCTAGTAAGTGAAAAACTTGTTAAGTTGATAGATTGTAAGACAGCGTCCTATAAATCAATCTTGCTTAACGAAGTTTCCCTCGAAGAAGGAGTAGTGTGGATGTAGAAAGATTACACCGCCTTCGAACCAATATAAGCCTTGTGTGTTTATTTTTAGCTCTTAGAATTTCTGTGATTGTTTTGTGTTGCATTCTGTATCATATCATTTTGCTCTCAAAGCTCTCCAAAACCATATTCTAGAAAAGGTTTTCAAAAGAAACTCTGTTAAAGGTTTTAGTTTCCACTGCATAATAACTCCAGTACAGTAAGCTGAGCTGCATTCTCACCCAGCACGTTGTACTACATTTTGTGCTGTATTTTGTGATAGAATACAATGCCGAAAGTTCAAACAGATTTTCAAAAATTGACAGAGGTTCATCCACCCCTTTGAACCTCTTGGGACCAACACACACCTTACACTAAAAAGTAAAAACTATGTTTTATTATTTTGACAGAAATGCCATGTCAACTACAAGGATATTAAGAAGTTTCTTGGTATTTACATTAATGAGAAGGGCAAGATTGTTGAGGAAGAATAAGTGTTTCAACTTGTTATTATCTTTTAGTTAATTAAGTTTTTCTTCGACCTTCTATAAGACATTTAAAGATGTTCTAAAGATGAGCTGCATAAAATGACATTCTTGATTTTAGGCTCAATTTCGTTCTTGTTTTGACTCAACGGTGTATTTGCACTCTAGATTATGTTTTAGTTTTATGTAGTTGAGTTTTGTATCATGAAATTATATTTATGAGATGGTTTCATATAAATATTTATGAAAATATCAATCTACCGTTGCTCAGTCTTTACAGGGAATATGAGATTTGATTGTTTCAAATTTGTGTTTTATATCTTGTTCTGATTTCATCAATGCAACATATGTTTGTTTTATGAAGTCATTTATATATCATTTTTTACAGATGAATGGAAGAATCTAGTTTAGAAAATAGTTTAGAAATTTGAATTATAGGGCCTTATTCTTGTAGCACCCTGGACAAAAAACGAGGCATAATTTATTAATTAAATATTTAAACCTATGATTTAATAATTATGTGCGTATGTTTTAACTGTTTAATTTATTTACGTGCGTTTTAGATGCGTGTTTCATGCGTGACTTAGATGGATATTTTTCTTAGACATAAAATACAGAATATTTTTACACCATTAGATGCATAATGGAAAAATGAGAAGATAGAAATGAACTAGGGGTCAATCGGAGACCCGTAGCTCAAACGGCGACGAAAAGGTCAAAACACGGAGTTTCGGAAAAGAAAACCGGAAGATATTTACGGTGAATAGTAACGAGATTTTTACGTGAATAGTAACTTGGACTTTTCACCCGATGAACAGTAAATCTAGATTTTTTTAGATGAATAGTGTTTTTCGGATTTTTATAAATAGGGGCATTTTCGATTCAAAAATCACCATTTTTTCGAACGAGCCAAAAGTGACGAAAACTTGTAAGTCTTTCTCTTTCCTATTTTCTGCCTCCGGCGCGCCGCCGCCGGTGGCTGGAAAATTTCAATGTTTTCGGTTTCGATCGATTTTCGCACACGACGTAGGTCTCGACGAGACAAATCTAGGATAGGTCTCGGAATTTAATTCCGATTTCTCGTTCGCCGAAAAATGGCAAAAAACGAGCTCCAAACCCTAAACCCTAGATTTCCACCACCTTCTCTCTCTTTTGATTTCTCTCTCTCTCCTCCTCTTCTCGCCGGAGCAGTCACTGGAGGAGCTGCTGGAAGTGTGGGGAAGCTGTTGGGGGGCGGCGCCGAAGTGGGTGGCGGCGCCGGAGCTGTACAGGCTGTGTATATTTATATATTGCATGTGTGTGAGTATAGTGTGTGTGTTGCATGCATGTGTGACGAAGGGTGTTTGCAGCTGTTTTTCCGGTACTGTTCATGCCGGAATCCGGCAAGAGATGGCCGGAGGTTGTAGCCGGCAGTGCAGGCTCGCCGGTGGACGAGGTGGCGGTGGCACAGGACGGCGCCGCCGCAGCTGGTGGCACCGGGAAGTGGGCTGGTCGAGCAGGGCGACGCCGGGAGCGCTGGGCGACGCCGGGAGTGCTGGGCGCCGAGCTGCTGAGAAAACTCGGCAGCTGCCAAGGGGCGTCTGCCGAGCTGCCGAGAAAACTCGACAACTCGGCAGCTGCCGAGGGATGCTTGCTGATGCTGTCGAGAAAACTCGGCAGCTGCTGAGGAGTGCTATCGATGCTGCCGAGATACGCCGCCGAAACTCGGCAGCTGCCGAGGCCGCCGAGTTTTTACCCGACGCCGGGTGCGCGTGCCCCATCGGGTGACGGGTACGCACGCGACGCCGTGTTTTCGATCCGAATCCCATTTTTTCCATCGTATGTCAACATGGAGTCATCGCCGACGAGAAGTTGTTGACTGGGGTTCGTGGGCCCGATCAAAGTCAACCTTTTGACCAAAATTACCAAAATACCCCTAAACTTAAAATGCTCTGTTTGAGCTCGTTTTAACTCCGATTGAGCTCATTCTTTTTCCATCGTGACCCTAATTTCATTCTCTATCATCTTAGCCGTATGGACTGATTATCCACTCTCATTTATTTAACTCCAATCTTTAGATCTCTTGATCCGTCGAGTCTTTAACGATCGTTTTTCCACCGGAATCTTTTATAGCTTTAATTATAATTATTAAGGATCTAAGAAACACTATAATCATGTAGGCTACTTGTTGGATTGAGCCTTGAGTTATCCGATCTTTGGTACTTGCTACTCATGTGGAAACCACCGAATAAGGTGGGGATAATTTCTATCTCTTTATCTGTTTACTGTTTTCCCTATTAAATGCATGAATTGCGGAATGCTAAATGTTGTGAATATATTTGTTGTGCCATACTTTAAACTGTGAAAGGACTTCGGTTCACATTTCATGTTCGGAGGGTCTTATGGACCGTAAAAAACTGTCTCCCACCTCTTTTACTACTCTGAGAGGTTTGGTGGTCCTTCAAATGCACCAACGGTATTGAGACCGTTTTATAGGGTAAGATGGGGAATACCCACACCTATTCGTCCCCTACCATTTCTAATATCTGCTTTGCATTTTACGTGTGGTGACAACGTGTCGATTGATGTTTTTATTTTCTTTCTGTTTTATATATCTGTCGTATGTTATAAGATGTGGAGTTTAACCCCACGAGTGTATTCCACACACTCACCCCCTATTCTGTACTCATACTACAGGAGATGATGAGCATGAGGAACCATAGATGGAGAGAGATGGTGCTATCTTTGGACGTGTATGTTTAGACTATTGTCAAACAAACATTTTCAAACAATGTTTTAATTTATTCCCGTTTTGTATTAATTCTGTATATATTCTGGATGTGAGATACTGATGATATTTTTCCACTGCGAATGTTGAGATTATCGGCTGAGACCGATTGTTGATTGAATGTTTAACATCGTCCCTTACCTCATTCTTCTATCATCTCCTATTACTTCTTCTATTTGTGATATGTGTCCCTTGCTATTTCTTTCTTCACGCCCATGTGAGAACTCTGATAATTTTATGAAAGAAAATGAGACGTGACAATTGGTATCAAAGCAATGTTCTAACGTTGTGAACTTGCTCGATTTGGTTTTAAAGTGGGAATAAAGTGTGATCTTAAAATGCGAATTTGTTTTCGAAAAGGTATAGATAGACACTATCCTCTCTCCATAGGAGACTCCCCCTGATTGTAAGACTTGCGGAATATAATGCTTGCCTGTTATGTGATATTTTGTCTTAAACCGTTAGGTTTCGAAGGAAGCGTTACAAATATAGACATATGATAAGAAACTCGTGTAAATTAAACTTGACAGATGAATAGGATTTACGTTGCTGGTAGAGGAGAGTACCAATCATAGAGACTCGAGAGGAGCGACTTCGACGTTGTTTCTACGAGAGTAGAGTGACGGGTGACATATCAGTAGATGAGCATATCGCTCGACTCTTACACTGCTGGAGAGAGATTGGAGGTACGATAGACAAGATCAGTAGCGTGCAGGCATGTCTGCACATGATCCACACTTTACCACGAGAGTGGGAGGTTAGGGCTCGCCTAGTCTACCGAGACGAGTTAGTATTCTCGTCAGTGGATCACGTGCCCATCGTTGACTTCGGGAATGTGGCGAGGCGGATGCTGGAGCTATGGGGCTGACATGGCCTTCTGACTGCTCCGGAGCCATCACCATATGATCCGTCCAGCAGTAGCTCCGAGTTGGAGGACGATCCTTAGAAGGATCTCGAGAAGGACGACCCGGAGATTGGCGACCCTCGGGATGGAGCACCAGGAGTACCGGGGCCTCCGCCGCCTCCCACAGCTATAGCGTAGACTATTTGGAGAAACTTTTATGATATGTACATATTAATGCTACAAATGATACTTGATTCTATATGTATATGTATAGGGTAGTTTTTACATCATAGATAGTGTACATACACCTTTTGTGATAGTGTAGTGCTACCCTTATTATGTTCCTATGTATATATGCAGATATATCTTTTCGCTTATCTTATGGAGTATATGTTTACACCTCTTCACGTGTATCATGTTTATTTCTATATTTATAGTATTATTGCGTAATCTCAATGACTTATACATATATATATATATATCGTAACAGAATTATATCGAGAGAAAGACCCCGAAAGGAGCAACCACAGCCGGCTAATCAGCCGGAACGTGAGGAGAACGCCAATGTAGGGGACTTGGTTACAGTATTACGGGGGTTAGTACAACACTTCGAAGTAACCCGAGCCACCCCACAGCCAGCTAGAACTGACCCGAACCTCATCAATGAACAGTTCTGGTGATTCAACCCGCCGACTTTCGATAGGAAGTGGGAACCGACAGAGGTGGAAGAGTGGCTAAGGTCACTCGACCGATTATTTAGGCACCTAACGTGCTCCAAAGAATAGATGGTCAGTTGTGCCATCTTCCAACTCACTGATGAGGTGAGTCACTGGTGGGACTCGTACGAGCGGACTTTGTTGTCTGCTCAAAGAGAGAGAATGTTGTGGGAAGAATTCAAGGAAGTGGTTTCTCATCACTTCATCTCTCAATCCTACAGGGACAAAAATGAAATGGAGTTCCTTCATCTCCGACAGGGAAGCTCAATTGTGGGAGATTATGAGCGGCGGTTCAATCATTTGAGTCGGTATGCCTCACATTTGGTGGATACCGATCTCAAGAAGGCCCGAAGATTTGAGAGGGCCTTCGCTCAGAGATCAGCTCGATCCTGGCTGGGCAGGGGACGATGACATATGCAAGTGTCATCGAGAGCTTAGGAGATCGCCTCCTAGATGGGTTTGGATGTTGCACCCCTCAAGAAAGTCTTCCCAGCTCTTGTCAAGAGAAAGTGGACTGGCCCGAGCCAGAGTTTTGCCCATAATAAGTTTCCAAGGGCAAGCAACGCTTCACTCTTTCCTACTCCCAGACCTATGAACCCGTGCTCCAGATGCAGGAAGGTACACTCAGGATCGTGTCAGCAAGAAACACGGAACTGTTTCACCTGCGGCGCACCGAGGCATATAGTGGCCAACTGCTGGAAGGTGGGGAATTCACCGGCTACAGCCCCGAACTCGAGGCCGGTGGCAGGCAAAGCACGAGCTTTCGCTCTTACTCGCTCAGAAGCCGCTGAGGGAGTTGAGACAATGACAGGTATGTTATCAGTATCTGATATACCTGCTTTCATCCTATTTGATACTGGAGCGACACACTCCTTCATATCTGTCAACTTCTGTAAATTGCTGAAGCATGATGACGGTAGGATAGTCGCTCAAACTCTAGAAGTTAGTATTCCCTCAGGAAAGACGGTAAGGACAAAACACCTATATCGTCATCTTACGATTGCCTTTGAGGACAAGGTCCTTCTAGCTGATCTCCACGCTTTGGAGATGAAGGATTTTGATATAATCCTGGGGATGGATTGGCTAGAGTCCAATCACGCGGTAATCAAGTGGCGTGCGAGGGAGATCATCTTTCAAGCACCAGGAGAGCTGGAGTTCACATTCCATGGGACTCGAGTTAAAGTCGACTCAAGGATTATCTCGGCCATAAAAGCAACCCAGATGCTTAGCAAAGGAGATTGCGAAGCTTGGTTGGTTAACATGATGAATCCCGAGAAGGAATCGACTACTATTGAGAAGGTGTCGGTGATAAAGGAATTCATGGATGTATTTTCAGAGGATTTACCTGGTCCTCCATCGGATCGACAGGTGACCTTTGAGATAGATCTCATTCCAGGGTCAGATCCGATGTTAAAAGCTCCTTATCGGATGATACCGAAAGAGTTGCAGGAACTGAAGGTCCAACTATAGGAACTTTTGGACAAAGGTTTCATCAGACCGAGTGTGTCGCCCTAGGGAGCTCCAGTGCTATTTGTGAAGAAGAAGAATGATAGCTTTCGGATGTGTATCGATTACCGAGAGCTGAACAAAAGGACAATAAAGAATAAGTATCCACTATCTCGGATTGAAGATCTCTTTGATCAATTATGAGGTTCTAGTGTGTTCTCGAAGATTGACTTAAGATCTGGATATCACCAGATGAAAGTCAAAGACGCTGATATATCTAAGACAACATTCAGATCGAGATATGGCCACTACGAGTTTGTAGTAATGTCATTCAGACTGAGTAACGCTCTAGCTGTCTTTATGGATTTGATGAATCGCGTCTTCCATCTTTATCTTGATCTCTTTGTCATTATGTTCATAGATGATATCCTCATCTATTCGTGCGATAGAGCGCACCATGAACAACATCTCAGAATCGCACTAGAGGTTCTAAGGAAGGAGATGCTTTACGCCAAATTCAAGAAGTGTGAATTCTGGATGGATAAAGTGGGCTTCCTAGGTCATATCGTCTCTTCACAAGGGATCGAAGTAGATCCTGAAAAGGTAGAAGCTGTCAGTAAGTGGGAAACTCCAACAAATGTGAAGGAAGTCCGGAGTTTCATCGGCCTGGCTGGATACTACCGAAGATTTATAGAGGGATTTTCGAAGATTGCCACTCAAATGACTCGTTTGATGAGAAAGGATGTGAAGTTCCAATGGAGTGAGCAATGTGAGCATAGTTTCCAGGTACTGAAGAAAAGACTAATAGAAGCACCAGTCTTAATAGTTCTAGACGTAACCAAAGAGTTCGTGATCTACAGTGACGCATCCAAACAGGGTTTGGGGTGTGTTTTGATGCAGGAAGGAAAGGTAGTGGCGTATGCATCACGCCATTTGAAGATCCACAAACAGAACTACCCAACACATGATCTGGAACTAGCAGTTGTGGTACACGCCCTCAAGATATGGAGACACTATCTCTATGGAGTGAAGTTCGAAATCTACACCTACCACAAGAGCCTAAAGTACTTCTTTGAGCAGAAGGAGCACAACATGAGACAAATAAGATGGCTAGAGTTGGTGAAAGATTATGATATTACGATCCACTACCATCCTGGAAAAACGAATGTGGTGGCTGACGCCCTTAGTAGAAAAGAAAAGGGAGTGGTGACGTTGATGATCACCAATCAGCACCAACTGATCAAGGAGATGTCAAAACTAAATCTGGAGGTAGTCGCGTCTCTGACCAATATTGAATCCAGGATGGCAGCGTTATTCGTAAAACCCACGCTGCGTGACCGAATTGTGGAAGCCTAGAAGAGGGATAACTTCCTAATGAAGATGAAAACTCTTATGGATAATGGAAGAGCTGAAGGATTCTCCTTGGCTATAGATGGAGCTCTGATCTTTAGAGGAAGAATGTGCGTGCCTAAGCATGAAGAATTGAGAGAAGAAATTCTTAAAGAGGCATATTACACACCAATGGCTGCACACCCTGGATGTATAAAAATGTACCGAGATTTAAAGTGAATTTTTGGTGGAAAAACATGAGGAGAAGCATATGGCTGTTTGTCAAGAGGTGTCTCGTCTGTCAACAAGTAAAATTGAAGCATCAACGACCAGCTGGGATGCTAACTCCTTTGGAGATACCGGAATGGAAGTGGGAAAACATAGCCATGGATTTTGTGGTTGGTCTGCCGACAACCAAACGAGGAAACTACGCCGTATGGGTAATCGTTGATAGATTAACGAAATCTACCCATTTCTTGTCAATCAAGATGACATTCGGACTAGACAAGTTGATACGAATATATCTCGAGGAGATAGTTCGATTGCACGACATACCAGTTTCTATCGTATCAGATAGAGATCCACGGTTCACCTCCAGATTCTGGCAAAGCTTGCAAAAGGAGTTAGGAACCAAGTTGTCTTTCAGCACAACTTTTCATCCATAAACCGACGGACAATCAGAAAGAACCATACAAATCTTGGAGGATATGTTGCGGGCATGTGTGTTAGATTTTCCTGGAAACTGGGAAGACCACCTGTGCTTAGTGGAGTTTGCCTACAACAATAGCTACCAATTAACAATTGGTATGGCGCCCTATGAAGCTCTATACGGAAGAAAGTGCCGCTCAACTATCTGCTGGGATGAAGTGGGTGAAAAGAAAATCTTGGGACCCGAATTGGTGGATCAAACGGTCAGAGTGATAAAGAAGATTCGGGATAAAATACGAGTAGCCCAAGATCGATAGAAAACATATGCAGACAAAAGAAGAAGGGAGCTGAAGTTTGAAGTATGAGACAAAGTTTTCCTCAAAGTGTCTCCCACCAAAGGAGTCCATCATTTTGGAAAGAGAGGAAAGTTGAAGCCGAGGTATGTAGGACCGTTCAAAATTCTAGATCAAGTTGGGGAAGTCACGTACCGTCTAGCACTGCCGCCGGACTTCACTGGAGTACACAATGTTTTTCACGTGTCTATGCTACGGAAGTATATTTTCGATCCAAATCATATAATCGAACAAGAAGGCATAGAACTGGAGAAGGATCTGACATATGAGGAAGTCCCGATAGCCATCTTGGATAGAAAGAAACGACAATTAAGAAATCGGGAGATGGCTATAGTAAAGGTTCAGTGGAGCAGACACGAAAAATAAGAAGCAACTTGGGAACTAGAAGACGAAATCCTGAGGAAGTATCTCGGTTTACCTTTCCTAGGTATGTGTTTTTTTTCCTTCCTAACTACGCGTTTAATTTCGAGGACAAAATTCTTTTAAGGGGTAAGGGATGTAGCACCCCGAACCAAAAACGAGGCATAATTTATTAATTAAATATTTAAACCTATGATTTAATAATTATGTGCATATGTTTTAACTACTTAATTTATTTACGTGCGTTTCAGATACGTGTTTCATGCATGACTTAGATGGATATTTTTCTTAGACATGAAACATAGAATATTTTTACACCATTAGATGCGTAATGGAAAAATGAGAAGATAGAAATGAACTAGGGGTCAATCGGAGACCCGTAGCTCAAACGACGACGAAAAGGGCAAAACACGGAGTTTCTAAAAAGAAAACCGAAAGATATTTACGGTGAATAGTAATGAGATTTTTATGTGAATAGTAACTTGGACTTTTCACCCGATGAACAGTAAATCTAGATTTTTTTAGATGAATAGTGTTTTTCGGATTTCTATAAATAGGGGCGTTTTCGATTCAAAAATCATCGTTTTTCCGAACGAGCCGAAAGTGTCGAAAACTTGTAAGTCTCTCTCTCTTTCCAATTTTCTGCCTCTGGCGCGCCGCCGCCGGTGGCCGGAAAATTTCAACATTATCGGTTTCGATCGATTCTCGCACATGACGTAGGTCTCGACGAGATGAATTTAGGATAGGTCTCGGAATTTAATTCCAATTTCTCGTCCGCTGGAAAACAGCAAAAACTGAGCTCCAACCCTAAACCCTAGATTTCCACCACGTTCTCTCTTCTGATTTCTCTCTCTCTTTCCTCCTCTTCTCGCCGGAGCAGTCGCCAGAGGAGCTGCTGGAAGTGTGGGGAAGCTGCTGGGGGGCGGCGCCAGAGCTGTACAGGCTGTGTATATATATATATTGCATGTGTGTGAGTATAGCGTGAGTGTGTTGGTGTGTTTGCTGTTGAGGGCGACACCGGCACTACAAGAAATCATACATTTTGTGACGAATATTTTTGCGACGATAAAAAAATCATCACAATTTGTTACTTAAAGGCAACAAATGTTATTTTGTCATTAAAATACTAGAAATTGCGACAAAATTTTATTTTGTCACCATTGATAATTTTATTCGTCACTAATTAGTAAATTTCATGACGACATAAATTATGTCGTCACAATAGTAATAGGTGACGATTTTAATAATAATTGGTGATGAAATTCGATGTCATAAAAATATATATTTTTATGACGATGCTATTTTTCGTCATTAATTATTCTAAATAATTATTGACAAAATTATTTCGTCACAATAATAATTGATTACGATTTTAATTATAAATGGTGACAATATTCGATGTCGTAAAAAATAAATTTTTGTAACGATGCTATTTTTTGTCATTAATTATTTGAATTAATTAGTGACAAAATTCTTTTGTCACGATAATAATTGATGACAATTTTAATAATAATTGGTGACAATATTCGATGTCATAAAAATATATTTTTATGATGATGCTATTTTTCGTCATTAATTATTCTAAATAATTATTGACAAAATTATTTCATCACAATAATAATTGATTACGATTTTAATTATAATTGGTGACGATATTCGATGTTGTAGAAAATAAATTTTTGTGACGCTGCTATTTTTTGTCATTAATTAGTGACAAAATTCTTTTGTCATGATAATAATTGATGACGATTTTAATAATAATTGGTGACAATATTCGACGTCATAAAAAATATATTTTTATGACGATGCTATTTTTTATCATTAATTATTTGAACTTATTACTAACAAAATTATTTTGTCGCAATATTATTTGGTGACGATTCTAATAATAATTGGTGATGATATTCGACGTCGTAAAAAATATACTTTTATAATAATATTTTTCGTCATTAATTATTTGAACTAATTAGTAACAAAAAATAGCATCGTGTTCACTATTGCTAGTACTCAAACGCAGTTCCTTTGAAATCATGTAATAACCAATTGCTCAACAATATCAATTTGTTTAAATTGTAGACAAATATATACATATAATCTAAATAATAGAATCCCCTCAAATAAGTAAAAAGAAGAAAATAGAAAACATTGTACTCATTAGGAATCGAATCCAAGAACCCCTTACCACTTCAAACCAATTGACCAACAAATCTAATTTAATTTAGTTTCTCACAAATATTTATATAATGTAATATGAGTATCAGAAATCCCCAAATTAAAAGCCTTAGCGAGAATTCTATCTTCTCTTCCATCACAGCCATTCAGCCATTAACCCGCCATTATTTCTTGGAAATGGTGGAAAACAACTCCTTTGTTTCCGGTTGCCATAGAATTGTTCACATTTCATATGCTCAAAACATCTGTCGTTCAAATCTTTTAGTTGGATCCTATGTTACCTCTGAAAATCAATACAAACTATCCGAAGCCTGAGTTAAGATCCTTAGATCTTGTCTGAGCTTGATTAGGCAAAAGAATGATACACAAGTTTAAATTTGTAAAAAGACCAAGCAAGCACTCAGATTCAAGCTGCTCGGGTTTTGCGTTGTGTATATTATTTTTGTAGATGATACGTCATCACTTTGTTTCAAACTAGCCCAAAATTGCAACCTCATTCAAGCTCTAAGATCCAAAATTCGGATTTAAGCTAACTATGTCCTAAAGCAAGATATTATTATACCGAGGTCAAAACCAGAACTTCCATACTGAAAGTCAGTCGTTTAAATAAAAGAAATTGTACAAAAAACTAGCATAAATACATTATTCAATCGAAATCCATCCAAATCCTTCTTTTAATCCTATAACTTAACCTTCACTACTTCCCCATCATAACTACAAAGTTAAAAAGTCTACCTCAACTTTCCTGCCAACACTACAAAGAAAACTGGCATGCTATACACATAAAAAGTAAGAACCCTCTTAAAATAACCGAACTTTGTTTTGAGCAACAGCTTGGCATAGCTCGTCCTCATAGAACAGAACTCGATTGGAAGCCAACGATTTGCATATTGGCTTCTAAATAACTGACGACACCAAACACTTGGAAGAAAATGCCGACTCTTGGAAGAAAACAGCTGCAACTTGCCTCATCTTAGTGAACTTTAATCGAGAAGGGGGACGGGGTCCATGTATAGGTGCCTTTGGTGTGTGGGGACTAGCTGCAAACACCCTTTTTCCACCTCTCTTGCTGTAAATGGTTATTGGATAATACATATGATTTATAACATTAAACCTCACTATGGGACTTGAGAGTTGAGATGCTTACTTCATAAAAGTCTAGTGTTCAGTAGGGAGTGGAGTCATTGTGTTCAGCATCTCTTGCCTCGTTCTATCTGGAGTGGTGTAATTAAAGTGCAACTGCCTTGCTATAACAACTTTTTCCCATCAAATAAATGTTAGAAGAGTTAGCTCACATCATCTTTCTACCCAAAAATTATAAAGAAATGGAGTATTGGAGTATAAAACTTACTGTCTTCCTGATTTTTTGGGAGACATGGAAAACTGCTCTAAGCTGATCATGGTACAGGTGGCAAAGTATTTTGACCTAGCAATACAACACGAATCAATTGAATATGAGATATCCTTTTCTCCTAGTTTTGTTTGACTTCTGATAAACTTCACTAACAGTGTATACTAATATTCATAATCCCAAAACAGAAAGAAACGATGTCAAGATAAATGCTAGAAATCAGTAAAATATCTTCTACTGTGATTGCACAGAAAAAAAATGTTCCTCTAAAGATCATATCAACAGATAATTTCTACTTCATCAATCCTTAAACTTTAACAATGTCCTTTCAAATATATAACTGATCAGGTAATCAGATTGCAAGAAATCGCTTAATCAGAATTTTAATGTTTAGACACCAAAACATTGTTCTGGACTACTTCAATCTTCAACATCTGTTTGCAGGTAGCATTTATTAAAATATAAAAACAAAACTACGAATTGAAGCAAAACATAAAAGATTGAAACAGTTAAACCTGACTCACCAATGAAATATCCTAAAAAATGCTGATTATTTGTTATTTTTATCATCTTCCAAAGCCAGATTGCTCAAAGACATGAAGAGAGAATTTTAAAGGTGCATGCTCTACTTAAAATTCAAAATCTTTACTACAAATTCAATTTTGGTGTGGCGGGTTAAATAAACATTCAACAGTAGCTGATTCACTCTTGAACAATGAAAGCTTACAAATGAAGTACGTATACGTACCATAGTTCTGATGCACCATAGTGTACCTACGAATGGCTTACTACTTAGAAGAATATACAAAATACTAATTTATTATTTGAATATTTAAGTAAACACGAAGCCTCTTCACCATAGAAACAAACATGCTGTCATAAAATCATCATTGTAAGTTAGTAAAGAAAAGTCAAACTCAAGGTACTAAAAAGTCTAAACTATTAGCAAGTGAATAGTCCATAGAATTGTATAACCAAGAAAAGAACATAAAGAGGAATAAATGAAATACAAGGAAAAGAATCCAATCAATGGAAAAAAAGATGCTTACTGCCAAGGAACATCACCAACAAGCATCCTATCACCTTCATTATCCTCATACACAAGGGTATATTCCCTACTTCCATCCAACAACCCTCCAATCGCTGTCTCCTGATTGTCTTTGTCTTTCATCCTATCAGCAAACTTCAATGATGTCAGCAAAAAAAAACTACTCATTTTTTAATAGCTCATGCATCGGAAAACAAAATGGAACATCAAATCAAATGAATTAGTGTAAAACTAAGCAAACACCTACAATATGTTGTAAGACACCTAAAAAATGCTATGATGTTGCAGATAACAAGTAAAAAACGTACACTTAAGTAAAGTTTATACTCTCTTACCTTTGTATAGCCAAAATTAATTTTCCCAATTGTCGTCATCACTCTCGTCATCGGAACTAGTATTGTTATGTGAATCCACTTCGCTACTACAATAATTAATTAAAGTTTCATCCAACTCATCTTGTCTTTCAACATATGAATTTTGTTCTTCAAGATCCTCAGTTAGTCTCGAAATTAATAAAGCATCAAAGTCTTCAGGATCCAAATCCTCTCTATTGAGTGTTTGTAATTCATCATGATCTACTTCGAATGTATCATTAATTTCATTCTCTTGATATACTCCATCTTCTACTAATGAATAGCTATCATCATCCATTGTTTCATCATGCATCTCATCAACATCATATATATGCCTATGTTGGAATGGCTGAACTACTCGTCATTCGTGTCCTAATTTGGGATCATTGATATAGAAAACTTGTTTTGCTTGATCAGCCAATATATAACAATCACTTTCATACCATTTACCACTAATTTTGACACTTACTATATTTCCATCCCTTTGTATCCCAGTTTTTTTTTTGCTCCCAAGATCAAACCAATCACATTTAAATAAAGTAACATGTTTGTCTTTCACATAATCAAGTTGAACTATATCTGTCAAAACACCATAAAAATCTACAGAATCATCACCATGGTTCCCTTCCACTACAATTCCACTATTTTGTGTCTTACAACGACTATCACGTTCTGTAGTTAGAAATCTTACTCCATTCACAAAGCATCCAGTGTACTTTCTTACACATTTATGCGGTGCACATGCAAGTGCATATAGAGACTCATTTGAACTTGATTGTTCCTCATGGTATAGTTGAGTCATCTGAAAAAAAAGTATAGAATATCAATCATAAGAATTATTAAATGAAAATATATTCTATTAAATGTAAGCAAAAATTTGTTGTTTAATTTTCTTACATGCTTTTTGAACCATGATGCAAATTGCTCCTTATGTTCTTTATCTATATTTTCACAACCTTCCAGGAGAAGTTTTTGTTTATGCTTCCTGCAAAATAAAATCCCAACCTGTAATTTAAAATTTCTAACTTCATAATGATTTCGTAAGTTAAAAGAGAATAAATATTCTTACTCAAAATATGGTTCAACCTCCTCACAATTTTGAAAGACAAACCAATGTATTGCATTGAACTCATATTCAGAAAATTCTAAATATTTTGTTGCTATAAAGTGGCGACATTTTTGTGAGAATATTGATAAACTATCATCGATTCCTGAATCGTTGTTCCGTTCATCTTTGTTAAATCTCATCTCAATTCCCCGCAAGTACATTGAACAAAATGTTAAACACTCCTTTGCTATGTAAGCTTCTGCAATTGAACCTTCTGGATGAGCTTTATTCCGCACACTTTGCTTCAAATCACATAATAATCTATAAAAAAAAAGACAATGAATTATTGATGTTGTCTTATACACAAGTATATATAGGAAACAATTAGTTATTGATGTTGTCACCTTTCAATTGGATACATCCATCTAAATTGAACCGGTCCACCAATCAACGCCTCGTGTGGTAAATGAATAGGAAGATGAATCATAATATCAAAAAAGACGGGAGGATATATTTGTTCTAGTTTACATAAAATCAAGCAAATATCTTCACTCATTTTCTCCAATTCAGATCTCTTCAACTTCTTACAACACAAACGTTGAAAAAAAATAACCTAACTCGGCCAACACCTTTAACGCATCCTTGTTTAAGGATCCACGAACACCAACAAGAAGTATTCGTTGTAAGAGTACATGACAGTCATGACTTTTCAATCCTTATATCTTTTGATCTTTGATACTAACACACCGAGAGATGTTGGAAGCATATCCATCTGGAAATTTAATAGATTTTAGAAACTCACATAAATCTCGTCTCTCTTTCTTTTTCATAACATAGCATGCAGGAGGCATAACATATTTTCCATCACTTCTCTTAATTAAGTGCAACTCCTTACGAATTCTCATATCCTTCAAGTCTTGTCTTGCCTTTATAGTATCTTTTGTTTTCCCATCTATGTCCAACAAGGTTCCTAATATACTCTCACAAATATTCTTTTCAATGAGCATTACATCTAGATTGTGCCTCAACTTCAACCTACTCCAATAAGGAAAATTAAAAAAATACTACGTTTAGTCCAATTCAACTCCTCAGGCATGCGCTTCCTCTTTCTACTACCATGCTTTCCTGGTGTCAAATCTTCTAGTCTATCCAACTGTATTGCCACATCATCACCAGATAAGTTCCTTGGCGCCTCGTTATCTTCTCTTTTATTATTAAACTTTCTACTTCTCCTCTAAGGATGATCCTTGGGCAAATAATGATGATGCCCCATATAACATATCTTGTTCCGTAATCTTAGAGAATACGTTTGCTCATTACAAACTGGACAACCCATATACCCTTTAGTACTCCATCCGGACAAATCACCATAAGCTGGAAAGTCATTAATCGTCCATATAATAGCTGCATGTAGTTGAAAATTATTTTTACAAGAAACATCATAGGTTTCTACTCCTTTTACCCACAATTCTGTTAATTCTTCAATTAATGGCTTTAAATAGACATGAATGTCTTTTCCTGGTGACTTTTTTCTGGGAATAAGCAAAGACAACATAAAAAATGATGGCTTCATGCAATTTCAAGAAGGAAGGTTCAATGGGGTTAAAATTACTGGCCACATGCTGTAAGTGGTACTTAGGTTTCCGAATGGATTAAAACCATCTAAAGTTAGGGCTAGTCGAACATTTCTAGGTTCTTTAGCAAATAGAGGAAATTTATTATTAAAGTCCTTCCATGCAATTGAATCTACTGGATGTCTCATATAATCATCATCAATTCATTTTTCCTTATGCCAAACCATCTTCTTAGATGTTTTTGAAGACATAAAAAGACGACGAAGTCTAGGTGTCAATGGAAAATACCTTAAGATCTTTTGTGGTATCTTCTTTCCTGTACCATCATTAATTTTCCATCGAGAAGTCCCACAAGTAGGACAATTTTCCAAGTTTTTATTCTCTTTCCAGAATAAAATACAATTATACTTACATGCATAGATACATTCATATCCCAATCCCAAATCACGCAAAAACCTTTTAGCTTCATAGCAAGAACCTGGAAGTGTTTCACCATCTGGAAGAGCTGACTTCATCAACTTTAACATCATATCTATTGTTTTATTACTCAATCTATTATATACTTTCAAGTGGAGTAATTGAATAATAAAAGATGTCCGCGAAATCTTCTTACGTCCTGGGTATAATTCAGTTTCAGCATCATCCAATAGTGTCTCAAGATATGTTGGAATCTCACAAGTATTGGTATTATCGCCATCCGATATATTATTAGTGTGTGTTTGATAGTACTGTTCACCAAGGTCAAATAACATATCAGCATACCATCATCTTCCTCATCATTGCCCTCTAGAGAATCACTATTAATTCTTTCACCCTCATTAACATCTTGATTTGTATGATTTTTCAAACTTGGTTCACCATGATAAAACCACGTAGTGTATGCCGGATCTATCCCCCGCTCCAAAATATGATTCTTAATGGTTATCTTATCCTTTATTACTAAGTTGAAACAATCTCTACATGGGCATCTGATGTCACCCTCTTGACCCATATGTGTTTTAACAAATTTCATAAAAATATTTACCTTATTTATATAAGTGTTAGACCACTTAATAGCATGCATCCAATTTTGTCCATTTTGTATTTCACCTAACATGGAGAAAGATCAAATATCATACTTTTGTAAATAAAATTTATGGCATCCAAGATAGACATTTATGGCATCCAAAAAATTATGATGATGGAGATGAATGAAATTTATGAGCCAATCACCGAACAAAAAACACCTTTCAATCAGTATTCCAGAATTTTTGTATGATTGGAAAGCTGAAGTGCCAGTAAAACAATGATTAAGATAAAAGCATAATAAGCTACAAATGATACAGTTAGATCAAGATGCCAACAACAATTTATAACAGATTAAGCATCATTCATGGAATTGATTAATGATTTACTGTCAGTTGATTACAGTGGAGTATTATCTCTACAATTATTTGCACACATTCTAATTCCTTCACCTATGAAATACAGGTGATATTGTAATTCAGGGGAAATGGAAATCTTAAAGATCTTTTGGCATTTTATTCATAGATAAAGGCGAAATGACTGAGTCTCATAGTCCTTCATGTTTTTCTCTCATCTCTTGCACAAGATATTTTATTCTCTTCATATGTAGATAAAATCATACAACACATTGCAACTTACCAGAAACTGCAAAAGCAACTGCTCCACTAATTTCCACTGGCTTGGCAGAGATAGCTATTCGCCAAGTGATACTATGACTAACTGCAGACTTTTCACTGTAAAGTATAAAATGAAAGAATCAACAAACGATTTCGATTTATGATCAATACCATAGTGAGCCATTAGTAGAGTTTAAAAATGAGTATTTCACATGATCAAAAGCCTGAGAAGGGGGAAAAGATGTGCTTATGTTCACACAATGATATACATAAAAATGCACTTCAAAACCATATTTCCAGAAAAACTCTCACTAAAGGAGAACAAAGAACACTAATTGGTTCACTAAAGAGAACCATATATGGATAGGATTGTATAAAAATTTAGTCGAGCAGAACACAATATTGTTCAAGATTGATTATATTATCGTAGAGCTTAACACTAGTGTATAAGCTTGTTTCATTATCAATTTATCATCCAATATCAAGCTTGAACGAAACTTTAGTCTAACCGAATCGAGTTAGAACTCTCTACACTACTAAATTTACCAATCATAAAAATAGATTAACCCTGGTTGTTACATATATCTAACCAAGCTAGTTTCAAATATCTGCTTTTGATTATATACTACTAGCTTCACTACACATAGCACACAAAAATAATATATATATCGTTAAACAACATTGCATATATAAATCACCATTTACAACATCGATAACACATCAAAATTCACTCGATCATCAACCTGATGAAAATCTATAGAAAATTATAAACATACGAATCAGGCGCACAAACTAAGACATGAAAGCGAGTGGAGAAAACGAGAACACGAATAAGAGCTCAGAGTCCGGGAGCATCGATCCGAGTGGGAGCCATTAGATCAAATATAAATGATGTTATATAAACACATCCAATGACTCAAAATACCTGAGTAATAATCAGATTAAATTATACACAATTGAGTAGCATAGCATTTCCCAATTCAGATACAGAAGCCAACATTCTACACATAATGCAGGAAAACATCACCATAGACAGATTCCTAATGCACCCTTAATTGTTATGGAGGCATTTCTAAATTCCGGTGAGAAAATATCAAACATTAATCAGATCACGAGCTGACATAATTAAAAAAACACCGCCTGATACACAAATTACTCATCAGAATCATACCTAAATGTCTCAATAGAAGAAAAATCAGATAATAAAGGTCCTAAATCATATAAAATTGCATTCGCCTAAATTGCATAAGATCCTTGCAGTAAAATTTGAAATCATTAAATTATGGCACTGAATCGTCAATTGACAAGACTGTTCTCTGTTCCAGTTTCTACTTCTCTCTATCTCTGTCCTTAAGCTCTATCATTTCCTAATAATATAAATTTCATCAAATTTTATATTTTGTTTTTTTTGATATTAATTAAGTTTATTGTAAATTTTTAAAAATATTACTTTAGTGTAATAAATATATACGATATATAATAATCTAATTTTGTTGACAAATATTTTCAATGATATATGGCAATAATTATTAATTGATATGTATATAATAAATAAAAAAATATACGTATCAATTACATATATCGTATCTTTTGAACTATTTTTTTCGAATATACATATAAATTTATTATGGTTTGTTTTTCAAATCAGTTGGTTATTCAATAATCAAAATTTAATTTACAAGCTATCTTTTTCAAAATCAATATTATTGATCATAATATAATAATTATATAATTAATATATATATGCACACATATAAATGTAGAGTATATCATATATATCTATTTCAAATGGCAAATATATGAATAATTAAATGAATAAACTATATGAAATTGCAACAATATTACATGTTAATTTTTTCTTTTATCTATTACATTTTAAAATATAAACATATTAATAACTAAATTAAATATAATTTACTTATTTCTAATATATTGCTTGCCATGCCATCTGAATTTTTTTTGAAATTTTGATATTAATGATACAATTTACTAATGATATATTATCTTAATATAAAAGATATAATTATATTTGTAGCACCCCGGACCAAAATGAAACATAATTTATTAATTAAATATTTAAACTCAAGATTTAATCTATATGTGCGTAAGTTTTAACTGTTTAAATACATGCATTTCAGATAAGTGTATAATACATGTATGGGATGGATAGTTTACCTAGACGTGGAACATAGGAATTGCTATATCACTAGATGCGTTTTGGAAAAATGAGAAGATAGAAATGAGCTAGAGGTCAATCGGAGATTTATAGCTCAAACGGCGATGAAAAGAACAAAATGCGAGGTTTCAGAAATATCAGAAGATATTTACGGTGAATAGTAAACGAGATATTTACCGGTGAATAGTAACTTTCGAAATCTATAAATAGAGGCTCCTTCAATTCATTTTTCACCCCTTCTTCGAACGAGCCAAAAGCGCCGAAAAACACGTAAGTCTCTCTTCTCTCTCTCGTTTCTTTTTTCGGCCTCCGATGCGCCACCACCGGCACCACTGCCGGAGCGGTGGTGCCACCACCGGAGTTTGCCGGAAAATTTCAAAGTTTTCGGTTTCGGCTTATTTTCGCACACAACGTAGGTTTTGACGAGTCGAGTCTAGAACAAGTCTCGGATTTTTATTCCGACTTATCGTTCACCGGAAAATGGTGAAAAACCATCTCAAAATCCTAAACCCTATGTCACGACCACATTTCTTAAAATGACCAGACTTGTAATAGATTTTCATATTAAAAGTCCTGTAAGTGAGTGTGTGACTTTTTTTTTCTTTTTAAACGCTGTAACAAATAACTTTTCTTGCACTCGAAACTAGATAAGAAAAAATATATATAGCATGCTTCGTAGCATTCATCATAAAGTCAAGCGACACCCACTCCTATATTTTACATGTTTATATACCTCAGAAGGTCAACAGAAGAAGTCCAAATACTTTATCAAAATATTTTATTTAAAGCAAAATAAGCTCCTAGCGTAGCCCAATAGGTCGTCATCCATGTACACCATCTCCAAACCCATAGGAACTCAACAACACAGTCAGTAAGTCCATGAGCTTATACATCAGCAGGTTCACCTACAATGCATGAACTATATGAGCTAATAAGCTCAATAAGCAGAAATTATGCATGCACTGACATACAAATGGCTGTAAGGACTTTAAAAATATCGTGAATGCATGGCTTTGATATCTTTTACTATGTTGGGCCCTTGACCCATCTACAGTACATCGGAAAGGAGCTAGCTCAATAATCTCTGTACTTTGCTTTGCTTTGCTTTAAAGTCATGTTTATGGCCCAATATCTTCGAACCATAACCACGGCTCGCATGCCATAGGCACACTTTTACTATGAAAGCCGTTACCAGCCTCGATGTACTGGTAGTGGTCAACTTTGCTTTAACTTTGCTCTTTGTATGATATGATGTGCACACAAACTCAACATGTCTTCTGTGCATACACCTATCTATGCTCATGAATGATATGTACAAAATTCAATGCCAACGCATCATCTTTAATCACACATAAAAAGTAATCACCAATATCAAGAAATGCAAATTCACTATTATCATATAATACAAGTAAACACATAAAATACAATGTTCATGCATTGTAGTTGCAAATGAATTTCTACTTACCTTGCTTCCACGTGAAATTCCTTGTCTCTTGTGTTATCAAGATTAATCTAAAATAGCAAGTTAAATATTTTATTAGGACTTAAATTACATATTGGAAGACTTAAAAGTAATTATAGAATTAAGGTTTAATTGTACCAACGATACTGTTTAATTTATTTAAAATAATTATCTAAATTAGTTTTTTCATTTTAATTTAGCTTAAAAACAGTCTATTTAGAAAAATCATACAAAATCGGGTTTAACTCCAAATCTTCTGAAATTTTACCTACATAATCTTGACTCAATAAAATTGGTATTGGTGAAAGGGTTTAGGCTAAATCAATTTCTACAAACTCATGAATATTCCAGAACAGATCCGCATATATCAAACTTCCATTTCTCCTTCAGTTGCAAAATCTGTAAAGTTAATTAAATAGAGTTCTATAAATCAATTAGTTTGACAAATTCTTTCTTATTATGAATTCATCTCAAACTTAATTATTCTTACATTATTAATAGTCTAATTCTAATATACTGGCGTTGACTTAGAATTCAATATATGCAATTTAGTTAATATGGTGGCACTGTATAATGCAATATTCCTTAATAACACCTTATTTCTTAACCAAAATTGTATGTTTCCACAAATATGCAGACTAGATACTTTTCATAATTATAACCAATTACTTCATTAATTCATCTCTGACAGTTTAATTATCAAGCAAGATAACCATTATAAACTAATTTCATGATGATAATTCATATTCTTAAATTAAATTTAATGGTCTCACACTTCAATCCTACCCAATAAACCTTTAAAATTAACCATATATTAGATTTATTAAACTAAGTGCACAATTGCTTAATTACCTTATATAACAAAAGAATTAATAATGAATACAACCTAATTATTTGAAGTTCTTACATTTCTCTTATTATACATATATCATCTAAATCAGCTCCTCATTTTCTATCATTTCCATCTCACTAAATTCTATATTTACTTTTAATGCTACTTTTGTAACTAAATTAGCAATATCATGGTCTATAACCTGGACAAACCTGGCAAGCTCATGGATTTTGTTGATGGACAAGGGCCCGGAGAGAGAGAAAAGATGCAAGAAAAAATAGATGAAGAAGAAAAGAGAAGGATCAAGCCTTTCACAGGCAATTGATGGTGGTTCCGGTGGTGAAACTCCGAATGGAATTCAAATATGATACGGGCCCAACGAAGGTTATGATTTGTTGTAGTGATTGGTTGAGGAGAATGAGTCGACTATGGTGGTGAGTAGTGGCGGTGCTACCGCCTAAAAGAGATGTAGAGAGAGAGGGGACGAAAGTGGGGTGAGAGAAAAAGAAAAATGGTGCATTAACACCTTTCCTGTCCTTTCTTGCCATCTTCATTATTTTCCTTTTTTTTTTAGTTTTAATTATTAGATGAGTCATCATATGGCTTGCAGGACACATGCCTTCTCCACCTATCTTCTTAAATGAAGAGTGATCAATTTCTTTTGTTTGTATGCGTATGTATAAAGAGATAATTTAATTAATTATATATATATGTTGTCTGTGTATATGTATATATACATAAGAA
Organism: Scutellaria minor; assembly: GCA_954870855.1. Taxonomy (NCBI): domain Eukaryota; kingdom Viridiplantae; phylum Streptophyta; class Magnoliopsida; order Lamiales; family Lamiaceae; genus Scutellaria; species Scutellaria minor. The sequence continues at coordinate 9,067,095 of OX940731.1, read as the reverse complement.
ATTTTTGTTTTATTTTTCATTCATAGTTTATGCATATTTATATAACTATTATTATTTAAATTTAATTTTCAATTATTGAAAATTCTTATTATATATTACGTAGTCAATATTTAATTTAGGGTGTTACACCCTAACCCTAGCCAACTTTTCTCTCTCCTCGATTTTCTCTTTTTTCCTCCGTCCTTCATACCGGAGATGTTGCCGGAGGTCCTCCCGGAGGTGAGGGTGAGATGTTGGATGAACAACGCCGCCGTGAGTAGTGGCGTCGGAACTATATCGGGATGGGAAGGGTTATGCTTATATATGCATGTATGTGTGTGTGTTTGTGTGTGTACGTGTGTGATCTCTGTTGGGGGTGGCACAGGTGGTGCCGCCATAAGGAAAGTGATGACCGGCGCTGGTGATGCACCGGCGGGTTGTGATGATGAGTTTTCGGCGATCTTCGGTCGCCGACCAAGTGATTTTGGGATGTGTGTGTTTATGTCTATATATGCTTATGTGTGTGAGATGGGGTTGGGGGAGAGTTGATATCATACCGGAAAGGTAGTAGTTGGGAACGAACAAAATTGGAACGAAGTGGCCGGAGACGCCGGGCAGCAACAAGGCAGTCGGGGAAGGCTGCTGGCCGCACAGGCTATTGAGTGCGCTGGCACACGGTCGTGCCGGAGGGCACGGTCGTGCCCCAGCCGGCAGAAGTTGCTGGAGGCTGGCGCACGGTCGTGCTTGGGGAGCACGGTCGTGCGCGACCAGGCCGAAGTTGATGGAAGCTGGCGCACGGTCGTGCGCCGAGTGGGCACACCGGGAGAGGGCACCGGGTACGAGATGCGTGTCGGGTGACACCGTGTTTCCAATACTTTTCCGTTCCTTTTCCTTTGTATCCTTTATCATCGAGTCTTAGCCGATGGGAGGTTATCGACTGAGAGTCGAGGGACCGGTCGAGGTCAACCCTTGATACCAATTTACCTTCAAACTTATATACGTCGTAGAGCTCGTATCAACTCCAAACGAGCTCGTTCCTTATCCAATCTTTAGATCTCTCGTCTCGTCGCGTAGTTAACAATCGTCTTTCTTCCGGAAGAAACATTTAACGCTTTAATTATAATTAATAAGAATCTAAGGACACCGTAACTTGTGTAGGCTATATATTGGATTAAGCTTGAGTTACCATTGGATTGAGCTTGAGTACTTGTTGGATTGAGCTTGTGTTATCAGACTTTTGAGACTAGCGACTCACGCGGGTAACCACCGAACAAGGTGGGGGTAATTTCTATCTCTTTATCTGTTTACTGTTTCCCCTATTAAATACATGACTGAGGAATACTAAGTGTTGTGATTATAATTGCTGTGCCATATAACTGTGAAAGGACCGAGGTCCACTCTGTTCGTCCCCAGTTATTTTCTACTACTCTGTTGAGGTTTGGTGGTCCTCTTGAAATGCACCAACGGTAGTGAGACCGTTATATAGGATAAGACAGGGGAATCCCGCACCTATTCGTCCCTTGTCATTTCTAATATCTGCTTTGCTTTTATGTGCTGTGATGACGTGACTTAAGGATTATTTTACTAGTGTATTTATTTCTATTGAGTCACAAGAGACGAGTTTTATCCCCACGAGTGTATTCCACACACTCACCCCTTAATCTGTACTCACACTACAGGCGATGATGAACAAGAGGTACCCTAGACAGAGAGAGAGAAATGGTGCTATCTTTTGTATTCACATGATTAGAACGATGTAACACAAACTTTATCAAACCATGTTTCATGTATTTTGGGTTATGTAATATTGTGATACATATAAAGATGTGAGATCCTGAAGAATGATTCTGCTGCGTATGATGTTTTATATCGGTAGTGAGACCGATTATTATCGGCTGAGGCCGATTGTTGATAAGTGAGAGATTCACTTCGTCCCTTATCTCTTTCTTCTATTGTCCCTTACTCATTCTTTCTGATTGTGTTTAGTGTCCCTTGCTTTTTTCCATCTTCACGCCCATGTGAAAACTCTGATAAAATGTGAAAAGATTTTGGGGCGTGACATTATTGATGTTTCATATAAATTAAATTGATGTTTCAAGTATAATCTCATCATCAACATAATAATTTAGCATTTTGGTCTTGAAAATAAGTATACAAATATATGCTTAATAATATATTCATAATGAGTATAAAAAATGTATACAGTCCAAAATAAAAAATCTAATTTCAACATATACCATTAAAAAACTAGATAATTTTTTTTTCCAAATACCTTAAAGTTAGAATTTCTCAATTTACAAAAGTTTTTTGAAAAAAAATATAGATCGATAATCTTAAATTCTGTAGTTTAATCTAAAAAGGTGTAAAAATAAGTAAAAAATAGTCAATAGAGAAAGTGTTGTAATTTTGATATAATCATTATCACCATACTTCAAAAGTGATTTATATAGTAACTTCATATAGTTTATTCATTTAATTATTCATATATTTGTAAACTCAAATAGGTATATATGATATACTCTACATTTATACGTGTGTATGTATATATTAATTATATAATTATTATATTATGATCAATAATATTGATTTTGAAAAAGATTGCTTGTAACTTAGATTTTGATTATTGAATAACCAACTGATTTGAAAAACAAATCATACTAAACTCATATGTGTATTCGAAAAAAATAGTTCAAAAAATACGATATTTATTTGATACGTATTTTTTTATTATATACATATCAATTAATAATTCTTGTCATATATCATTGAAAATATATGTTAACAAAGTTAGATTATTATATACCATATATATGTATTACACAAAAGTAATATTTTTAGAAATTTACTATAAACTCAATTAATATAAAAAAAAAAATATAAAATTTGATGAAATTTATATTATTAGGAAATGAGAAGGGCCATTGTTGAGCTTATATCTTAATTATTGTAATTGTAATAGAGGATAAGGACAGAGACTCATCAACCTCGTGCTCTTAATTATGCGCACACTTTGCGCCGTTTTCCTCTCTCACAACAAGAAGTCCTACAACTCCAAACCTCTCGCTTCTACAATTTATCGCAATTCCTCATACCCATCAAAAAGATGTACCCTAGATATTTACCTTATCCATATCTCTCTTTTCTTTCTATTGATTCCGCCGAATCGCAACCTCTTATTTGAATCCTTTTTCTTTTAATTTTATTTTGGGAAGAAGTGGCGGGATATCGATTGGAGAATGCAGGAAATCTAATTTCAATCATAGTATGTATATCCTACCTTATTTCTCTTATGCATATAATCTAGGTTATACTGTATTAACGCCTCAAACCTTGTTGTTTTTTTCTTGATTATCAGTCTTTGAGTCTGGTAAGGGAAACATCTCCATTACACGTGCCTTTCTGTGAGATAAGTTCGATGAATATGGCGTTATGCCCTTTTCCAATAGTGATAGTATTAAATCAGTTTGTTTGTATAATTATTGAGAAACAATTTTTCTTAATCTTTTTATTGTATATTTGAGTGATGTCTGCAATTTGACTGATGTTCTTAATTATGTTGTAATTGTTACTTCATCAAGATTCTATTACTGAATTATGTGTTAATGCCTTTCTTGCTTTCTTATCTTTGAGGTCTCAGTGCAAATTAGGTGATCTTTTACTGAGATCATAAAGGATTATATATATAGATGATTGATTCTTGAAAAAAAAGGGTTAAATGATGCTAAGATGATGTTTGAGACTGACAAACATAACAGGAATAGTGCCTGTTGGAATGCAATGCTTGCAAATTATATGAAGTTATAGAATCCCAACTATAATATTAGTATATAATCGTAGAATATTCTAGGAATGCTTCCAAGCATATAGTATAGTCGATGTCACCAACATTGGACCATTTTGCCTCCTATGAAAGAGCACAAACACTGAACCACTTTCAAGGGATTTAAAGAATTTATAAACTAGGTTGGAATATCTTTGCAGATGGTTTCTGGAGATGATCATGATGGGCATGCTTAGCACTTATTTTGCTCTTTGATTTTGTACACAGTTGTGTAGAATGCTCTTTTTTCATGTTCAGGGCTTGATTGTGGTTTAATGTTTATTCTGGAACGGGTTCCTATTTTCTTGTATATATCTTTATTCAGTGCAATATTCATCTTCACACATGTTTGTGATTGTCTTTAAAATAGCATAAGTATTATATGCATTATGCAATACAATTCATCTAGTGTAGTATACAACTATATATCTGTTCCCCAAACAGTATGGAAATATTTTCACTAATATATGTTTACATTTTCAGAAGATACATGAAAATTTATCTATTCAATCATTTTTCCATCAAAAGTAGATCTACCATTTACTGAAGTGTAAAATTTCTCTATATTAATATTCTCTACGGGATGATGTACTAATATATTGATGATGATTTTTCAAAATCTTCCATGACATTAGGTTTATGATAATAATAATTATGGTATGTTTATGATACTTATCCCGTTGGTTACTAAAACGTGGACTACAAGAACTTCCTTTGCATTATTGAATCTCTGTTTCCCATTCCTGAAAAATATTTTAGTTCTAAACAGTTGGAAAAAATTCCCATAGATGATGTCATGCCCCATTTTCTTTCTTTAAAAATTATCAGAGTTTTCTTTTTTGGGCGTGAAGAGAGAAGGGGAAAGAGATGTGCATGATATAAAATAGAAGGAGGTATGAGACAAACATAAATATTTTATATAAACCATCGGATAAAACCGATTAATTAAAAAACATTTGCAGTGGAAAATACCTTCAGGATCCATCATCCATAACGTAAACGAGATTATATTTACAAAATGAGAATTTTTTTTAATCGTTATGTGACAAAAGAGAGAATATAAAAATATCCAGATAGGACACCATCTCTCTCTCTAAAGCTCAACATGCTCGTCATCTCCTGTAACATAAGGCGTCTCCTGTAGTATGAGTATAGAATAGGGGTGAGTGCGTTGAATACACTCGTGGGAGTAATTTCATATTTTAATGTTCATTAAACAGTTAAGTCTTTTGAACACTTACAATTACAAGAATTAAAGACAGTGCGTAGAATGCATAACACCTAACATAGGGACACGTAGCATAGAAATGGACCGTAGTCTCTTCGTAGTATAATATTGGGCCGTAGTCCCTTCATAGAATAGATATGGACCATAGTCCCTTTGTAGTATAGATATGGACCGTAGTCCTTTCGTAGTTTAGATATGGACCGTAGTCGCTTCGTAGTTAAGATATGGACTGTAGTCCCTTCGTAGTATAATAGTTGACCGTAGTCCCTTCATAGAATAGATATGGACCGTAGTCCCTTCGTAGTTTAGATATGAACTGTAGTCCCTTCGTAGTTTAGATATGAACTGTAGTCCCTTCGTAGTATAATATTTGACCGTAGTCCCTTCGTAGTTTAGAAATGACATGCATGTATATCTATATAATCCACCACATGCAATCACGACACATGAAACTCAACATTTCATAAATCTTATATTCATATAGCATAACGATTAAGATCCATTTTATAAACAGAAGTTCACATAACATGTAACTATCATTCATGCATTTAATAATGAAAACATAAGTGTTAGGGTTTAGAAGTTACCCCCACCTTATTTGGTGGTTACCATGTGAGTAGCGAGTATCAAATATCAAGTTTCACAATGCACGATCCAACAGATAGCCTACAAAAATTACGGTGTTTCTTAGGTCCTTAAAATGTATAATAAAAGGTATAAACAATATCGGTGGAGATACGATCGATAAAGACGAGACGGAACGGAAGATCTAAAGATTGAGGTCAAAAAAACGAGAGTGGATGTTCAGTTTAATAGACTGAGATGAAAGAGGGTAAGATTTGGGTCGCAACGGAAAAATAATGAGCTCAATGGAGAAAACGAGAAGATAGAAACGAACTAGAGGTCAATTGGAGACCTGTAGCTCGAATGACGACGAAAAGGACAAAGCCCGAAGTTTCGGTCGGAAAACCGGAAGATATTTCTGGTGAATAGTAACGTGAGAAAAGTCAACCCGTGAATAGTAACCCAAGATATTTTGGATGAATAGTAACTTTTGAAATTCTATAAATAGGGCCTTCCTCAATTCATTTTTCACCGTTTTTCCGAACGAACTGAACGCGCCAAAAACTCGTAAGTCTCTCTCTCCTCCCTTCTCTCTTCCGTTTTCAATTTTCTGGTCGGCGGCACCACCGTCAGCCGATGGCCGGAAAAATCCAACATTGTCGGATTCGACCGATTTTCGTACATGATGTTCGTCTCGACGAGACGAATCTAGGACAAGTCTCGAAATTCAATTCCGACTTCTCGTTCGCCGGAAAACGGCAAAAAACAGCCTTGAAACCCTAACCCTTGCACCACTCTTTCTCTCTCTTCTGTGTTTTCTCTCTCCACCACACCGGAGCTGCTGCCGGAGGCCACCGGACATCAGGGTCAGCCGCTGGAGGGCCGGTGCCGTCGTGGGTGGCGGCGCCGGAGAAGGACAATATGTATATATATATTACGTGCATGTGTGTGTGCATTTAGGTGTGTTAGTGTGTGTGTGTTGCATGCTGTTGGGGGCGGCGCCGCCGTGCAGGAAAGGTGGGCCAGCGACGGTAGGTCGCCGGCGAGGTGCTCTGGTGGGTGGCCAGCGATTGGAAGTCGCCGGCCAAGGGAATCCGATGTGTGTATGTGTATGTATCACCATGCGTGTGTGTGTGCGCGCTCCTGTGGGTGTGTGTTCGCGGTGGCTGGTGGTGGCCGGCGATCCCCAGTCGCCGGCCAAGGTTCCGGTGAGGGGTGGTGGTGGCCGGCGGCGAGGCAGTGGGTTGGTGTGTATGTGTGATACGTGCGTGTGTGTGTATATGCAAGTATGTATATAGGGCTGTGTGTGTGGCTGGGGTAGGCCGGGAAAGGTTGCCGGCGATGGGGGGTCGCCGGCAGAGGGGTTGGGAATGGTCGCCGGCGACGGGAAGTCTGGGTATCGAAGAGTTTTGCGGCGTACTTTTCAGGCACTATTCATGCCGAAATCCGGTGAAGGATGGCCAGAGGTAGTAGCCGGCGGTGTGAGGTTTCCGACGAACCTGGGGGTGGCGGTAGGAGGCGGCGATGCCGGGAAGTGGCCTAGTCGAGTAGGCTACCGTCGGGAAGTCTAGGAATGGGGCTGCCGAGAAAACTCGGCAGCCAGCCGAGTGCCTTGACCCGCTGCCGAGAAAACTCGGCAGCTGCTGGGTGTCGGGAAGTCGCGCGCGCAGCTCACGCGCCAGTCGGGTCCCGACATGCACCCGACACCGTGTTTCGATCCAAACCTCGTTTTTTCTGCCGTTCATCTTTTTCGAGTCATCGCCAACGAGACATCATTGACCGAGGGTCGTGGGCCCGGTCAAAGTCAACCCTTTGACCAAAATTACCATTTTACCCCTGAACCTAAAACGCTCCGTTCGAGCTCGTTTGATCTCCGATCGAGCTCATTCTTTTTTTGTCATGACCTAAATTTCATTTCTTATCTTCTCAGCCACTTGGGCAGATCTGACCCTCTCGTTTCTTGGACTCCAATCTTTAGATCTCTCGATCCGTCGCGTATTTAATAATCGTTTTTCCGTCGAAATCAGTTATCGCTTTAATAAAACTTATTAAGGATCTAAGAACACTGTAATGTATATAGGCTACCTGTTGGATTGAGCGTTGAGTAATCTGACCTTTGGTACTCACTTCTTGAGCTTTGAGTTATCAGATCTTTGAACCTTGCTGCTCACGTGGTAACCACCGAACAAGGTAGGGGTAATTTCTATCTCTTTATCTGTCTACTGTTTTCCCTATTTATTTGCATGATTGAGGAATACTAAGTGTTGTGTTTATATTTGTCGTACCATAATATAACTGTTAAAGGACAGAGGTGCACTCTGATCATGCATTCCTTGCTACCTTCTACTACTCTGTCGTCTCTTACTATTGCTATCACTCTGGTGGAGGTATGGTAAGCCTCTTGAAATGCACTAGTGGTATTGAGACCATTTATAGGGTAAGACGGGCTGATCCCGCACCTATTCGTCCCTTGCCATTTTTAATATTTGATGTGCATTTTACGTGCTGTGACAACGTGCCTTAAGGTTATTTTATTAGTATTTTATATCTGTTGAGAGTCACAAGAGGTGGATTTTATCCCCACGGGTGTATTCCACGCACTCACCCCCTTATTCTGTACTCACACTACAGGCGATGATGAGCAAGGGGAACCCTAGAAGGAGAGAGAGATGGGCTATCTTTGGTTTCGTATGTTTGAACTGATGTAACATAAACTTTTCCCAAACAATGTTTTAAACAATTTATGTTTTGTAATATTTTGATACATGGAAGGATGTGAGATCCTGATGCTTTCCGCTGCATATGATGTATTATTTATCGATAGTGAGACCGATTGCTAACGGCAGAGGCCGTATGTTGATAAGTGAAAGATTCACTTCGTCCCTTACCTTTTTCTTCTGTCGTCTCTTACTTATTCTTTCTGATAGTGAAATGTGTCCCTTGTTATTTCTTTCTTCACGCCCATATGAAAACTCTAATAAAATATGAAAAGATTTTGGGGCATGACATTGTCAAAGGGTTGACTTTGATCGGGACCCCCGACTCCCGATCAACAACTCGATGATAACGTACGACGTAAAAAATGGGATTCGTATCGCAAACACTGTAGCGCCCCGGATCAAAATGAGCATAATTGAATAATTAAATATTTTAACGTGCGACTTAATAATTACACGTGTATATTTTGGTTGTCTGATTAATTACGTGCGTTTCAGATACGTGTTTAATGCACGTTTTAGATGGATAATTTTCTTGGACATGGTATATAGAATATTCTTATACCATTAGATGCGTATCGAGATAACGAGAAAATAGAAACGAACTAGGGGTCAATCGGAGAACCGTAGCTCGAACGGCGACGAAAAGGGCAAAACCCGAAGATCCGGAAAATCGGAAGATATTTACGGAGAATGGAAATGAAGATATTTATGTGAATAGTAACATCGGAAAAGTCAACCGATGAATAGTGTTTGGATATTTTGGATGAATAGTGAATTCCGGAATTCTATAAATAGGGGCTCCTCCGATTCATTTTTTCACCGTTTTTCCGAACGAGCTGAACGAGCCGAAAGCGACGAAAACCCGTAAGTCTCTCTCTCCTCTCTCTTTCTTTTCAATATTCTGTCTCCGGCGGGTCACCGCCGGCGCCGCCACCGGCCGGTGGCCGGAAAATTTCAATGTTGTCGGAATCGGCCGATTTTCACACTCGATGAGACGAATCTAGGATAGGTCTCGGATTTCAAATCCGATTTCTCATTCGCCAGAAAACGGTGAAAAACAGCCGCAAAACCCTAACCCTAACCCTTGTGCCACCTTCTCTCTCTCCTCTGTTTTTCTCTCTCTTCTCGCCGGAGCTGACGATTGGAGGACCGCCGGAAGTAGGATGAACTGCTGGAGGGCCGGCGTCGCCGTGGGTGGCAGCGCCGGAGAAGGACAGTGTGTGTATATGCATGATCGTGCATGTGTGTGTGTGTTGAGGTGTGTTGGTGTGTGTGGTGTTGCATGTTGTTGGAGGCAGCGTCGGGTGGCGCCGCCGTATGGGAAGGAACGGCCGACGACGAGAGGTCGCCGGCGAGGTATCGGAGGAGGCAGCCGGCGGCGGGTGGCCGCCGGCCAAGGCCTGGCAGTGGGTGTGTGTATGTAAACACACCTTGCGATGTGTGTGTGTGTATGCTACTATGCGCGTGTGTTTTGGGCGGCGGCTGGTGGTGGCCGGCCAAGGTCACGGTGATGGGTGGTGGTCGCCGGAGGCAGGTGGCCGCCGGCCGGAACCGGAAATCAGTGTGTGTGTGTGTGTAATAAGTATGTGTGTGTGTTATGCTAATAGGTGTATAGGCTGTGTACGTGGTTGGGGATGGTCGGGAAAGGTTGCCGGCGATGGGGATTCGCCGGCGGAGGGGCTGGGATTGGTCCAGTCGCCGGCCAGAGCTTTTGGATAGGTGTTGGTTTTCCGGAAAAACTGAGCATCGAAGGATTTTGCGGCGTAATTTTCGGGCACTATTCATGCCGGAATCCGGCGATGGACAGCCAGAGGTGGTAGCCGGCGGTGCAAGGTATCAGACGAGGTAGGTGGTGGCGGCAGGAGGCGGCGCCACCGCACCGGGCGACGCCGAGAAGTGGCCTGCTCGAGCAGGCCACCGTCGGGAAGAACTGGGCGAGGCTAGCTGAGAAAACTCGACCAGCCGGGTTGGGCCATGCATAGCTGCCGAGAAAACTTGGCAGCCGTTGGGTGTCGGGAAGCCGCGCGCACCGTGCGCGCCTGTGCGCACTCGTCGGGTGCCGATGTGCACCCGAAGCCCTGTTTTCGATCCGAACCTCGTTTTCTTTCCATCGTTCATCCGTATCGAGTCGTCGCTGAGGAGATGTCATTGACCGAGGGTCGTGGGCCCGGTCAAAGTCAACCCTTTGACCAAAATTATCATTTCACCCCTAAACTTAAAATGCTCCGTTTGAGCTCGTTTGAACTCCAATCGAGCTCATTCTTTTTCCGTCGTGACCCAAATTTCATTTTCTATCATCTCAGCCATATGGATTAGATATCCATTCTCGTTTCTTCAACTCCAATCTTTAGAGCTCTCGATCCAATGCATAGATAACGATCGTTTCTTCATCGGAGTCTGTTATCGCTTTAATTATAATTTATTAAGGATCTAAGATACGTCATAACTTGTGTAGGCTACTTGTGGAGTTGAGCCTTGTGATATCGGATCCTTTGGTACTCGCTTGTGATATTTGATCCGTCGGTACTCGTTGATCACGTGGTAACCACCGAACGAGGTGGGGGTACATTCTAAACTCTAAGTGTTTACTGTTTTCCCTATGTGATATATGAATTTTTGAACTCTAAGTGTTGTGTTTATATACTGTGTTTATTTTACAATGGTGATGCTACGAAGGGACTTCGGTCCATATCTGTGCTACGAAGGGACTTCGGTCCATATCTATGCTACGTGTCAATATGTGATGTGTTTATTTGCTGAACATATATATGATTGATTTATGCAACTGCGTAATGATTGTTTGAATTTGGAAAGTATCCCCACGAGTGTATTCAATGCACTCACCCCTATTCTGTACTCACACTACAGGAGAAGAAGAGAATCCTGATGCGTAGAGAGAGGGGTGCCCTATCAGCTGTGTCCTTTATCCGGTTTTGACTTTTAAATCTATGTTGATTCATCTGTGAAACGATGTTCCACGTATTGTAAAATGTTAAACTGTTCATTTTCTATATAAAGGATCCTGATGTTTTTCCACTACGTAAGGTTTCAAAACTCCATTTTATCGGTTGTATCCGATGTTCCAAGTGTACCACTCCTTGTCCTTTCCTTATTTTTTCTTTTATATACCATGTATGCTTTTTTCTCCTTTCTTTCTTCACGCCCAAAAAGAAAAACTCTGATATTTTTAATGAAAGATTTTGGGGCGTGACAAACACAGCGCCGGGCGCGCACCCATCACCCGACACCGTGTGCCCAGATCAGCCCCTCAACCGTTTTCTCCCCCCAAAATTTCAGCCATGGCCGGCGACCTCCCGTCGTCGGCTATACCACCTGACACGGCGGAGCAACGAGGCACCGCCCCAATACTAACTCTGGCCGGCGACTTCCGATTGCCGGCAACGAACAACCCAAACACACGCACACTATCACGTAAAAACACACACACAACAGCCTACACACACCCTTAACCACATTCCACCACCATTTTCGGTCCCGATATTCCCAACTGATAGCCCAACATCCCGGGAAGGTCAGCCACCACTCCGGCGAAGGAGGAGAGAAAGAGAGAGAGAAACAAGGAGAGAGAAAGGGTTGAAAAACACGAAAAATAAGGGTTAGGGTTTTCCGGTGACGTTTTTGCCGTTTCCCGGCGAACGATACATCGGAATTGAAATCTGAAACCTATCCTAAACTCATATCGATGAGACCTACGTTCTGTGTGAAAATCAGCTGAAACCGACAAAGTTGAATTTTTACGGCCACCGGCGGCTGCGCTAGTGGTCAGAAAATAGAAAATCGAAAGAGAGAAGGGAGGAGAGTGAGACTTACATGTTTTCGTCACTTTTGGCTCGTTCGAAAAAATGGTGAAAAATGAATCAAATGAGCCCTTATTTATAGATTTTGGAAAAGTTACTATTCATCCAAAATATCTTGGTTACTGTTCACTAGAAATATTTTTCGGTTTTTCGAAACTTTGTGTTGAAGAATGAACTTCCATTTGCAGCTATGACAGAGAAATCCGCTAATTTAGATCCATATTATTAAATTGAGATCTTATGAAATGTCTGATCATAATTAATGAAGGTGTACTTGGGAACAATAAAAATTCTCATTTTCACTATTTTTTTATGAAAGATTTCTATTCATGAATGATTAATTGTTTGTGGACTAATTTTTTTTAGTTACGATTACAAATCTCGAGATTTGGTTAATTTATCAAATAGATCTTCAAGTTTATGAATATTACAACTAGACCTTTTAAATATGTGAAACTGAAAACTCATGTATATTTTGACTGATTATTTTGGTAATTTGATGTGAATTCACTTATCTTCTATTGATTCATACTATACTATTATACTTTGAGTTCTAAATGGATCATACTTTAAATTCTTTAATTTAAGGACTTAATTGTAATTTTCATATTAAATCTTAACGATTGTTTGGCAATTTACATAAACCTGATCAATGATAGATGCAATACTTTATTTTCATTTTTTGTTCAACATACAATATTCACTTCAAAATAATATTTCCTTTAATTTTTGTCTGACCACATACCTAACATCAGTATATATATATTAACTATATATTCTTTTATTTATCTACGGAAAAGATATGTTTAATCCCCAGCTAGAGATGCAACAACTTATTTAATTAAACTGAATTAGTTTCATAACATTTCTGTTTCATAACAGAGATAAGTGGTTGTGTTTGGCTGATTAATGGATAGATCTTAATGTGTAATTAAAACTTGGAGGCTATTCTTGTGATGTGGTTGACCCTTCATGGCTTGTTTCCATTCCTAAGAATTGTTTCTGTTACATACATGTTTAATTTGAAAAGTATGAGAGACATTGATACTGATGGTGGTGTGCAATTGCCTAGCTTAGGATTGAGTTTAATATGAAAGGACCGATATGAACTATAGGCACCGATATGAACTATAGGCTAGTGGGTCTAATTTATATGATAAGGTTAAAGGCATTTCCACCTATTTCTTCAGTCTTAGTTTATTTAATATTAAGTGTTCTAGTGGTTCTTGGTCTCATTTATCTATTGATGATTCTAGAGGAAGTATATCCAACTTTTATTAGTTCATTGTAAGGTAACATAATTATTTTAATCATTGTCTAGCAGGTTTTGAAATGGCTCCTGGATTTCTACACAAATTGAAATCAAAAAACAACTCTAGCATGAAGCAAGATCTCAATAATCAAACTATTAAATATGTCACGCCCCGGTTTCTTCCATACAAATTTTATCAGAGTTTTAATTAAAAACAGAGGCGTGCAAAAGAAGAAAAAGACAAGGGACGATCAGAAGAAGAAGAGGATAGAAGACATCAGAATCTTTCTCATAACATATCGGACACAGCCGACTCCATATCATTCAAAACATTGGTCACAACCGATTCTCAAGCATCATCACAGCGGAAAATCTAACAGGATCCATCATCATCGGAAATTACAGAATATATATTACATATCAAAAGATACAGATCATTGTTTCTTAAAACTTCGTAAAAGACATTTTATAAAAATCCCAAAACGTGGCACTGTCTCTCTCTCTCTACTGCTCTACTGTTCGTCATCTCCTGTAGTGTGAGTACAGATTAAGGGATCAGTGCATGGAATACACTGGTGGAGATAAACTCTGCATCTTATAACACTAGACAAAGATGTATATATAGTAAACCGAAAGTTCATAGCAAAGAGGCATGTTGTCACAACATGTAAAAGCACAGCAGACATTAGAAATGGTAAGGGACGAATAGGTACGGGTATTCCCCGTCTTATCCTATAAAAACGGTCTCATTACCGTTGGTGCATTTCCAGGACCACCAAACCTTCAAGAGTAGTAGAATAGGGGTAGGGGACGAATGCATGTTCAGAGGTGGACCGCAGCCCATGCACAGTATAAATATGACACAACACTTAAAATACACAACATTTAGCATTTCTCAAACGAGCATCAAAATAAGGAAAACAGTAAACAACTTAAGAATTAGAAAATACCCCTACCTCGATAAGAGGTTATCACGTGATCTAACAAGTTATAAGTATCAAGCCTAAAGCGTACGATCCAACAAATTTCCTACAAAAGTACCGTGATATCTTAGATCCTCAAAAGATTAAAAGACGGATATAAATAAAGAAAAGAACGATCGAGGAGTCAAGACGGATAAGCAAGACTCGAGGATTAAGGATATTGAGAAGAGTGTGAAAAGTAAACTTGGTAAAAAGGGTTGACTCGACCAGATCCCCGACTCCCGACACAAGGACGGAATCAAACGACTCGAAACGACCCACGAAAATGCTCGCCGGTGCGCACACGACGCACTCAGCAAAACCCCACACACACACTCCCCTCGCATGGTCATGCAAAACTGCACACGACCGTGCCCCACAACACTCGACCGTGCACCACCTTCCAGTGGCCGCGCACGGTCGCTCACTCCTGGCGCACGGCCGTGCCCTCACGCATGGTCCTGCGCGGACCAACCCACACAGCAACACCGCCAACACCGTCTTCTTCCTCTAGCTCCAGCAACCCTTCTACCACCATGGCCGGCAATCTCCCATCGCCGACAACGTCCAACAACACACAAAACACAACCTAAACAAGATCAACACACACAACACACACCAAAACCCAAGCTCAACCCAAAACCACACACACACACACACACAACTCCGACCACACCAACCGGCGGCTCCACCACTCCCAACCCGTGGTCAAACACTTCGGAATGGCTATCTACCACTCCGGCGAGGAAGACGAGAGAAGGTAAGAAATGAGGAGAGAGAAAAGGTGATGGACTCAAACTTAAGTTTTTGGGGCGGTTGACCGGTGATTTACTGGCGATCTAACCGTCGGAACGGAAAAGCAAGACCGTCACAAGACTCGTCTCGATGAGAGCTACAATTTATATGAAAACTATTCGATTCCGGGTAAGTTGACTTTTCCGGCCACCGGTGACGGCGGCGACGGCCGCCAGAAAAAGAAAGAGAAGGAGAGAAAACTTACGTGTTTTTCAATTATGAGCTCGTGTGACTTATCGACTTAAAAAACGCCTTATATATACTCCTCCAAAAAGGCTACTATTCACCATAAATATCCCGTATGCTATCCTTCATATATGTCTCGTATACGGTGTATTCCTCGTTTTCACTATTTTCTCCATTACTTGAGCTACGTAACTCCGATTGACTTCTAGTTCATTTCTATTCTCTCGTTTTTCCGTTACGCATCTGATTATATACAAAAATCTTCTAGGTTCCATGTCTAAAAATTACGTCCCTCTAAATCGGCATCAGACACACATATCTGTAATGCACATAATCGAATCTAAACACCCAAAAATTAACACACATAGAAACATCTCAATTAAGAGTTTAATTATTTAATTATCCAATTATGCTTCGTTTTGTCCTGGGTGCTACATCCCTTACCCCTTAAAAGAATTTCGTCCTCGAAATTAGATTCGTACCTAAAAAGGGCAAGTCAGGATATTTCGTCCGAATATGATCTTCTAGTTCCCACGTGGCTTCTTCCTTCCCATGTCGACTCCACTGAACTTTAACTATAGACACCTCTCGATTCCTTTGCTGACGCTTTTTCCTATCCAGAATGGCTATAGGAAATTCTTCATAGGTCAAATCTTTCTCCTATTCTATGTCATCTTGTTCGATAATGTGACTTGGGTCGAAAATGTACTTCCTTAGCATAGATACATGGAAGACATTGTGTACTCTGATGAGGTCCGGAGGTAGAGCTAAACGGTATGCGACCTCTCCAACTCGTTCCAAAATTTCAAAGGGTCCTATGTACCTCGGTTTCAGTTTTCCTTTCTTTCTAAAATGATGAACTCCTTTAATGGGTGACACCCTAAGAAAAACTTTATCTCCCACCTCGAATTTCAACTCCCGTCGTCTCTTATCAGCATACATTTTTTGTCAGTCTTGTGCCATCTTTATTCTTTCCCGAATTTTCTTGATTACCTCAACTGTCTGATCCACCAATTCGGGTCCCAACACCTTCTTTTCGCCTACTTCATCCCAACAAATAGGTGAGCGACATTTTCTTCCATAAAGTGCTTCATATGGCGCCATCCCAATTGTGGATTGGTAACTGTTGTTGTAGGCAAATTCTACTAAGCACAAGTGTTCCTCCCAAGTCCCTTGAAGATCCAGAACACAAGCTCTTAACATATTCTCCAGAATCTGTATTGTTCTTTCTGACTGTCCGTCTGTTTGAGGATGAAAAGTTGTACTGAAAGCTAGCCTGGTCCCTAACTCCTTTTGTAGACTCTGCCAAAATCTGGATGTAAAATGAGGATCTCTATCTGACACTATAGAAACCGGTACACCATGCAATCGGACAATCTCTTCAAGATAAATTCGAGCCAACTTATCTAATCTGAAAGTCATCTTGATCGGTAAAAAGTGTGCAGACTTTGTTAATCTATCCACAATGACCCATACTGCATGGTTTCCTCATTTGGTTCTAGCAAACCAACTACGAAATCCATAGCTATATGCTCTCATTTCCATTCCGGGATTTCCAACGGAGTTAGCAATCCAGCTGGTCGTTGGTGTTCAGCTTTTACTTGTTGACAAATCAGACATTTCTTTACGAACAGTCCGATGCATCTTTTCATATTCTCCCACCAAAAGTTTTCCCCCAAATCTTGGTATATTTTCTTACCTCCAGGATGTGCTGACAACGACGTGCAATGAGCTTCTTCAAGGATTTCTTCTCTCAATTTCTCATCCTTTGGCACGCATATCCTTCCTCTGAAGACAAGGGCTCCATCCGTTGCAAAGGAGAAGCCCTCTGCTTTTCCACTGTCCATGCGAGCTTTTATCTTCGTTAAGAAATAATCCTTCTTTTGAGCTTCAATAATTCATTCTCGAAGCGTAGGTTTCACAACCAAAGTTACCATCAAGGCTTCGATGTTGTTCGAAGGTGAGACCATTTCCAGATTCAGCCTTGACATTTCTTCGACTAGTTGATGTTGGTTAGTGATCTTAGACGTCGTAATCCCTTTTCCTTTTCTGCTAAGTGCATCGGCCACCACATTCGTCTTACCAGGGTGGTAATGGATCGTAATATCGTAATCCTTCACTAACTCTAGCCACCTTCTCTACCTCATGTTTAGCTCCTTCTGTTCGAAGAAATATTTCAGGCTTTTATGATCAGTGTATATATCTCACACTTCACGCCATATAGATAATGTCTCCAAATTTTTAGAGCATGCATAACCGCAGCCAACTCCAGATCGTGTGTCGGGTAGTTTTGTTCGTGAGCTTTCAATTGTCGGGATGCATAAGCCACCACTTTTCCTTGCTGCATCAGTACGCACCCCAAACCTTGTTTAGATGCATCACTATAAATCACGAACTCCTTCATTACGTCCGGAATCGTCAAGATTGGTGCTTCTGTCAGTCTCTTCTTTAGCTCTTGGAAACTATGCTCGCATTGTTCAGTCCATAGGAACTTTACATCCCCCCGCATCAAATGAGTCATAGGAGCAGAATCTTCGAAAATCCATTTATGAATCTTTGATAGTACCCCGCCATACTAATAAAACTCCGTACTTCCTTGACATTGGTTGGGGTTTCCTATTTGCTGACAGCTGCAACTTTGTCGGGGTCTACCTCGATCCCCTGTGATGAGACAATATGACTAAGAAAACTTATCTTATCCATCCAAAACTCACATTTCTTGAATTTTGCAAAGAGCTTTTCTTTTCGAAGAACTTCCAGCGCAATCCTAAGATGTTGCTCATGTTGCGTCTTATCACATGAATAGATTAGAATATCATCGATAAACACAATAACGAAATGATAGAGATATGCGTGGAAAACACGATTCATCAGGTCCATGAAGACAGCTGGTGCATTGCTAAGTCCAAATGGCATTACTACGAACTCATAGTGGCCATATCTGGTTCTGAATGCTGTCTTGGATATATCGGCATCTTTAACCTTCATCTGATGATATCCGGACCTTAAATCGATCTTTGAGAATATGCTAGCACCTCTTAACTGATCAAAGAGATCTTCGATTTGAGGTAATGGATATTTATTCTTGATAGTTCTCTTGTTCAGCTCCCTATAATCAATACACATTCGAAAGATTCCATCTTTCTTCTTCACAAATAACACTGGTGCTCCCCAAGGAGACACGCTGGGTCTAATAAAACCCTTATCCAAAAGTTCTTGTAGTTGCACCTTCAATTCTTGTAATTCTATCGGTACCATTCGATAAGGAGCTTTCGACACCGGTGCTGATCCTGGTACAAGATCAATCCCAAAGATCACCTGACGATCTGGTGGAGGGCCGGGTAAATCTTCGGGAAATACGTCCATATACTCTCTTACCATCGGTACATCCTCGATAGAACTCATTTCTTGCTCAAGACTCACCATGCTGACCAACCAAGCTTCGCAATTTCTTTTGCTAAGCATCTTGATTGCCTTTATAACTAATATGATCCTCGTGTCCATTTTAACTCGTGTCCCAATAAAAGTGAACTTAGGTTCTCCAGGCGTTTGAAAGATTATTTCTCTCGTACGACACTTTATCACTACGTGATTCGACTCAATCCAATCCATTCCAAGGATAATATCAAAATCCTTCATCTCCAACGTGTGAAGATCGGCCAAAAGGATTCTATTCTCAAAGACGATTCGTAGATGACGATACAGGTGTTTCGTCTTTACCGTCCTTCCCGACGGAATACTAACCTCTAGGGTTTTAGCAACTACCTTACTATCCTCAAACTTCAACAGCTTACAGAAATTAACAGAGATAAAAGAGTGGGTCACTCCGGTATCAAATAAGATGAGAGCAGGTGCATCGCATACTGTTAACATACCTGTCATTGTCTCCGACCCTTCCGCAGCCTCCGGGCGAGTAAGAGTAAAAGCCCGAGCTCTGCCGGCTACCGGCCTCGAACTTGTGGTTGTATCCGCTGGGCCCTTCGGCTTCCTACAATTTGCTGCAATATGCCCCGGTTCCCCACAGGAGTAGCAACTCCGTGTTTCTATTTGACATGGCCCCATGTGTACTCTTCGGCATCTAGGACACGGATTCTTAGGTGGAGGAGTGGGGAAAAGTGGAGCGTTGTTTTCCCTCGGAAACTTGTTTTGGGTAACGCCTTGACTCGGCCCTGTCCACTTCCTTTTTATAGATGTCGGGGTAAATTTCTTAGGAGGCACCACATCCAATCGCAGTCGAGAGGCAATTTCTTGAGCTCTCTCAATTACACTAGCATACGTCATAACTCCTTGTCCGGCCAAAATCGATCCAATCTCTGAGCGTAGACCCTTTTCGAACCTTCGGGCCCTTTTGGCATCAGTGTCGACCAAGTGAGTGGCATATCTGCTCAGATGATTAAATTTTCGCTCGTATTCCCCTACCGTCATAGTTCCTTGACGTAGATGTAGGAACTCCGTCTCCTTTCTGTCTCGGTAGGATTGTGGTATAAAATGATGAGTAACTACTTCTTTAAAGTCCTCCCACGTCATCTCTTTCCTTTGCTGTGGCAACAACGTCCTTTCATAGGAATCCCACCAATGGCTTGCCTCCTCTGTGAGCTGGAAAATCGCACACGAAATCTTCTGTTCCTTAGTACATGTCAAATGCCCAAACAGTCAATCTAGTGATCTCAACCACTTCTCTACCTCCGCTGGTTCACCTTTCCCACTGAATGTCGGTGGATTAAAATGCCGAAATTGTTCGTATATTAGATTCGTATCAGACCTAACTGGTGGTGGTGTGGCTCGCGTAACCTCAAAGTATTGTGCTAATCCTCTTAGCACCGACACTAGATCTACCATGCTTGCATCTGTTTCCCGTTGATTGGCCATTGGTGTTTGTTCTCTCCGAGGTCGTCCTCGAGACATAGCTCTGTTACGATGTATATGTATATATCGTTCAGGTTTCAAAATAAATAAATAATAAGTAAAGGAAAATAAATACGGCAAGTAGGAAGAGATACGAACGTGGATTCCATAATATAGAAAGGAGATACACGTACTTAAATGTACATATAAGCAAAATATGGGTAGCCTTTACTCCACACCAAAAAGATTATATACACTTACTAGTTAAACAACTACCACATACGTATATATAAAGGTTTCGTCATTCCTAGTTTGTATACACAAAACGGTCTTCCAACTATCATCTATGCCACAACAGCTGGAGGTGACGGAGGTCCCTGCAGGCTCGGTGCCACATCCCTCAGGTCATCTACATCAGGATTGTCCTCTTCAGGATCCTCTTCCGGTTCCTCCTCCTCAGGATCCTCTTCTGGATCCTCCTTCAAATCATCTTTCTCATCCTCCAAGCTGCCACTAGAAGGGTCATAAGGTCCAGGCTCGGGGGTAGTCGGATAGCTATGACGGCCCCACACTTCTAACATATTCCTCGTCACTCTTCCGAAATCCACAACAAGTGTGTTATCCACAGCTGAATACACCACCTCATCTCGGAAAATGAGACGCGCCCTAGCCGCCCATGCATTCGGCAAAGTATGAATCATATGTGTACAAGCCTGCATGTTAGGGATACTACCCCCTGTTCCCCCTGCCTCTCTCCAACAATGAAACAATCTAGATATATGTTCATCAACTGATACGTTCCTTGACACTCGGCTTTCAAAGAAACGTCGTCTAAGTCGTTTCTCACGCGTCTCTACTAGTGGAACACGCATTCTAGCGGGACATCTAAATCTAGCCATCTGTCAAGTATAAGCTATATGAGTCGTTTTGTTTCATATGAAACTATATCCGTATCATCCTTTCGAACCTAAACGATTAATATCATGTAAGCAAGATAACATGAATCAAACACACATTCTTTTTATCAAGTTACATAACTTAAGGAGAGACACGCCTAGAGAGAGAGAGGTGCTTATATGTTTTTCTTTGGAAAATATTTCTTTTTAATCATTTACAACACGTTTTACCGCATTTTCTCTTTATCAAGCCAAATCAAGCAAAGTCCTACAAAGGGTAGAACTATGCTCTGATATCATATTGTCACGCCCCGATTTCTTCCATACAAATTTTATCAGAGTATTAATTAAAAATAGAGGTGTGCAAAAGAAGAAAAAGATAGGGACGATCAGAAGAAGAAGAGGATAGAAGACATCAGAATCTTTCTCATAACATATCGGACACAACCGACTCCTTATCATTCAAAACATCGGTCACAGCCGATTCTCAAACATCATCACAACGGAAAATCTAATAGGATCCATCATCATTGGAAATTACAGAATATATATTATATATCAAAAGATATAGATCATTGTTTCTTAAAACTTCGTAAAAGACATTTTATGAAAATCCCAAAAAGTGGCACCGTCTCTCTCTCTTTCTACTGCTCTACTGTTCGTCATCTCCTGTAGTGTGAGTACAGATTAAGGGGTCAGTGCATGGAATAATCTTTTGGTAGAAATATCAGAGTTTTTCATTTTTGGGCGTGAAGAAAGAAAGGGGAAGAAGACGTACATGATATAAAATAGAAAGAAAAAGGAAAGGACAAGGAGTGGTACACTTGAAACATCGGATACAACCGATAAAATAGAATTTTGAAACCTTACGCAGCGGAAAAACATCAGGATCCTTTACAGAGAAGGATAAATACAATTTCCTTTTACAAACGAACAACACAACTTTAAATGATAAAACCAGAAGATGGACACAGCTGATAGGGCATCCCTCTCTCTACGCGTCAAGGTTTTCTTCATCTCCTGTAGTGTGAGTACAGAATAAGGGGTGAGTGTGTTGAATACACTCGTGGGGATACTTTCCAAATTTTATCAGTTATTAGGTGAGCACAACAAATCCAACATTTTAAGGGGTAAGGGATGTAGCATCCCGGACCAAAACGAAGCATAATTTATTAATTAAATATTTAAACGCATGACTTAATAATTATGTGCGTATATTTTGGTTGTTTACATTAATTACTTGCGTTTCAAATACGTGTTTAAAGCATGTTAGATGGATAATTTACTTAGATATAGAACATAGGATATTTTTAAACCAATTGATGCATATTGGAAAAATGAGAAGATAGAAATTAACTAGGGGTCAATCGGAGACCCGTAGCTCAACGGCGATGAACATGGCAAAACATGGAGTTTCGGAAAAGAAAATCGAAAGATATTTACGGTGAATATTAACGGAGATTTTTACAGTGAATAACGTGGAATTTTCAACCGATGAACAGTAACCAAGATATTTCTCGTGAATAGTGTTTTTAGAAATTCTATAAATAGGGGTGTTTTTGATTCGAAAATCACCATTTTTCCGAATGAACCAAAAGGAATGAAAACTTGTAAGTCTCTCTCTCTTCCTATTTTTCTGTCTCCGGCAAGCTGTGCCAGTGCAGCGGCGCCGTCGCCGGTGGTGGCCGTAAAATTTCCAAGTTGTCAGTTTCGGTCGATTTTCGCACACGACGTACATCTCGACGAGACGAATCTAGGATAGGTCTCAAAATTCAATTCCGATTTCTTGTTCGCCGGAAAACGGTGAAAAACAGCCTCCAAACCCTAAACCCTAGATTTCCACCACCTTCTCTCTCTCTCTCTCTTCTGATTTCTCTCTCTCTCTTCCTCCTCTCACCGGAGCAGTCACCGGAGATGAGCTGGGTGTGAGGGTGAGCTGTCGGGGTGGTGGCACCGTCGTGGGTGGCGGCACCGGAGATTTACGAGCTGTGTATATATATATATATTGCATATGTGTGTATATAGTGTGTGTGTGTGTGTTGTGTTTGCTGTTTTGGGGGCGGCACTGGTGGCGCTGCCATGAGCTACTGGTGGGCCGGCGCTGGTGATGCGCTGGTGAGGTCGTGGTGGTGGTGGCCGGAGGCAGGTGGCCGCCGGCTAAGCTATTTTTATAAGCGTGTGTGTTTATATATATATGTGTGTGTGTGGCTGAGTTGTGAGTGTTGCGCGGCTGGTAGGAGGTGGCCGGCGACTGGAAGTCGCAGGCCAGTGTCCAGAGAGGTGGGGGAGAGTCGCCGGCCGGAGCTGGGAGTGGTGGAGCTTGGTTTTGCATACGTGTGTGTCGAAGGGTTTTGCGGCGGTTTTTTGGGTACTGTTCACAGCCAGATTCCGGGAGTGATGGTCGGAGGTAATAGCCAGCGGTGCAGGCTCGCTGGTGGATGTGGTGGTGGCAGCGTATGGCGGCGCCGTCGCAGCTGGTGGCACCAGGAAGTGGGCTGGTCGAGCAGGCCAACGCCGGGAGCGTTGGGAGCCGAGCTGCAGAGAAAACTCGGCAGCTGCTGAGAAGTGCTAAGACCCGCTGTCAAGCTGCCGAGAACCCACTGCCGACTCGGCAGCTGCCGAGAACCCACTACCAATACTGCCGAGAAAACTCGGCAGTTGCCGAGGACCACACGCCGAGTTGCCGAGAAAACTCAGCAGCTGCAGAGCCGCCGGGTTTTCCCACCCGGCGCTGGATGCGCGAGTGCCCCGTCGCACACGACGTCGTGTTTTCGATCCAAATCCCATTTTTTCCACCGTACGTCATCGCCGATGAGATGTCATTGACCGAGGGTCGTGGGCCCGATCAAAGTCAACCCTTTGACCAAAATTACCAAAATACCCCTAAACTTAAAATGCTCCGTTTGAGCTCGTTTTAACTCCGATAGAGCTCATTCTTTTTCCGTCGTGACCCAAATTTCATTCTCTATCATCTCAGCCTAATGGACTGATTAACCATTTTCATTTCTTCAACTCCAATCTTTAGAGCTCTCGATCCGTCGCGTCTTTAATGATCATTTTTCCGTCGGAGTCTTTTACAGCTTTAATTATATATTATTAAGGATCTAAGAAATGCCGTAATTGTGTAGGCTACTTGTTGAGTTGAGCATTGAGATACGTAACTTTTGGTACTTGCGACTCACGTGGTAACCACCGAACAAGGTGGGGGTAATTTCTAAATCTTTATGTGTTTACAGTTTTCCCTATTATGAAGTATAAATGAGGAATACTAAATATTGTGAATACACATGTTGTGCCATACTTTATACTGTGAAAGGACTTCGGTTCACATTGCATGTTCGAAGGGTCCTATGGACCGTAAAAAATTGTCTCCCCCCTTCTACTATTCTATGAGGTTTGGTGGTCCTTTAAATGCACCAGCGGTATTGAGATCGTTTTATAGGGTAAGACGGGGAATTCCCGCACCTATCCTTCCCTTGCAATTTCTAATATCTGCTATGCATTTTACGTGCTATGACTTTGTGTCGATTGTTACATACTGATGATCTATATATATATCTGTCGAATGTTATAAGATGCAGACTTCATCCCCACGAGTGTATTCCACACACTCACCCCCTTATTCTGTACTCACACTATAGGAAACGATGAGCATGTTGAACCCTAGAAGGAGAGAGGAGGTGTTATGTCACGCCCCGAAATCTTTTCACATTTTATCAGAGTTTTTATTCGGGCGTGAAGATAGTAAAAGGCAAGGGACGCTTATCAAGACAGAAAGAAAGGAGCAAGGGACGCTAGAAGAAAGGGGTAAGGGACAAAATGAATCTTTCACTTATCAAAACCGACCTTTGTCGATTACGTTCGGTCTCACTACCGGTATATTACAACATATGCAGCGGAATTATACATCAGGATCTCTCATCCATACATGCCTCAAAAGAATATTACAAAACATAAGTTATCCAAAACATAGTTTGAAAATGTTTAAGAGACATCGTCTCATTACAACAAAACAGGATCAACACTTCCACTCTCTCCAACTAGGGTTCCTCACGCTCGTCATCGCCTGTAGTGTGAGTACAGATTAAGGGGTGAGTGCGTGGAATACACTCGTGAGGATAATATCCACCTCGCACAACTCATATCAGAATTAAATACCGAAAAGCTATCCTACAGTCACATTGTCACGGCATGTATAAATGCAAAGCAGATATTAGAAATGGTAAGTAAGAAGAATAGGTGCGGGATTCCCCCGTCTTATCCTATATCGGTATTTCACCGCTTGTGCATTTCAAGAGGCTCACGACACCGCCACAGAGTATTAGAATAATAGCTAGGGACGCACAGAATGCATGATCGGAGGACCTCTGTCCTTCCACAATTATATCATGGCACAACAAGTATAACCACAACACATAGTATTCCTCAATCATGCATGTATAGGGACAACAGTAAACTGATAAGAGATTAGAATGTACCCCCACCTCGTATAGTGGTTACCATGTGAACAAGTATCAGCGGATCAGATTTCACAAGCGAGTACCAAAGGATCCAATATCACAAGGCTCAACTCAACAAGTAGCCTACATAAGTTATGACGTCCCTTAAATCCTTAATAAATTATATATAAAACTGTAAAAGGTTCCGTTGGAAATCGGTCGTTAAATACGCGACGAATCGATCGATCTAAAGATTGGGATTTAGGAGACAAGGCTGAAAGTCAAATCTAAAGGGCTGAGATGATAGGAAATGAAATAAGGATCGCAACGCAAAAAGAATGAGCTCGATCGGAGTTAAAACGAGCTCAAACGGAGTATTTTAAGTTTAGGGCTAAAATGGTAATTTTGGTCAAAGGGTTGACTTTGACCGGGCCCACGGACCCGGGTCAATGTCGTCTCGTCGGCGATAACTCGAAAAAGACGAATGGCGGAGAAAACGGGGTTCGGATCGAAAACACGGCGTCGGGTGCGCATCGGCACCCGACGGGTGCGCACGGGCGCGCACGGTGCGCGCGGCTTCCCGACACCCGACGGCTGCCGAGTTTTCTCGGCAGCTATGCATGGCCCAACCCGGCTGGTCGAGTTTTCTCGGCCAGCCTTGCCCAGTTCTTCCCCACGGTGGCCTGCTCGAGCAGGCCACTTCCCGGCGTCACCCGGCGCGGCGGCGCCGCCTCCAGCCACCACCACCAACCTCGCCGGATACCTCGCACCGCCGGCTACCATCTCCGGCCGTCCATCGCCGGATTCCGACATGAATAGTTCCCGGAAACTTCGCCGCAAAACCCTTCGAAGTCACATTTTTTCCAAAATTCCAACTTCAACCAAAACTCCGGCCGACGACTTCCCGTCGCCGGCGACCCTTCCCTGAGCCTTGGCCGACGACTCCCCATCGCCGGACACCTATTCCGGCCAACCCCTACCACCAACACCACCTATACACCTATGCATGAGCACACACACACACACACGTTTCCCTACACACACACACACACTGATCCACTGCCTCGCCGGATACCTCGCACCGCCGGCTACCACCTCCGGCCGTCCATCGCCGGATTCTGGCATGAATAGTGCCCGGAAATTACGCCGCAAAATCCTTCGATGCTCAGTTTTTCTGAAAAAACAACACCTATCCAAAAGCTCCGGCCGGCGACTCCAGTCGCCGGCGACCACTCCCAGCCCCTCCGCCGGCGACTCCCCGTCGCCGGCAACCTTTCCCGGCCAACCCAACACCCTAGCAACAACCAAACTCACCCACGCTCAACACACACACTCATACGCATAAACACACACACACACTGATCTCTGTTGGCCGGCGGCCACCAGCCGCCGGCTACCTCCTCCTCCATCTCACTGGCGACCTCCCGTCGTTAGTCGTTCATTTCCCCACGGCGGCACCCCCCGGCACCGCCTCCAACAGCGAGCCACACAACACACACCAATACACCATACATCACACACACATGCATGCATACATATATATTCACCCACTGTCCATCTCCGGCGCCGCCACCCACGGCGGCGCCGGCACTCCAGCATCGGCCCCTTATCTCCGGCGTCCTCCGGCAGCTTCTCCGGCGCGGTGGAGAGAGAACAACAGTAGAGAGAGAAAGGGTGGTTCAAGGGTTAGGGTTAGGGTTTAAGAGGCTGTTTTTCGCCGTTTTCCGGCGAACGAGAAATCGGATTTGAAATTCGAGACCTATCCTAGATCATATCGTCGAGACGAACGTCGTGTGCGAAAATCATCCGATTCCGACAACTTTGAATTTTTCCGGCGACCGGCCGGTGGCGGCGCAGGCGGTGGCCCGCCGGAAATAGAAACCTGGAAAGAAAGAGAGGAGAGAGAAGGACTTACGTGTTTTCGTCGGTTTTGGCTCAATCGAAGAAACGGTGATTTTCGGATCGAAACTACCCCTATTTATAGAAATCCGGAAACTACTATTCATCGAAAATATTCGGATCACTATTCATCCAAAATATTTCCGTTACTATTCACCAGTTGACTTTTTCCAAATTACTATTCACGTAAATATCTCGGAAAATATCTTGGTAAAAGATCTTCTGATATTTTCGAAACCTCGTGGTTTACTCTTTTTATCGTCATTCGAGCTATGGGTCTCCGATTGATCCCTAATTCATTTCTATTCTCTCGTTTTTCTATTACGCATCTGGTGATATAAAAATATCCTACATCCCACGTTTAGAAAAATTATCGATCTAATCGTGCAGTACTCACGTATCTGAAAAGCACGAAATAGATTAAACAGTTAACTCATACACACATAATTATTAAATCATAGATTTAAATATTTAATTAATCAATTATGCTCGTTTTGATCCGGGGCGCTACATGTTATCTCTGGATTTTGTATGTTTAGTTGGTGCCACGCAAATATTTTCAAACAATGTTTTTATTAATTCACATTTTGTAAATTTATGATATATGTTTCGGATGTTAGATCCTGATGATATATTCCACTGTTTTGATATGTTGAAATCATCGGTATTGAGACCGATAGATATCGGCTGAGGCCGTTTGTTGATATGTGAATATTTCACATCATCCCTTATCTCTTTCTTCTGTCGTCTCCTACTACTTCTTTCTGTTTGTGATTTGTGTCCCTTGTTATTTCTTTCTTCACACCCAAAAAAAAACTCTGATATTTGTTGTAAGAAAATGGGGCATGACAGTTGCACTGGATAAACAGAGGCCTAGCCCATTGATTAGGGCCCGGGAGTTCAACTTAGCTGATATTTATTCTTCTACAAGGGGCTTTGGTGAGTTTCATGTCTTAGGAAGTGATGCTAAGAATGTGACATATAAGGGTAGTTTATTAAATGGTTGTAATGTGACTATAAAATGGTTCTTGAACGCACATATGACAGGCAAACGTAAAATGATCGCTAAAGAAATTAAGTTGATCGAAAAGATTGACATTCGAATTTAGTTTCAATTAGAGGATGGTGCTTCGATCATCAAAAATGATCATAAAAGTAGAAAGAGTTGTTCGAGTCAAGTGCTTGTGAAAAAAGAAATTGTTGGCCAGATACTCCTCGGTATCAGAATGAGAGTGAGTGCCTAATGACTGCTATTAGAATCTTTGAAAGATAAGATTTGACCAAGAGAGCAAGAGAGGCTGATGAAACGAGGCTCATCTTTTGATGTCCCTAGAACTTCAAAATCAGTTTAGATCATGACAAGTTGTTACTACTAGCAATAACTTCCTCTTTCATTCCTTCATTAGCTTGCTTGTTTGATTTAATCTCGTTTGTCAGAGAGGCACTCGGGTAAAAAAATTTAGCGCCAATCCTATTCCAATATCCTTCATACACCAACAATGGTACGGGTATAACGCCACCTGATAGAAAGAAGATCCCAGTACTCCTGCCAAAATGTTTGCCTCGTTTTGAGACATTATGGCTTTTGGGTCGCGTCGTGGGTGGGCTACTCTTTTTTCACCGCTTACTCTTAGTTTAAGTTGTCAAACAAATGATAGAATGGAAAATTAAGAGTCGACATTCTGGCTTTGTCCATCGACAGCTAAATGTTTCGATTTGATCGGAACTCAAAGCCTTCACGATATAATAGTAAAATACCATCAAGTGTGACATTGTGGAGTGTAACAAAACAAGAAAAGAAAGGTATAAACTGCCTAGGTCACTACCTAGGAAGATCCTTTCCCGTCCTTCTTTAATAGACCTAAACTTTTATTGTGTTACCATGCTTTTTTGGCTTTACGAGATGAAGCTTGCTCTTCCCCATCAACCACGACACCTCAAACGACTTACGTCTTTAATAGACGAGTCTTATAAGTCTCATTCTTCTTTTTGAGAATGCCCGGGAACAACTCCTAGGTCAATATTGGAGAAAATATTGACTCCTAGGTTATCACCTATGTCAAAGAGATGCAGGTATACGTGTTATCCATTATAGAGCGAGCGCTATTCTAACTCCATGGATATCCCCAACGGCATCAAGATCAAGGTGAAGTCTAAAGTGATCAAAGTTGAAGACCAGTGGCAAGCTTTCGTAGAACTTCAAGTATCTGAATCTAGAGTTTTGGCTGATCACATAAAAGAAGCTAAATATTGATGTTTGGTTCGGTAGCTGGAAAACCACAGCCTCTATTTGCACCGCCCTTAGCCAATGCAACAACCTGATTAATGGTGTCACCAAGGATTACTTCTACAAGATGCGTTTTGTGTATGCACAAATTTTGATCAATGCTTCAATCACCAATAGTGTAACAACTATTGAGATACATAATTTTCTTGCTGAGAAGAAGGTGTAAAAGTTATTTTGATTTTTTTTTCTATTTGTGGTTTGGTAATTTTAATTTAATTAGTGCATTTTGTTGTTTATTGCATCTCTAATTTGATTTTACGCTCCTTATATTTATTATTTGATTTTGAATTTAAAGAATTTAATATTTATGATAATTATTACTTTTGTTAATCTTGTAATTCTTGTAGAATTAAATTATGTTGTTATATCTTTTTGAATGATTAGAGTGGAAATACTTTTGTTCAAAATGACTTCATCTCGTTATATGTAGATAGGGTGAACATTAATTAGTGAAAACTAAAAAATTGAATCAATACGAAACTAGGTTCGGTTTTGGATGATACAGTTCAATTTTGGTTTTGATTTTTTGAAATTTTAGAGTCCCATTTTTGGTTCGTTTATTTATGTCTAAGAAAATAAAATACCCAAAAATGAATCAAAATTTATTTTAATTTTTCTATATATATAAATTTCATTTATCAAAATTCTAAAATAACCTAACTCAATTCCCAATTTCATTTCCTTTAATTTTTATACATTTGAATTGTGGTTGTTTATTTGTTAGATATTGTATGACTTGTATAAATTAAAAAATTGTAAGACTTTATTGTTGACCTATATTTTTATTGTCTGGATGATCGAATGAATTTGAATTGATTTTATTTAGTTTTTATAGGATTTTGATTTGTGGAAAACACGTTGTTGGGATATTTCTGTAGTTATCTTGATGAGACAGAATAGATTGCGTAATAAGACAAAAACAGTTTGCTTAGGATATCAGTATCCAGTTTCCATAGTGATTACATGATCTTCAGCTCCCCTATCCTTGACAAGATCATGTAATGGTTTTCTAAGTGAAGGAAAACCAACCTTAGAAGGTATAGGAAGATATCTTCTAAGAAGCAGCATGCTGAAGCAGAAAGCTGGAAGAAGCAGCAAACAGAAAGCAGCAAGCTGAAGAAAGCAGCATGGAGGACCCAACAAGCAACAAGTAGCACTCTGGAAGCAGCAAGTTATAAGTAAGCTGAAAGGAGAAGTAAGCTGAAGGTTGCAGCACGCCAGAAGCAGCAAGCAAGGAAGAGCTACAACAGCTTGCTAAGATGACTATTTTCAACCAACGGATCTTTCATTAGAAAGATAAGTGGTATTCTCATCCATGCAGCACGAGAAAGGTCATGCAGTACGAGGATGAGCAGCAAAGACAGCAAGATCAAGTAGTCGTTGCATGAACTTCAGCCATGGACTCATACTGACTTGACAAGTCTACAAGAATGTCAGAGAGGTCTAGAAGTA
The DNA here is from genome assembly GCA_954870855.1 of Scutellaria minor. Taxonomy (NCBI): domain Eukaryota; kingdom Viridiplantae; phylum Streptophyta; class Magnoliopsida; order Lamiales; family Lamiaceae; genus Scutellaria; species Scutellaria minor. Next base: position 9,035,953 of record OX940731.1, on the reverse strand, counting down.
AATGTTGGGCGCATTAAATGATCATGACAGAAACATTTAATGCGACTATAGAAAAAGATCTTGGATATCAAAGCTTGAATTCAAAATGGAGAAGTGTTCCCCTTCAACGGATACTCCCCCAACGGATATATTCTCGAGATCTATAAATAGAAGGTGTGGCTGACTAAAGAAAGCGCTGGACAAAGTCAAGTGGAAACTCATATATATTCCAAAGCTTCTCAAAGCTTATCCATGTTCAGCCACTCAACCTGAAAGGATCAGTCTACCTCAGCGATGGAGCCTTCATGTTCAAGGCTGATCCAAGCTCACCACTATTGAAGAAACTTTTTATCTTTTAACCATTTGTGTTGTGTGCGCTAGGTTGTTTTAGGTGTACTTAGTTAAGAGGATAGTATCCTTGCTAAGTGTGTAGTCTAGAAGTAGGCTACTTGCCCTTTGTGGGATTGTACTCTTTGTAGGTTGTGGCCTTCGACTAGAATCTGGGATTCTAGTAGGCGTAGCTCGTTAGGAAGAGGTTTGTAAAGTGAGACTTGTAATTCGAACTAACCTAATGAAGTTTCCTCCTTGTGAAGGAGTAGAGTGGACATAGAAGGCTTACACCACCTTCAAACCACTATAAACCATAAGTGTTTATTTATTTGACTAACTTACTGAATCGTTCTTATCTTGCTATATTTATCTTGCTGAGCATTCATAAGCATCCTGCATAAAGTGTTTTCAAAAGAGCATAATTGCAAAGAAAACTATTTTTCCAAAAGAAACCCTATCATTGTTTATTCCGCTGCATACCGAGAAAGCTAGGTCAGAAACTTGAATCAGCATTCTGTCAGGTTTTTTGATCAAGTCAGGTTGTTGTTTCCTCAAGAATCAGGAACCTGTATCTCTGATAGATTTTAAAGATCGAAAAATCGATAGAGGTTCATTCACCCCCTCTGAACCTCTGACCACTTGGGACCATCACATGTGTTATTGATATGCGTAATTTATCATTTTTTTGTCTAATTTACTGAAAATAAACAAAAAATATTCTTTTTATATTTCAATTAAAACTTTGATTGTTATTCGCTTTTCAGAAAGCTTGGTTTCAGTTTTTCAAAATTCAAAAACTTCGGTTTGGCTAACTGACTTTCAGTTCGATTCGTCTATCGGTAGGACTAGTTTATGGTTAATATCTTTATAGAATTTGTCTACATTTAGATGTTTTGATTTACTTCTATGATCAATCTAGTGTAATGGTTTACTCTACGTAAATTTCCTATCTACGTATATACTTTTAGCCATGAAACATCTGTTAAATGCTTTATTATATAGCTTTATTTGCACAATTATAATTACAAAAAATAATGGGAATGAGCCTACTTGGGTTTTATGGTTTTTTGTTACATGTAGCCAATGATGAGATTTTTGTAACAATTTCAATATCTAATCCCCATGTATATTGGAAAGTCGGCGTCGCTCTCCCTCTGTTAAAAAATACGACATACGCTCCATTTTTTTTAATTGGATTTAACGTCGTTATCTTTTGTCTTGAATTTTCTATTATATCCTTAAAATAGAATTAAAGTTTAATTAAAAAAACAAAAGAAAAGAATTCTTATAAAAAAAATTAAAATGAAAGAGGAGACGGCGTTGTCTACATTACAGATCACGAAGGAATGAGATGTGTTCTTCTATTTTTTTCTTCTTATCTGAATGGTGACTGATTAGATGTAAAACAAGCAGATTTCATTTTATTAGTTGTAGATCGTCCTCGCCTGATTTATTTCTCGGATCTTTTAAATTTTGAAAAAAAGTAAAAAATTGGATAACTCAAATCGAATGAAAATCACAAATAAATTTGGAAGGGAAAATAGTTATAGGCTGATTTGGATTCAATTTGTGAAGTTTGGCAAGAAAAAGAGAAATTTTGATGTTTATCGACGATGCATAGTGGTGGTCCGGCGGCATGGTGGCTAAAGCTGAAGAAAGGAGATGAAGATAATGGAGTTAATTTTTCAAATAAATTTAAAATTAAAATTTACAATTACCTAAAAATTAAAATAATACTTGAATGATTTAAAATTCATTTTATCAAATTTAAGTGGTTGCAAATTTATTAAAATTATTCTAAATTCATTAATATAAATATATATATATATATGTCTAAGTAAATTTGCTTATCTTATTTGTAAATTTATGATTTTTTTTCATTTGATAATTCCCATAAATGTTAGATTTTCGAAGATTTGATCAATCTTTGAATTTTAATTTTTTAACTAATTTAAATCCTATTTTTTTATATTATTTTTTCAAAGATTTATTTTATTAGTTTTAAAATTAATTAAAAATAGATTATATGTATATAAATTTTAAAAGAAAATTTTAATCAAATGAAAAATAGTTTGAGCATAAATTCATTTTAAAATTAAGGTTGTAAAATATTCAAAAAATTATATAAATAGTAATAATTGAAATAATTAAATTAAATAAAGTAGAAATTTTGGAGTAAAAGAGGGATTCTATACTACTTTTACTTTGATTTTCTAAATGTAGAAGATATTTTCCTAAAAAATATAAAAAATAAACAACAAAATAAATATACATATACACACAATAACTTTCGCACTTCAGGCACATGTAGTGCACTACCGTTATTTCTAACGACTTTAGCGAAAATGAGTCGATTTATGGATATCCCATGTGTAATACTTATCATTCTTTTAACAGAGGGGGGAGCGACACCGACTTTCCAAAACACAAAGGGGTTTTTATGCATTTAACACTATCTAATTGTGGTTAAAAGTGTGATTAATGATTTGCTAATATTTCAACAGGTACGGAAGAGGTCTCCATTGTGCGATTTGAGAAGGTCAAGGATGAGTTGGTATTGGATGGAAATGATATTGAACTTACTTCAAGATTTGTTGTCTTGATCAACCAGGTAATGTTGGATCTCTAGTACTTTTTACTCCTGTCTTGTTCATTGCACATCTTACACTAAAAATTGTGTTATATTATTTTGATAAAAATGTTATGTCAAGAACAAGGATAATAGGAAGTTTCTTGGTGGTATCTACGTTAGCGAGAAAGATAAGATTGTTGAGGAAGAATATGTGGTTTGAGTGGTTATTATGCAAGTCTTGGGAAGTAATGCTACAAGTGTGACATATAAAGGTATTTACTGAATGGTTGTAATGTGGCTATAAAATGTTTTTTAAACACACACGTTGCAAACAGACGTAACATGATCGCTAAAGAAGCTAAGTTGATTGGAAAGATTCGATACTTGAATTTAGTTTCGATCAAATGATGGTGCCTTGATTGTCAGGAAACAATCGTTGTTTATGATTTCGTGTCTAATAGTAGCCTTGATAGGTGGTAGTTCAGGTTGGAGTTTTGTCGTGGACACGACAGTTTAAAGTTCTTAAGGATGTGGCTGAGGTATTAGCTTATCTCCATTCCCAGGGGCTTGCATACAAGAATGTGAGGTTAGTAGTATTTTTTTCTTGATGTTAGCTTTAGGGCACTTTTAGGGGATTTTGGGTACATTCTATCATTGACTATGTCGGCTCAGTTCTAATCGACAGTGAGTAAAAAAAAAGGATGTATTTGAATTTGGGGTCTTGGTGTTGGTGATTGTCTCAAGTTGGAGAAGTAATTCCGACCCGGGTGAGCTAGACTTGTTGCATTTTGCATGGGCTATGTACGAGGTTGAAGAGAAGGTCAAAATGGTCGATAAAAGGATGAGTGTGGTTGTGAACCCATATCAAGCAATCCGGGTCGTGTAAGTCAAGTTGATGTGCACATTGAATGACAATAATGGAGGCCTGCCATGGAGGAAGTGGTGGAGTACTTGAATTTTGAGCGACCCTTGCCCGAGTTGCCAATGAGACGACCTATTTCGTAGTTCCCCTATAGCAGTACCACATGATTATGCAATGGGTACTCTTGTGCTCCATTCAAGTGAGGCCACTTGGAAATTTTCATGGTAATTTTAACGTTCCACTTGTTATAGGGTCAAGACCATATAAAGATTCATTTAATTATTTGGAGCCATAAGAAAATGACTTGGATGTGTATAAGAAATTAATGTCATTGGTAGAAAAGTCGTTTAATTGATTTGTACAGTTTATCTTTTTTGGACAAAAAAATTATATTGTACATACTTTTAGGTTGTGACGGTGTGTTTTTCTAGTAATTTGTCCCAATGATTTTTAGTGGTTATGTTATAAGCTGATGATGGATTAATTTTCATATACAAACTTAAATTCACAACCTTCCAACTTATATTTTTTTTTGATATCTAGTGTATGTATTGAAAATTCACAACTTGATTATCTTATTGAATCAAGTTTTTGTATATTGGGTTGTTGGTAAGTGGTCAGAGGTTCAGAGGGGGTGACCTATCAAATTTTTACGTTTTAAACCTTTCTATAAGAGGTTACTGAATTCTAGACAGAATATAACAACTTTGGCCAAATCAGTAAGCTGACAGAGTGCTTAATTAGCTTATTCTTTCAGAGTTTACAGTATGCAGCAGAAATACTTCGATAGGGTTTCTTTTATAAAAATATTTTCGTTTTCAATTATGATTTTATCAGAATTATTTTAAGTAGTATAAGCAAGATATATAAGATATACAGCAGATAATGAAGCAATAAACACACAAGGGTTTATAGTGGTTCGAAAGTGGTATAATCTTTCTACGTCCACTCTTCTCCTTTAGTAAGGAAGAACTCCACTAAGTCAGATTGCTTTACAAGTCTCGACTTTACAATCCTTTTCCTAATAAATACTTTAAAAACCTTAAACAACTTTAAAGCTAACACTTAGTGAGGATCTAAATCCTTCATACTAAGAACACCAACTAAAATAACCTAGCACACAACAAATAGGTTAAAAGTATATATGTTCTTCAATAGGTGCTTCGAAGACAGCCTTAAGATCTTTGAAAGCTTGAAATCTTGGGCTCAACTGCTTCAGGAAGGTTGAGTGACTAAACAGAGAGAAAACTTGCGTTTGCTTGAGAGAGATAGAGAGCTAAAAATATTTCAATTGTTCAGTAGTCTTCTCGAGTCAACTTCATCTTCTTTTATACTTGTAGGAAATATGTCCGTTGAAGAGAGACATTTCTTGTTGAAATTCAAATCTTGATCTCATTTGATCTTCGTATTAATTATTTCTAGAAAAACTCGAAAATAGGACATGTCCTACTCTGCAGGGCATTAATGGTGCCACTCCTTGGCAACAGTGCTTTTGCAGGTCCGCGGTCCAGATGGCAGTGCCTCATTGGTCAGGTGCTAACTTCCATCTACCGAATACTTTAAAAAGATATATTTCTCGTACTGCATTCACTCCTTCCTCGTACTGTAAAAAATAAGAGTGATGAAACTTACTGCTTCCTGCTCAGATTGCAGTAGATGTTTTCTGTTCTGCGCCAGTTTTCTGTTCTACGTCTTCTTACTGATTCTGAAACTGCTTCTTATTTCTGAATCTTGCGGAAAGCCTCCAGTTCTCCATACTGTATACTACTGTATGTTGCTTACTGATCCAGCTTACTGATTCTACTTACTTCTTCTACTTACTGATTCTCCTTACTGAAAATCAATATTCGATACTTCTTCTAATGCAGAATCTTGTTTCGATCAGAAACTTCTATCTTTCTGATTTTTACATATCTTCAAAATACATCTCAAAAAACAAACTTATCAAAACTAATTTCCACTTAAACAATGTGGAAAAATGGCGTACTCAAACTTCCTATATAAAGCTATATTGTCTCATCAAAACCTACCAAAAATATCCCAACAATTTTTCTTTTTTTGTGACGACAAAACCCATTACAAAGAAGCATATACAGATGTACATATCTACATATCATTTGTTCAAATAAAGTACAAGTGAGCTAACATCAAAAATTACATAGCTCACAGACTTTTATAAACAAATATGAAAGAATAAAGAATAAAGAATTCTATACAAGGAAGTGCTTACTAAAAGGGTCTTCTGAGAAACTGTAGTAAGCAACTACTTCCTCAAGTTTCTATTCTTCCAAAAAGTTTTCTTTCTACATAGTCACTTCTAGAATCGGTTCCAGGTGGCTTTCTTCCTATCTCATACTTCGATCATTTCCACCAATTCAGAATTGACTCTTGGTAGGATTCTTCCAGCTTCTTCTTAATATCAAGAATATGAATCCAACAAAGCCAAAAATCCTCACAGAAGGGGATTTGCTCTCCTTACTTCACCCTCTATATCAACCTTTTCTGAATATCCAACTCTCCAGCTCTTGCCATTTTTTCATAATTTACTAGGGCCTCGAGACATGTTGGATAGGTCACAAAGTAATCATATCTGCATAAATGTCTGAAATACCTCAAGTATTCATTTCTTTTGAAAAGGGTGATCTCATCAAATGTTAGATTACTGTTCTTCGGCAGGAATACAAAGTCAAAAATCTTAAAGTCCCAAGCCATGTTCACTTTCTCTGGCTTTTGGTCCAGCAAAACAGAAATCTCAGTAGTAACTTTATCTTGATCGAGGTAAGGAACGTCTTGAGGTGGGAATGAATTCAGAGTTGAATCCACTATCTTTGCAAGCTTAGGGTTTTTCTCTCTAACCACTCATAACCTTGATATCCAGTCTGTCTTCTCCCTTCTTATCTTTTCATCAGCTTCTTTCAGTTGCCTCCATTTTTCTTCGCTTAGCCCCCTGCCTGCAGCAATAACTATAAAAGGTCTAACATTAGCATTCTGACCTGATTGCTGTTGTTTCTATCTGCTTTGCTGTTTTTGCTGCCTAGTACTCCTCTGTCGAGTTGGTGCAGCAACTGTTATAGCTCCTTGCTGGGCTGCAGTACTGCTTACTGTTTGAGAGCCAGTAACCCCAATATCTGCACCTCCTTCATCCTGATCGTCCTTCCTCTTTTTGGATTGGGGGCTCTAATCATGTTCTGGATCGGATCTCTTACACTTCATGTTGATCAGAGGTAGATCATCATCTTCATCATCATCTTCCTCCAACTCCTTCATTGCTTTCTCCACTGCAGCATCAAACTCCTCATCTATTTTCTTCTTACTTTTTCCCTTTTTGGCATCATCAACTGAGGTAACACTTAGAGAAGTTGAATCAGTGGGTACATGCTAAGGAAAGGCCCGATGCAAAATGGTCCGCATCTCGCCAACAGACAACTCCAGGTTTGAGATTCTATTATTCGTGCTTTGAACAACACGAGCTTGTATAATAGCACTTTTTTAGAGTGAGTTGAGCACCAAATTCTATGCAACAAGAGTGTTCTTGATCTCATCACCTAATTGTCTCTTACTTTACTGGCAGCTTGTTGTTCGCGCTCAACTTTCTTTCACTCACGATACTGAGCATTCCACTCATTATTCATCCTGTTTTGAATATGTGAGGGAAGTTCAGCTAACCTTTGCAGGTCCTCCATCGAAGATGAGTGTGCTTGGTCGCTCATATGAACGCTGGTCACCATGTTTAGTTCATACATCTGTAAGGCTCGAATAAGACCTTGAACAACATTCATAATCTCTTGGAGGGATTGCTCTTGAGAGTCAGAAAGAGTCTCAACTCTAGCTATATTTGGTTCTGCAGCCTCTTGAGTGTATAGAACCATAGCTTAACTCTGATCGTCTTCCTATTGTTGTGCAGCATCATCAGCATACTACTGCATTCTTCTTCACGTAGCCTTAGGATCCGGAATCTTAAAAGGTGATACGGGTGGGCTATCTCCTTCAGGATCTTCATCATTATCATTAGATGAATCTCCTTCATCGTTAGGATCCTGTTCAGGAGCAGTAACAAGAGATTATTTACCTCCTCTAGGCAATTTTTCCTCCTCTGTGTTCCCTTTTTTATCTTCCGCCAGTACTGTCTCTATAGTAACTGCGTCCGAGGTCTTCACAGGAGAAGCTGTCTCAACAACATTCTCATCATCAGCAATCTCAACTTCCATCTTTACTTCAGCAACTCTGGTGGCAGTATTCAGAAGATCAAGATTCCGAGCATTGAGGTATGTTTGCTCAATCAGTTGTTGTAACTCACTAGAAGGAAGTCATCCTGTACTCTTCCAGATTCTGCAAGTTCTGTAGAGATTACAACATCAATATCAGCTACATCCTGCTGAATATCAGTATTCTGTACTGCTACAATAGCCAATACAGGGAGTCCTGCCTCTGTAATTTCCTCTGTGGTTGCTTCATCAGCAAGTTCCTGATTCAAATCTTTCAGGACTCCTTGAATCTTTTCTGAATGTTTTCCCTCAGATAATATAACTTAGTATACTGGGAAACTTCCATAATCGACCAACTATTGCTCATTAATCTCTGTTATGTCCAAACTGATAATAGGGGACAGTGTTGTGATGTTCCTGTATGTTGGAGAATCATGGCCTTCGGTAGCAACATTGGTTCCTTCTCATTCTTACAGTTTTATTGGGGTTTGTCTGATGGGTTCTACTATGCTTGCTTTCAAAACCAACTACGACATTCTCTGGTTAGCCTCCTCAGCATCGAGGTGAGCTAACTGAGCTTCATCAAGCTCAAGTTCTGATGGGGTCCTAACAGTCTCAGTGATGGGGTTCATCAATGTGTTGTCCTCCCCAACTTTTATCGACTGCTCGTCCTGTGGTTCATCAAAAGTACTTTTATCTTTGTCAGCTCTGTGTGTTCTTATATGTTTCTGCCTTTTAATAATCCATTAAATCATGGCTTCTTGGCAGGAATTAGCAAATTCTGGATGGAGTAGGGATAATATACTATCAACATTAGTAAACTCCACTATCCACTGAAGGACTATATGTTCTACATTCAGCCAGTCCTTCTACTGTACCAGCTCTCTCGCACTTGTGAGCCACATCAACCTCCAAAATTCATACACTCTGGTGAATGTTCTATAAATCAATTCAGCTGTTTCTGTAAGAATATCTCGAGTACTGTCTAAGTAGATATCGCTCATGGACCGTTCAGCCTTAATCAGCATTTCAACTTCATTTAGATGTTCCTCAGGTCTGAACTTTTCCATTAGCACTTTCTGCTTCTTTGCTTGCTTTTGGGGTCTGCTGCTTCGTTTCTTCTTTTTCTTCTTGGTAAGAAATTTCTTCATCTTCCTCGTCTTATTTTTGCTTAGCAGAATAAGGTGCTTCATAGCAGATACTGGCTTAGGGGCTAGGCTATCATAAGCTTCCAGATCAGCATCCTGATTAGTATTCTGTGCTTCCTGATCAGTATGTTTGGCTTCCTGTTTTATGTTAAATCTCTGATCAGGATCTAGATCTGCTTCAACAATCATGTAGGACTTAAAATCTCCCAATGCAGCATTCTCCAGAGCAGCATTGGACTCAAGAGCCTGTACTTGCTCAATAATCACATTGGACTCACCCAATAGATTCTTCTTTAATGGAGCTATCTTGATATCATTCTTTATCGGCCTTACAATGGACTGCACCTCATCAGTCCGAGAGGCTCCCTTGTTGACCTTCTGCTCTGGCTTCTTGCAGACATATCATCATCATCATTGCCAGAAGAAGCCGAGTCAGCAGCTCCTCGTGCAACATCACTACTGTGTTGTATTGCAATATCTGAGTCACTTTCTGCAATCTTGTGTTTTGCAATAACCTTCTTCTTTGGTTGCTGAGCCTTCCCATTGGTTACCTTCTTGGTGAACCCCTTCTTCACTCCTAGGTACCAACCAGGAGCGATTGGTACTTATTCATCCGCTGGGATGTTCTTTTTATAGAGGATGGAGGTGATGGTGATCACGAAACTCCTCCTTACTGTTTTCTTCGAGGCCTCTTCCTAGATCCTCCGGAAGAGAAATTGACTCCAGTTGACTGCTTCTTCTTTGACAATCACAATCATCAACCGAATCAAAAGATCGATATATCTGTCAAAACTCCCACATTTGCCTTCAATGGAGTACGTACAGATGTCATGCAGAAACTCATACTCAGGCTTAAGCTTCTTTTTCTCAAAGCTCGTTTTCAGTTGCTCTGAGACGAAATCCTGTTTGAACGGTTCCAGCTTTTCTCCATGTAACTAGAGCATATGTCTCTAGCTCTATAAGCTTTAAACCTTCATTGGAGATATCGAAGGTGGTGGCAATGTCTATTGTCGTCAGCGTATACTTCTCACCATCAGGACTCATCCCGAAGAGGGTCGTTTCTGAGTCTTTACATAACTCGGTTTAGGCGTAGAACTTCTGAATAGATCGGGTAGAGAACTGTTGTATGTGGTGGTGAACAAGCTTTCAATCCTGCTCTTGTCAACATGATCCCAGACCTTGTTGATGGTTTCTTTATCATAAGGTGTCTCATCTCCGAACAACACCTTAGTGTTAACCAGTCTTCCCTCTAGAATCTTGGTTTGTCTTTCGGCAGCCATTAATGTGTTTGTGAGAGAAATAAGTGTAAACTATAAAGAGAGATAATATAGATAATACTTGAATACAGAAAGTCAATTTTCACTTCTCGAAAATGATAAGTATGAAAATATAGAGTAGAGAGGGAAATGATGTTTAAGATCAGTTTTAATTCAAACATGTATTGGTTTTTAATCAACGGTCTAGATTAGATAACTTATGCACGATGCGCGTGATCTGACGGTTGAGATAAAAAGGCGGAGGGGCCTTTTTCAAATATCGGAACTTCTTATGTCAGAGGATAATTCATGCCTATTCATCTTCTGAAAAAACTACCTTTGCATTAAATGCGAGATGCCTAATTGTGGTCAAAATGATTAAGGATAAGGACACTATTCCTAATACAAGGTTGCAGGTTCATTAAATACTGTCTTTAACAACTATTGTATTCTTCTTGCAGTAACCTGTCTGCAGTATCCTGTTTGGCGCTATATACTATTTTCTACTGTATCCTAGAATAGAATACTGATTATCTAAATATTATTTAACTGTATCCTGGAATACTGAATATCCTGATGCTGAATTTTGAAATACTACATATTTCCCCCTTACTTCCTTTCTCTTACTGAGAAACTTATCTTCTTCCATACTTCATAACTTGATGATCCCAAACTCATTCCTTAATATAGAAAACCTTGATTCACATAGGGGCTTTGTGAATATGTCTGCTAACTGTATATCAATATGTACTTTCTCAAGCATAATATCTTTCTTCTCCACGTGATCTCTTATGAAAGATGTCTCACATTAATGTGCGTTATCCTTGAGTGAAAAGCAGGATTGTGTGTTATAACAATGACATTAGTATTATCACACAGAATGGGAGTCTCTTTTTCTGTTATCACATAATCCTTAAGTTGTTGATGTATCCACATGATTTGAGCGTAACAACTTCCTGCTGCTACATACTCTGCTTCAGCAATGGATGTTGCTATGGATGTTTGCTTCTTACAAAACTAAAAAACGAGTCTTTCTCCTAGAAATTGACAAATTCCACTTGTACTCTTCCTGTTAATCTTACATCCTGCAAAGTCTGAATCTGAGTAAACTTTGAGGCTGAATCCTCCTTTCTTAGGATATCATAAGCCAACATCTTGAGTACCCTTCAAGTACTTGATAATCCTTTTCACTGCTGCAAGATGTGACTCCTTCAGTGCTATTTGGAATCTTGGATATACTCCTACTGCAAATACTATATCTGGCCTGCTTGTTGTAAGATACAGTAGGGATCCAATGAGCCTTTTGTATTTTGTGATCTCCACATCTTTTCCACTTTCATCCTTGTCAAGACTAATTGATGTGGCCATAGGAATGCTCACTGATGATCCATTCTCCATTCCAAACTTCTTGATCAATTCCTTGATGTACTTGGCTTGATTTATAAATATCCCATTGTCTAGTTGTTTCACTTGTAGACCAAGAAAGAAACTTAATTCTCCCATCATGCTCATCTCAAACTTTTTCTGTATGAGGGTTGAGAATTTTTCACATAAGTCTTTGTTTGTAGATCCAAAGATAATATCATCCACATAGATCTATACAAGCAATATACTATTTTTGTCTTGTATCCTAAAAAGAGTTTTGTCCACTGTCTCTTTCTAAAAACCATTCTCCAAGAGATATAGGGACAGGGTATCATACCAAGCTCTAGACACTTGTTTTAAACTATATAATGCTTTCTCCAATCTGAATACATTGTCTTGTATTTGTTATTCGAAACCCGATGGCTGCTTCACATATACTTCTTCAGATAAGAGTTCATTCAGAAATGCACTCTTGACATCCATCTGGTACACATTGAAATTATTATGAGTAGCAAAGGCTAAGATTATCCTGATTACCTCAAGCCTTGCTATATGAGCGAAGGTCTCATCAAAATCTAGTCATTCTTTAGCCACTAGCTTTGTTTTGTTTATGACTACTGTACCGGTTTCATCTAGCTTGTTTTGTAACACTCACTTCGTTCCAATAACTCTTTGATGATCAGGCATTGGAACTAATCTCTTCCATACATGATTCCTTTCAAATCCATTTAGTTCTTCTTGCATGGCCTGTATCCAGTTACTATCATCAAGAGCTTCTTCAACACTTTTTGGTCCTACTTGAGATATAAAGCATGTGAATAGGGATTCTTGCGGTCTTGATCTTCTTGTTCTAACACCTTCATTAATATCTCCAATGACAAGCTCTCTTGAGTGGTTCCTGAGCCATGTCCTATCAAACTCAAAATTGTAAGCTGGTTGCTGAGCAGTATCCTGTTGATCAACAGTATTACTGCAATTGCTCTTAGACTGCAGTATCCTATCTGCTTGCTGTGTAGTAACTTGTGTTACTGTATTCCACTTCAGCAGGTATTGGAACTCAATCAATGTATCTTACTGGATGATCTTTGATATTCATCTAAGATACATCTTCTTTAAGCTTGTCCAACTCAGCAGTATCATAGTGTGGTTCATCAAACACCACATGTATTGATTCTTCTACAACCAAGTTTCTTTTGTTGAAGATCTTGAATGCTTTACTTATTGATGAGTATCCAAGAAATACTCCATTAGATTTTTCATCAAAGGTCTTCAAGTGCTCTTTGTCATTGTTCAGAATGTAACCTCTACATCCAAAGATGTATAGATATGAAATGTTTGTGTATTGCCATACCAAAATTCATAGGGGGTCTTGTCATGGTCCTTGTTGATTAAGCATCTATTTTGAGTATAACATGTTGTACTGGTTGCTTCAGCCTAAAATCTCTTTGGTATACCGGCATTATAATGCCCCGTTCTTGTAAATTACTATAGAATATCAGAGTTTAATAATTTTTTTATTTTGGACGTCCAGATACTCAATAAAACATGCATTTCCAAGGTAATTTAAACTTGCAAATAAAGATAAGTGAGTTTGAACATCCCTGTTTTATAAAACGTGAATCATACACAGCGGAAGAAAATATTTTTCTTTATAATTATACAGCTAAACTGTACAGCCTTGCAAACTAGATTTCCCAAAAGATTTCAAGATCATCTTCTATACAAATAAATAATATAACACCTCTTTCATTTCCAATAAAACTCTATCACCATCCTTAGAATATCGGCTATCAGCATCCACCACTTGCACACCACGCTCAAGGATTCCTTTAGCTGAAAACATTTTTAACATAAAGGGGTAAGTGCATGAAGACACTCAGTGGGGTGGGATTTGTGAGCAGTTAAAACATAACAGGAAACATAGACATATAATTCATCAAGCACATAGTTGTGGGTCTAATCCGCCTTGGAAAAACTTTGCGGTTCTGAGCCGTCGTGAAAACATTTTGTGGTTTTGAGCCACCGTATTACGGTTTTGAGCCGCTGTATAACATTTTGTGGTTCTTTAACCACTTGAAAACATGCAATTCTTTAGCCGCTATTTAAACATCATGTGGACTTAACCGCCATATAGACGTCTTGCGGTCTTAGCTGCTATATAAACATTTAAACACATACACATTCACACTCACCCTTCTAACATCAAACATTCACCCACATTCTTCATCATTCATGTATTAAAGCACATTTCACTTCGAACTTCACATTTAAACTTCAATATTAATATCAATAACATATAGTAATCGCACATAAAAGAGCACAATACTCATAAACACGTAATTTAATTTACACATATAATGCGGGTCTTAGCCGCCTTGGACACATAGTGCGGGTCTTAGCCGCCTTGGACACATAGCGCGGGTCTTAGCCGCCTTGGAAACATTTTGTGGTTCTTAGCCACCTTGGAAATATTTTGTGGTTCTTAGCCACCTTGGTTCGGTTCTTAGTCGTCTTGGTAACATTTTTTGTGGTTCTTAGCCATCTTGGTACGATTTTTAGCCATCTTGCTAATATTTTTGTGGTTCTTAGCCACCTTGGTACGGTTCTTAGCCGTCTTGGTCGGGTTCTTAGCCGCCTTGGAAATATTTCATTAATGCAAACACGTTCATTCACTTTTCAAATAGCACACACTTGTTCGCACCTCGTAGTAAAACATATAAGACCACGTTCATCAAATAAACACATTCATTTACTTTACAAATAACACAAATTTGTGTGCACCTCGTAGTGAAGTATATAATGCAATCTTCATCGAATACACACATACGTTTCACGTAGGCATATAACTTCACTTCAAACTCACTTAGAAACTTAAATATGGAAGTACAGAAATTACCCCCACCTCGTTCGGTGGTAACCCTTGTGAAGCTCGACTCTTTATGTAACGCCCCGTTCCTCTTTTTATTGGAAATAGGTTGTCATCCTTTACATATTTAAGAATTAAAGAAATTATAATTACTTTCTAATATACAGCGGAAGACTTAAAAGTGAAGACACAAGAGTTATTAATTTTTCTTTTAAAAACATAACAAATGTACATATATATATATAAACCAAGTCTAGTCGTGTCTCACCCACATTTCTAGAAAAAATGTTCGAACCAAAGACTTACATGAATTACACAACAAAACATATATATATATATATATAATAGGATATGTGTAACACCCCATTTCAAGAAAACACCCTGCATATGCATATTTTATAAAATTTCTTTTATCGTTCAAGTATAAACGATTTAAGGGCAAGTTCTTATATTACTTAATGCTATGATTTATAAATTATTTTATGATCGATGATTTTTAAAATCTTTATGATCTAATATCTCTTTCGAGATTTTAAGGATTTTTGCAGGATAACTTATGGAGAAAACCGAGCTCGAACTCCACTCACTCGACATATATGAACGGAAGTAAAAAGATAAGATGTTAGTTAAATTTAAATTTATATTATACTAATCAAAATCTTAATTGCTAAGTTATGACTATACAATCTATACCTAGCCTAGCCACCTCATCATCCTACTCCACCTTATAACATTCATCACACCCATTACTTGATGATATTCTCCTTCTCATCGAAACCATGGATACGAAGAGAACAAAAAATCAGCCATAAATAGTTGATATAGCAAGCAAAGAAAAGAAGAGGAACAAAAGAAAGAAAAGATCAAACAAAATACGTCAAAGATCTTCCTCACAAACCCTAAAGGTATTTTGGCTAAACTCTCATAATACTTTTATTAAATCTCATGCTTCATGACTAATATCTTAGGTTAGAAAGTCCAAAGATGTTCTTTGGCAATTGGTTGGGAATTTTATGTTGCTTGAATGGAGAAATAAGTTGTTTCTAGAATATACTTAAGGTTGTGCTCTATTTTGCTTCTGTTTTGGAATTGTTTGAAAGACTTAGAAATTGAATTAGACTAAATCCTTTTAAAATATTATAATATACTAGGTGAAGAACATTTCTGTTAAATTTCATAATATTTGGACTTGAATTCAATTTACTATAAATTTTTAAACATGACCCTGTTCTGTGACAAATTCGTCCTATTTTTAGGTCTGAATCAGACAATTTTCTTGAACTGTATACTTCGAATTTGTGTATTATCTTCTACTATGTTTTAGAACCAGTTCTTAGGTATGTGAAGAAATTTAGTATGCAGTTTTTTGAGTTTTGTACGATTTATAACAAATTTTAAAACATAGCCTATTTTCTACGTAGACCATGTCCTGTTTTCAGTCTTGTTCTAAAATTCATAACTATTTATTGAAATAATATTTATAAGACATATTTGACTATGTTGTAGTACACGTTCTTATGAGTATGTAGAAATTTAACATGTAATTTTTGGAACCTTATGTGATTTATGATAATTTTTACAAGAAAGTCTGTTTTCAGCATACACTATGTCCTGTTTTCAGCCAACTTCGGAAATTCATAACTAATTATGTGAATTTTATTTTCAGTTGATATTGTTATATGTTATACTTTAATGTGTTTTCTAACTTCTACAAAAATATGAAAGTATTTCATCAATCCTATAAGGTATGGTGAATTTTTCATTAAAGGCTGTTTTTCAGCTGAAATTGAAGTGAAAAGACTAGTTAGATGTGTGATTTTTAATGCTTTGTACAAGCTGTTAGAATTTATGAATTTTCAGTATGTTATACTAAAAGAAGCTATGTGATTATATGAACAATGTTGTGATTTTAGGAATTATATATGAATTATTAAAATTATTACATCTTTATATGTCATTTTAGGTCTAAAATTGCTAGTTTTAAATGCTTAAAAATTAAGTTATAAGTATGATTATGCTTTAGGTTAAAGTAACCTAACACAAACTACAAAAGATTATGTTATATGACATAAGAGGCTAATCAGTTAAGTGTGTCGAGCGCAGTTGAGACGGTCAGTGAATCCAGAAGCAATCCTCGCATAAACAAGTACAAGTGGGTAACTTCTACTCTCTACTATATGATGATAATTGAATTGATAAGTTATGTATGAAAATCTATGACTGAAGTTCGTAGCTATAACCAGTATGTAACTTCCATACTAGGCGACGACCATAAGGGCAAAAATGTCTGGTCTATGAAGCAAGGTTTAGTGGGCGAGCGACTCCCACATTCCTTTATGTTGACCATAAAGGGCGAGAGTGTCTGGTCTATGTTCTCAGGGTGGCTAAGAACCACAAAATGTTTAAGTTATGTGCTTGGAAGCCTGGTGGAACGTTCGGGTCTTCACCGTCGTTCATTGTGCGGGTAGTCAAGATGCTATGCTCTGTCACGACAATATGTCCCCTTCTTCTAGGGCCAAAATCTTGACACTAGAATTTGCTAAGTACAAATTCCTAGACAAACACCTAAAAATTAATCAAATCTGGCTCGAATGATCTGAGCCGGACCGCCGATTCTCTAATCGGCTAAGTACTCTAAGCTCTTCAAAGTTCTTTTATATTTGGTTGTGTGAGCTTTCCATATCATCAGCTCTATCTTGGTCGGCCTACTAGGGCGAATGGATCTCTGGTAGGCTTGGCCATCTCTTGTTGGCCTAACATCCCAGGTTGTTCTCTAATCGGCTCAGTCGTCTCTGGTCGGCCGAATCCCAGATTAGTCACCCAAAGATTCATCTTTGGTCGGTCTCCTTCGCTGGCTAGGAGTTCGGTAGAGCCGAGCTCGGGTCGGAGTTGTTTCTATCTTTGATTTGTCTCAAGTATTGGACTTGACCCTAGCCGATCCAGTCCTTATTCTTCTAGCCTCAGCTTATCTGAGGTCTTCCAACCTTGGTTCATCTCGGTCCATTTGAGGTCTTCCAACCTTGGTTCACCTTGACCCACCTTGTCTTACCTTGACTAATCTGAGGTTGACATTTGGCTTCCTTACCCGAATCATTGACAACTCTGTTCGGCCGAGCTCCGAGGTTGGGTCGGCACCTAGCTTGGCATCCTCTGGTTGGGTCGACACCTAACTCGGCCAACCTCTGGTCCTCCACGTGTCCGGTTTTGTTCAACTCGGGCTAGGGGTACAACAATTGAAAAACAAATTATACAAATTTAAAATAGTTAAATAAATTGTTGAATAAAATAAACGAAAAACAATGTTAACAACAACATAATTTTCTCCTCCTTTGTATAGGGAACGCGGTTATATATCCTAAATAATTAGGCAAAAACTTTTGTGCACAAGGTGCACGGATCCTAGATTCGTGCACCATAATTTGGTGAGTGAGTAGCCCAACCCACAATATATATTCTTCAGTCCATTAACCCGCCCAACCCTACAATATATATTCTCCTCTATTGACGTGGGTTACAGCTATTATTCTTTTTCTTCATGACCGCTATTTTTCTTCTTCACTCTTAGCCTTCTCTTCTTCTTCATGACTGTTGTTCTTCTTCTTCACTCTTAGCCTTCTTCTGCTTCATCCAGTCCTCCAGATGCTTAATCCAAGCCACCTATCTCTTCACCACTCCCGGAGGCAGCGTTGCGACGGAGTACGTTGAATTGGCGGTGATTCGCGACGGCGATGTCTGGTCGGGGTGGGTATCCATGCCCGTTTGTGAACGAATCTCGAGATTGGGTTGAATGAATTATTTTTTGATGTGATTTTTTCAATCCTTAAATTGATTAAATTAGTTTGTTTGCGATGAGGATTACAAGCTCCCTCTTCTGAAGTTAGTTGTGGAAAATTGCTGGCAGAATCGAACCTTTATCTTAAGCCACCATTGAGCAAACTCTTCTACATATTTTTATAACGGTATTACTATATATAATATAATAGTATTACCTAATTATGTATAATAGTATTACCTAATTATGTATAACAATATTAGTATAACACTTATCAATAAAGCCTATATAAAAGTATAATAGTATTAGTACAACATTTTATCAAGAAAACCTGTATAACTAAACTGTATTAGGTATTAAATATTACTTTAACATGAAAATAATATAACAGTATTACTTTATATAATATAACAGTATTACCTAATAATGTATAACAGTATTAGTTATTAAATATTACATCAACATCAAAATAACATAAAAGTATTAGTTCACATAATATAACAGTACTATCTCATGAAGTATAACAGTACTAATACATTTAACAAGAAAACCTATATAACATGAAAGTAACATAACAGTATTACTTTATATAATATAATAGTATTACTTATGTAACATAACAGTATTACTTTCTCCCCAAGCTGCTACAGTGATGCGTAAATTTTTTTTTTTTTTATTGAGGGCGCGTTACATGCGCCCGTCATTTACAGCGCGTGATGGGTGCGAGTGAGACAGAAAATAATCCATATTGTTGTGCATGGATCAATGGATCCGTGCACAAGTTGCACAGGAGTCTCCCTCAAATAATTATCTATCTAGGATCATCTTTACATGAGTTTTACATAATAGAAAATCAGGTGATATTTATCTAAAATCTGTAGAATTTATCTTAGTCTCAAACTCTCAGTTAATTAGTTACCTACCTATATTAATAGGTATATAGCTTGTATTTATAAAGTAATAATGACTAGGAATATCAAATATGAGTTTCTTATAGAACAAAAATTTTAGGTTTCTCATTGAACAAAAGTTTCTCATACTTTATTTTCTAATTAGGATAGGTTATGTGAGATTCACAGATTTTAATAATGTTTACAAATTATACTATTAGAGCTTTGAATATGACCATGATGTTTGTTGAAAAATAAATAATTCATGTATTTGAATAAATAATTATACAAGTATAATGATTTATCAATAAATAGGAAAATAGAAAAAAAAAGTCTTCTAAAACTAGGTCATGTATGATGCGCAAATTACTACATAGTAATTAATTAAATATAATATACATGTTATATGTAATCAACAAATTGTATATACTTTATTATTGTTATTATTTGAAATAAGAGGATGTAAATAATCTTTTTTCTTGGTCAAATGATGTATATATATATATATATATATATATTGTTTTTTTGTTAATCAAATTGATTAAGAGAAAAAAATCGTACATCCAAAATTCGGGAATCATATTTTTAAAAAATTGGAGAATCGTAATTTTTGAATTTTATTTCCATAAAATCCATAGCAAAGTGGAATTTTTTTTTTTTTTTTTTTTCCGTTTCTCCACAAAAAATGTAACAAAATGATCGTAGCTATAATTTATATCCATAAATTGCGTGGCAAAAAAATTTGGAAGAATGAGATCTATATAGATTTATTAATTTTTGAACGATATTTCTAATCTCAAGATCATTTAAAAAAAAAAAAATATACAAAGATTTGAGGCCAAATTTAGGCCCATTAATTTAAGACCTGATTGGACATCCAATAACTGAAGACCTATTCTTATGAATATGAGGCCGTGGATATATATATTAAGCCCAACAACACACAACTAGGGTTTTGCTCTCTCTCTACCTCCTCTCTCCCTGCTCTTCCGCCATTGCCGTGTAGAGAGAGAGAGAGAGAGAAATGAAGACTATATTGTCCTCCGACACCATGGATATCCCCGACGGCGTGAAGATCAAGGTGAAGGCGAAAGTGATCGAAGTTGAAGGCCCGAGGGGTAAGCTTTCGCGGAACTTCAAGCATTTGAATCTCGATTTCCAGCTCATCACGGACGAAGAAACCGGAAAGAAGAAGCTGAAGATAGACGCGTGGTTCGGTAGCCGGAAAACCACCGCCTCCATTCGCACCGCGCTCAGCCATGTCAATAACCTCATCAACGGCGTCACCAAGGGTTACCGCTACAAGATGCGTTTTGTGTACGCCCATTTCCCCATCAACGCTTCAATCACCCACAGTGGAACGGCCATTGAGATTAGGAACTTTCTTGGCGAAAAGAAGGTATCAATATTATGCTTTTTTTCTATTTTTGATGAATTCAGTTGGTATTATAAATGATCATTATGTATGTTTTAAACTTGCAATAATGTAGATAATTACTGTAATTTTAATACAAATATATGTATTAAATTTCTACAGGTTTCTGACTGATTAGAGTTGAAATGTTAATCATTTAAAATGACAATATCTCTGTGTCTCCATGGTTAGTTTTTGATTAAAATTATGGTATGATCTGTATGACCAAAAGTAAAATTGTAAGTGTTGATATGCTTCTATGATCAATTCTGTGTAATAATGGTTTACTATGTTCAAATTTCTTTCTCAAGTATGTACTTCTAAAATCTGCTCTACTTGAACAATTATGAACACCAAAAAGAATGTGGCGAGCTTGTTATAGCTATTTGCATATCTGATTAGGTCTAGAAGTGTGATCAATGATTTACTTTCGGTTACGTATAAACAGGTGAGGAAAGTTGAAATGCTTGAAGGTGTATCTATCGTACGATCAGAGAAAGTGAAAGATGAGCTCGTCTTGGATGGAAACGACATTGAACTCGTCTCTCGCTCTGCAGCATTGATCAATCAGGTAAATTTTGCTCTCTACTCGATTGAATTTTGTATGATAACTTCATAGTTTCAATCTTCCCTTGTTCGATGCTAAATGGGGCTCGTTTTTTCGACAGAAATGCCACGTCAAGAACAAGGACATTAGGAAGTTTCTTGACGGTATTTACGTCAGCGAAAAGGGAAAAATTGTTGAGGAAGAGTAGTGTTTTGTAGGATGTTTCATTTGGACTTTGTTTTCTTGGTTAAGTTTATGGTTGACTTTTTATTACAAGATACAAATTTTGTGCTTGGTATTCTTGATCTGTTATGGCCTCTACTCATTTATGTTTGAAATTTCAATGATGATATTCTTGCCTGCTTGATTTACAGATAAGTTTTCATGTGGTTGTTTTTACCTTTCCACAGATTTTAAATTATAAATTGAATTAGTCTGATCTAATTTGATCGTTTATCATACTAAGGTTTCAGCTTTTTGCATCTCTTAATAAATCATCTTATAATTAATAATCAGCACTGATTTAAGCCATCTGTATCTTATTTTATAATAGATGTGTACTAACATATAGTATCCTATACTGATATTAATATATAATTTGTTTTCAAAATTTGTGTGATTTAATAAAATGTTTGGATAATCTTAGCGGAAGATTGTATATACATATTTTTAATTTAGAAGGATTTTCTGTGATACTTTTTTCTTAAGAAAAACAATTAGGTGCATCATTAGTAATTTTAATGATCTTTTTTTAATAATTTATTAGATTTATTCTCTAGTTTTCTGATTTTTATACAGTTAACTTAGAAAATGTACAATTGAAATACATAGCCTTAATTATTTTTCTCTTTCCTATGTTTCGCAGTTTTCTTTTTCTACATTTATCTTGTAATTTTTTAGTAAAAACGAGTGAATTCTATATCTTTTATGTAATGAAATTATGATTTACAATAAAAGCAATGAATTCTATATCTTTTAAGTTTGATGGAATTGAAGCATAAAGAGGGATCGATGTGCTTTACCTTGAATTGATGTTAACACTAAATTAGTTCATGTTTAAAAAAAAAATTGGATCGTAAAATAATAATAATAATATAATATAGTTATGGACCTCTTGTCGGTCCTTTAAGGAACCACTTACTATTTTGAGCCCATTCAAATATACATAACACAAAAAAAAGTCCAACAAAATGAAGGCCTAGTGATCGAAGTTGAAGGTCCCTGGCATGGATGAAAATTTCGCGAAATTGACGAAATTTCGTTCAAATTCAAGTACCGAAATAATAATACGCAACATTTTTTTTTCGTCAAAATATCGAAGAAATTTCGGTAAAATTTCGATATTGGTGAGTCCTTTTATAAAACTGTTGAGAAATATTGGTGGAGTTTCGATATTGGAGATTTTTTTTTTTAATTTTTTTTTAATTTTTTCTTTTTTTAATGAATTTATTGCATAATTATTACGATTGGTTGAGTTTGTTTTTAAAGTGGATGATATTTACAGCGAGGATGTGGATTTGAAACCTTTTTAGGTCAAATTATATATATATATATATATTCTTATCATACTGAATATATAATATATATGATATATATGATATATATATATATATATTTCATGTATATATATTTTTATATATACATCAATTATCTCTAATAAGTAATATCCCTAATAAAATGATGATTTTAATAAAATGAGATTTTTATTCATAGGAGTCAAGCTATTAATAGTTCAAACTATTACTAGTCCATCTATTAATTTTGTACAAAATTTGTAATGTTATCATAACAGACAACGTTTATATAATAGTTTATCTCTATATTTGTTATAAACATATAATTTTATTTGGAATTTAATTCAATATATGTATTAATGTTAGTTATAATATTCTGTAAACTACTAGAAATATTTTTCAATTTTTTTACAAAGTTTCCCTATTTAAAAAAAAAATGTCTGATATTTCCACCGAAATCCATATTTCCGTCGATATTTCCACAAAATTAAGGTACCGATATTTTTACCGAAACCGAAATTTTCATCCTTGGTCCCAGGGTAAGCTTTCGCCAAACTTCAAGCATCTGAATTTAGATTTTCAGCTGAACTCCGATGAAGAAACCGGAGAGAAGAAGCTGAAGATTCACATCAATGTCGTCGCTGAGATTCGCAATTTCCTTAGTGAGAAGAAGGTGTGAATTTTATTTCGATTTTATGCTTTTTTTTTTTTTTTCTATTTCTGGTTTTGGTAATATTTGTCAAATTACTGCCTTTTGCTATTTATTGCATTTCTAATTTGATTTTATGCTCCTTATGTTTACTATTTGATTCTGATTTAATGAAATCAATAGGTACGATATTTATTATGAAGTGGAAATGTTTGTGTTCAAAATGACTTATCAAGGTATCGGTAGGTAGGGCCGAGCATTAACAGGTGAAAACCAAAAATCCGAATCAAACTAAAACTTGGGTTGGTTTTTGGATGATATGGTTTTGTTTCGGTTTTGATTTTTCAAACTTTTGGAGTCCGGTTTTTTGGTTCGTTTTTCATCTCTAAAAAATCGAATCAAATCGAAATTTATTTTAATTTTCCTATATTTATATATTAATTTCATTTATCCAAATTCCAAATCAACATAGCTCAATTCCAAATTTCATTTTTTTATTTAATTTTTATACTTTTGAATTATGGTTGTTTATTTGTTAGATATTCCATGGATGGTATAAATTAAAAAAAATTGTAAGATTCTATTGTTAATCTATGTTTTTATTGGGTGGATGATCGAATGAATTTGAATTGATTTTATTGAGTTTTTATATGACTTTGATTTGTGGAATATATATAAGTGTTTAAATTTTGTTGTTTGATTTTTATTGATATGCCTAATTTATCAATTTTTTTTGTCTAATTTAGTGAAAATAAACAAAAAATTTCTTTTTACATTTCGGTTAAAACTTCTGTTGTTATTTGGTTTTCAGAAACTTGGTTTTGGTTTTGGTTTCGATTTCCAAAATCCCAAAAATTTCAATTCGGTTAACCGATTTTCGGCTTGATTCGGTCACTGAACCGATTGTTGCTCACTCCTATCGGTAGGATTAGTTTATGATTAATATATTTATTAGATTTGTCTGCATTTAGATGGGTTGATTTGCTTTTATGATCAATCTAATGTAGTGGTTTACTTTGTGCAAATTTTTTGCCTATGTATATATACTTTTAACCATGAAACATCTGTTAAATGCCTTCACTATATGGGAATGAGCCCACTTGGATTTTGTGGGGTTATTTCTTTTTTAGATGGTGCCAATGATGAGCTTTTTATAGCTACTTCAATATCTTGTTGTGGCTAGAAGCATGATCAATTGCTTATTTCAACAGGTAAACTAGGAAAGTGGAAATGCTTGAAGGTGTCTCCATTGTGCGATCTGAGAAGATGAAGGATGTGTTGGTGTTGGATGGAAATGATATCGAACTTGTTTCAAGATCTGTTGCCTTGATTAACCAGGTAATGCTGGATCTCTATTTGTACTTTCTACTCCTGTCTTGTTCATTGCACACCTTACACTAAAAAGTAAAAACTGTGTTTTTTTATTTTGACAGAAATGTCATGTCAAGAATAAGGATATTAGGAAGTTTCTTGATGGTACGTACGTTAGCGAGAAGGACAAGATTGTTGAGGAAGAACAAGTGGTTTGGTTGGTTATTATCTTTTAGTTAATTAAGTTTTTCTTGACTTTCTATAAGACATTTAAAGATGTTGAAAAGATTAGTTGCATGGAATGACATTCTTGATTTTTGGCTCAGTTTTCGTTCTTGTTTCGACTCAATGGTGTATTTGCACTCTTGATTATGTACTAGTTTTGTGTAGTTTGGTTTTGTATCATAAAATTATATCCGTGAGATGATTTCATATAAGTATTTATGAAAATATCAATCTACCGTTGCTCAGTCTTTGCAAGGAATATGAGTTTTGATTGTTTCAAAGTGTTATTAGAGTAGAATATAGAGAAATAATTAAAGAGGGATGAAAAGAAGTGATGTGGCATGATAAACAACAGACAAGAGGGTCACACTCCATCTCCCTATCCCACACATCAACCTGCAACATCCTTTAAGAGCATCCTCAATGGATAAACCCAAAAAGAAAGGTTTATCTATGCCGCATCAAAAGAAAGATTTATTTATGTCATATCACTATCACGTCAAAAGTTAAAAAACTTTTACCTCTAAATAAATACATCACCAGTCATTCTACCTAAAACAAATAACTATTCATGAGTCTCATTCTCAAATCACTCATATATCTACTATATTTTTATTAATCTACCATCTCTATTTATAATTTTATTTTATAATAAATAAAAATTCAAAATATTTTAATTGATTTAAATAATTTTTAAATTTTAAATATTTATTCAATTTAGTAAAATATAAAATAAAATTGGACAATAAATTACTAAATTTATTGGAAACAAATCAAATGAATAAAAAAATGGGACCTTATTTAACATTTAATAAAAAAAAAATGGAAATGCAAAATGGGAACCGCTAGTTCCAAAAAAAATAATGCAAAATAATTAAAAAAAAAAGGAAAATTCAAAGATGGCCCAAGATGGCCCCCCATTCCCCCCACCCCCACTTTTTCTCCTTCTACCAAGGAAGAACTTTCTCTCCCCCTCTCTTCTTCCTCTCCCTCTACCCCATCTCTCCCAACCTTCTCCCCCTTCTTCTTCCTATGCCACATCAACAAATACCTTCAATGGGAAGTACCATTGGAGGTGCTCTAAGAAAGTTTTTTTTTTTTTCTTCTCCAGTGCGCAAAGCTGCAATTCTTCTTCCTTTATTTGAAACCCTAAACTGTAAAGCAAATACAATAAAGAATACACCAGTGCTTATAAAATAATCTACAAACACTAAAAAAACACACAAAAAATATTCATTGACTAAAGAAATATATTTAATAATACACTAATCCATTTAAAGCCATCAAAAACTTGTTTTCTTTCTCTCGATCGAGACCACATAGAGGTTCGAAATTTCTCTCTATATTCCCTGGGTCAAAAGGTAAAAAGTAATCTCACTCCGCAGATTTTTGTTGGTAAAAGAAGAATGAGATGTCTGGTAAATTTTTTCTTCAATCGAAGACATAAGAAAGAGGATTTTTTTATTTTGACTTTTAAGTTGTTCAAATTGTTTAAGAAACATAATGAAAAGACATTAATTATGGTTAATTAGAGAGAGTTAACATTTTGTTGATGTGTACTAAAAGAAAGCTTATGTGACAGCCATATATAAGCCATGTAATTTAATTTTGACTCAAAACTTGATTTGACCAAAATAACAATTAATTTTTAAAAGGGAAAAAAAGTTTTTTTAGTCTTCTATGTTTGACTCATTAGATTTTTAGTCCTCTATTTTTCACATTTTGATTTTTAGTCTTCTATGTTTAAAGAATATCATTTTTTAGTCCTCTATTTTTCACCTTTTAATTTTTAGTCTTCTATATTTAAAAAATATAATTTTATAGTCATTTTACCTGCAATAGTAGGTAACATTTTTTTTAATTACAATTTAATTTTAACACCAAATTAATATTAATAATTAAAAATTCTATTTTTCATTTCGAGACGAGTGAGTTAGAGTTTTGTGACTATGAGAAATAAATCATTTTAGCATCAAAATAAGTATTAATCAATTAAAAAAATTATTTTTCATAAATTATATATATTTTGTACTGGAAACGAATAACACAAAACTAAAAAAATAACATTAATCATATTCTACTGGTTTTCAAATTACCTGAAGGTATACATGTGGATACCTTGAAGATATTTCATGGATACCTTCAAGTATACATGTGGATACTTTGACCCATGGATTACCTTTCAGGTATTCCATGAATACCTTTCAGGTATACATGTGGATACCTTGACCCATGAATACCTTCAAGGAATCCCATAAATACTATACACATGTATACCTTGACCCATGGATACCTTCAAAGAATCCCATAGATACTATACATGTGGATACCTGAATACCTTATAGGTTTTTGTATATGAAATCATATATGAAATATTCTCAAAGTTCCATTCTTTTTCTAGTAATTTGTTTCTTTCTCCAGTTGATTGACTATTATTTATACATAATTTGAAGCTAAGTACACTTTAATAAGTTCCCAAGAGAATATGACAAAAAAATAATGTATTTTTGCTGAATTGTGTTGTTCACGACCATAGAACCACAATTTTTTGAAAGTTTATTATAACAACCTGGTTGAGGCATTTTGTCACACAGGTAACATGCAAAAAAAGCTCAAGAAACAGGTTATATGTTAGACAAAACCACAAAAGTAATCGGGTTTTCAGGTTTTAATTCCAAAAATCTCTGAGCCATTTCTTCTCCTAACTTGAAATCTAAATACTGCTGAGAAGCACCAAGAAGAGAAGCAAAATGAAGAGAAGCAAAATGAGTAGTAGAAGTTTCATCTGTTGCTTGGAGTTTAAAGGCTTCATCTAGAGGTCGAAATGGAGGTCGGTGTTGGTGAGGAAGAGGAAAGCGATTTTAGGGTTACAATCGGCGACGGTGACGAGGTGGGGGACGACAACGCCGAGGGTGGAGCGGTGGCAGAGGGATTTTGTGAAGGATTGAGGAGTTGAGAGGATTTGCAGAGCACGATTTGCAGAAGGTGAGGTGAGGGAAATGAAGGGAAAAAAAGAAAAAAGAAAAATAAAAGAAAAAATGTATATATACGCAGGTATTCGGGTCGGGTGGGTGACCGGGGCGGGTTGGGGACACGGATCTAAGATCCGTATCCGGAGACACACACAGAAGTTTTTGCCACACATATATATATATATATGTGAATATTTTTTCGTTTTTTTTTCATCCCAAATTTCATCCGTTAAGTAACAATCTAAAAAAATATTGACAAAACAATATTCCGAATATTCCTGATGATTTCTGCAATTAGGTAGATCATATATCTAATCTAAATCTTTATTAAATATTCCAATGTCCAAAATATATTTAGGTATTTTAATATTATAAAAAAATTTAAAATTTAATTACTAATCAAATAATTACTACCTGATCCAAACCCAAACCCACAGCCCAATCCACAACAGCCCATATCACAACAGAACATGCTCAATGTGCACAACAGAACCATGACATTGCATCTCCGTCTGAAATTGTTTTCTTTCTTTCTTTTTTTTTTTTAAACAAAGTTTGGATAGGTTAGAGATTTAGTCCTTGGCAAATAATAGAAAACACTGTCTCTAGTTTTGGTTGTAGATAAGCTTGAAGCTCATCTGCAAGAGCTTCATTCATGAATCATGATGAGTAGTTTTGCCTTTTAGATTGTCTTTGTAGACATTAATTTTCTATTGTTGCCTGCAAGCATCTCTATTGATGAAGATTTACTATCGCAACAATGAAGAAAATTAGCTGGAAAAAAAATGGTAAATTGATCTTTGGCATCTCAGTGCCTATGCCTGACAACTTAGTAGAAGTTTAATAGTTATAAATTAACTATTACTCAGTATTTTTAAAATACATACTTATATAACTATTACTCATACTTATATTTGTAAAATGCATACTTATAAAAAATATAATATTTTTTTAACTCTTCTAATCCTTTTACTAAATAATTATATAAATATTCTATTACACCTTATAAAGTCGGTTTGTAAAACGCATACTTATATATATATATATATATATTACTAATACATATAATTGTAAAACAAATACTTCCATAAGTATTATTGATACTTATTAAGAACATGTATATAACTACTATTTTTATTCATAAAACACATGCTTATATAACTATTTCGAATACTTATTGCTGAAAACGCGTACTTGTATAAGTAATATTGATACTTATAAGAACATGTGAATAATTACTATTTTTATTCGAAAAACACATACTTATATAACTATTTCGAATACTTATTGCTGAAAATGCATACTTGTATAAATAGTATTGATACTTATAAGAACATGTATATAACTACTTTTTTTATTCATAAAAACACATACTTATATAACTATTTTGAATACTTATTGCTGAAAACGCATACTTGTATAAATATTATTGATATTTATAAAAATATGTGTATAACTATTATTTTTATTCGTAAACACATACTTATATAACTATTTTGAGTATTTATTGGTGAAAATGCATACTTATATAACTATTTCAAATATTTATCACTGAAAATGCATACACATAAAAACTGATTCAAAAATGTTAAAATTCAACGTGAAATTCTTATTGACAATAAAATATAATACACAATAAAAGTGGGCTTCTGTAAATATTAAACTACCATACTGCTCTACTCTTATATCCAATCATAGCACATGATGCCTTTGTTCAGCATCATCATTTATTCCATTCAGCTTCGAGATGCAATGGTAATTTAATACACAATAAAAGAGAGCCTATGATTTCTTCGGCTATGCATGCGTCTGAGACAATAATTGGGCTGTGAGACTGAGACACGGTATTTTCTATGAGTTAAATGGGAGAATGAATGGGTTTGGCTGGATCATGGATTTTGGATGGGGTTAAAAGATCCATCTCACGAGAATAGATCCGTGAGACGGTTTCACATAAGTTTTTGCGAATATCTTATACTATAAGTATTAATATCTTAAAGGTAAATATGTAATACCTTATACTATAAGCATTATCTTAAAGATAAATATGTAATATCTTAAAGG
Organism: Scutellaria minor; assembly: GCA_954870855.1. NCBI lineage: Eukaryota > Viridiplantae > Streptophyta > Magnoliopsida > Lamiales > Lamiaceae > Scutellaria > Scutellaria minor. The sequence continues at coordinate 9,006,012 of OX940731.1, read as the reverse complement.
TGTATATGTAATACCTTATATTATAAGCATTAATACCTTAAAGGCACATATGTAATACCTTAAGAGTATAAAATTGATAACTTAAAAGCATACATGCAACTAATACCTTAAGAGTATACAACTGATACCTTCGCTAGATAAATTACGTAGGGATGCGTGGGCGCATGTGGAGACAACCCACGCGCCGGGTCGGGTTGGGGTTGTGCCCTTGATGCACATAAGTTTTTGTCTTTCAGAATTAAACTACCCAATTTATATGCATTTTAATTTCTATTATGTTTTAAACGTAATTCCATCTTATATCTTAATGTATATTGTTGTACCCCTAACTCGAGCACAATAAAATTGGACTCATGGAGGACTAGAGGTTGGTCGAGCTAGGTGCCGACCCAAACTCGGAGCCCGACTGACCAGAGTCTTCAATGATTCGGGTAAGATAGCCAAGGATCGACCTCAAATTAGCCTAGGTGAGCCGAGGTGAACTAAGATAGGAAGAACTTAGATGGGTCGAGGTGAACCAAGGACGGAAGACCTCAGATGAGCAGAGATGATCCAAGGTTTGAAGACCCCAAATTAGCTGAGGTGAACCAATGTCGGGAGACCTCAGATTAGTCGAGGTGAACTAAAATTAGAAGACCTCGGATGAGTCGAGGTTAGAAGAATCAGGATTGAATCGGCTAGGGTTTCAAGTCCAATACTTGAGCTAACTAGAAATAAGAAGGCCAACCTAAGAACACAAGCGTACCAGAGATTCATTGGCCCTATGCCGACTAAAGATAGAATCAACTCCGACTCGAGCTCAGCTCGGCTGGACTCCTAGCCAGTTAAAGAGACCAACCGGAGATGGTTGACTTAAGATCATGAGCCGACCAAAGATGGATCTTTGGAGGACTAACCAGGAATTCAACCGACCAAAGATGGCCGAGCTGACCAGAGATACAAAAACTTAGAAGACTTGAGAATACTTAGCTAATTAGAGAATCAATGGTTCACGCTAGCCATAAGGAAGAGTTAGAATCATGAGCCTACCAGAAACTCACTAAGCAAGGTAGACCTAAAGTAATAAAATTGAGAAGATGACCAAAGATCACTTAGGTTATCGTCCAAGAAGAGATCAAAAGACGTGAAAGTTTATTTCTAAAGAAGATCTTCAAAGAAGGAAACAAATCAAGATCAAATTATATACAATGTAGATAGGATCAAATCCATATTTTCCTTATCTAGTCCCTAAAATCAAGAGATTTAGTTCTTATTCAAAAAGTAATATATCTTAGGCCAAGTCTATTGTTGGTCCCAAGTGGTCAGAGGTTCAGAAGAGGGGGTGAATGAACCTCTATCAAATTTTGCATTTTAAAACTATTTTGTAAGCAGGTTGCTGATTCTACAGAGAATGCAATAACTCTCTTGATTCAGTAAGCTGGCAGAATACTGATTCAGCTTACTGTCTTAGTGTATCACAGTATGCATCAGAAATCAAAGATAGAGTTTCTTTTGAAAAATGATTTTCTTTTCACATGTATGATTTTAACAGAATCCTCAGTATGCTTATGAAATATGCAGCAAGATAGATATATATACAATGCAGCCGATAAGCAAAAACAATAAACACACAAAGGTTTATAGTGGTTCGAAGGTGGTGTAATCCTTCTACGTCCACTCTACTCCTTCACACAGGAGGAACTTTACTAGGTCAGTTTGCTTTACAAGACTTAACTTTACAAACCTTTTCCTAACAAGTTAACCTACTGGAATTAACAAATTCCTAAGCAGCTTCCCACACATGGTACAAAACTCACACAGAGTAAACAACCTACACAAGACTTAACACTTAGCGAGGATCTAATCCTTCCAACTAAGGACACCAAACTTAAAACAATCTAGCACATATCAAATGGTTAAAAGTATATAAGGTCTTCAACGGGTGCAACTCAAAGTCACTCTTAAAAACTTTGATAGCTCGAAAACTTGGTTTGATTGCTTTGGAAGATTGAGTGACTGAACTATAGAAAACTTGTATTTACTTGAAGGTTTGAACGCTTAGAATATTCGCAGTAAGTTTGTAGTCTTCTTGGTCACTTCCACCTTCTATTTATACTTGTAGAAATATACCCGTTGAAGAGAGGCATATTCCATGTAGCAATTCAAAACTTAATCTTCATGATCTTTTGCATTTCATGAGCCTAGAGGAATTAGGAAATAGGGTATGTCCTACTCTGACTTGCATTAATGGCACCATCCCTCGGCAACAATTCTTTTGCAGAGGCACGGTCCAGATGGCATCATTTCATAAGTTGGGTGCTAACTTCCATCTAGTGGATACTTTGATCAAGTAGAAATCTCGTACTGCATTTAGTATATTCCTCATATTGCAATGAATGAGTTAGAATAACTTACAGCTTGCTGCTCAGGTTACAGCAGTTGCATACTGTTCTGCGCCAACTTTCTGATCTGCATTTACTTCCTGATTCAGAACAGCTTTCTGTTTCCAGAATCCTGCAGTAAGCTTCCAGTTTTCCTTACTGCTATCTGTATGTTGTTTGCTTCCTGATTCAGAACAGCTTCCAATTTCTGAATCCTGCAGTCAGCTTCTAGTCCTCCTTACAGCTTTCTGTATGTTGTTTGTTGTTCCAGCTTTTTGATACAGCTTGCTGAATATCAGCATCTGATACATCTTTACACATAGCTTCTTACTGATATCAGTAACTACCTTCTTTCTGATCTTTTACAACTTAAGCAAAATACAACTCCAGAAAGATAAACTTGTCAACCACTTAAACAATGTGGAAAAATGGGTTACTCTAACTTCTATACAAGAATACTTGTCTCATCAAAACTAACCAGAAATATCCCAATAATTTCTCTCTTTTTGATGATGACAAAACCCATACTAAACAGTATATACAAATATACATCTGTACAAGTATTTCGTACAAGTATAGTACAATGTAAGCTAACATCAATAATTACAAGCTTATAGTTTCATAAATAAAATGAAGAAACAAAAGAATAAATAAAATTCTTGACAAGAAGTGCTTACTCAACTATCTTTCAGAGAAAACCACAGTAAGCTTCACTTCTTCAAGTTTCTTTATCACCAAACAACTTCCTCTTTACAAAATCATGTCCTTGGCTAGCTTGCGCTTGTTTGACAACTTCTTCATATTTGGTTCCCTTCCACCAATGCAGAATAGATTCCTGATAAGATTTCTCCAGCCTCTCATAAATCTCAGGAACCTGTATACATCGCAATCAGAAATCCTGACAGAAAGGAATCTGTTCTCCTTTCTTTATCTTATCTAGCATGATCAATTGGATGCCCAGCTTGTCTTCTTTAGCCATCTTTTCAAACTTTATCAAGGCTTTCTCGCAGGATGGAAAATTTCGAAAGTAATCATGCCTGCATAGATTTTTAAAGTACCTCAAATATTCAGATCTTTAGAATAAGGTGATCTCTTCGAATGTGGGGTTCCTGTTCTTCGGAAAATAAACCTGATCGAAGATTTCAAAGTCCAAAGCCATGTTTACCCTTTCAGGTTTCTGATCCAGCAACACAGATACTTCTGCAGAAACCAAGTCTGTATCAAAACATGGAGCTTCTTGAGGTGGAAAAGAATGTAAGACTGAGTCTATCTTCTCATCAACATGAGACTTTTCAGGTCCAACTTTCCCAAGCCTCGACATCCAGTTAGCCTGTTTCTTCTTTCTCTCCTCATCTGCTTCTTTCAACTGTCTCCATCTTTCTTCACTCAATCTTGGACCTGCAGCAAGGGCCATATATGGTTTAACATTGGGATCCTGACCTATTCACTGCAGTCCTCTTTGTTGTCTTCATCTGTCTCGACCAGCTTGCTGCCTGATAGTTCTTTGACAGGTTGGTGCAGCAGCAACTCTGGTTCCTTACTGTGTTGCAGTGCTGCTTACTACATGAGAGACAGTATCCCCAACACCTGCATTATCTTCATCATCATCCTTTCTCCTTTTTGGCTGAATGTTCTAACCATGTCCAGAATCAGAATGCATGCACTTTCTGTTGATGTTAGTCAGAGGAACTTCATCATCATCCTTCTCATCCATTTCTCTTGCCATGACATCCACTACTGCAGCATCCAGAACTAGATCTGCTTGCTACTTGCTTTCTCCCTTTTTGGCATCATCAACTTTGTCAGCACCGGAGGTAGCAACATCAGTAGGAATATGTTGAGAAAAGGCCTAAATCATGATGGCTTGCATCTCCCCACAAATAGCTCCAGATTCAGTATCCTGTTATTCATACTTCGAACATCGCGAGCTTGTGTGGTGATGTTTTCTTGCATATTGTCAAGGACCATACCCTGTGCAGCCTGCGTGCTCTGCATCTCATCAACTGAGTTCTTTACTTCATTCAGAGTTGCATCTCTTACTTCAGATGTAGCTTGCTGTGTTCGTTCAAACTTCATTCGAACATGGTACTGAGCATTTAACTCTTCGTTCAGCCTGTTCTAGATTTTGGAGGGGAGTTCAGAAAACTCCTTTCTCAGCTCCTCCAAGGATGCAGAGTTTGCTCTTTCTCTCATTTGGATGCCTTTGTCATGTTCATCTCATGCAGTTGCATGACTCTTATCAACCCTTGAGAAGCATCCATGATATCTTGGAGAGATTGTTCTTGAGAGTCAGTAAGAGTCTCAACTCTAACCATTGGCCCTATTTCCTCTTGAGTATAGAGGACCATAGCTTGACTCTTATCTTCAGCTTGCTACTTTGCTCTTTCCTCTAGTTCAGCCTGATACTTTCTTATTTCTTCCTTCATCATCTTAAGTTTGAACCGATCTTTATACGGAGGAGAATCTTCAGGATCCTCATTATCTTCACTTGATGAGTCATCTCCATCATCGAGATTAGGAGCAGGAGCCACAACAACAACCTCTTCATCTTTTGAAGGAACTACTTTATTCTCAGATGTCCCTTCTATATCTTCCGCCAACAATATCTGCGCCGAAGGTCTTCGGGGGAGAAACTGTCTCAACAGCTTTCTCAGCATTCTCAACAACTACATCAACAACTTCCTTATCAATAGTAACCTCAGCTACTTCAATGATAGTAGCTTCGGTTACTTCAGCAACTTCAATAGCAACCTGACTCACTTCTGCAACCTTAGTGGCAACAGCATGCAGAAGTTCAAGAGTCTCATCAGCTTTCTCTTCAGCAACTTGTGTTGCTTCTTTCTCCTCAGCATTCTGTACTGCTATAGTAGCCAGCACAGGGAATCCCACCTCAGCAACTTCCTCCTCAACTACTTCATCGGCTACTCCTCAATAATATCCTTGTAGACTCCATGGATGATAGGTAATGGTTCCCCCTATATGATGCAACATGATAAACAGGGGAATCAGTGTAATCGACTAAATATTCATCAGTCTCGATCACATCTAAAATAGTTATAGGAGAAAGAGCTACGATACCTTTAAAGGTTGATGAATCGTGAGCTTCCGCAACAACAACAATACTGCTTCCTTCTCCTGCCTACAGTATCCTGGGGGGCTGTTTGGATTCTGCTCTGCTTGTTGTCATCCCCATCTGCAATATTCTTTCATTAGTTTCCTCAGAGGTGAGGTTAGCTAATTGAGCTTTAGCAAGCTCCAATTCAGTTGGGGTCCTAACAATCTCAGTGTTGGGGTTCAATAATGTGTTGTCCTCCCCTATCTTCATCGACTGCTCGTTCTATGTTTCCTCAACTTTGCTCTTGGCCTTCTAATGGGCAAAAAACTTTTCTTGCCTCTCGAAGATTTTTGTAGTCATCACATCAACATGTTGTTCAAGAAAATCTTCATGAAAAAGAGGTAGAAGCCCATCAGGGAGAGTATCAGGATCCTCCATAAAATTGACAACCCATGTAAGGAGAATATCCTCCAACTCCATCCAATCTTCCCACTACACCAAGTCCCTTCCTAAGCAAAGTCTCATCCATCTTCAGGTGTCATAGGCAATGGCGAATCTTCTCCATATGGACTCGACATTCTCTATCAGAACATTCTCAGCCGCCTCTGCATCAATCTCTTCAATGGAGCTCTCGACTTTGTTCAGAGTATCTATCTCCTTAAGAGCATTCTTTGGTCCCATCGACTTTCTCCTCGTCTGGCCCTTAAGTTTCTCTATGAGCTTCTCCTTGCCTTTCTTATCTTTTATCAGCTCATTTCGCTTCTTCTTTCTTTCCAGCATGTAAGCTGTCTTAGTTCAGGCTTTGGAGCAGGTTGATCAGCAACCTGGACATCAATCATCTCTTCAGGTTAGTCAGCAGTCTGGGCATCTGGAGCAACAACCTATACAGCAGGGGTACGAACCTATTTAGCAGGGACAGAAACCTATTTAGCAGTAATCGACTCAGCTTTCTGTTCAGCTACCTGATCTCTAACCGCTTTCTGATCAGAAGCAGGATATTCCAAAAGTAAAACATCCTCAGAAGAATCTTTAGGAGTAGCATCCTGGGAAGAAGCTTCCTGAATAGTCTTCTTCACCTTCTACTTTTTCTTTAGGGGAGCTTTCTTCATCACGGGCTTCCTCACTGGCTTATCATCATCACTACCAAAATCCGAGTCATCAACCCTCGGTGTTGGTGTATCCTTAGAATCGGTTTCAGCAACCTGTGGCTTGGCAGTAACCTTCTTCTTCTTAGGTTGCTTAACCTTCTCCTCACATTTCTTTTGCTTAGAGAAACCTTTCTTCACTCCCAAATACCAGCTTGGGGAAAAAGACATTTTTCTTTCCAAGAAGGTGCCTTTGAAGTAGAGGATAGATGAGATAACTATCCCATAGTTTTTCCTGGTTGTTGGCTTGGTGGTTTCTTCCCAAATCCTCTGAAAGAGGAATTGTGCCCAGTTTACTGCCTCATCTCGAACGATGGCAGTCATAAGCCGCATCTTTAAGTCTGTGCACTTATCAAAGCCACATCTGCCCTCGATGATGTAGACGTAGATATTATGTAGAAACTCATACTTTGGCTTGAGTTTCTTCTTTCCGAAATTCCTCGTGACACTTTCATTCACAGAATCCAGTTTGAACTGGTTCCAGCTCTCTTCCAGATAACCTGAACCATAAACTTCCAGGTCAAAGTATTCCATACCTTCTTTTGAAATGTCGAAGGTCTTGGCAATGTCGCCTGCTGTTAGGATGAATTCCTTCTCATCATCTTCATCCATCCTAAAGGTGATTATCTTTTCATCATCAAACATCTCAGCAAAAGCATAAAATTTATCCATAGACAGGACAGAAAACCCGCTGTAGGTAATAGTAAAGAGCCCATAAATTTTGATCTTGCAGATGTGTTCCCAGATCTCCGAGATGAGATCTTTGTCAAAAGTTATGTTGTCTCCCAGCATGACATAAGTGTTAACAAGTCTTCCCTCTAAAACCTTTATTTCTCTTGTAACCACCATCGTTGATCTGAGTAAAAAGCTTAGAGAAAGTAAAGAGAGAATTCAAAAGGTTCAGAGAATCTCGAAAGTAGTAACAGTGTAAGCATAGAGAGAAAATTGAAGGAGTTTTATCGGTTTATAATTTGAATAAGTATTCAAAAATAATCAACGATCCAAATTAAATGATGTAAGAGAAGTGTGTGATCTGACAGTTGAGATAAAATAGTGGAGGGGCAAATCCCTAATTATGTGGTAGTTGTGTCAGAAGTTGAACCACACCTTTTTCAACTCCTTTGAAAAGGCGGTTTTGCATTTAATGCACACACCGATTTTTTGTATAGAATGATTAGGAATAAAGTTACTGTTTCTAGTACGAGGTTGCAGGGCTTTATGAAAGCTGTCTTTAATAAATGCTATTTTCTGCTTGCAGTAACCTGTTCCAATAACCTATTGCAGTAATCTGTAGTCAGCTTGTTGTATCCTAAAACTGAATACTGTTAGAGAATGTTATTTTTAAAGAGAATGTTGTATCTTGTTCCAGTATGCTGAATACATGAGAATTTAAAATACTACATAAGTTCCCCCTTACTTAAGGAACTTAAAAACTCTTACTCATCAAAGCTTGATAATCCCAAGCTCACTTCTTAATATCGAAAATCTTGATTCACATAAGGGTTTTGTGAATATGTGAGCTAGCTACATGTCAGTATGCACTTTCTCAAGTACAATGTCCTTCTTCTCCACATGATCTCTTATGAAATGATGTCTTACATCAATATGTTTTGTCCTTAAGTGGAAGACAGGATTGTGTGTTATAGCAATGATGTTAGTGTTGTCACACAGAATGAGAGTCTCTTTCTCTATAATCCCATAATCCTTTAACTGTTGTTATATCCATAAAATCTGAGCACAACAACTTCCTGCAACTACATATTCTGCTTCAGCGGTTGACGTTGCTATATATGTTTGCTTCTTGCAGAACCAAGAAACCAATCTATGTCCTAGAAATTAACAAGTACCACTAGTACTCTTCCTCTCAATTTTGCATCCTGCAAAGTCAGAATCTGAGTACCTTTGAGGCTAAATCCTACTTCCTTTGGATACCATAAGCCAACATCTTGAGTACCCTTCAGATACTTGATAATCCTTTTTACTACTGCAAGATGTGACTCCTTTGGTGTTGTTTGGAATCTTACACATACTCCTACTGCAAATACTATATACGGTCTGCTTGCTGTAAGATATAGTAAGGATCTAATAAGCCTTCTATACTTTGTTATCTCCACATCTTTTCCACTTTCATCCTTATCCAAACTGATAAATGTAGCCATTGGTATGCTTAATGATGATCCATTTTCCATTCCAAACTTCTTGATAAATTTCATGGTGTACTTGGCTTGATTTATGAAAATCTCATTCTCAAGTTATTTCACTTGTAAACCAAAAAAGAAACTTAGTTCTCCCATCATGCTCATCTCAATTTCTTTTGCATAAGGGTTGAGAACTTTTCACATAAATCTTTGTTTGTGGATCTAAAGATAATGTCATCCACATATATCTGAACAAGCAGTATATTGTCTCCATCCAATATCCTGAAAAGAGTCTTGTCCACTATCCCTTTCTGAAATCCATTTTCCAAGAGATACAAGGACAGTGTATCATACCAAGCTTTAGGAGCTTGCTTCAATCCATATAAAGCTTTCTCTAATCTGAATACTTTATCTTCTGTCTGTTCTTCAAAACCTGGTGGCTGTTCCACATATACCTCTTTAGATAGAAGTCCATTCAGGAATGCACTCTTCACATCCATCTGATAGACATTGAAGTTTTTATGAGCAACATAGGCCAGAAATATCCTTATGGCTTCAAGTCTAGCAACTGGGGCAAAAGTCTCATCAAAATTTATGTCTTCTTCCTGGCAGTATCCTTTAGCCACTAACCTTGCTTTGTTTCTGACCACAACACTGGTTTCATCTAGCTTGTTCTTGAACACCCACTTTGTTCCAATAACTCCTTGGTGATCAGGCCTTGGAACCAATCTCCATATATGATTCCTTTCAAATCCATTCAGCTCTTCCTGCATGGCCTGAATCCAGTTACTGTCTTCAAGAGCTTCTTCTACACTCTTGGGTTCAACTTGTGAGATGAAGCATGTGAACAGTGACTCTTGAGGTCTTGATCTTCTTGTTCTTACACCTTCATTGATATCTCCAATCACAAGCTCTCTTGCGTGATTCCTGTACCATGTCCTATCAGGCTCAAAGTTGTAAGCTGGTTGCTGAACAGTAACCTGTTGATCTGCAGCATCCTGACTGCGGTTACTGTTGGATTGCAGTATCCTTACTGTTTACTATTCAGTATCCTGCATCACTGCATTCCCGGATGCAGTAACCTATGTACTATTTTCAGTAACTACTTCAGCAGGTACTGGAACTCCATCAATGTATCTTATTGCATGATCCTTGATCTTTATCTTAGTTACATCTTCCTTCAACTTGTCCAACTCAGTAGTATCACAGTATGGTTCATAAAAAACCACATGTATTGATTCTTCCACAACTAAGCTTCTTTTGTTGAATATCCTGAAAGCCTTGCTTAATGAAGAGTATCCTAAAAATACTCCTTCATCAGATATTTCATCAAAGGTTTTCAGGTGTTTAGAATATAGCATCTGTATCCAAATATATGCAAATATGAAATGTTTAGTGTAATTCCATGTCAAATTTTATAGGGAGTCTTATCATGGTCTTTGTTGATTAGACATCTGTTCTGAGTGTAGCATGTTGTGCTGGTTGCTTCAGCCTAAAATCTATTTGGTCAGCATCAGTAATCATAGTCCTTGCTGCCTTCTTCAAAGTCCTGTTTCTTCTTTCTGCAACTCCATTCTATTGAGGAGTCCTTGCTGCAGAATACTCATGACAGATTCTATTATCTAAACAATACTTCTCTATGAACCTGTTTATGAACTCTGTTCCTCTGTAAGATCTTATCTTCACAATACTTAAGCTCTTCTCATTTTGCACTTTCTTCATGAATTCTTGCAGCCTGTTCTGAGTTTCTGATTTCTTGGCCAAGAAGATGGTCCAAGTAAATCTAGAGTAATCATCCACAATCACAAGAGAATACTTCTTCCCACTTACACTAACAGGCTCTACTGGACCAAAAAGATCCATATGTAGAAGGTCCAGAATCTGTGAGATGATCTTTGCACTTTGTCTTTGAATGAGCTTCTCACTTGTTTGTCTTTCTGACATGCTCCACAAATATTCTCCTACCTATAAGCAACATCTGGTAATTCTCTCACCAGGTTTTTTCTTGCTAGCTTGTTGATGGTTTTGAAGTTCAGGTGACTCATCCTCTTGTGCTATAGCCAACTTAGTTCAGGAGTACTCTTAGCAATGAAGCATGTTGGCTGCACTGTTGAACTCCAATCAGCAAGATAGATGTTGCCTCTCCTGGTTCCAGTAAGCTTCACCTCATTTGTCTTGTTGTATCTTATCAGACACTTGTTGAGGTTAAACACCACTAAACATCATTTATCATAGAATTGACTGATACTCAGGAGGTTATACTTAAATCCTTTGACATATGATACATCACTGATACTTGCATTGTCTTTGATCAAGCTTCCTATGCTCTTAGTGCTTCCTTTAGAGTCGTCTCCGAAGACAACCTTAGGTCCTTTGCATGGTTGGAAGTCTCTCAATCTAGCTTTGTTGCCAATCATATGTCTGGAGCAGCCGCTATCAATATACCATACATCCGCTGCTTCCTGGCAACTATGCCTGCAAGTAAATCAAGTAGATTTAGGTACTCATACAAGTACGGGTCCTGGGGGGTTAGTCCTCTTTGGGACCCACACCTGCTTAATAATAATTGGTTTACCATTAGCCTTGGTGGTTCTCTTACTGTAAGTACTCTTTGCAGGATACTGTTTGTGATGTGTGTGTACTGGAGATTTCCAGGTATTACCTTTCCTCTTAGAGAAAGGTACTCCCTTATACCTTTCTAGAGTATGAACTCCTTAGAATCTATGTAGCGCCCCGGATCAAAACAAGCATAATTGATTAATTAAATATTTAAACCTATACTTTAATAATTATGTGCGTATGTTTTGGCTGTTTAATTAAATACGTGCGTTTCAGATAAGTGTTTAATGCACGTTAGAGATCGATAATTTTATTAGATGTGGAACATAGGATATTTATATACCGTTAGATGCGTACCGAGAAAACGGGAAGATAGAAACGAACTAGAGGTCAATCGGAGACCTATAGCTCGAACTACGACAAAAAGGGCAAAATCCGAAGTTTCGATCGGAAAACCGGAAGATATTTCCGATGAATAGTAACTCGGAAAAGTCAACTCGTGAATAGTGCTGAGATATTTTGGATGAATAGTGTTTTCCGAATTCTATAAATAGAGGTTCTTCCGATTCATTTTTCACCGTTTCTCCGAACGAGCCGAACGAGCCGAAAGCGACGAAAACGAGTAAGTCCCTCTCTCCTCTCTTTCTTTTTCCGGGATTCTGTCTCCGGCGGGCCACCGCCGGCGCGGCGGCGCCGCCACCGGCCGGTGGCCGGAAAATTCAATGTTGTCGGAATTGGACGATTTTCGTACACGACGTTCGTCTCGACGAGACGAATCTAGGATAGGTCTCGGATTTCAAATCCGATTTCTCGTTCGCCGGAAAACGGCGAAAAACGGTCTCCAAACCCGTTTTCTCTCTCCTCCTTTCTACCTCGTTTCTTCTCCGTTTTGGGTAAACTCAAACTCTATAGTGAAGCTCTCGTCGAGCCCGTCACGAAACCGGGCTCGGATTTCTGAACGGATCTCTCCTTCTCCGGCAATCGCCGGTCAAAGATCCGGCCAACCTTTCTCTCTCCTCCCTCCCTCTTCTCTCTCCCTGACGGTTTCTCTTCTCCCTTCTCTCGCCGGAAAAGTTGCTGGACAGCGACTGATGGTGTGTGATGTGTTGGAGGTGGTGGCCGGCGACTGGTGGTCGCCGGCCGGAGCTAGAAACGGGCCGGAAGGGGCTAGGGTTTTGCATGGGGTTTGTGAGGTGTGTGTGTGTGTAACCTTGCTGTGTGTGTGTGTTCGCTGAGGTTGAGGGGCTGTTGGTTGTTGTTGGTGGTCGCCGGCGACGGGAGGTCGCCGGCCGGTGTTCCAGATGGTGGTGGTCGGCGGCGGGTGGCCGCCGGTCAAGCTGTGTTGTGTGTGGGTGTTCTTATATATGTGCGTGTGTATATGTTTGGTTCTTGCATGTGTTGTGGCCGGAATCGGAGGGTTGCCGGCGACTGGAAGTCGTCGGCCGGCGATCTGGAGGTGTGGGGGCGGTCGCCGGCGACGGGAAGTCGCCGGCCGGAGGTTTTTGGTTGAAGTTTGGTTTTGGAAAAATGTGACGACGAAGGGTTTTGCGGCGAAGTTTCGAGCACTATTCACGGCCGTATTCTGGCAAGGGATGGCCGTAGGTGGTAGCCGGTGGTGCTAGGTATCCGTCGAGGTAGGTGGTGGTGGCTGGAGACGGCGCCGCCGCGCCGGGCGACGCCGGGAAGTGGCCTGGTCGAGCAGGCCACCGTCGGAAACTGGGCGACGGGCTGTTTTTGCGGGTGTTTTGACGGAGTTAGACGGCGCCGTCGTGGCCGCCGTTGGTCGGAGTTGGTAGCCTGAAGTGGGGGGAATCCGGGGGTGTGGTCGGCGACCGGTGGTTCGCCGGCCGGCGGCGGCTGGAAGCCCGTTTAGGTAGCCTGTTCGCGTGGGCGCGACGACGGGAACCCCAAATCTTAAAATGCTCCGTTTGAGCTCGTTTGAACTCCGATTGAGCTCATTCTTTTTCTGTCGTCACCCAAATTTCATTTCCTATCTTCTCAGCCTATTGTATTGGATATCCACTCTCATTTCTTCAACTCCGATCTTTGGAGCTCGATCTGTCGCGTAGTTAACGAACGTTTTTCCGCCGGGAGCTTTTACAGCTTTAATTATAATTATTAAGGATCTAAGATACGTCATAACTTGTGTAGGCTACTTGTGGAGTTGAGCCTTGTGATATCGGATCCTTTGGTACTCGCTTGTGAAATCTGATCCATCTGTACTCGTTGATCACGTGGTAACCACCAAACGAGGTGGGGGTAATTTCTATCTCTTAATCTGTTTACAGTTTTCCCTATTTAAATGCATGATTGGTGGAATACTAAATGTTGTGATTATATGCTATGATTAATGTGTTCATGCATGGTTCTCTGTCGTCCCTTATTATCCTCTATTACTCTGTTGAGGTTTGGTGAGCCTCTTGAAATGCACAAACGGTATTGAGACCGTTATACAGGGATAAGACGGGAAATACCCGCACCTGAGATTTGTGAATGGACAGAGGTCCATATTTATATGAAGAGACAGAGGTCTGCTTCATATTACGGGGGAACTATGATACCCGTATTGCGGGGGAACTATGATACCCGTATAATAAGTCGGGGAGTACCCGCACCTGGGGTCAACGGGGAGTACCCGCCCTCGCTGCAGATATGAGCGCTAATGGGTCCATGTGTCCATAAAGGTTCCGAATTATATGCTATGCATTCTATGTGCTGTGTTTATGTGCCAATCTTGGATATGTTTGATATGTTATGCCTACCTAATACTTGTTAAGAATGGAAAGTATCCCCACGAGTGTATTCCACGCACTCACCCCCTTAATCTGTACTCACACTACAGGAGCTCATGAGCATAACGAACCCTAGATGGAGAGAGGCGGTGCTGTTTCTGAACGTATGTTTTAAAGATGTCGCACAAACATTTTCAAAACAATGTGACATTTTAAATCACGTTTTGTAATAGTATTTAACACTTGGTTCGGTTGCGAGATCCTGATGTTTTGTTCTGCTGCGTTTGTTGTGTATATTTTATCGGTATTAAGGCCGATTGTTATCGGCAGAGGCCGATTGTTGTTATGAGATGGATTCTCATCGTCCCTTACCTTTATCTTCTGTTGTCCTCTGCTTAATTCTTTCTGTGAGTGATATGCGTCCCTTGCTTTTCTATCTTCACGCCCGGGTAAAACTCTGATAAAATACGAAAAAAATTTGGGGCGTGACAATCTAGACATGTATGTCTTGGTATATAAGGGATAGAAGTTTTGCTGTAACCTGGAAGATTGTTGCATTCTCTTCATACTTGCAGCATACTGATTGTGCTGGTTTCTAAGTTTCTGTGTAGATTTACTGTCTTCTTCCTACATCAAGGGCTTCTTTCTCTTATCCACTGTACTAGTTTTATTCAAACTTCCATTGATTGGAAGGAGTTCCTGAGTATAAGAAACTCAGGCTTGAACAAACTTTCCAGCATTGGATGTGCTAGCTGCTTTTTGAGAACTACCTGTATAATATCCTAGACATTTTGGGTCTCCAGGATACATTTCTATACTTTCCTTGCTGATTTGCCATACATATCAATTGTGTTTTGCAAGCCAGCTTTCTCAACTTCTAGCTTAGTGACTAGTAGCTTGAACTTAGAGACCTCAGCTCTGAGGTTATTGCATTCTGTATTGTAGTACTCTAGGTCAGTAACCTGTTCCTTCAGTACAACATGCTCACTCTTAAGCTGAAGGTTTTCCTCTTTAAGTTCTTCATGAGTTGAATTTATCTGCTCCAAGTCACTCATGATTTGTCTAAAAGACTGGATCATGCTCAGCTTATCAGAACTTGAAACATCAAAAGATTGTGAAGTTACCTTATCATCTTTTTCATCTTCACAATCCTTGGCCATGAGGTAAAGTAATGCTTCCTCATCGGAGGTAGAGCTGTCAGAATCTCTCTTGGATGAGCAATCATCCTTGACTTCTTCTTTGGAGCTGCTTGCTGCCTTTAGAGTTTCAGCTTCACTCAGAAGAGCCCTAAGCTTTTTCTTGTCATCCTCCTCATTTCTCTTCTCTGCACCCTCTCATCCTCAGTATACTTATGTACTTGAGGGTAGGGGCAGTTTCTGGCGAAGTGTCCAGGTTTCCTACAATTATAACATAAATTTGAGGAACCTGTGTTATTCTGTGGAGTAGGTCTTACCTAGGGACTTCTTTCTGAGGTATGAAGCTTCTTTCTAAAGTCATTTCCTTTATAATTCATTTTCAGGAACCTCTTGAACTTCTTCAACAAGAGTGTCATCTCATCCTCAGTATCTGCAGCAAGCACCTCTTTCTGCTTGTCTTTCTGCTTAATGCTGCTTTCAATAGTTGTATCCATGGTCCTTTCTCATTCGATCAATATTGAATTCGAAGGCCTTAAGATCTGGAAATAGATCAAAAGTACTCATCGTATTGAGATCCAGTGAGACTTTCATTGTGGTTTTCTTATTCTCCCATTCCAAGGATAAGGCTCTCAACATCTTGATGATCTTCTCCTTCTTGGTATAGGTCTTTCCAAGAGATTCAAGCTCACTGATGATAACTGTGAATCCTTGATCAAGTTCTTCCAGGGTTTCTTTAGGCTTATTGTTGAACTGCTCATACAGTTGCGTAAACTTTGACACTCTATTGTCTAGCAGGTTCATTACCCTCATATATCAATTCCAGCTTGTCCCAGATTTCTTTAGCAATTTTGCAGCTCTTCACTTTGCTAAATGTTCCTTTATCCAATGTTAGAAATAGTGTATTTTTTACCACATTGTCAAGGTTGACTCTTTTCCTTTATTCAGGTGTGTATTCATGTCTCTCCTTCATAATGTATTCAAGTGATGGAGTAGCTCTTCTGATTACTGGAGCTGCTACACGTGGGATGGGTCCTGGAACCCCTTCGATGTCTTTATCAGTGATTGTTGTGACCTCTATCTCTCCAGCTCCTGCTACCTCAACTGCTGTAGTTTCCTTAGCGCGTGCTTGCTCGCGACGCTGTCTTACAAAAATAGGATTTGGTTTGATGAAAACTGGTGGTCCTTCAGTTTTTATATACCACATCTCATCATGCATGGCCGACAAGTGGACCTCTATGTGTATCCGCCAGTCATCATACTCATCTATGGAAAACATCGGGAGTTTATGATATGAGAAATCTATGTTTATGCTAAAATAATGTGTTTTGGTTTTGAAAAAGAAAAATAGTTTTTCCAACAACGGGTGGATCTAGGTAGGTTACCAGATAAGTTGGCTTTTAACCCAACTCGTTCTGATACCACTTGTTGGTCCCAAGTGGTCAGAGGTTCAGAGGGGAGTGAATGAACCTCTATCAAATTTTATATTTTAAAACTATTCTGTAAACAGGTTGCTGATTCTACAGAGAATGCAACAACTCTCTCGATTTAGTAAGATGACTGAATGCTGATTCAGCTTACTATTTCGGTGTATCATAGTATGCAGCGGGAATCAAAGATAGCGATTTTCTTTTCACAAGTATGATTTTACCAGAATCATTTTAGCAGTATGCTTATGAAATATGCAGCAAGATAGATATATATGCAATGCAACAGATAAGCAAAAGTAATAAACACACAAGGGTTTATAGTGGTTCGAAGGTGGTGTAATCTTTTTACGTCCACTCTACTCCATCACACATGAGAGACTTTACTAGGTCAGTTTGATTTACAAGACTCAGCTATACAAACCTCTTCCTAACAAGTTAACCTACTAGAATCAACAGATTCCTAGGCAGCTTTCCACACAGGGTATAAAACTCACACAGAGTAAACAACCTACATAAGACTTAACACTTAGCGAGGATATAATCCTTCCAACTAAGGATACCAAACTTAAAACAACCTAGCACACAACAAGTGGTTAAAAGTATATAAGGTCTTCAATTGGTGCAACTTGAAGTCAGTCTTAAGAACTTTGATAGATTGAAAACTTGACTTGACTGCTTCTGAAGGTTGAGTGACTGAACTGTAGAAAACTTGTATTTGCTTGAAGGTTTGAATCCTTAGAATATTCACAGTAAGTTCAGTAGTCTTCTTGGTCACTTCCACCTTCTATTTATACTTGTAGAAATATACCCGTTGAAGAGATGCATATTCCATGTAGCAATTCGAAACTTGATCTTCATGAACTTTTACATTTAATGCATCTGGAGGAACAGGGAAATAGAGCATGCCCTACTCTGTCTTACATTAATGGCGTCATCTCTCGGCAATAGTGCTTTTGCAGAGGCACGATCCAAATGATATCACCTCATAGGCTGGGTGCTAACTTCCATCTACCGGATACTTTGATCAAGCAGAAACCTCGTACTGCATTCAGTATATTCCTCATACTGCAATGAATGAGTTAGAATAACTTACAGCTTGCTGCTCAGGTTGCAGTAGCTGCATACTGTTCTGCGCTAGCTTTCCGATCTGTGTTTGCTTCCTGATTCAGAACAGTTTCTTGTTTCCAGAATCCTGCAGTCAGCTTCCAATTTTCCTTATTACTATCTGTATGCTGTTTGCTTTCTGATTTAGAATAGCTTCCTATTCCTGAATCCTGCAGTCAGCTTCCAGTCCTTCTTACAGCTTTCTATATGTTGTTTATTGTTCCAGCTTTCTGATACAACTTGTTGAATATCAGCATCTGATACATCTTTACACATAACTTCTTGCTGATATCAGTAACTACCTTCTTTCTGATCTTTTACAACTTAAGCAAAATACAACTCCAGAAAGATAAACTTACAAACTACAAACCACTTAAACAATGTGGAAAAATGGGGTACTCTAACTTCTATACAAGAATACTTATCTCATCAAAACTAACCAGAAATATCCCATCATCTATAAATAGGGTCTCAGTTATCATTCATAGAGATTGATAAGTGTTGTTTTTCACGTATTTTTGCGTATGTTTATGTATTCATTTGAATATGTTTAGATACATTTTTATGGTGATTTATGATATTATATTGTATAAGTTGCATTTGACGGGTTTATGCTTAGTTTCATGATTTTGATGAGAAAAGTGTAAGTTTCAAGTGTAATTGATGACCAATGAAGAAATAATAGAAATATGAGATAACGTGGAAGATTTGGTGGCGCACGGTCTGGTCATGCCATGCAGCATGACCGTGCGTCATTATGCAGAGAAGTGCACGATGACGGGGCATGACCGTGCCGTAGGGCACGGTCAACTTCGTGAGAACGCCAGTGACCTCTTGGAAAGGTACGGTCGACCGTGCCATGTAGCACGACTGTGCCCGATAGAACAGGAATACGTAGAAAGTTAGTTTTCTTGGAGTGTTTTCACCTCTTACTTCACTTGAAAGATTCCCAAAGCCATATAAATACTCAACATGAGAAGAGAGAGATATAGAGAGAAATTCAGAGGGAGATTCATAGAGAAGAACACGATAGTCTGAGAAGCATCAAGAGGATTTGAAGAAGAATTCAAGAGATCGAGGAATCGCGAGATCGTCTAATAGAGTTTTATCTTTTCTTCTTTTGTTAGATTTTAGTTGATATGATATTTCCAATCTTGTCTATGAGTTTGTTTATCATCATGTCTAACTAATTTCCTAGGGTTTCTATGGCTTGTTAGTAATTTAATTCGAATCTTGATGGATCTTTAATTTCAATTCAAAGTTCATGATCGTTTATCCTATTTGTGTGTTTATGAATTGATTGCTTGTTTGATTGTCCAGCCGGTAATTGAGCATGTCTTAGTAATTAGATCAAAATTCGGGAGATGAGATTCAATTATGGAAGAATAAACACATGATACATAAAAAGACTTAGATCGGGAGATTAAGGGATTTATGTGATGAGAAATCAATCTTAGGTACTTTTGGGAGTTGTTATGTTTCAATCAGATTGAGTAGGGATACCTCTGGTGGCATAATAATCAACTGGTTAACTGACTCGGGAGAGCTATTAATTCGATATATGTGATTGCTCATATAGGATGATTGATTAATGAACTTGAATTGATTAAAGTGATGTTTTGATGAGAATTAGATGAAAGCATGTCCTAGAACCTATCTTAGATATCTGTTATTCTTAAGTGAATTTATCTGCTTGGTTACTTTTCTATTGAATTAATCTACAATCAGTATGATTTGATTTCCCTAGATAAAACTGAAAATTGAATTTGAGTAATTAGTTAGTGCCTAGATAGCCAGTCTCTGTGGGATCGACCTTGCTCACCACTTCTACACCCTACACCGTACACTTACGGGAGTAGCTAAAAGAAATTAGTGAACAGAGATCAAAATTTGATTCCAAAATCATTATATTCAAGCAAATAGAGAGATTTTTCCTCTCAAGTATATATAAAATATGTTCTGGCCAGCCAAAACTGATTGACCAAAATAAGCCTAACTAATTTGCCCGAGTAGGCACCAGACACTTTCTTTTATTTATTTAATTCACTTTTAATATTATTTTTCGATCCAATTCATTCAAGTCGAATCAATTCATTTTGGCTGTTTGACTAGGATTTTATGCTCTACAAAATCTAACCTCAACATATATAAATTTGTGAGATGTATTAATAATATGAGAGTTGCATATTAATAAAATCATATTTCGAATAGAAAATGATCATGTATGTTTGGCATGATAGAAAAGTCAATAGATTGCTTAACCCATTCAGAGATAAAATACTTCAATTTTAGTTCTATTATATAATTAAATAATGAGAAAAAATGTTTCACATATTTGATAAAATGAAATATGTAATGAAATACTATTTTGTAGTTAAACAATCAGAATGATATCACATGTATATATTAGCAACATGATTTCATTGAACCTCGAATTATGTATCATATCATTATGATTTATGAGTGTAGCATTGTCACGCCCCGTTTTCTTTTATAAAAATATCAGAGTTTTCACACGGCGTGAAGAAGAAATGGTAAGGGACACATAATCACAAACAGAAGAAGTAGTTGGAGACGACAGAAGAATGAGATAAGGGACGATGTGAAACATTCACATATCAGCAATCGGTCTCAGTACCGATAAATACAACATACACAACAGTGGAAACAAACCATCAGGATCTCACAACCCAAAACATATACAAAATTATTAAAAAACGTGAATTAATTAAAACATTGTTTGAAAATATTTGTGTGACATCAGTCTAAACATACAAGTCCAGATACAGCACCTCCTCTCTCCATCTAGGGTTCATCATGCTCATCATCTCCTGTAGTGTGAGTACAAAAAAGGGGGTGAGTGCGTGGAATACACTCGTGGGGATAAACTCCGCATCTTATAACATACGACAGATATATAAAACAGAAAAAAATAAAGGTATCAATCGGCACGTTGTCACCGCACGTAAAATACATAGCAGATAATAGAAATGGTAAGGGATGAATAGATGCGGGTAATCCCCGTCTTACCCTATAAAATGGTCTTAATACCGTTGGTGCATTTCAAGGACCACCAAACCTCTCAGAGTAGTAGAAGGGGTGGGAGACAGTTTTTTACGGTCCATAAGACCCTCCGAACATGCAATGTGAACCGAAGTCCTTTCACAGTATAAAGTATGGCACAACAAATATATTCACAACATTTAGTATTCCGCGATTCATGCACTTAATAGGGAAAACAATAAACAGATAAAGAGATAGAAATTACCCCCACCTTGTTCGGTGGTTTCCACGTGAGTAGCAAGTACCAAAGGTCAGATAACTCAATGCTCAATCCAACAAGTAGCCTACACAATTATGGTGTTTCTTAGATCCTTAATAATATATAATTAAAGCTGTAAAATATTTCGGAGGAAAAACGATCGTAAAAGACGCGACGGATCGAGAGATCTAAAGATTGAAGTTGAAGAAACGAGAGTGGATGTTCAGTCTAAGAGGCTGAGATGATAGAGAATGAAATTTAGGTCATGATGGAAAAAAATGAGCTCGATCGGAGTTAAAACGAGCTCAAATTGAGCATTTTAAGTTTAGGGGTATTTTGGTAATTTTGGTCAAAGGAGTCACTTTGACCGGGCCCACGAACCCCGGTCAATGACATCTCGTCGGCGACGACTCGATGATGACATACGATGGAAAAAATGGGATTTGGATCGAAAAAATGGCATTGCGTGCGCGCGCACACCCGGTGTCGGGTGAAAATCTCGTCGGCTCTGCTAGCATCTTAGCAGCTGCCGAGTTTTCTCGGCAGCCCGACGGGTGTTCCTCGGCAGCTCGGCGCCCAGCGCTCCCGGCGTCGTCCTGCTCGACCAGCCCATTTTCCGGCGCCACCAACTGCGGCGGCACCGTCCTGTGCCACTATCACCTCGTCCACCGGCGAGCCTGCACCGCCGGCTACCAACTCCGGCCATCCCTCGCCGGATTCCGGCATGAACAGTGCCGAAAAAACAGCCGCAAACACCCTTCGTCACACAAGCATGCAAAAACAAACCCTACACTTCCCAACTCCGACGGGCGAATGGAAGTCGCCGATGATCCTTCCCAGACCCCCGGGCCGGCGACCTTCCCAACCCAGCCCCAAACCCCCAGCAACACAAACACACCCACGCATAACACACACACACGCATATGAACACACACACACACACACACTCAATAGCCTTGGCCGGTGGCAGGTGGCCGCCGGCCACCCCCCAGGTCCTCGCCAGTGCATCACCAGCGCCGGCCACCAGCAGCTCACGGCGGCACCACCAGCGCCGCCCCCAATAGCCAACACACATAAAACACACACTAAACACACACACATGCATGTTATATATATATACACAGCCTGCTCAGCTCCGGCGTCGCCGTGGGTGGCGGCGCCAGCCCTCCAGCAACACACCCTCACCTCCGGAAGACCTCCGGCAGCAGCTCCGGCGAGTAGGTGGAAGAAAACAGGAAGAGAGAGAAAAGGTGGCCAAAGCTAGGGTTTAGGGTTTGGAGACCATTTTTCACCGTTTTTCGGCAAACGAGAAATCAGAATTGAATTCCGAGACCTATTCTAGATTCGTCTCGTCGAGACCTACGTCGTGTGTGAAAATCAGCCAAAACCGACAACGTTGAAATTTTTCGGCCACCGACGGCGGCGCCGGCGGCAGCGCGCCGGAGGTAGAAAATCAGAAAGAGAGAAAGAAGAGAGAGAGACTTACAAGTTTTTGTCGCTTTCGGCTCGTTCGGAAAAACGGTGATTTTTGAATCGAAAACGCCCCTATTTATAGAATTTCTAAAAAACACTATTCATCTAAAAATCTAGAATTACTGTTCATCGGGTGAAAAGTCCAAGTTACTATTCACGTAAAAATCTCGTTACTATTCACCGAAGTATCTTTCGATTTTCCGAAACTTCGTGTTTTGCTCTTTTCGTCGCCGTTTGAGCTTCGGGTCTTCGATTGACCCCTAGTTCGTTTTTATCTTCTCGTTTTTCCATTACGCATCTAATGGTATAAAAATATTCTATGTTCCCTGTCTAGGAAGATTATCCATCTAAATCACGCATTAAACACGTATCTGAAACGCACGTAAATAAATTAAACAGTTAAAACATAAGCACATACTTATTAAATCATAGGTTTAAATATTTAATTAATAAATTATGTTTTGTTTTTGGTCGGGGTGCTACGAGCATTTTCACAGGATTAATCAATCAAAAAATTATAATTCATAAATTAAAATGGACTTGACATGATAGGATCGAGAAATTAAATCAAATATAAGGTACTAGAAACTTATTTAGGAATTGTTGTGCCATAAAACTCTGACCTAGCTAGGCTTTCTGGCAAATTAGAGACATATAGTCCTGTCACATTTCAGCATCAGAAAATAGAAATGTGAAAAATGTATATACTACATGTGATTTTTTTATTGTATATAGGACTATAATTTTCCTCTTCGTATATGTTGATTATTTACCTTTTACAAAAGAAGTCATATGAGACGTTTACATAAATATAAATGTGAGTCCTATTATCCAAAAATTAAATTTATTTCCACAAAATAGAATTTATTGCGAATAAAAATCACCTAAAAATTTCGGCTCCTGATTAATTGCATTTATATAATCTACTTTTACATTTGTTTTTTATTTTTGTTCATCAAATTTTTTGGCTTCATGTTTTGTTTATTTGTAATTAATACACACACACATATATATATATATATGTCTAGAGGATACCACACCAACATATGTTACCAACTTTCTTAATCTTATTCCAGTAGTCACTTTTATATTACCAAACTTTTTAATAGTTTCATTTTATATTTTTATTTAATTTATTACATTTCGATTATATACACACACAAAAATTTTAATTATCAATACTGATTCTTAATTTCTTGTATTTGAAAATCAAGAATAGAAAGATTGAGACTGAGAACAAAGAGTGGCAAGATTAAAACCATAGGAGCAATGTTATGCCTTGGAGGGGCATTGACAATGGCTTTATATAAGGGTCAATCTTTCAATTTCAGTCATCACGAACATAAAATTATCAACAAATCGAAGAATATGACTTGAGGAACAATATTCTTGGTCGCAAGCTGCCTCTCTTATGGTCTCCAGTTTATTACTCAGGTAATAGCTTTAATTTCCTATGATATAATATATGAAACAATTGATATAATTTGATAATTGATTAATGATAAATATTTTAATTATATAACAGGTGAAATTATATAGAGTGTTTCCCCATAAATATTAGGCAACTTTGCTAACCTGCATTACAGTTGCAATTCAAGAGCTACGGTGATTGGATTATGCATTGATAAAAACACTAAATCTTGGCGTTTGGGTCGGAATCTGCAGCTTGTTACTATTTTCTATTCGGTAATTTTATCAAAACTCAATTTTGTATAATATTATTTATTATAAATAAAAAATAACTTGTTTTTATGTTTTTAAAGTTTAATTTTTTATTGCAGGGAATTTTGGCCACTGATGTAACGTTTTCTTTACTTTCAATTACGATTACACAAAAAAGGGCCTACATATCCTTCGATGTTCAATCAATTGGCTCTAATTTGATTGCCATAATTGAGGCTTTAATTTGATTGCTATAGTTAAGGCTTTTTTTCTTGGTGAAAATATTTTTCTCGGGAGGTATAAGTATAAAAATATCATGAGATTATCTAATAAATTTAATTTTATAAGACGAGTCAGCTTACAAGTTATGATCCACAAATCGAAATTGATTTTTGAAAAATAACTTTGGGTTATGAGCTTCATTTTATGAAATTAATATTAATGAGACGGTCTTATAACATGAATATTAAAATTTCTGACAAAGTTTTATACTAATTATTCTTTAAAGATTCATATACAAAGTATATATCATATACATTTGTATGGAAGTAATAGGAATAAAGTTATTTCTTATCAAAATATTGTGTTTTCCTTCCTTTATTAGAGATTATTCGTTTTAAAAAACAAAAATATTCGAAGAATGTTGCTGATTTTTGTGGCTATATTGTTAATAACTTTAAAATAATGGATATTTTTTTTAATTTTTGAGACGATTTTTGAATGGAATGTTTAGGCAGCTTAATAGGCATGTGTTTGATCATTGTGGGGTTGTATTCATTTTTATGGGGAAAGCATAAGGAAATTAAAGCCACTCTCCCTTTAGTTAAAGAAACAGGCGGCGGCGGCGGAGGAGATGATCGGAAAGCCACGTCATCAGAAACTTCACGGTTGCAATTTTCAGCCACAATTGTTCCAGCTGCTTCTCATACTAGTGATTGGAGACAAAAAAAAAAAAAAAAAAAGTATTATTTATGAAATATTTTGTCATTAATTTCTGTATTGTATTAATTTTTTTTAGGGTCATTTTTTTAAGAGTAAAGGTGCAAATATACCACCAACATTTGTCGAGAGGTACAAATATACCTTTAATCATCTTTTGGAGCAAATACACTCCTAATGTTTATGTTGTGGTACAAATATGCCCTTAATGTTTTATATTATGATGCAATTTTTTCAATTGTATTTTACATCCTTCTTATTAAATAATAAATTTTTGTATTGAAACATTTCTAATCCTAAATCAATTTTAAATTTTAAAGAATTTTATTTAATTTTCTTAAATAATTATATTTTTAGGATTTTATACTAAACTTATTAATTTTGAATATCAAAATCTTTTGTGCTATATGCTTATAAAGGAAAATTATTTGGATTTTCGAATAAAATATTTTGTTTTTGTTTCATGTATAATATCATATTTTTTAAATTCTATATTATTTATAATTTAAAAAAAAACATAGTGTTTTTTAGGGAAACAATTATATTTGTTTTGAAATTATTATAAAATTTAAATCTATCTTATTCTCAATTTTATTTCCATAGTAAAATTCATCGATAAATTTAAAATTAAATTAGAATATTTCAAGACAAACAATAAACACAAAATATATTACATAACAAAAAATTATAATTAATTTGCACTAGAAGAATGTGAATAAAATCTCCATAGAATGAAGAAAATTGTCAAATTGCTCTCAAATTTAAACATTGAGAGTATATTTGCACTCATAAAAAGATTGATGACATATTTGCTCCTCCACAACAACGTTAGGGGTATTTTTGCACCTTTGCCATTTTCTTAATATTGAATATAATTATTTACTCCAATTCAAATTATATATACATATATGTATATGAATGTATGTATATGTATATATATAAGCATCTAGGCGTATACTCAATACCTCAAAAGATGATATTTCGGAATGTTAAATTTAAAATTCTATTTTTTATTAATAGTATCCATTTATACCTGTAACACCCCGTTTCTTTTCTTTTTAATAAAGAAAATTTTAACCAAGGCGTTACGTACAGAAATTCACTATTTTAAGAAATATAAATACAAACGAAATTAAGAATAATTAAGAATTACATTTTTCTTAAAATCCATAAAACAAAACACTGTAAATAAAATTCTTTTGCAATCTTTAGAACATCGGCTACCAGCATCCATCGCTCGCGCACCATGCTTAAAGATTCCTCAAGCTGAAAATATTTTTAACATAAAGGGGTGAGTGTAAAAAGACACTCAGTGGGGTGAGTTTCGTGAGTAGTCAAAACATTGGGATATCAAATACATATAAATCATTATCACATAGGTGCGGGTACGAGCTGCCTTTGAAAATACAGTTCTGAGCCGCCATAGAAAATATTTTTGTTTGCGGTTCTTAGCCACCTTGGTGCGGGTCTTAGCCGTCTTGGTACGGTTCTTAGCCGTATTGGTGCGGTTCTTAGCCGTATTAGTGCGGTTCTTAGTAGCCTTGGAAAACATTTCATTCACATAAACAAGTTCTTTCACTTTACAAATATTGCACATTCATCTTCATCACGTAATAAGGCATATAATGCAACGTTTATAAAATAATCATATACGTCTCACATCTGCAAATAACTTCACGTTAAAGCACTTGGACACATAAACGGGAAAGCAAGAATTTACCCCACCTCAAAACTCACTTAGAAACTTAAACGTGGAAAACAAAAAATTACCCCCACCTCTGGTGATTAATGTCTCGGAGAGCTTCTAGGTGCTAAGCATGATTAACCGCGTCCTTTGCCTGAACTTCCTACATGATGCATAATCCTCGTCTCATCAACTAAAGGAGTCCATTTATAACTTTACTTAAGTCTTGAATTGAAAGTATTCTTATACAAGGGTCGATGGAAAGAGGTCCGAAGAAAGGACTTTTGAATGTAAAGAAAGATAGCTCGTATCATTTGGAAAAACGAGCGTTTAGCAATAGATAATAGTGTATTAGGGACGAGAAATACGAGAGTTCTAAATATAGTATTTAAAAAGCTCGACTTTGGTGGCAAGGAATGTAGCACCCCGGACCAAAACGAGGCATAATTTATTAATTAAATATTTAAACTCATAATTGAATAATTATGTGCGTATGTTTTGACTGTTTAATTTATTTCGTGCATTTCAGATACGTGTTTTAATGCGAGGTTTAGATCGATAATTTTCATAGACGTGGAACATAGGATATTTTTATACCATTAGATGTGTATCGAGAAAATGAGAAGATAGAAATGAACTAGGGGTCAATCGGAGACTTGTAGCTCAAACGGTGACGGAAAGGGCAAATCACGAAGTTTCGGAAAACCGGAAGATATTTTCGGTAAATAGTAAAACGAAGATATTTACGTGAATAGTAACATTGAAAAATCAACCGATGAATAGTGATGAGATATTTTCACGTGAATAGTATTTTCTGAATTCTATAAATAGGGCATTTCCCTATTCATTTTTCACCGTTTTTCCGAACGAGCCGAACGCGCCGAAAACTCATAAGTTTTCTCTCTCTCCTCTCTCTCTCTTCGTTTCCGGTATTCTGTTCCGGCGCGCCACCGCCGGTGGTCGGAAAAATTTAACGTTGTCGGTTTCGGCCGATTTTCACACACAACCTTTGTCTCGACGAGACGATTCTAGAATAGGTCTCGGAATTCAATTTCGATTTGTCGTTCGTTGGAAAATGGCGAAAAATAGCCTTGAAACCCTAATCCTAACCCTTGCACCAACCTTTCTCTCTCTTCTATTTTTCTCTCTCCACTGCGTCGGAACTGCTGTCGGAGGCCGTCGGAGGTAAGAGTACGACGCTGGAGGGCCGGCGCCGCCGTGGGTGGCGGCGCCGAAGATGGACAGTGGCTTATATGTATGTTACGTGCATGTGTGTGTGTATGTAGGTGTGTTAGTGTGTGTGTGAGTTTGCATGCTGTTGTGGGCGGCGCCAGGTGGCGCCGCCGTGCGGGAAGTGTTGGCCGACGCTGGTGATGTGCCGGCGGTGGTCTCTAGTGGGTGGTCGGCGACTGGAAGTCGCCGGCAAGGAAAACCTGATGGTGTGTGTGTGTTTCACCATGCGATGTGTGTGTGTGTATGCTCCTGTGTGTGTATGTGTGCACGGTGGCTGGTGGTGGCCGATGACCCGGGGTCGCCGGCCAAGGTTACAGTGGGTGGTGGTGGTCGTCGGCGGCAGGTGGCCACCGGCCAAAGCAGGGGGTCAGTGTGTGTGTATATGAGTGTGTGCGTGAGTGTGGGAATATATATATATGTTGTGTATGCATGTTGGGTTGGCCGGAAAGGGTTGTCGGCGACGGGGGATTGCCGGCCGGGGCTTTGGGAGTGGTCACCGGTGACGGGGGGTCGCCGGCCGGAAGTTTTTGGGTGAGTTTTGGTTTTTAAAAAATTGGGTATCGAAGGTTTTTACAGCGAGGATTCGGGTACTATTCATCGTCGGAATCCGGCGAGGGATGGCTGGAGGTGGTATCCGGCGGTGCGAGGTATCCGGCAAGATAGGTGGCGGCGGCGGAGGGCGGCGCCACCACGCCGGGTGGCGCCAGGAAGGTGGCGAGTTGGTCAGGCCCGGCGTTGGGAGCGCCAGAAGAGGAGCTGCCGAGAAAACTCGGCAGCTGGTCGAACACTAGGAGGCCTGGCCGAGAAATCTCGACCACTGTCGAGTCGCGCCCACGTTGCTGCCGAGAAATCTCAGTAGCTGCCGAGAAAATGCACCTGGCTGCCGGGTTTTTCACCTAGCGCCGGGTTCGCGCGTGCCGACGCACACGCGATGCCGTGTTTTCGATCCGAACCCCTTTTTTCCACCGTTCATCATTTTCGAGTCATCGCCGACGAGACGTCATTGACTAGGGTCCGTGGGCCCGATCAAAGTCAACCCTTTGACCAAAATTACCATTTTACCCCTAAACTTAAAATGCTCCGTTTGAGCTCATTTTAACTTCGATCGAGCTCATTCTTTTTCCATCGTGGCCCAAATTTCATTCCCTATTATCTCAGCCACTAAGACTGATCTGTCCCTCTCATTTCTTCAACTCCAATCTTTAAATCGTTCGATCTGTTGCGTTGTTTACAAACGTTTTCCACCGGAACCCTTTACAACTTTAATTATATGTTGTTAAGGATCTAAGAAACGTCATAACTTATGTAGGCTACTTGTTGGATCGAGCTTGTGTTATCAGATCCTTAGACCTTACGACTCACGTGGTAACCACCGAACAAGGTGGGGGTAATTTCTATCTCTTTATCTGTTTACTGTTTTCTCTATTAAATACATGACTGAGGAATACTAAGTGTTGTGATTATAATTGTTGTGCCATATAACTGTGAAAGGACCGAGGTCCACTCTGTTCGTCCCCTGCTATTTTCTACTACTCTGTTGAGGTTTGGTGGTTCTCTTGAAATGCACCAACGGTAGTGAGACCGTTATATAGGATAAGACGGGGGAATCCCGCACCTATTCATCCATTGCCATTTCTAATATCTACTTTGCTTTTATGTGCTGTGACGACGTGACTTAAGGATTATTTTACTAGTGTTTTATATCTGTTATGAGTTACAAGAGGCGGATTTTATCCCCACGAGTGTATTCCATGCACTCACCCCTTAATCTGTACTCACACTACAAGCGATGATGAACAAGAGGAACCCTAAACGGAGAGAAAGATGGTGCTATCTTTTGTATTCGCATGATTAGAACGATGTAACACAAACTTTATCAAACCATGTTTGATGTATTTTGGGTTATGTAATATTTTGATACATATAAGGATGTGAGATCCTGAAGAATGATTCCGCTGTGTATGATGTTATATATCGGTAGTAAGACCGATTGTTATCGGCAGAGGCTGATTATTGATAAGTGAAAGATTCACTTTGTCCCTTACCTCTTTCTTCTGTTGTCCCTCACTCATTCTTTTTGATTGTGATAAGTGTCCCTTGCTTTTTCCATCTTTACGCCCATGTTAAAACTCTGATAAAATGTGAAAAGATTTTGGGGCGTGACAAGAAAAACCCCTTGCACAGTAATTCAAACTCGCAAAGAAAAATATTAAACTTGCAAAAAAGATATTAAGCTTGTGAAATTAAACTTGCAATTGCAAAGAAGAATTGGTCTTGCGAGGAAGAATTAAACTTTGCGAAGAAGAAACTAAGCTTGCGAAATTAAACTGACAAAGTTGCAAAGTTGCAAAGAGGAGTTAAGCTTGCAAACTTACAAATTAAATAATTAAACTTGCAAGGAACATTAAACTTGCGATCTTGCAAAATAAATAACTAAGCTTGCAACGAACACTAAACTTGCAACGAAGGTAAATTAGCTTGCAAAGAATATTAATCTTGCAAAGGAACAAATCTTGCAAAGTAAATAATATTGCAAAGTAACCAATCTTGCATAAATAAACCTCTTGCATACTAGAAAGAAAACCCTTACCAAATGGAAAGGAAACTATCGTTTTTACTTTATCGTCGTCTCACCGTAGTTGGTGACAACACATCGTTCGTGACTTAAATCGATACTAGAATACGGCGTGGCTTCCCGGCGCATCCACAGGTGCCCACGGTGCTGCACACGGCACCCACACAATAGGCTGAAATTCACCGTTGTGCCACAGCTCTGCCGCGCTGTGCCCCAACATATCGTATGACCCTCAAATGGACTCGCCTTAATGTGAAACTTGGTAGGAACATTCTCAACACATTGAATAATACCCCAGATGAACAATTTCCCAAAAATCTTTCGTTAAGACCTTTTGCTCCGCGACTTTCTCCAGTTCGGTTGCAGAAACGCAGCTTTGACTTCGTAAAATTCCCCCTCATTCCTCCGACCTCGGATGGCCACCAAACTTGGTGGAGACCTTCCCCATACTCTCTAGTATATGGCATAAAAATAGTTTTCCGGTCCCATCTTCATAAGTGCCTCAAACGGCAAGTCGAACGCTGTCTGCGCGCAATTGTCGCCACTTCTTTCTACGCGTCCTTCCTTCTTGACTACATGATACTTATCTTTCATTGTCCCAGCTAATTCGTGGGTTGCGGGATAACTTGAGAGATGAAGAGAGAGAGAGAGAAGGTAGAGCCTCTTGCCACTGAACACGACGATGACGGTTGGAGAGGTGGTGGTGGCGGTGGTTTTGCATAAGAGAAGAGAGAAGAGAAAACATAGTATGGTTCCCTTTTTCTTATTTCGTGTTCTTTCTTTCTTTTGCTTTGTCCAACCCCTTTTACTTTTCACACCCACTTGGAGAGATGTGATACATAAGCTAGGGGTGTTGTCTCAATCTCATGGAGAGAGAAAGGTAAGGATGATGACTAAGCCCTTTTTGTTGTGCATGTGTGTTCTCGTTACCAATAGCTTGGTGGGGGAAAATCATTGGTTGGAAATCGAAGAATTCTTATGCAAAAGAAAAGGATAATTGCTAAATATAAAATCTTAACCATTTGGTCTAACATAAAATGAAATGAAAACTCATAACATGATACTAATTACGAAATCTTGGGTGTTACAATATCTATTAAGTGTTTAGAATGATGATCCTTAATAATTAGTTGGATGGAGGAATTGTATTTGATTTTGTTATACTATTAAAGGTACTCGATCATGTGTTCGGTTTATGTAAATGATTTTAAGTTAGGCTTCAGGTTGAGCCCAAATAGCGAGCATGAGTTAAATTTTCCTATTGGGCCTTTCCTAATGGGCCTTGGAAAGGCCCAATACAATTGAGTCTAGATAATGATTTTAGTTTGTGTATCTGGAGCCCAAGTACGTATTAAAAAAGAATAAAATAAAATAAAAATAATCAATCATATATGTGTTAATTATTTTTAATAGGCTAGCCCCAAAAACTATGAATACTTAAAGGATGTGGATCCAAACAGTATCATTGCTATTTTGAACTTCATTTATTTACTATTGAACGATATTGAGTTTAATTTATCAAGTATATTTATTTTTCGTTTACTAGTTTACTTGAGTCTAAGCAAATTGCATACAATTTAGAATTATATTTTATAGCTCTCTTACGATCTTGTTCATGATTTAATAAGTTGAGTATTATCAAATTGGAACTTGTTTATTCATTTTACATAATCATATTAAGCAATTTGAGATGAACGTTATACGAATCGAGCTCTAAATCATCCGATTGAGGAACCTGCAGTTGGATGATGGGAGTTTTATTCATCTCTCCCTTATAAAAGAGAAATAAAGAGAAATGATGAGACCGTAAACCCTTTATTCATATTTATCAATTGACATGACTTCCCTATATGGCCATTTGATAGTCCATATCAATATCATTTGATAGCCACTCAACTTTATTAAGAGAGTGCTATATAACACCGTTAGAAATGAAAATTCTAATTTTATAGTTTGAAGAGGTTCTAAAACGATAAGTTTCATCTTTCAATCTTTGCATTGGAATTTGATCGATCTTTCAGGGTCAGGACTGATACAATTTCAACTTCTTATTTCTTAAAAACATATATGATAAAATATCAACTAATTTAACTATGTAATTAAAAATCATATATAATTAATCCTGATAATATACAAAAATCAATGTTGAGTATATTATTTTACACGTGACACATTTTAATTAGTCAAAATTAGTCAATAAATTTATAATATTTTTTTACATAAACACTTAAAATTTAGCCAAAATCATAGTCAATATTTAAACTCATCGTATATGTACAAAAAAATAAACATAACAAATTAACACAAAAACTCATATGAGATGGTCTTACATATAGTTTCCGTGAGAGAGATTCTTATTTCCCACAAATGAAACTCATTTTCATAAATTCGTATATGAATTGTTAAATATGGATTATGAATTGACCTGTTTCACGTAAGAAAATTCGTGAGATTATCTCACATAAGACCTACATACTCAACAATTAAAAAGCTTATCAGAGGCAATAAAATGACTTTGCCATAATAAACATAATATTTTTTTAGGACAACAATCTGTTACTTATGTACTATCTTAAATGTCTTTCTTGCGCGTATATATATATATATATGTTATATTATAGAACACATGTTGTCACCACAATCAAGCCTTTTCAATTATTTCAAAATGATCTTATAGGCATAAAAATATTTTTGCTACACAAACTGTTAGATACAACAAACTGTACTAGCCAATAGTGCTATAAGCATTCTAGGTTACATCACAGTGTTAAGTTTGAAAGATTTTGAAAAATCTATAGAGATTTGTTCACCCCCTCAACTTCTATGCCAGTTAAGACCAACATATACTCATAAGGTATTACATGTAATTTTTACTTGTTTCAGTGAAATGTACTAGTTGTATATTTATAAGGTATTAGTTGTTTACTCATAAGGTATTATTTTTACAATTGAAATATATTTTTTAATATGTACATATATTTAAGTTATACAAGTATGTTGGGATATTTCTGATAGGTTTTGATGAGACAATGTAACTTTGATTAGAAAGTTAGAGTACCCAATTTCCACGTCTTATAAGTGGAATTCTGGTTGTTTAAGATAAACTTGCTAAGTCTTGTTTTGAAAGGTATATATGTACCAGAAAGTAGCATATACTGAGTTTAGCAGGATCCTGGACTTGAAGAGGTTCTTTAGTCTTAGATGTATAAGGAAGCAGGATCAAGGAGCTGGACTAGTAAGCAGTATAACAAGAAGCTGACTGCAGGATTCTGGATCAGGAAGCTGTTTAGAATCAGGAAGCTATCGCAGATAGGAAGCTGACTGCAGGTTTCAGGATCAGGAAGCTATCGCAGACAGGAAGTTGACTGCAGGTTTCAGGATCAGGAAGCTGTTCTGAAACAGGAAGCTGATGCAAATCAGGAAATAGGCACAAAACTGCCAACAACCACTGCAACCCGACAGAAAGCTGTAAGTTCCTTTATCTTCTTTGTTGATATACGAAGTTTATTCTGGTGATGTACAAGGATCAGTTCCTGCTCGAAGTTACCAGTAGATAGAAGTCAGTGTCAAGCCAATCAGGTTGTGACACCTGGACCCACGGCTCTGCCAAAGTACTGTAGCTGAGGAGTGACGCCATTAATGCGGAACAGTGAAGGACGAGGTCCTATACCCGGTTTTTCCAGGTGCATTAATTACAAAGATTTGAAGATCAATTCAAACTTCAACAAGGACAATGCCTCTCTTCAACGGGTATTTTCCTACTGATATAAATAGAAGGAGGGAGTGACCTTTGAGACAACTGAAGCTTTATCAAAACCTCTTGCAAATCTTCTCTAGCCATCAACCACTCAAGTATCTCAAGCTCAGTCACTCAACCTTCTGAAGCAGTCAATCATTTCTTAGAGCGTTCAAGTTCAAGACTATTTCAAGCTTGCACCTATTGAAGAATTCACATACTTTTTAACCATTTGCTGTGTGCTAAGTTGTTTTAGTTTGGTGTCCTTAACTGGAAGGATTAGATCCTCGCTAAGTGTTAGTCTTGTGTAGGCTTTGTAACTCTGTATGAGTTTTGTACCCTGTGTGGGATAGAGCCTAGGAATCTGTTGATTCTAGTAGGTAAACTTATGTTAGGAAGAGGTTTGTAAAGCTGAGGCTTGTAAATCGAACTGACTTAACAAAGTTCCTCCTCAGAGAAGGAGTAGAGTGGACGTAGAATGATTACACCACCTTCGAACCACTATAAGCCATAAGTGTTTACTGTTTTTATCTACCTGCTGCATTGCATTGATATATCCTGCTGCATACATCATTAGCATTCTGCATAAGGTTTTTGTTAAAAACATTTTTGTGAAAGAAAATTGTTTTCCAAGGAAACTCTATCTGTTAAGTTTATTCCACTGCATACCGTGATCACCGAGTAAGAAACCTGAATCAGCTTACTACCAGGTTTCTGATCGAGTCAGATTACTATTTTCCTATAGAATCAGGAACCTGTTTCACTAAAAGTTTTAAAATCGCAAAATCGATAGAGGTTCATTCACCCCCCTCTGAACTCTGACCACTTGGGACCAACAAAGTAAATAGCTTATGAGTATTCATAACTAATATCTTATGAATATACAATTAATATGTTTCACTATTACATATATTTCAATCATACAGGTAATACTTTAATAGTAAGCAATGTCTTATGAACATACAACTAATATATATATATATATCTTTGACTTATATCTTTCACTAATATTTTTCATTAAAACATATATAACTAATATTTTTCACTACAACATATATTTTAGTTATACAAGTAATATCTTATGAGTAAATAATTAATATCTTATGAATATAAACTAATATCTTTCACTGAGTAAGTAAAATGTAAACATATACTTCAGTTATATAAATAATATCTTATGAGTATGCAACTAATACCTTTAGGGGTACACCACTAATACCTTATAAGTATACAATAAATGCCAAACTAGTATACCTTTTGGGGTACATAAGTTTTTGGATATATATATATATATGTTTATTATTTATTTATTTATTTTGCCCTAAGACACATTCTTCTTCATTCCTCTCCATTCTTTTATGTTCTTCTATCCATTCTTCTTCTATTCTTTTCTTCTTATTTCTCCATTTTTCATTATTTTCTACTACGCGCATTCTTCTCTTCTTGCTTCTTCTCTTCTCTTCTTTTTCTTTCTCCATTCTTTTTTGTTGCACTGCTGTGTTCATTTTTTTTCCTCTTCTTTTAATTTTTGATCTTTGTAGATTTAAATGATTGACTTCTAAACATTGGAAATCACTTATATATTACAATAATATGAAATTATTTGTAGAAATTTTGAGGAAGATGATGAAAATTGTGAATTTGAATTTTAAGATTTTAAACTTGTACTCTATAGTACAATGATACATTTTGAGTATGTGAGTAATACCTTTAAGTTATACGAGTGGTACTTTACAGTTCAATGAAAAAATAGTACATTCTAGCAAAATAATGTAATATTTTTCAAATAAATCAAGTAATATATATTAATAAAACAAAGTAATATATACCATTGAGATAAACAAGTAATACATTTACATATTCGAGTAATACCTTTGAAAAAAAAAATACATTTTGATAAAATAAGTAATACCGTTCATGTAAACAAATTATACGTTTCAGGTTAATAACTAATAGCTTTCAGGTAATCATATATTTCAATTATACAAGTAATATCTTTTGAGTGGCAAGTACTACATTTTGTATATATAACTAATATCTTACACTGATGATTGAATGCACACAAATTCAAGTGTTCACGGGCGCACACCAATTAAAATATCGAAGAGTGTGCAGATACATGAAGGCGGTACTCGCACAGGGTCAGGTCAGGGTATGGATCTAAGGATCCATACCTTGGTGATATATAAATTTTTATCTAATTGTTTATGTTTAGTTAAAATACTAGCTAATTTGATAAGCTTGTGATATTTGTCAACATAATATCAACCTTGAGTGCTTCTGGTGTTACACAAAAACTTTTATGCAACTGATGCATGGACATTAGATCCATAAACCCACCTAAACTCATTTTCAGGTGTTGTACATTTATGTTATGTTAGTCACACATTTATGTTATATTAATCATACATTTATGTTATGTTAGTTATACATTTTAGGATTTTAGTTGTACCTTAACATATTTTGAAACAACCGTTGGTATCTTTCATATCTTTTAGTTATATTAGTCATACATTTTAGTTATGTTAGTCATACCTTTTAGTTATGTTAGTTGTATCTTTATATATTACATAAAGGTATGACTACCTCGATATAAAGGTATGACTAATATCACATAAAGGTACGAGTAATACCACATAAAGATATATATGTATAAATTGTGTCAAAATTAGAGGTTTTTTTTGAAGTTAAAGTATTACATAAAGGTATGATATTTGTACATAAAGATGGGATTAAAATAACATAAAGATATATCTATTATAACATAAAGGTTGGGAAAAATAAATCCGCGGATCCGAATTGAATCCAAACTGACCCGACCCAAGTAGCGGCGGATAGAGAGAAATACAAAAATGACCTTACTTGATATTATAATTACAAAAATGCCATTAAACATTAAATTGAAAAAGTCAAACATTACTTCTCCAAATCCAAAGAGGCAAAGACAGTAGCTTATTATCTATTCCAGAGTCGAGAGAGAGAAACAAAGAGAAATTCATTTCTCATTTCAATTTCGGGTATTTTCTTTTTTTAATTTATTTACCTATATATTTAAATTTCTATATATTCATATTTTATTATTTGATTTAGATTATTATTTAGTGAATTTGATGTCATTTATTCGTAATTTAGGGTTTGTATATTTTCATATTTATGAATGAAATTTATTGATTTTGTGACAAATGTGTTGTTATTCTTTTTGAAATTGTTGTGGGTTGTAATTGCAATTGTTAATTTGCTATATAATTGATTTTATTCTTATTATTTACTATCAATTCTATTAGGATGAAGAATACTCTTAAATCAAAGAAAATATAGGCAATGGAAAAGCAACCCAATCTTCAACAATTTATGTTTAAGAATATGAAATCTCAAGGAACTTGTTCTTCAACAAGAAATATCGAAGTTCCTGAAAAAGATATCGAAGTTCCTAAAAAAGATGGTGAGTCTCATTCTTAATCACTTAATTCACCCCAAATTCAAAAAAATAAAATGAAATCAAGTGGTTCAAGGGAAAGTAGAGTAGCATCGGAAGAGGAAGAATTTTTATATGATGTTGAACTTCTTCCCCATGATCTAAAGAAAAGAATAAATATAATGGATTATCCACCAAAGCAACAAAATGCAGTGAGAAGAGCATATATTCTTAAAGAACTATGTCAACCAAAAACTCATGACTTTCCTCAAAGAGAACTTGGAGGTATACGTCGATTTAGTGTCTCTTGGTTTAAAAAGTATGATTGGCTTGAATATAGTATTGAGAAAGATGCAACATTTTGTTTCATTGTTACTTGTTCAAGAATGAAGTATTGCTTAATGTGGGGGGAGATGCATTTGTTAATGGAGGATTTAGATCATGGAATAAGTTAGGTAGGTTTGAGAAGCATGTTGGTGGGGTTAAAAGTGCTCATAATCTTGCTTATGAAAAGTATGTGAATTTAAGAGACTCAAAAAAGAATTTATTATATATGCTTTTGATAATGCAAATGATATGATTCGAAGTGAGTATGAAACTCGTTTGAAAGCTTCACTTAGTTATTTGAGGTATCTTTTGCGCCAAGGGCTGGCATTTCGTGGACATGATGAAAGTGAAGAATCAATTAATAGGGGAAATTTCCTTGAGCTTTTGAAATGGCTAGCAGTACATAATGATGTTAAAGACATTATTTTTACAAAAGCTCCGGGTAGTAATCAAATGATGTCTCCCATAATTCAAAAAGATCTCATCAATTGTTATAAAAAAGAAACAACTAAGCGCATTATAGAAGAACGTGGTGATGAATACTTTTGCTATATTGGCCGATGAGTCAAGTGATGTGTCTCAAAAGAAACAATTAGCTCTTTGCTTGTGTTATGTTGATGGCAAAATAAGAGTGGTAGTGGAGCGTTTCCTTGGACTTATTTATGTTGGTGATACCACTGCTTTGACACTTGAAAGTGTAATTACATCTTTACTTGTGGAGCATTCATTAAGTCCATCTAAGATTTGAGGACAAGGGTATGATGGGGCTAGCAACATGAAGGGTGAGATTAATGGTCTTAAGACTTTGATTATGAAGGATACTCCATGTACCTACTACGTTCATTGTTTGCTCATCAACTTCAATTAACACTTGTTGTTGTACAATTAACAACTTCAATTAAATTTACCACATTTTATCCATCCGAGTTTTCAAATATTGATTTGATAACTCTTGAATACCAACTCGACATATTCATTGAAGATATACAAAAAGGTGACAGGTTTCGGGATTTGCATGATCTTGGTGCCCTTTCGAAGATGCTAGTAGAAACGAACAAACACGTAACTTATGCGATAATTTTTTTACTTATCAAGTTGGTGTTGATTCTCCCGGTCACTACTGCAGGTGTTGAAAGAGTGTTTTCAGGAGTGAGCTATGTCAAAAATAAATTGAGGAATATCATGGGTGATCAATTATTAAATGATTGTTTGGTCACTTTCATTGAGAAATATGTGTTGTTGCAAATTCCTGGTGATGATGTCATAGATTGTTTCCAAAAAATGAAGAGCCGATGAACCAAAATGTAGCTTATAACTTGAATCTTTTGTAATATTTTATATATTTGATTATCATGATTGTAAAACTTAATAAATGAAACAATGTTTATTATGATCAATTATTTTTAGACTACCTTTAGATGGACTTAATTACCTTGTAATAAGACTTAATTAATGATTTAAAAATATTTGATAGCATTTAGAGCGATAGGACCGACAAAACAACCATTTTTATAAGAAGTGAAAAAAATGTTGTTTTGGTCTATTTTCTCCCTCAAACTAATTTTAAGTTAATTATAAGATCAAACAATAATGAGAAAGACTAAAGAAAACTATGACCATGGCAAGTGTAGTACAGTTGGACCTGGGATGTCCATAGCTCATCTGAAGCTAAAAAGAAAGTCTTCAAAAAGTGGGTAATCTCTGTTTACTATTTTGTTAAATTGTTTAACTTGAAATGTGAAATGTACTGGATGAGCTTTTGAGTTCAATTATGCAGAACCTTTGGGTTAATGAAAAGCCTATGAGCTAAATGAACCTTTGGGTTAAAGAAGAGCCTTCGATGGAGTTAAAGAACCTTCGTGTAAACGCAGAGCCTTTGGGATAAAGTATATAACTTATGGTCACGAGTGTGAAATACTTAGACCGGGAAATTTCTAGATGGACCCCTCAAGCTCACACTTAAGGGAAAAGTTTAGTTATTACCGTTTTATTAGGTTTTACATAAGTGATGTGGAAGTAATGAACTTTTGGGTTCATGAACGAGATGTTGAACATGATAGTTGATAGTAAGACTTAGTAGTTTATGGTAGTTACCCACTGAGTTAAAACTCATACCCTCTTCAAAAAAAATATTTTCAGGACAAAAAGAATAAGGCAGCGGGCTTGGAGTTGTGTTTCCCTGAATAAAAGAAGAAGAAGAATAACAAGACTATGAAAAGTGTTTTAAGAAAGTAATGAAGGGCAAAAGACAATTTCTTTTTACAATCTCGAATTTCAACTTTAAGCATTTTATGCTCAAATGATTTCCGTATTTAATCTATCGTTGCAGTTTACTCTTTCCAAATTTATTTTTAACTATACTTCCGCGTTATTTAAATTTAATTCCTACAATAAAAAGAAAAAAAATTCAAGAAAGAAGAATGTTTTTCCAGCGGTGTTCCTATTCTCAGCCATCAGAATTGGGGCGCTACATGGTGTGATTATATATATGGTGTGATTTCCATTTAGTGTATGTTTCTATTCATGTTTTTTCTACCCAATTTGATCATGGTGTGTTTGTTTGCTTAATTGTTTGTTTTTTCATGAATAATCGAGTAGATTGTCTGATGTTGTGAGTTGAAATATATTGTGAAAAATATATTTATAGTTGAAAAACATATACTTATACCTATAAAAAACATATTTAAATCTCGTCGCATGTGAGATGATCTCACAAGAGACCAACTTTTCATTTAATATGTTTCCACGCACATTGATGCTCTTTCAAAGTTGAAGGTCGATTTCAGATGGTGAAGCTCGCCGCCCATATCCATTGCATATGCCATGTTCATTGATACTTTGGGGATGGAGTTTTTCCATTTTTGTTAGTTGTTTCGTAATAACTGGTACAATTTTACGTTAATATTGATTTTTCCACTGGGCTTTCTATATTATGATTTTAATGAAATCAACTTTTAAGATTTTTGTTTACCAGGTTGTGGCATTTTTTTTGGCTTTTGGTCGTTTATATCAACTCTTTTTTTTTGTCACGCCCCGTTTTCATTCATAAAAATATCAGAGTTTTCACACGGGCGTGAAGAAAGAAATAGAAAGAGACACATTTTTATAAGCAGAAAGAAGGAGTAAGAGACGTCAGAAGAATGAGGTAAGGAGTAAGAGACGGGCGTGAAGAAAGAAATAGAAAGAGACACATTTTTATAAGTAGAAAGAAGGAGTAAGAGACGTCAGAAGAATGAGGTAAGGGATGATATGGATCATTCACATATCAACAGTCGGTCTCACTACCGACAAAATATCATATCTTAGCAGCGGAAAACAAACCATCAGGATCTCACATCCACAGTATACTCAGAAATTATTACAAAAATGTGAATAAAATGAAATATTATTTTGAAAATGTTTGTGTGACAACATCCTAAAAACACGAATCCAGCAAGAGCACCGTCTCTTTCCATCTAGGGTTCATCATGCTCATCAGCTCCTGTAGTGTGAGCACAGAATAGGGGGTGAGTGTGTGGAATACACTCGTGGGGATAAAATCCGTCTCTTGTGACTCTCATCAGATATAAAATACCGTAAATATAACCTACTGGCACGTTGTCACAACACATAAAATGCATATCAGATATTAGAAATAGCAGGAGAAGGATAGGTGCGAGAATTCCCCATCTTACCCTATAAAACGGTCTCAATACCGCAAGCACATTTCAAGGACCGCCAGACCTTTTCAGAGTAGTAGAAGAGAAAAGAGCCAGTTTTTTTATGGTCCATAAGACCCTTCGAACATGCAATGTGAACCGAAGTCCTTTCATAGTATAAAGTATGGCACAAAAATTATATCCACATCATTTAGTATTCCTTAATCATGCAAATAATAGGGAAAACAGTAAACAGATAAAGATTTAGAAGGTACCCCCACCTTGTTCGGTGGTTACCACGTGAGTAGCGTCTACCAAAGGTCTGATAACTCAGAGCTCGAGTAGCGAGTACCAAAGGTTAGATAACTCAATGCTCAATCCAACAAGTAGCCTACATAAGTTATGACGTTTCTTAGATCCTTAATAACATATAATTAAAGCTACAAATGTTTTCGGAGAAAATGATCGTTAACTACGCGGTGGATCGAGAGATCTAAAGATTGGAGTTAAAGAAACGAGAGGGATAGATCAGTCTAAGTGGCTGAGATGATAGGGAATAAAATTTAGGTCACGACGGAAAGAGAATGAGCTCGATCGGAGTTGAAACAAGCTCGAACGGAGCATTTTAGGTTTAGGTGTATTTTGGTAATTTTGGTCAAATGGTTGACTTTAATCGGGCCCATGATCCTCGGTCAACGACATCTCGTCGGTGACAACTCGATGTTGACGTATAGTGGAAAAAATGAGGTTTGAATTGAAAACACGGCGTCGCGTGCGACGGGGCTCGCGCATACTCGGCGCCGAGTGGGAAAACCCGGCGGACTCGGCACTTCTCGGCAGCTGCCAAGTTTTCACGGCAGCGTCGGGGACTCGGCTCGGCAACTGTTGAGTTTTCTCGGCAGCATCGGGTAACTCCTCTCGGCAGGCGTGGGCATGGTCTCGGCGGCTGCCGAGTTTTCTCGACAGCGGGAAGCATCGCTCGGCAGCTGGTCGAGTTTTCTCGGCAGCTCGTCACCCGACGCTCCCGGCGTCGGACCTGTCCGCCAGCCGCTTTTCTCGGTGCCACCCGCTGCGGCAGTGCCGCCCATCACCGTCGCCACCATATCCACCAGAAACCTTGCACCGCCGGCTACCACCTCCGGTCGTCCCTCGCCGGATTCCGTGATGAATAGTACCCGAAAGTTTGCTGCAAAACCCTTCGACACCACACATGCTAAAACCAAACCCCACAATTTCCCAGCTCCGGCCGACGACTCCCAGTCGCCGGTGACCACTCCCTCAATCCCAGATCATCGGCCGACAACTTCCATTCGCCGGCCACCACCTCTCCAGCCCCTCTAACCCCGACAACTTCAATCACACACACACGCATACATATATACACACACACTGTCATCATTTGGCCGGTGACTTCCAATCGCCGGCCACCCTCCTCAAGGCCCCGCCGGCGACCCCCCATCATCGGCCTCAAGTCCCCACACGGCGGCGCCACCCGGCACCGCCCACAACAGCCCCAACAGCAGCGCACACACTACACACACTCACAAACACACACATGCACGTATATATATATATACATTGCCTGTTCGTCTCCGGTGCCGCCACCCACAGCAGCGCCGACCCTCCAGCGTACTCCCACATCACCGATGAACCTCCGGTCAGCTGTTCCGGTGAGAAAGAGTGAGAAAGAGAGAAAACTGAAGAGAGAGAAGGTGGTGGAAATTAGGGTTTAGGGTTTAAGCTACTGTTTTTCACCGTTTTCCGACGAACGAGAAATCGGAATTGAATTCCGACACCTATCCTAGATTCGTCTCGTCAAGACGAACGTCGTGTGCAAAAATTGGCCGAAACCGACAACTTTGAAATTTTCCGGCCACCGGCGGCGGCGGCGGTGGCGCCGCCCGGAGGCAGAAAATCGGAAAGAGAGAGAGAGGAGAGTGAGAATTACGGGTTTTTGTGGCTTTCGG
Organism: Scutellaria minor; assembly: GCA_954870855.1. Classification (NCBI taxonomy): domain Eukaryota; kingdom Viridiplantae; phylum Streptophyta; class Magnoliopsida; order Lamiales; family Lamiaceae; genus Scutellaria; species Scutellaria minor. The sequence continues at coordinate 8,962,445 of OX940731.1, read as the reverse complement.
TTCGTTCGGAAAAACGATGAAAAATGAATCGAATGAGCCCCTATTTATAGATTTTCGAAAGTTACTATTCATCCAAAAATATCTTCGTTACTGTTCATCGGTTGAATTTTCCATGTTACTATTCACCGAAAATATCTTTCGATTTTTCGAAACTTCTTGTTTCGCCCTTTTCGTCACCGGTTAAGCTACGAATCTCCGATTGACCCCTAGTTCATTTCTATCTTCTCGTTTTCTCAATACGCATCTAATGATATAAAAATATCATATGTTCCATGTCTAGGAAAATTATCGATCTAAATCGTGCATTAAACACATATTTGAAACGCACGTAATTAATTAAACAGTCAAAACATACGCATATAATTATTAAATCATAGGTTTAAATATATAATTAATTTATTATGCTTCGTTTTTGGTCCGGGACGCTACATTTTTAATCATATTAGAGTTATTTAAAAAAAATGGGATGGTGCATGCATTGGTGTTTTATTTATGTTGTATTAAATTTAATGTATGCTCATTACTCATACATAAAACTCCTCCCAATATATCACTAAATATCTTCAACTAACTATTAATATCCTTAAAAAAATGTTATGAATAAATACACCACATGCATATATTGGATATTAAATAATAATTGAATTGCTTATTTCAACTAAGTATATAATTAACTTATTTATAAGATACTTCTATTTTATTTATGATCATAAAGTATCAAAAAACTAAATTCAACTCGAATTCAACATTAAATAATAACATAAAAAAAGAACTGATGAGAATTTATGATCACATTTATTATTTCGTTGTTTTTGATATGCTATAATTGTAGCATTCCGGACCAAAACGAAACATAATTTATTAATTAAATATTTAAACTCAGGATTTAATATATACGTGCATATGTTTTAACTGTTTAAATACGTACGTTTCAGATAAGTGTTTAATGCATGTATGAGATGGATAGTTTACCTAGACGTGGAACATAGGATATTTTTATATCACTAGATGCGTTTTGGAAAAATGAGAAGATAGAAATGAACTAGAGGCCAATCGGAGATTTGTAGCTCAAACGACGATGAAAAGAACAAAACACGAGGTTTCGGAAATATCAGAAGATATTTACGGTGAATAGTAAACAAGATATTTACCGGTGAATAGTAACCTTCGAAATCTATAAATAGAGGCTCCTTCAGTTCATTTTTCACCCCTTTCTTCGAACGAGCCAAAAGCGACGTTTATACATAAGTCTCTCTTCTCTCTCTCTTTTCTTTTTCGGTGCCTCCAGCGTTCCACCATCAGCGCCGCCGGCGCGGTGGTGCCACCACCGGAGTTCGCTGAAAAGTTTCAAAGTTGTCGGTTTCAGCCGATTTTCGCACATAACGTAGGTTTTGACGAGTCGAGTTTAGAACAAGTCTCGGATTTCTATTCCGACTTATCATTCGCCGGAAAATGGTGAAAAACCATCTCAAAACCCTAAACCCTAACCCTAGCCAACTTTTCTCTCTCTTCGGTTTTTTCTCTATTCCTCCGTCCTTTTAGCCGGAGATGTTGTCGGAGGTACTCCCGGAGGTGAGGGTGAGATGTTTGAGGGACGACGCCGCCGTGTGTGGTGGTGTCGGAGCTAAATCGGGTTGGGTATGTTATATGCATGTATGTGTGTGTGTTTGTGTGTGTGCGTGTGTGATCTCTATTGGGGCGGCACAGGTGGTGCCGTCATGAGGAAAGTGATGACCGGCGCTGGTGATGCACCGGCAGGTTGTGACGATGGGTTTCCGGCGACCTTCGATCGCCGGCCAAGCGTTTTGTTGAGGATGTGTGTTTATGTATATACATGTGTGTCTGTAAGTATTGGGGTTTGAGAAGTATTGATCTTGTAATGAAGATGTAGTAGTTTGGGACGACATAGCCGGAGGATCGGGAGGGAGAGACGTTGGGCAGCAACGGGACAGCCAGGGAGGCTGCTGGATGCGCTGGCGTGCGGTCGTGCCGGAGGGCACGGTTGTGCCCCAGCCAGCAAAAGTTGCTGGAGGCTGGCGCACGATCGTGCTTGGGGAGCACGGTCGTGCACGACCAGACAGAAGTTGCTGGAAGCTGGCGCACGGTCGTGCACCAGGGGGCACGGTCGTGCGCTGCATGGGCACGCCGGGAGTGGGCGCCGGGTGCGAGACTCGTGTTGGGTGACGCCCTGTTTTCAATCCTTTTTTCATTCATTTTTCCCTTATACTTTATTATCGAGTCTTAACCGACGGGAGGTTGTCGACCGAGGGTCGAGGGCCCGGTCGAAGTCAACCTTTGATACCAACTTACCTCCAAACTTATATACGTCGTTGAACTCGTATCAACTCTGAACGAGCTCGTTTCTTATCCAATCTTTAGATCTCTCGACTTGTCGTGTATTTAACAATCATTTTTCCTCTGGAAATGTTTAATGCTTTAATTGTAATTAATAAAGATCTAAGGACACCGTAACTTGTGTAGGCTATATATTGGATCGAGCTTGTGTTATCAGACTTTTGAGACTAGTGACTCACGCGGGTAACCTCCGAACAAGGTGGGGGTAATTTCTATTTTTTTGTCTGTTTACTGTTTTCCCTATTAAATACATAACTGAGGAATACTAAGTGCTATGATTACAATTGCTGTGCCATATAACTGTGAAAGGACCGAGGTCCACTCTGTTCGTCCCCAGCTATTTTCTACTACTCTGTTGAGGTTTGGTGGTCCTCTTGAAATGCACCAAAGTGAGACCGTTATATAGGATAAGACGGGGGAATCCCGCACCTATTCGTCCCTTGCCATTTCTAATATCTGCTTTGCTTTTATGTGCTGTACTGACGTGACTTAAGGTTTATTTTACTAGTGTTTTATATCTAATATGAGTCACAAGAGACGAATTTTATCCCCACGAGTGTATTTCACGCACTCACCCCTTAATCTATACTCACACTACAGGCGATGATGAACAAGAGGAACCCTAGACGGAGAGAGAGAGATGGTGCTATCTTTTGTATTCGCATGATTAGAACGATGTAACTCAAACTTTATCAAACCATGTTTCATGTATTTTTGGGTTATGTAATATTGTGATACATATAAGGATGTGAGATCCTGAAGAGTGATTCCGCTGCGTATGATGTTTTATATCGGTAGTGAGACCGATTGTTATCGGCTGAGGTTGATTGTTGATAAGTGAGAGATTCACTTCGTCCCTTATCTCTTTCTTCTGTTGTCCCTTACTCATTCTTTCTGATTGTGTTAAGTGTCCTTTGCTTTTTTTTCCATCTTCACGCCCATGTGAAAACTCTGATAAAATGTGAAAAGATTTTGGGGCGTGACAATAATTATATAGTAATTCTCAATAATTATATACAAATAAAATAATACATTAAAAGAACATATAATTTTCAACATAACATCATCAATGTCAAATATACATTCACAAATTTTCTCAACAATACATCTAGCCATAACACTCCGAATCATAAATGTTACGTCTATAAAACTCCAACAGTAACATGTTGACCAAAGTTAGATTCAACAATCTATATTTATAAAAGAGAGGTTTGGCTCTCTCAAATCTGGACAAGTGGCTCTCTCAATAGCTGCCACATCAACATTTCTTTCAATAGTGCCACCCGTCCATGTTTATTTCTCTTCTTCCCACGTTTTTTTCTCATCTCCTACCCCACATTGGAGAGAAATGACACAATCATCAGTCATTTAACAATTGCCATCACTTCAAAACAATCAGAATTAATGGTCTAATAATGCAGACTCCTCTCTCTCCCACCCCAGTATCTGAAAGAAACAAAATAATGGTTGTAAATCAAAACAATCAGAACGGCCACCTCTTCAAACAATTAACGGAAGAAGACGACAACAAATCACACATTCATAGTGATAATAATGTTCAATCCATTATCTTCACCTAAGAAATTTTGAATTACCTATGTTCTCATGTAATTTGCATTTAGTCTCCCAAATCAGATGTTGAGGTCCCTCTTTTCAACAACAACAACATTTCAAAATTATTTCAAATAAATAGATATAATTAATCTAAAAATTATTTTAAAAAACTATAATATGTACCTAAAAAAATCTGAAAAATAGTTTAAAAAATCTAAGAAATATTGTTTTAAAATTTAAAATTAATTTGAAACCTAAATTTATAAATATAAACTAAATTTTTTTGGAATAAATATAATGATTTTTGAACAAATCCATCTAAAAACAATGCAGAAAATTATTTATAAATTCTAATAATAATTATAAAATATAAAGGAACAAAAATATGAACAAAACATATTAGTAAGTGTAATTAATCACTTTTTAAATATTCAAAAATTAAAACTCACAAACACAAAATTATTATTATATTATGTTTAATTTTATTTCCATATTTAATTGTTGAATATTGATGTTATCAATAAAAAAATATGGATTTTTACAAATTGCAAAATAGATGTCATGAATAACCTTTTAATATAACAACTTCTTTATATTATTGCAAATCGTATATATTGTTATAATACATAATAAACCGCGTATCACGTAAATTCCGTGGACTAATTTTAATTAAATAAATTTAGAAAAGAATATTGACCACGAATAAGTATGAAAGAATCATGTAGTTGTCATGCTCTGCCCCATACACTCTCATTTTACATTTGTCACTACCACTGAATTTTTAGAGTGAGAAACTGTTTTTGTTTGTTTCTTTCTTTTTTTCAAATTGTAATCAGATCGAAAAACCTAATCGGACGTCAATGAGGTTCTACAAGCAGCTCGGAATGGCGGCAACGACGAGATCTGTGTCAAGATCTGTGAATACGAAGCAATTGTTGCTCTTCGTCCCTACTTCATCTGGTGTGTTTTCTTCTATTAATACGTTTTTTGATTTAGTTGCAATTTCGATGAGTTGATCTGTTTGAAATGAAAAATTGGGGTAGAATATCACATATAGAGTCGTGGAAGATTTAGATATTGGGGACAGAGAAATCTGGCGAGGAAGGTGCTTGAAAAAAATCTGAAAGGAGGTGTGGTTTGCCAATGCTTTTATCACTTGCTAATCCTGGGTTTTAATGTCAAACCTCTCTACAGTATCCCCAAGATAGAAGTTCTCTCAAGTGATGACACTTGGAGCACTACAATATTGCCAAGTGTCCTCCCTAAAAAATATTTTATTTATGAAATATCAAAAAATTAATACCAATTAAATACATATCTCATTACTCTACAAAAAATAAGTTTTTTTGAAAAAACTAAATATGTAAGTTACAAATGCTTGGAAGAGATTGCTAATGTTGTATTGTCTTTTTCTATATGAAATCTTTGGTTCCAAACTTTAATAATTGTTTTTGTCCAACATTTCAAATTGAAAAAAAAAAGTAAACAACAATACTCTAGCAAAACTAATGACATTAACAAAAAATAGGTGCTAAAAAAACCTTAGGATATTGGTGTAACGCCCCAAATTCTTTTGGTAGAAATATCAGAGTTTTTTTTTTCAATTTTGGGCGTTAAGAGAGAAAGGGGAAGAAGGCGTACATGATATAAAATAGAAAGAAAAAGGAGAGGATAAGAAGCGGTACACTTAAAACATCGGATACAACCGATAAAGTAGAATTTGAAACCTTACGCAGCGGAAAAACATCAGGATCCTTTACAAAGAAGGAGAAATACAGTTTTCGTTTACAAACGAGCAACACAACTTTTAAATAAAAAACCAGAAGATGGACACAGCTGATAAGACACCTCTCTCTCTATGGGTCAAGATTCTCTTCTTCTCCTGTAGTGTGAGTACAGAATAGGGTGAGTGCGTTGAATACACTCGTGGGGATACTTTCCAAGTTTTAATATTGTTAAGCCGATCACGTATTAAACAGTTATAATAATTCAGCAATTAAACACAACACATATAATACAAAACATATAACTCGATCCATAAACAGACACACAACCCATGACTCACCAATAGACATGTAGCCCAATTGGACACTCAGTCCATGACTCACTAATAGACACGCAACCCAATTGACACTAAGCCCAATTGGACACTCAGCCAAACCCTATCACACTATCGTAAAATAAACACAGTATATAAACACAGCACGTAGAGTTCAACAGTTCAAATATCAAATAGGGAAAACAGTAAACACATAGAGTTTAGAAGTTACCCCCACCTCGTTCGGTGGTTATCACGTGAGTAGCGAGTATCAAAGATCTCGTGTCTCAGATCCCATGTTTCAAACCTCGTGTCTCGAATCTCGTATCTCAGATCTCGTATCTCAATATTCAATCCAACTGATAGCCTACATACGTTACAGTATTCTTAGATCCTTAATAATATATAATTAAAGTTGTAAAAGTCTCCGACGGAGAAACGGTCTTTAAATACGCGATGGATCGAGAGCTCTAAAGATCAGAGTTGAAGAAAAAAGAATGGATAATCAATCCATATAGCTGAGATGATAGAGAATGAAACTTGGGTCACAGCGGAAAAAGAATGAGCTCAATCGGAGTTAAAACGAGCTCAAACGGAGCATTTTAGGTTTAGGGTTATTTTAGTAATTTTGGTCAAAGGGTTGACTTTGACCAGGTTCACGGACCCCGGTTAACAATGTCTCGTCAGTGACATCTCAAAAAAGATGAGTGATGGAAAAAACGGGGTTCGGATCGAAAACACGGCGTCGTGGGCGCGTCGGCACGTGCGGACCTGGCACCGAGTGAAAAAACCCGGCGGCTAGGCACGTTTCTCGGCAGCTGCCGAGTTTTCTCGGTAGCGTCGTGTCCCGTCTCAGCAGCTACTGAGATTTCTTGGCAGCGGGTGCTCGGCTGGACGGGCTGGTCGAGTTTTCTCGGCAGCTCTCACCTGGCGCTCCCGGCGTCGGGCCTGCTCAACCCGCCACCTTCCCGGCACCACTCGGCAGGGTGGCGCGGCCCTCAGCCGCCGCCACCTTGTTCGCCGGATACCTCGCACCGCCGGCTACCACCTCCGGCCATCCCTCGCCGGATTTCGACGGTGAATAGTGCTCAAAACCTCATCGCAATATCCTTCGAAGTCACATTTTTCCAAAACCAACCCCAACCCAAAACCTCCGGCCGGTGACTTCCCGTCGCCGGCGACCACCCCCAGAACGCCGGCCGATGACTTCCAGTCGCCGGCAACCCTCCAATTCCGGCCACCATCACCACCGTAAGCATATACACACACACACACATACAAGATACACACACACACTAAACCTTTGCCAACTCAGCCCTTGGCTGGCGGCCACCTGCCACCGACAACTCTCCTCCACCGCCTAGAACACCGGCCGGTGACTTCCAATCACCGGCAACCTCCCTACCAAGACCCTCCACTCACAACAGTGAAACAAACACACACACATGCATATGAAATACACACACACACACCAACTGTTGCAACTTAGCCGGTGGCCACCTACCGCCGGCCACTACCTCCAAGCCTCGCCGGAACACTGGCCGGCGACCTCCAGTCGCCGGCCACCCCTACCGGCCGCGCAACAAACACAACAGTAGCTTAAACACTCACACACACTATCACATACTCAACACACACACACTTGCTCGATCACACATATATACACACTGTTGCTCCGACGGTGCCACCCACGACGGCGCCACCACCCTGACATCACCACCACACCACCGGCGAACCTCCGGTCAGCTTCTCCGGCGAGAAGGAGAGAGAAAACAGGAAGAGAGAGAAAGGGTGGTGAGGGTTAAGGTTTAGGTTTTCATGGTTGTTTTTCGCCGTTTTCTAGTGAACGAGAAATTGGTATTGAATTCTGAGACCTATCCTAGGTTCGTCTCATCGAGACGAACGTCGTGTACGAAAATCGACCGAAACCGACAATGTTGGATTTTCCAGCCACCGGCCCGCGGCGGCGGCTCCGACGGTGGCCCACCGGAGACAGAAAATCGGAAAGAGAGAGAGAGAGGAGAGAGAGACTTACTTGTTTTCGACGCATTCGGCTCGTTCGGAAAAACGGTGAAAAATGAATCGGGGAAGACCCTATTTATAGAAATCCGGAAAGTTACTATTCATCCAAAATATCCCAATTACTATTCATCGGTTGATTTTTCAACATTACTATTCATGTAGAAATCCCGTTTTACTATTCACCAAAATATCTTCCGATTTTCCGAAATTTCGGGTTTTGCCCTTTCCGTCGCCGTTTGAGCTACAGGTCTCCGATTGACCCCTAGTTTGTTTCTATCTTCTCATCTTTCCAACACGCATCTAATGGTATAAAAATATCCTATGTTCCATGTCTAAGAAAAATATCGATCCGAAGCACGCTTTAATCACGTATCTGAAATGCACGTAATTAATTAAACAGTCCGAATAAACGCACATATTTATTAAGGCATACGTTAAAATATTTAATTAATAAATTATGCTCATTTTGATCCGGGGTGCTACATCCCTTACCCCTTAAAATAATTTCGTCCTCGAAATTGGATGTGTACTTAAGAATCGACAAGACAGGCTACTTTGCCAGAATCTCATCCTCTCATGCCCGTGTCGCGTCGTTCTTTCCATTTCTCGTCAAGAAAACAACTCAAGCTTGCAAGTTCCTTGATTATTTGACTAAGCTTGACGTTCAGGACTTTCCTCGATCCTGAGCTTTTCCAATTCTTTCTCGATTCTTCCTGACCGAACCGCATTTCTGTTTTTCACTCTTCTCATTTTTCTACTCATAATACTGATTGATGATATATCTGCACCCTTGACTTTTATCTGGTGATACCCAGACCTTAAGTCAATCTTCGTGAACACACTAACACCTCTTAATTGATCGAAGAGATCTTAAATCCGAGGCAGTGTATACTTGTTCTTTATTGTCCGCTTGTTCGACTCTCGGTAGTCGATACACATCCGTAAGCTCCCATCTTTCTTCTTCATGAAGAGCACTGGAGCTCCCCAAAGCGACACGCTTGGTCCGATGGAACCATTGTCCAATAGTTCTATTAGTTGGACCTTCAGTTCTTGCAATTTCTTCGGTGTCATCCAATATGAAGCTTCCGACACCGGTGCTAATCCTGGGATGAGATCGATCTTGAAGGTCACTTATCGTTCCGGTGGAGGACCAGGTATATCCTTTGGAAATACGTCTATGAATTCCTTTTTTCACCGGCACCTTCTCAATAGAAGTCGATTCTTTCTCGGGGTTCATCATGTTGACCAACCAAGCTTCACAATTTTCTTTGCTAAGCATCTCAGTTGCCTTTATGGTCGATATAATAACTGAGTCAACCTTAACTCATGTCCCATGAATGGTGTGCTCCGGCTCTCCCAGTGTTTGGAAGATAATTTCCCTTGCACGACACTTGTTTACCGTGTGATTGGGCTCTAGCTAGTCCATTTCCAGGATTATGTCAAAATCCTTCATCTCCAAAGCGTGGAGATCAGCTAGAAGGATCTTATCTTCCAAAGCGATCTTTAGGTGACAGTACAGGTGTTTCGCTCATATCGTTCTTCCCTATAGAATACTAACTTCTAAAGTTTTTAGCGATTATCCAGTCGTTCTCATGCTTCAACAGATCCGATGTTATAACAGCACTATAGATGGAGAAATAAAACACGAAACATGAAGGAAGAAGTTATCGTGGATCCATTGAATAGAAACTATGATCTGGTTTAGAATATATATATAGACAAAGATTGCCAGCTCGTACATCATATCCAAAGTTTTACGTACACCACTACAAGGTTCGAGCCACTACATATCTATTTACATATATAATACTAACTTCTAACAGTTTACTGCGATGTGTCCCGGTTCTCCATATCTGTAGCATCTTTGAATTCCTTCTCGCCTCAGCCTCGATGTTACAGCTACTAAATTTCCAATCTTCTGATAGTTTAACGCAATGTGTCCTGATTCTCCACATCTGTAGCATTTTTGAATTTCTTGCGGACATGGTCCCCCATGATTACCTCCACTTCTGGCACATGGATTTCCTAGTCTTGGAGTGGGGAGAAGTGGGTTATCTTTAGTCCTTGGAAGTTTGTTTTGATCGAAACTTTTAACTTGGCTCGATCCACTTCCTCTTTCCAAGTATCTCGTCAACCTTTTCGGGTGGCAATACATACAAGTGCAGACGAAAGGAGATCTCTTGGGCTCTCTCTACGACATTAGCATAGGTCCTATCTCCTTGACCTATTAAAATTGAACTGATCTCCGAGCGAAGACCCTTTTCAAAACATCGGGCCCTCTTGGCATCCGTATCCACCAAGTGAGTGGTGTATCTGCTCAGATGGTTAAACCTCCGCTCTTACTCTCCTACCGTCGAGCTCTCTTGACGGAGATGTAGAAACTCTGTTTCCTTTCTATCTTTGTAGGATTGAGGTATGAAGTGATGAGCCACCACCTCCTTGAAATCCTCCCATGTCATCTCCTCTCTTTGAGCTGACATTAGGGTCCGCTCATACGAGTCCCACCAATGACTCACTTCTTCGATGAGCTGGAAGATTACAAGGAGACCTTCTGCTCCTCGGTACATGTTAAGTGTCCAAATAACCGGTCGAGTGACTTAAGCCACTCTTTGGCATCAGCTGATTCACCTTTTCTGTTGAATATCGGCGGATTGAAACATCGGAATTGTTCGTATATCAGATTCGGATCAGATCTTGTTGACAGGGGTGTGGTTCGAGTCATCTCGAAGTGTTGTGCCAGTCCTCTAAGGACGACCACTAAATCCACCATTGTAGCATCCACATTTGGTTCTGGTGGATTCACATTTTGTTTCGGTGGATTTTCAGTTGGTGGCTGGACCTTTCGTGGTCGACCTCGAGGCATAATTCTAAAACAAAATGCGATAACTATCCCTTATAATTTACCCCATATAACCCATCAATCTATAATATCAAATAAACCAATAATTGGTACTACAGTACCGACAAACATTACTCCACAAATCATATGATAATCTCAATAATTTCTTTGTCATTCATTTATCAGCGTAGCATAACATGATCATGTTGGATAGCGCATACCCAACTTGCATAAATTAACCAGAAAACACAACATAAACATAACATCATGAACCTCATCACCGACCTCCATATATGGTTTCCTATAGACCTCAAGTTTCAAAACCAACCTTACGTATCACAACCACGAACCGGAAAACACACCAACTAGCTCACCCTGTTGTAAACAAAGGTCAATGGTAATCTCAACTATCAGTCACACAACATCAACTAATGCAATCAACCATTTACGCACACAAGCTCACGTTGCTGCAGTAAGCGGCCCTTGTGTTTTCACACATGAACTCAAGTAGCTGCAGTCAGCGGCCTTTGTGGCGGCGGCCAAAAGCAGTGCGTCGATTGTAGTGACATCAAGAGGGTTTTTAAAGGATCTTTTTATCGTGGTTGTAATGAAGTTAAAAAGGTTTTGAAAGATCCTTTCCATCATGAAACTATACCCTTAACACCTCCTCAAATCTTAAACAATCTATCCCAGATATGCAAGATAACACATAGCAAATAAACACTCATGATTAGGGAGAGACACGTATAGAGAGAGGATGGTGCTTATCCGTTTCTTTTCGAAAAGATTTTCTCATTTTAAAACACGTTTTTCTCATTTAAAACACATTAGAAAATAAAAACCAGCTTCAGCAAAGTCCTACAAAGGGTAGAACTAAGCTCTGATATCATTTGTAACGCCCCAAATTCTTTTGGTAGAAATATCAGAGTTTTTTTTTCAATTTTGGGCGTTAAGAGAGAAAGGGGAAGAAGGCGTACATGATATAAAATAGAAAGAAAAAGGAGAGGATAAGAAGCGGTACACTTAAAACATCGGATACAACCGATAAAGTAGAATTTGAAACCTTACGCAGTGGAAAAACATCAAGATCCTTTACAAAGAAGGAGAAATACAGTTTTCTTTTACAAACGAGCAACATAACTTTAAAATAAAAAACCAGAAGATGGACACAGCTGATAAGACACCCCTCTCTCTACGCGTCAAGATTCTCTTCTTCTCCTATAGTGTGAGTACAGAATAAGGGTGAGTGCGTTGAATACACTCGTGGGGATACTTTCTAAGTTTTAATATTGTTAAGCCGATCACGTATTAAACAGTTATAATAATTCAGCAATTAAACACAACAAATATAATACAAAACACATAACTCGATCCATAAACGGACACACAACCCATGACTCACCAATAGACACACAGCCCAATGGACACTAAGCCCAATTGGACACTCAACCCTTGACTCAGTAATAGACACGCAGCCCAATGAACACTAAGCCCAATTGGACACTCAGCCCAACCCAATCACACTATCGTAAAATAAACATAGTATATAAACATAGCACGTAGAGTTCAACAGTTCAAATATCAAATAGAGAAAATAGTAAACACATAGAGTTTAGAAGTTACCCCCACCTCGTTCGGTGGTTACCACGTGAGTAGCGAGTATCAAAGATCTCGTGTCTCAGATCCTGTGTTTCAAACCTCGAGTCTCAAATCTCGTGTCTCAATATTCAATCCAACTGATAGCCTACATACGTTACAGTATTCTTAGATCCTTAATAATATATAATTAAAGCTGTAAAAGTCTCCGGAGGAGAAACGGTCTTTAAATACGCGAGAGCTCTAAAGATCGGAGTTGAAGAAACAAGAATGGATAATCAATCCATATAGCTAAGATGATAGAGAATGAAATTTGGGTCACAACGGAAAAAAAATGAGCTCAATCGGAGTTAAAACGAGCTCAAACGGAGCATTTTAGGTTTAGGGGTATTTTGGTAATTTTGGTCAAAGGGTTGACTTTGACCTGGCCCACGGACCCCGGTCAACTACATCTCGTCAGCGATGTCTCAAAAAAGATGAGCGATAGAAAAAATGGGGTTCGGATTGAAAACACGGCATCGCGGGCGCATCAGCATGCGCGGACCCGGCTCCGGGTGAAAAAATCCTGCGGATAGGCACGTTTCTCGGCAGTTGCCTAGTTTTCTCGGCAGCATCGTGTCCCGTCTTGGCAGCTGCCGAGATTTCTCGGAAGTGGGTGCTCGGCTCGACGGGCTGGTCGAGTTTTCTCGGCAGCTCTCACTCGTCGCTCCCGGCGTCAGGCCTGCTCAACCCGCCACCTTTCCGGTACCACCCGACGCGGTGGCGCGGCCCTTCACTACCGCCACCTTATTCGTCGGATACCTTACACCACCGGCTACCACCTCCGGCCATCTCTCGTCGGATTCCGGTGGAGAATAGTGCTTGAAACCTCGCCGCAGAACCCTTCGAAGTCACATTTTTCTAAAACCAACCCCAACCAAAAACCTCCGGTCGGCGACTTCCCATCGCCGGCGACCACCCCCACATCCCCAGAACGCCGGTCGGCGACTTCCAGTCGTTGGGAACCTTCCAATTCCGGCCACCATTTATAAAAATCCGGAAAGTTACTATTCATCCAAAATATCCCAATCACTATTCATTGGTTGATTTTTCAACATTACTATTCACGTAGAAATCCCATTTTACTATTCACCCAAATATCTTCCGATTTTTCGAAATTTCGGGTTTTGCCCTTTTCATCGCCGTTTGAGCTACGGGTCTCTGATTGACCCCTAGTTCATTTCTATCTTCTCATCTTTCCAACACGCATCTAATGGTATAAAAATATCCTATGTTCCACTTCTAAGAAAAATATCGATCCGAAGCACGCTTTAATCACGTATCTGAAACACACGTAATTAATTAAACAGTCCGAATAAACGCACATAGTTATTAAGTCATACGTTAAAATATTTAATTAATAAATTATGCTCGTTTTGATCCGGGGTACTACAATTGGGATGTAGATAGATTTGCAAGTTTGAAAGTGGATCATATCGAAAATTGTAGAAAAAATAAAAACAATGAGAAAGATTATTTTATGGATATTAGAAAAAAACCATCATACATATATCAACAAACACATAATAATACTTATAAAAAAATTATATATGTGTTAAATGAAGCCTGTGCATTACACGGGTTCAAACCTAGTTTTAATAAAAAGATGGCCTTCACAAAAACAACATCACGAGAAATTCACAAGTACCTCATAGATCCCTACAATCTGTCAAATGTATGAAAAAAGTAATTCACATGAACACCTAAATATGAGAACATGATCATTTTAAATTTTTATATAAATTCAAAAATAAAATAAAAAATATTGCAAATTAAAATCTAACCATCACGTTATTCTACCCATTTATATGTTGTTGAACGCATTCAACCCATTTAACACACAATGTTAATCTTGAAGAAAAAATTAAATGGGATTGAGAAACAGAGACAAATGAGATCTTCGTCTACAATTTGGGGGCTGAAGGTGGCACGTTCAAGGATGCTGGCAACGGCACGACGGGTGATGGTGGCTGGAGCGGAGAAATTGGGTTGGAGAAATAAGGCAAAGAGAGATGAATACAAAAAAGTCCACAATTTTTTTTTCTTTGGATTTTTTTATTCAAAAAATAAAAAAAAATGAAAAAAATTATTTACATGCACTACAAAAATCACGTGGATTACTAACGGAAATTTCCGTCCATAACCAATGGATTTTCATCGGTAAACTATTTACCAATGGAATTTTTATTGAAAAAAATTATCGTTATTATCCTCATCGGTAGCTATTTACCGATAGAAAATAAGTCCGTTGGTAAATCACTGATATTTTTCCGACAAAACTTTTCCATCGGTACGAAGTATATTATCGACAGATAACTTTCCGTCAGTAATGCTAAATGTAATTATTTATCGAGGGATAGTTTTCCGTCAGTATTGTTTTAATTATTATTTTCTTTCAAATTTTCAAATAATAACAATTATGAAATAAAAATGTGATAAACGATGTGGAAATGAAATTAAAATTAAAAATTCAACAAATTTAATTAAAAATTAAATTAAAATTGTTTAATATAAAAGAATATAGTTTTGAAATGTTCATCAATCATTATCTTCATCCTCAACCTCATCATTCGGAGATCAGAGATCCATGTCGGTCAGAGCATGAGGGCTATCAGCGGTAGGCTATGGCTGCTAACCGAAGATCAGAAGGTTCTTCATCTCCGTCTGCTGGCATATTGTAAGGAAATTATTGTTTAGATTTTGATTACACAAAACACAAGTGTAATATGAAAGTAGAGTGCCCAATTTTTCATATTATTTAAGTGAAGTTAGACTAGTATTTGTATCTATAGTATAGGGTGAAGAATTGTGGAAATTAATCAAGATACAATAGCTAGAAGCTTGTTGGGATATTTCAGTTGTTATCTTGATAAGACAAAACACTAGCACAATAAGACAAGAACAGTTTGCTTAAGGTATTGATGCCTAGTTTCCACATCACATGATCAAGGAAAGATCATGTAATGGTTTTCCAAGAGACAAGGAAAACCAACCTTAGAAGAAGTAAGAACACTTCTAAGGGTTAGCATGCTGTAGGGAAGCTGGAGGAAGCTGTTAGCAGGCTGTGAGAAAGCTGTTCTGAAAGGAGAATTCAGAAAGCAAGTAAGCTGCTGCAAGAAATCGACAAGAGCTGCAAGAACCCATACTTGCAGCAGAGGTTGTCGAGGTTACAGGACCAGTTGAAGACGGGGTCCTTGTTGAAGACCTCAGGCGAGGCTGTTGTTCTGACAACACTCTCTAAGGATAAGAAGACCTCTGAAGGGGCGACTGTTGAGACAGTACCCTTAGAGGATGTTCGAGGGAAAAGCTGAGGTAACCGCTAAACAACTAGAGACACCTCATCAGGAGGTTGATGTTGCGGCTGCTGCATGCTCACAAGAACCTATCCAGGTTACAGCAGCAGAAGTTACTGAGGAAGCTAAGTCTGCAAGAAGCTGCTACAAGAAAGCATATACAGCAACACTGCAAGAAGGCAGTTACAGCATTGCAGCAGAGTAAGTAAGAATGGCATGCAACAGTAATGCAAGAAAGGATACAGCAGTACTGTATGAAGATACTGCAAGAAGGTCTAAGTTACAGCAGCGCTGTAAAGTACTAACAGCTGCAAGCAGACCTAGGATACAGCGTCAATGACAAACAGTCAACTGAAGAAGTATCCTGCAATCCGAGGAAGGATAAATGCAGTACGAGGATTGAAGATCCAAGCAAGATTAAATAGAGTCGTTCGAGAGAAGACTGAAGTTGCAGACATGGAGCCAATGCCGAGACGCCACGTAGACTGATGCGCTGCAGAAAGCTGCGAGCCGCAATCACCGCATTAAATGCTCCGGAGAGAAAAGTCAAGTCGCATTAAATGCAAGCCATGCATTTGGTCAAGAAGCTCAGATGCATTTAATGTGACCACAAAGAAGATCTTGGAGATCAGAGCTTGATTTCAAAGAAGGAGAAATATCTATCTTCAACGGATACTTCCCAACGGATAAAACTCTCAAGATTTATAAATAGAAGGTGTGGTTGATTGAAAAACTTGCTGAACAGAGTCGAGAGGAAACTCACATATCATCTAAAGCTTTTTAGCTTTCACATGTTCAGCCACTCAACTTTCTAGAAGCAGGTCTACAACAACAAATGAACTTTCAGAGACCAAGACTGCTCCTCACCAGTTGAAGATCTTTATTTTCTTTTTAACCTTGAAGCTGTGTGCTAGGTTATTTTAGGTGTCGTACAGTTGATAGGAGAGATCCTTGCTGTATGTATAGTTGTCTAAGAGTTAGGCAACTTCCCTGTATGGGAGTGTGGAACCCTGTGTGGGTGTGCGAAACCCCGTGTGGGTTAGCCTTTAGAGTTTGCAATTGCTATGTGGACGCTGGACTCTAGTAGGTGGTTAGCTTTGTAAGTTGATAGATTGTTAGGGAGTGTCCTGTAATTCAATCTTGCTTAACAATGTTCCTACTCGAGGTAGCAGTAGAGTGGATGTAGAAGGCTTACACCACCTTCGAACCACTATAAGCCATAAGTGTTTTATTATTTTCTTATCTGCGCTTTATCCTTCATATATCTCTGTCATATGCATAAAACATTTTGAAAAGGATCATATTTGAGAAAACCAGCTAGCCTTGTGTCTTAAAAGTTATATTTTTCCGCTGCGTATAAAACTCAAGTTACAGCGTGCAGCACTGCATCCTAGTACTATAAGCAGTAACTGACTGGCGCTGCAAGTTCAAGTAACTTGCAGAACAGTAAGTTTTTATATTTTTCAAAATCGACCAAGGTTCATTCACCCCCCTCTGAACCTCGGACACCACTTGGGACCAACAAGTGGTATCAGAGCAGGTTGGGTTATCTGCCAACATATCGGGCTACCTACCCAGTAGAGATGCAGTAAGCTATATTACTGTAAGCAGAAAGGATACAACAGGAAAACTCTAAACTGTATTACTACATAAAGACAAGATTGTAGAAAGGATGTTCTGCATTCTACAAAGTCAAAGAGACAAGAAGAATGAAATTTTAAAGTGCTAACATCAATGCAGAATGAGGAAGATCAACTAAGATTAGCGACAAGATGTTTAAAGCAGTACAAAGAGCTAGTATGCAGCAGACAATGGCTCAACAGACTGCAAAAACCTGCAACCTATTATAGCCGCATTTAATAACCTAGAGTGCAAGACAAAGAAAATTTAATGCAAGCCTTTGGAGGCATTTAATGCGAGCTCTACAAACTTAGAAGATGATTCGAATTCAAAAGAGAATGCCTAATTTCAACAGGCATAATCCTTCACCTATAAATAGAAGAATAGTCGATTGTTACAACTACTGAAACTACTGTCACGCCCCAAAATCTTTTCATATAAAATATCAGAGTTTTTCATTTTTGGGCGTGAAGAGAGAAAGGGGAAGAAGACGTACATGATATAAAATAGAAGGAAAAAGAGAGGACAATAAGTGATATACTTAAAACATCGGATACAACCGATAAAATAGAGTTTGAAATCTTACGCAACGGAAAAACATCAGGATCCTTTACAAAGAGGGAGAAATACAGTTTTCTTTTACAAACGTACAACATAACTTCAGAAGACAAAACCAGAAGATGGACACGGCTGATAGGGCATCCCTCTCTCTACGCGTTAAAATTCTCATATTCTCCTGTAGTGTGAGTACAGAATAGGGGTGAGTGCGTTGAATACACTCGTGGGGATACTTTCCAAGTTTTAATATTGTTAAGTCGATCACGTATTAAATAGACATAATAATTCAGCAATTAAACACAACACATATTATACAAAACACATAACTCGATTCATAAACGGACACACAACCCATGACTCACAGCCCAATGGACACCAAGCCCAAAGGACACTCCGCCGACTCACTACTGGACACGTAGCCTAATGGACACTAAGCCCAAAGGATACTTCGACGACTCACTAATGGAAACGCAGCCTAATGGACACTAAGCCCACTAGACACTCAGCCCAAATCTATCACACTATCGTAAAATAAACACAGAATATATCACAGCACGTAGAGTTCAACCGTTCAAACATTAAATAGGGAAAACAGTAAACACATAGAGTTTAGAAGTTACCCCCACCTCGCTCGCTGGTTACCACGTGAGTAGCGAGTACCAAAAATCTCGTGTCTCGGATCTCGTGTCTCAAATCCTATGTCTAAAATCCCGTATCTCGATGTTCAATCCAATTGATAGCCTACATACATTACGGTATTTTTAGATCCTTAATAAATATAATTAAAGCGATAATAGACTCCGGTAGAGAAAACGATTGTCAACTACGCGATGGATCGAGAGCTCTAAAGATTGGAGTTGAAGGAATGAGGATGGATATTCAATCCATATGGCTGAGATAATAGAGAATGAAATTTGGGTCACGATGGAAAAAGAATGAGCTCAATCGAAGTTCAAACGAGCTCAAACGGAGCATTTTAAGTTCAGGGGTATTTTGGTAATTTTGGTCAAAGGGTTGACTTTGACTGGACCCACGGACCCTGGTCAACGATGTCTCGTCAGCAACGTCTCGAAAAAGATGAGCGACGGAAAAAAATGGGATTCAGATCGAAAACACAGCATCGCATGCACGTTGGCGTGCGCGAATCCGGCGCCGGGTGAAAAACCCGGCGGCTTGGCAAGTTTTCTCGGCAACATTGTGGGTATGGCTTGACGTGGATCGAGTTTTCTCGGCAATTTTCTTGGTGCTCGACACGCTGCCGAGTTTTCTCGGCAGCTCCTCTCCCGGTGCTCTAGGCGTCGGGCCTGCTCAACCAGCCACCTTCCCGATGCCACCAGCCGCGGCGGCACCGCCGTATGCCACCACCACCAGGACCGCCAGAAACCTTGCACCTCCGGCCGTCCCTCGCCAGATTCCGGCAATGAATAGTGCTCGAAACTTCACCGCAAAACCCTTCGTCATCACATTTATACAAAACCAAACCCTTCACTTCCAACTCCGGCCGGTGACTTCCAGTCGCCAACGACCACCCTCTTGCCACCTGGAGCACCGGCCGACGACTTCCCAGTCGTCGGCAATCCTCGATTCCGGCCACAACACCTCAACCATATATATATACACACACGCATGCTTATACACTTACACACACATAAAACCCTAGCCATCACAGCCCTTGGCCGGCGGCCACATGCCACCGGCAACTCTCCTCCACCGCTTAGGACCCCGGCCGGCGACTTCTAGTCATCGGCCACCACCTGCTGGCCGCGCAACCCACACCTCAGCCGCCTACACACACACATGGAAAATATACACACACACTCATTGTTCCAGCTTGGCCGGCGACTTCCAGTTGCCGGCCACCCTCCCTATGGTCCCACCGGTGACCTTCCATCGCCGGCCCAAGTTTCCCACACGGCGGCGCCACCTGGCGCCACCTCAACAGTACACACATGCAAAACACACACTCAAAATCACACACACATGCGATTCATATATATACATAGACTGTTCCGACCCGGTGCCCCTACCCACGATGGCGCCACCACCCCGACATCACCATCACACCACCAGCGCCTTCTCCGGCGGTTACTCCGGTGAGAGAAGGAGAGAGAGAGAGAAATCCGAAGAGAGAGAGAAGGTTGTGGAAATAGGATTTGGGGCTGTTTTTCACCATTTTCTGGCGAACGAGAGATTGGAATTGAATTCCGAGACCTATTCTAGATTCATCTCGTCGAGACAAACATCGTGTGCGAAAATCGGCCGAAACTGACTACGTTAGAATTTTCCGGAAACAAAAAACCGAAAAGAAAGAGAGAGACTTACGTGTTTTCATCGCTTTCAGCTCATTCGGAAAAACGATGATTTTCGAATCGAAACCACCCCTATTTATAGATTTTCCGAAAGTTACTATTCATAGAAAATATTCGGATCACTATTCATCCAAAATATCCCATATCACTGTTCATCAGTTGAAAATTCTCCATTTACTATTCATCGTAAATATCTTCCTGTTTTCTGGATCTTCGGTTTTTGCCCTTTTCATCGCTGTTCGAGCTACGGGTCTTCGATTGACCCCTAGTTCATTTCTATCTTCTCATTTCATCAATATGCATCTTATGGTATAAAAATATTCTATATACCATGTCCAAGAAAAATATCGATTCGAAACACACGTTACACACATATCTGAAACGCACGTAATTATTTAGACAGTCAAAGTATACGCACATAATTATTAAGTCGTACGTTAAAATATTTAATTAACAAATTATACTTCGTTTTGGTCCGGGGCGCTACAACTACAACTTTCTAAGCTTAAGCAAGTAAAGCTCTCAAAGAAACATAGTTTCAGTCACTCAATCTCAAGAAATAGTTAAGCATCTAGTCCAAGTTTCAGAAATCCAAAGGCTGCTTCAAGTACTAGTTGAAGAAACCCCATATACTTTTTATCTCAGTGTTGTGCTTAGGTTTTAGGTGTCCTTAGTTGATAGGAAGTCGTTTCTTACTGAGTGTTTAGTCTTAAGAGTTAAGGTAATCACTCTATGTGAGTTAGTGTGATCCTGTGAGGGCCAGCCTTTAGGACTTGAGTAACCTGTGCGAAAGCTAAGTCTTAGTAGTTGCAACTTTGTTAGGTTGAGTGTTTGTGGGGTTGAGTCCTATAAATTAAACGTACTTAATGAAGTTTCTCCTTATAAAGGAGTAGAGTGGACATAGAAGGATTACACCACCTTCGAACCACTATAAGACCTTTGTATGTTCTTTTTATTTATTATATATTTGTTCCTCTTATATTTACTGCATTTATATATTGTCATATTACATAAAAGATCTTATTAAAGTTCATATTTGTAAAGGTGTTCAAAAGGAACTCTATCTTCAAAAGTTTACATTTTCCACTGCAAGAACTCTAAGTTACAGTAAGCAGTACTTGTTGATAGTATTATAAGCTAAATTGGATCTTGCGTTGTAAACTATCTAGGCTACAATGTATTAAGTTCGAAAGAATTTCAAAAATCAAGGGAGGTTCATTCACCACCTGTTTGAACCTCTATGCCATATAGGACAAACACATATCCACTCCGCCTGCTGGTTTTTCAACTTCACCTGCTAGTGCTCATATGCTTCCATCTTTGTCTCGTACGGTAGTTGTCACCCTTCACTTTCTTGCATGATCCGATCAATGTCCATCGACTACATGGCATAAGAGGTGGTACAACTTGTTAAGGATCATCTTTTGCTGAACGATCCCAGCCTATACAACACCTTTATTGCACACCAACTATCTCGGTATACAACCGGTCTAAGTCAATGGGGCGAGACTCCGATGAGCCATCCTCCGGCTAACTGAGCTGGACATCCACTACTCGAAAGCCTCTTGAAATTTTTTTCCAAGTCAAAACTATTAGAAGGAAAATAATTGAATATAAAATTTAGAGAAAAAATAAGAAGTATAAAAAAAATACTTACAAAAATTACCTTGGCCCTACCGTCAATGTACGTCCCATCTTCACTGAGACCGTGCAACCTTCTGAAGAACTTGTGCTTCAAGATAGGGGCATCATTCTTCTTGGACTACATAAATTTCCACAATATATATAAATGAATTTCAATATTAATTATACTTAATAATAACTTGAGTAGTGGAGTTGGGATACTTACAAGATCTTCAAGTGCTCCATAGCCAACCTTGAGCTTCATTTATGTTTGGCGATTCCTGTACCTAGTCCGAGTGACTCGCTCAGACGGTTCTTGGAGGTCTGCTCGGACTTTGCCTTGACAGTAAGGTTAGACCAGTAGTCTAAGAAATTCTTCTAGGTGGAATCTGTCACGCATTTGTGTTGCTTCCCCTTTCCGATCCATTTTCGTTTCCAACGGTTGATCAAATCGTGGTAGCGGGTTGTAGTCTTTTTCCAATCCCAAAACCAATGTTTCTATAAAAAAAACATCATTTAACAAAAATAATAACTTCGGAACAATAATAATACTAAAATTAAGGAAGAAAATTGCCAAAAATTCCTCCTAGTACACCGTCTTGGTGTCGGGTGAGACAAGCTGTAGCGCCCCGGATCAAAAACAAAGCATAATTGATTAATTAAATATTAAACCCTTAATTGAATTATTATGTGTGTTAATCTTGATTGTTTAATTTAATTATATGTGTTTCAGATACGTGATTAATGCATATTTTAGATGGAAATATTTTCTAGACATGGAACATAGAATATTATTATACCATCAGATGCGTAAAGGAAAAATGAGAAGATAGAAACGAACTAGAGGTCAATTGGAGACTCGTAGCTCAAATAGTGAAGAAAAGGGCAAAATTCGAAGATTCGGAAAAACAAAAGATATTTCGATGAATAGTAATCCAAGATATTTTTGGTGAATAGTAACTTAGATTTTTTGGATGCATAGTGATTTTTGAAAATCTATATATAGGGGTGTTTTCGATTCAAAAATCACCATTTTTTCGAATGAGGTGAAATCGACGAAAATACGTAAGTCTCTCTCTCCTCCCTTCTCTCTCTCGATTTTCTATTTTCTGGTCATCGGTGCCGCCGCCGGTGGCCGGAAAATTCAACTTTATCAGTTTCGGCCGATTTTCGTACAGAACGTAGGTCTCATTGAGACGAGTCTAGGATAGGTATCGGATTTCAATTCCGATGTCTCGTTCGCCAGGAAACGGCAAAAACGTCGCCGGAAAACCCTAACCCTTGTTTTTCTACCCTTTCTCTCTCCTCGGTTCTCTCTCTCTCTCCTCCTTCGCCGGAGTGGAGGCTGACCTTCCCGGGATGTCGGGCTATCAGTTGGGGGTGGTGGCGGCGCCGGGGCCGGAAATGGTGGTGGAAAGTGGTTGTGTGTGCGTGTAGGCTGGTGTGTGTGTGCTTTTACGTGATAGTGTGTGTGTTTTTGGGCTGTTGGTTGCCGGCGATGGGAGGTCGCCGGCCGGAGTTGAGTGTTGGGGCGGCGCCTCGTTGCGCCGCCGTGTCAGGTGGTATCGCCGACGATGGGAGTTCACCGACTATGACCAGAATTTGGGGGGAAGAAAATGGTTGAGGGGCTGGTCTGGGCACACGACGTCGGGAGACGCTGGGAGCGCTGGGCACACGACCCCGGGAGATAGGAAAAGCGCGCGCGCGTGCGACGCCATGTGACGGGTGCACGCTCGGCGCCGTGTTTGCGATACGAAATGTGTTTTTTCCATCGTACGTTATCGTCGAGTCGTCGGCGATGAGATGTCGTCGATCGGGAGTCGGGGGTCCCGGTCAAAGTCAACCCTTTGACCAAAATTACGAAAATGCCCCTCAATGTTAAAATGCTCCGTTTGAGCTCATTTAAACTCCGATTGAGCTCATTCTTTTTCCGTAGCAACTCTAATCTTTCCCTTTTCCTCACCGTTTTACCAAAATTACCAAAACACCCCTCAATCTTAAAACGCTCCGTTTGAGTTCGTTTAAACTCTGATTGAGCTCATTCTTTTATCATTGCAACCCTAATCTTTTCCTCATCCTAACCTTTTTACCAAAATTACCAAAATACCCCTCAATCTTAAAACGCTCCATTTAAGCTCGTTTAAACTCCGATTGAGCTCATTCTTTTTCCGTAGCAACCCTAATCTTTCCCTCTTCCTCACCGTTTTACCAAAATTACCAAAACGCCCCTCAATCTTAAAACGCTCCATTTGAGCTCGTTTAAACTTTGAATGAGCTCATTCTTTTTCTGTTGCAACCCTAATCTTTCTCTTGTCCTCACCTTTTTACCAAAATTACCAAAATACCCCTCAATATTAAAATGCTCTGTTTGAGCTCATTTCAACTCTGTTTGAGCTCATTTCAACTCCGATTGAGCTCATTTCAACTTTGAATTTCATCCTTATAAACTGAACATCCACTCTCGTTTTTCCAACCTCAATCTTTAGATCTCTCAATCCGTCGCGTCTTTAATGATCATATCTTCTCCGAAATATTTTATATCTGTAATTATACATATTAATGATCTAAGAAAACACCGTAACTTGTTTAGGCTATCAGTTGGATTGAGCTTTGAGAATACCCAATATTTGATACTCGCTACTCACGTGGTAACCGTTGAACAAGGTGGGGGTAACTTCTAAACTCTATCTGTTTATTGTTTTCCCTATTTGATGTATGAACTGTTGAATCTTATATGAGGTGATTATATGCTATGAATACTGTGTTTATATTATCATAGTGTGAATCTTGGGCTGTGTGTCCATTAGTGAGACATGGACTGAGTGTTCATTGGGCTGTGTGTCCATTAGTGAATCTTGGGTTGTGTGTCCATTAGTGAGTTTTAGGATGTGTGCCCATTAGTAACACATGGGCTGAGTGTCCATTGGGTTGTGTGTCCATTAGTGAGTTATGGGTTGTATCCATTGAGCTGTGTGTCCATTAGTGAGACATGGGCTGAGTGTCCATTGGGCTGTGTGTTCATTAGTGAGTCATGGGTTGTGTGTTCGTTAATGAACCAAATTATGTGTTATGCATAATATGTGATGTGTCTAATTGTTGAACTATTATATATGTTTAATATGTGTACTGCTTAATAATGTTAAAACATGGAAATTACTCCCCACGAGTGTATTCAACGCACTCACCCCTATTATGTACTTACACTACAGGAAATTATGAATGAGGAGAAGTATAGAGAGAGGGATGTCATGTCAGCTGTGATCTTTTTTTCCTATTGTCTTTTTCCGAAGCTGTCTTTCTGAACTTTGTTCCACGTTTTATAAAATTAAACTGTCCTTTTTTTATGTAATATATCCTGAAGGTTTTTCCGCTGCAAATGTTTTTAATTAATCGGTTGTATCCAATGGTTTATATGTAAAGATTCTATTTGTCTCCTACCTCATTCTTCTGTTCGTCTCTTACCTCATTCGATTTTATATCATGCTCGTCTCTTTCCCCTTCTTTCTTCACACCCACAATGAAAACTCTGATAATTTTTAAGAAAGAAAATGGGGCGTGACACAAGCTTCCATCTGAAGCCATTCACATCAAGGAAGCTCTCAAACACATCCTTTAGAGGGGATGAGTACTAATGCCATGACAATGTGCTGCAAAGTTGAATTTAATTATAAATAAACTAAATTTATTATATAATAATAAAAAAATACAAAGAAATAATGTGTACTCACACTCTTTTCTCGAGCCACAGTACTGTCCGGCAAGATGAAGCAATAGACACCTATGACGTCAGTTGCTACGAGCCCAACAAAGATGCAAAGACCCGAGTGTTAGTGGACGTGTCCCCCACCTCATAAGTGGAGTGTACTCTTGATAAGTAGGAAAGTTGCGTCTTCTTATGTGTTTAGGCGTTTGGTTTTAGTTGCATATTCATGCTATTTTGTTATATTTTCCTACTTATTAATTCTTCTTGGTAGGTCTCTTCGATTCCTTGTTTTTGTGTATTTTAAGGGCTTAATGGAGCTGTTCCGAGGATGAATCCAAAGTGCACGTGTTGGAGTGAGGCATAGGAGAATAAGGAATAAAGTTGGTGGATTTTGGAGCTGAAAATGCTAAAAAAATATATTGACACAAGCTGCGCCTATGTTGACTGATACGCCCGTGTTGGGCCATTTCGCTGAAGCTGTTTAGAATTTCTTAGAGGTCAAGTTTCTGCCCAATCTTAATTATTTCGGCCCAAGACTGTAGGTCACGACCATGACATATTGAGACCTATCTTAGACATATTTAAAGAAGATTTGTTATGAGGGGATACAGGTAGAATCAGGACGTCAGAACAGGGTTTTCCATCTTTTCTTTTAGGAGTTTCTTTTGAAGTTGATATGCAAGACTAGACTACTTTCGCTTGGTTCGAAGGGATGTTGAAACCCAAATCCTCTTTTATGCTTGATTGATTCCAGTAACATATTTTCTAATTTATTCTCGTCAATTGATTGTGTTATTTTATGATGAAAGTTTATGATTAATGTAACTTTGATTTATCCTGATCAACTTTATTGAATTTGCACATGTTTATTGCTAGAATTGAGATTGCAATCCGTAATTGTTGTTATTCTTGATTCGTAGTAGCAAACTAGTGGTCAAGCATCGCTAGGGATAACACGACCTGAGTTAAATGAATCATCGTACGTATTTTTTGCTTAGACTAACCTATTATCCTTGATCCTAAAGTTGTCGTTGCATTAAATCTAATTTATTAGGTTGTCTAACGATTAGGTCTAATTAATGATCATATCTTAATTAGATATACTTAAGGAAAAATTTGAATAACTTGTCGTACTTGTTATTTAGGGTTAGTAATTCATGAGGAAATAAAAGAATATTGTTACAGTCAATTTTACATAGTTGAGTGAGGGTGGAAATAAAACTAAGAACCGAGTGCTTTCTTAATTGATTAAATTCCATTCTAATTGCTCACTTTATTCTTGAAGTTCTCTAGATTTTTAAATCAAAAAACCCCCCTGTTTTCTTGATTGAACTCTAAATACAAAATAATTAGTTTTGCCCGCTCTCCGTGGGATGGAACTTTGCTTTTCACTTCTACATCTGTGTAGTGGTTTGAGTAGAGATATAAATTTAATTTTATCATGCCGACGATAACACTTTCAGCAATAATGGTGCCGTTGTTGGGGAGCGATGTTAAATCTATATTTTGTTCAATTTAGTTGTTCTTAATAATTACCCTCTATTTCCTTATTGTTAGGATGTATACTATAAGTCTAGCTTTTTGTATGAACATCTTTTTGATATGAGAATCATTTTGGTCATATGTTTGCATTTTATATTTGCTATATATGTTGATGCAATTGTCCAATTAATTTATATTATAGATAACTTGGTGTGTGGTGCCACACAGAAGATCATGTTATCAGTTTCTTATAAATTATAAATAGTAGCTCACAACCAAGATGGATTTGGACAAATCATCGGAATGGTTGTAGTGTAGTTTGGTATTAGTCTGTCTTGACTATAAAACTACACTAGTACACTTTGTGTGTATTGAGCAGGACCATTTGAGGTTGTTCGTTTTATACTGACTATATAATAGAACAAGACCTCTGTTATTATGGATGTACATCTTCTTAATCCCTATATAATAACGGGCACGTATGCTCAGTGTTTATTTCTTTAATTTGCCAATGGGTGAGATTTATTCATAAATCAATAAGCTTCGTGAGTTGGGAGATAACATTGTTTATATGGTGTGCTGTTGATTATAGAAGGAATCCGTGTCCTAATTATTTAGGATGATAATGTCCCCTTGAGGAACTCATAAGGATTATCATGTAAACCCTGCAGGTGGATTTAATCCGACATGATAATAAGGATGAGTGGTACTACTCTTGGAATTAGATGTAAATTAATTAAGTTGTCAGTAACTTATTTAATTTACGGACATTCGATATCTTAAACACGGGGAAATAAATGTACACATAATAAGAAGGAGCCCATATTAAATATGGGATTGGGATGGTAGTTCAATAATAATTCTCTAGTGGACTAAATTATTATTGAAGTTATGTGTTCGGGCCGAACACAGGATACTTGAGCCCATCAGGAGGCCCAACCCAATTCCTCCTCTAGGTCCCTGGTGTAGCCTATTTATAGCTCTTTTCATCAGCGCCTCTTTCAACACATATCACAGAAAACACGTGATAGTGAGAAAGAGTAGAACTGATATTTCTCGAAGGATCGTTGGCCACGCAACGTTCGAGAAAGGCTAAGAAATACATCAGAAGATCAAAGAGGTCTACAAGGGTATGTTTCTTTTCCGCTGCATTTTACTTTTGGATCCCGATTTCGATAGCATAGAGTCGGCGATCCGTCGGTTCCAACACTTATCTGGTAGATGATCACACGTTCTTTTGGCAGGAGAAACTTTGAATACTATCTAGAGCTTGCAAAAAGAGAACATGACTTACGAAAGACGACTAAGAAAAGGTTGAAAGAATTGTCGTTTCACTTGGAGCAAGAGAGTAGCGATTCGAACAACAGTGAGGAAGACACGATTGCAGCCATGCAAACACTAAAAGAGCTCGCAAATCCGGATCTTACTCAACAACCTCTTTGCATTAGATTTCCTAATTTTAATGAAAATAGTAATTTTAAGATTAAATCGGGATTAATTCACTTATTACCTTATTTTCTTGGTTTGGCAGGAAAGGACCCGCACAAACATCTCAAGGAATTCCATGTTGTGTGCACGAGCATGAAACCCACTATTGTGACTGAAGAACAGATTAAGTTGCGTGTATTTCCGTTCTCCTTGAAGGACGCCGCAAAAGATTGGTTGTATTACTTGCCATCAGGCACAGTGACTACATGGAAAGGGATGGAACGATTATTTTTTTAGTGATATTTATCTGCATCACGTGTTGCCAATTTACGAAAAGAAATATGTGGAATCCGACAAATGCAGGGGGAATCACTTTATGAATATTGGGAGAGTTTCAAAAAGTTATGTTCAAGTTCTTCGCAACATCAGATTAGCGAGCAACTCCTCCTTCAATACTCCTACCAAGGACTTTTCTTGATCGACATGAACATGATCGATGCAGCAAGTGGTGGAGCTTTGGTCGATAAAACTCCACAAGCGGTGAGGGAATTAATTGCTAACATGGCGGTAAATTCCTAACAATTCGGCATTTGAGGTGATGCACCCATAAAAAGGGTGAACGAGGTGAACAATTCTTCAATAGAGAAAAAATTATCTGAATTAACCTCTTTTGTTCGCCAACTTGCTGTAGGAAAACAACAGGTAAGACCATGCCGTCTTTGCCAAAAAACGGAGCATAAGACTAACTCATGTCCAGTTTTGATTGATGAGATTGAAGCACAAGCAATTGTCGTGGGGGCTGAAAATTTTCAGGAAATGAAGTATGATCCATTTTCAAACACCTACAATCCAGGTTGGCGAGATTATTTCAATTTTCGTTGGGGAGGAAATAGGCAACAACATCAAAATTCGTTTCCAAATCACCATCAAGGGTCATTTCAGCCCAAGCCACCGCAACCAATTAAACCACCAAAAAAGATGGTCGGTGGTGTAGTACGCTCTGAAGTAGTATGCTCTGACTCATCTTGTAAGCCATGATCGTTGTTTCGGTCGTTATATCGACTGCCTCAAGTAATACCTCATCCACGGGGACCTAGGTGGCCTCTACCAATCATCTATATCTCAAAGAGTATATTATATATTTGAACTAACTTCTAATAATTAATTAACCTTAAATTCTACCAAAAATTCGGTAGCATTTCAATGCAAGTATTAATCTACCAAGTTATCAAGTCTCCATCTCTGCAAGAAAACAACATGCAATTCCCAACAATTCCACAATTTTAAGTATTTTAGCAATTCCACAATTAATCAAGAGTGTTACTAAAATTAAATATTTCAAAACCACCACTACACCAATTCATTATTAATATCTTACACCAATAATTACTAACAATTCAAAATCACCAATATATGTAAATTAACTCATATAACATAGTTTATAGAAAACTAACAATTATAGCATTTTATAACCTAAAACATAACCTAAACTATAACTAACCTATAAATTAACAACAAATTAAAATCAACTAAACTAACATCATAATCAACATGATCATTAACATAATTAATAATTAATCATAATTTAACATAATCAACTTATAAACTAATTAACACAATCATCATAGTTAAAACATAATTTATCAACTTAGAAACAACATGGTTAGTTTAAGGTTACTAACCTTGATTTTGGTGGGATGGCGAGGACGGGAAAGGGGGTAGGGGGTGGGGTTTAGGGAAGGGGCCAAGGGATGGGGCTAGTGGTGGGGTGGAGGTGGGGCAGGGGATGGGGCTGGGAGCAGTGGGGGTGGGGCTGGAGGGAGGGGATGTGGCGATGACGTGGCGCGGCGGTGGAAGTTAGTGGTGGTGGTGGCGGAAGAGAGAGAGGGGGTGGTGGAGCGGTGGTGGCATGGGCGACGAGGGAACGGCGGCACAGTGGGGAGCGGAGGTGACGGGGCAAGAGAGAGAGAAAAGTGAGAGAAGTGAGAGAGAGAAGTGAGGTGGGAGAGGAGAAGACCTAATTTATGTCGTCATTAGCGACAAATTTACGGATGGAGATTTCCATCGGTAAATCCTAAAGAAAATACATCATTTTCCTCATTCCAGGATTAAAACGACGTCGTTTTTACTTACTCAAAATTTTTTTGGGGGAAAAAATGACATTGTACAGTTTGAATTTTATCGACGGAAATTAATTAATTTCCATCAGTAATTAATTATTTTTTTAAAGGGAAAATATTTACCAACAGATATTTCGTTGGTAACTTGACAACATGACATTTTTATATATTGTCAATGGATTTACCGAAGGAATTCCATCTATAAATGTCTCGATCTATTAATTTATATTTTCTGTGACATTTTTTTCCTGACTTTTGTTCCAAAAACATATTTTGAGTTTTATTTACAATCTTATATGAACAATTCAATTTTATAAATGAGTTCAATTTCAATCAAACACAACGAACTTGCTAAATCGGTTGATGATATATATACATGTTCAAAAAAATATACTCATGATATGTAAAATCAATCGTTTGAATGAGATAAATAATGAAATTATATAATAGTGCTATTACTATAGTAACAAGAGTATGGTTGACGGGTGACAATCAAATTGATAATTATATACATTAATAGATTAAGATAAAGTTAGCTCGCGACTAAAGAACTATGTACGTAATTAGTTCATATATCATGTAAGTAATTAATTTAATACAACATCATCAATATTCATTGTATATTGTGATTATTAATACAATAAAATAATAATTAAATTAAGATAGTTGGAGATCATTCATAAAAAGAAGGTTTCATTTTTAAAATACCCTAAATTTAGGGTTTTTTGATGGAATTACTAACAGATTACCGACAGATGTTTTATTTTCAAATTACTGATTGAATTTCCATCCGTAAAACATAATAAAACATTGTCGTCTTTAGTTGACGCAATTTACCGATGGAAATTCCGTTAGTAATCTTGCCAAAAATAGTGTCGCTCCTTCGTGGGAATTGATGGCTTGAAATGATCGACAATGTTTCACCTACAATCTTCGATGGATTTTTATGTCGGTAAATTGACGACAGAACTGTGTCGGCAATGTTGTTGAAAAATGTAATTCTCCAACGATTTCTCCATCATCGGAAATTATCGATGAATTTCTATTGGAAATCCATCGGTAAACTGTTGGATTTTGTAAAATACTAGTTTTAGATCACATCCATTGCATGTGAAGATCAATTCAAATTAAGAAAAAAATAATACAAATACCTTATATATTAGAGTTCTAATTATAATAGGATTCTATATGATTTTGGATTAGAATTCTAATATAAAATTATTTAATATGAAAAATCCTAAATTACTATTATAATCTTAAATAATAATCTTTGATAAGAATATATTCTGTAATTTATATTTTGTAAGAAACATCCACACTTTTATATAGGTAATAGGTAATAAATATATTCTACTTTTACCGACAAACTTCCGTCGTTATTCCGTCGAAGATTACTAATGGACATAATCCATTGGTAAATTTTGTCGGTATATCGACTGTTTTTTGTAGTGATGGAAGAAAAGATTTTTAAATTAGAAATGCCACAAGTGTTAAATAAACGCCACACCAGCGAAGTTGGCCCGAAAAATCCTAATTGGTGAGCTCACGTGCGATTCACATGGAATTTCATTTCAATTGAGCAATTCGGGCTGAAATTGGGAGAAATTCACAAACTCTGAAAAATTATTATCCTAAATTGCTAGTCCAAAAACTTATAATTCAAATTGTCAGGCCGCCTAATTTACTTGGAAAAAAAATAAATTCTAAATGGAATATATAGTAAACAACAGGAACTTTCTATTAACATTATCAATTGAAATCTTATATATACAGCAAGGGAGCTTTCCACCACCAACTTGATTTGAAAAGTTCTTGTCTTCAATGAAGTTTCCAAAGCATAGTACCTATGAATTACTTTTAGGCTTTCTATTCTGTCTTGAAGTCAACATTCTATCCCGTAGGATTAATTCACACACGAAAAGCAAAAGGACGTTTCATTTGATGATTGTAAAACAATGCTAAGAGGGTTCTCATAGAAAAAAAAAAAGAAAAAGGAATAGGTACCATATAATTAACGACACTATATCCCTTTTATTTTTTCTATACTAATTAGTAACTACTCCATACTTATTCTGGGATTTTATTTAATTTTCACTAGCAGGTCCGAAATCAAACCTCAAAATACTGCTTCCTCGATGATTTTAAAATAAAAATATATAGATTAAAATCAAGCATATTTATTCAAATGATAATTATTTTAAAAGTCCGGTTCCTACAACGACACCAAAAATTTGTTCTGCAAGTGCACAGTGTAGACTATAGATACCATGAGTAAGGTCAAATCCACAAAAAACTAGTGAATTAGAACAATGTTAACTACCTAATTAATTTACCTATATTTATAAGTGATCGAATTAAAAGAGAATTAATTTTAATTAACCTAAATCGAAACCAAATAAATGAATTAAAAATCAAACAAAAAATTATCAAGAAATAAAAAATATTCAAACAAGGATACTAAGACTACGATTTCATTCTACATCAATCAAGTTTACTAATCTAGCAAAACTACCCTCAATTCCAATTTATCTTATATGAGCTATCACAACTTATAGATTAACCTCTCTCTCTCTCTCCCCCCCCCCTCTCTCTCTCTCTCTCCCCCTCTCCCTCTCTCTCTCAAGCAAGTTAAGTCGTGGATTGATTATTAATATTTGTATCTCTACCTTGCAATTAATATCTAACTCTCAAAAGCTCTTAAGATCTATTTTCACCCCAATTATTATCAATCTCTAGATCTATCAATTAATTGGGTCATGCATTCATAAATCTATAATTAGACATCATCACTCGATCTTGATCTCAATCTAATTAATTAAAGCATCCACAAATTTGATGAGGATTCATACATGAAATAAGCACAAAAAACATGATTAGATATTATGGAAAAGAGTAACGTTTAAAACTAGAAATTCAACAAAATATTCATAAAACCACTCTCATGCCCTGATATCACGATATCCCTAGCCAAAATCAAGTTTGTAAAGCAAAATAAATTACAAAACGACATGATAAAAACTTGAAATAATAAAAGAAAAACTTAGTGAATTCGTGATAGAGTTGTTTCTTCTATAATCTTGAATATTCAATTTCTTGCTTGTTCTCAAGATGTAATTTCGTGCATACGGGTGCTCTTATCTCTTCTAATAACTCTCAAAATCCTTATTTAGGAAAGTTAAAATCAACTTGGGTAAGAGTTCTTGTCGAAAATGAGTCTAAATCGAACACAAAACTCGTGGCATGACCACACACGACCAGACTTCACTCGGGTTGACCTGCGTCTTGATTTCCAGCCTCATGTTGACCCTTTTATTCTCCAAGTGTGACTTTAGTTTGTTCACAAAAGTAGTATTTCTTGAAGTTAGTTTTCTAATGCGCGCAACTAATTTTATCATAATATCATGTTTCTAGACCAAGTTATGTCCAAAATATTCGAACCCTATCAATATGAAAATCAATTAGTTTTCTTACAATTTTCATCTTCTTGTAATTTTCTACTTTCTTAGAGCTAGAATTGAGAAAAATATTCAATATGAATGTGATGTGACTTCTTCTTATCTTTCGAACAAGTAAAGAATCATTGAATTTAAACTTTTATGAGCATGAGATATCTTTTTTAATCCACGGCTACGCGTTTACGAGTTCATATTCGACTCCTACTTGGTTTTACATGACCTAATTAATTAAGCTTTCATTTTGTGCTAAAATCTATCAAATTATTTTAAAATCAAGTAAATATGTGAAATCTTCACAAGATAATAAAATCTATATGTAACTCTCCAACACCACTATTTCTTTGATTCCCAAAACTGAAAAACCTGCTTTCTGGATTGAATTCAGACCTATCAGTCTTTGTATCTAATAAAATTGACTAAAATGGTTAATAATAGGTTGTTTAATCTTCTTCCTACAATTATAGATCCTGTTCAAAATGGTTTAGTGCCAACTAGAAACATATCTGATAATATCATTTTGGCTCAAGAACTTGCTCATGAGCTTAATGATAAGAATAAAAATGGTAGAATGATTTTGAAGCTTGATCTTGCTAAAGCTTATGATAGGGTTGAGTGACAATCTTTATATAAAATCTTAAGGTTGATTGGTTTTCCTAAGCTTTTCATTTCATATATTGCTAATAGCACAGTAAATACTTGGTTTTCTGTGCTGCTTAATGGTAAGCTCATTTCATATATTGCTAATAGCAGAGTAAATACTTGGTTTTCTACTCTCTGGTTTTTTCAAATCTACAAAAGGTCTTAGACAAGGAGACCCTTTATCTCCTAATCATTTTTCTATCTTTTTTAATGTTCTGTCCAATGGTTTGCTTCTGGTTTTTAAAGATAATCCTTTGCTTAAATTAAAAAAAAGGCATGTTGATTCCTTCACTATCCTTTGTTGATGACACTATTATTTTTTGTTCTTCTAATGTTGATGTCTTTAAAAAGTGTCTGAGTTTCCTACAAAGTATTGAAAAAGCTACTGGATAGAAAATTAATTCTTCTAAGAGCACCATTATTTTTGGCAAACACACTTCCAGATATAGAAAAACTAAAATTCTTATCTTATCTCAGTTTGTTGTTGAAAGTTTACCTTTCAAATACTTAGGGGTTCCTTTGTTTAAGAGTAGGGTTAAGAACTGTTTGTTTCAGGAATTGTTTGAGAAAATTGTGAGGAAGTTATTAGGGTGGGATAAAAAAAAATTGAATATGGGTAGTAGGTTATTGTTGATAAAGATAGTGCTTAATTCTATACCAATATATATGTTGAGGGTAGCAGGTCCTACTAAGTCTGTGGTGAATAGATTTCATAGGTTATTCAATAGTTTTTTGTGGGGTTCTTCTAAGGATAGTCTTAAGATTCATTGGGCATCTTGGAAGAGAGTGTGCTTTCCTAAGGAAGAGGGAGGGTTAGATGTTAGGAACTTATTTTGTAGCGCCCCGGATCAAAACGAGCATAATTTATTAATTAAATATTTTAACGTACGACTTAATAATTACGTGTGTATATTTTGGCTGTTTAATTTATTACGTGCATTTCAAATACGTGTTTAACGCGAGACTTAGACGGATAATTTTCATGGACATGGTATATAGAATATTTTCATACCATAAGATGCATCTTGGAAAGAAGAGAAAATAGAAACGAACTAGGGGTCAATCGGAGACCCGTAGCTCGAACGACGACGGAAAGGGCAAAACCCGAAGATCCGGAAAACCGAAAGATATTTACGATGAATAGTAAATGGAGAATTTTCAATTGATGAACAGTGAAATGGGATATTTTGGATGAATAGTGATCCGGATATTTTCAGTGAATAGTAACTTTCGGAAAATCTATAAATAGGGGTGGTTTCGATTCGAAAATCACCGTTTTTCCGAACGAGCCGAAAGCGACGAAAATGAGTAAGTCTCTCTCTCCTCTCTCTCTCTTTCCGGGTTTATGTCTCCGGCGGGCCACCGCCGACGCCACCGCCGGCCGCTGGCCGGAAAATTCAAAGTTGTCGGTTTCGGCCAATTTTCACACACAACATTCGTCTCGATGAGATGAATCTAGGATAGGTCTCGAAATTCAATTCCAATTTGTCGTTCGCCGAAAAACGGTGAAAAACCGAAGCAAAACCCTAACCCTAACCCTTGCACCACCCTTTCTCTCTCATCTGTGTTTTCTCTCTCCACCGCGCCGGAGCTGCTGCCGGAGGTAAGGGGCCGACGCTGGAGGGCCGGCGCCGCCGTGGGTGGCGGCGTCGGAGAAGGACAGTGTATATATATGCATGATACGTGCATGTGTGTGTGTTTATATATGTGTGATAGTGTGTGTTGTGTTGCATGTTGTTGGGGCGGCGTCGGGTGGCATCGTCGTGCGAGGAAGGTGGGCCAGTGATGGGAGGTCGCCGGCGAGGTGGTCTGGTGGGTGGTCGGCGGCTGGTGTCCGCCGGCCAAGGAAATCCGGCTGTGTGTATGTGTAAACACACCCTACGCTATGTGTGTGTGTGCAAGCTACTGTGTGTGTGTGTGCACGGCGGTGGTAGTAGCCGGCGATTGGGGGTCGCCGGCCAAGGCAACGGTGGTTGGTGGTGGTCGCCGACGGCAGGTGGCCGTCGGCGAGGCAGTGGATGTGTGTGTGTTTGCAAATGGGTGTGTGTGTATATGTTTGGTTCTTGCATGAGTTGTAGCCGGAGTTAGGGGGTTGCCGGCGACAAGGAGGTCGCCAGCCGATGTCCGAGGGTCGGGGGGATGGTCGCCGGTGATTGGGG
Organism: Scutellaria minor; assembly: GCA_954870855.1. Taxonomy (NCBI): domain Eukaryota; kingdom Viridiplantae; phylum Streptophyta; class Magnoliopsida; order Lamiales; family Lamiaceae; genus Scutellaria; species Scutellaria minor. The sequence goes on along the minus strand of OX940731.1, from coordinate 8,925,613 downwards.
TCGCCAGCCGGAGGAGTTTTGGGTGAGGGTTGATTTTCAAAAAACGGAGCATCGAAGGTTTTTGCAGCGAAGATTCGGACACTATTTACCGCCGGAATCCAGAGAGGGATGGCCGGAGGTGGTAGCCGGCGGTACGAGGTATCCGGCGAGGTAGGTGGTGGTGGCATAAGGCGGCGCCATCGCGCCGGGAGACGCCGGGAAGTGGCCTGCTCGAGCAGGCCACCGTCGGGAAAACCTGGGGAGGGGCTGCTGAGAAAACTCGGCAGCCAGCCAAGTGGCCTTACCAGCTACCGAGAAAACTCGGCAGCCGTCGGGTGCCGGGAGCCGCGCAAGCACCGTGCGCACCCGTTGGGTGCCGACGTGCACCCGATACCGTGTTTTCGATCCAAACCTCGTTTTCTTTACGTCGTTCATCCGTATCAAGTCGTCGATGACGAGACATCATTGATCGGGGTCCGTGGGCCCGGTCAAAGTCAACCCTTTGACCAAAATTACCATTTTACCCCTAAACTTAAAATGCTCCGTTTGAGCTCGTTTGAACTCCGATTGAGCTCATTCTTTTTCCGTCGTGACCCAAATTTTATCCTTTATCATCTCAGCCATATGGATTGGATATCCACTCTCATTTATTCAACTCCAATCTTTAGAGCTCTCGATCCGTCGCGTAGTTAACGATCGTTTTTCCACCGAGAGCTTTTATAGTTTTAATTATACGATGTTAAGGATCTAAGAACACCATAACATGTGTAGGCTATCAGTTGGATTGAACATCGAGACACGAGATTTGAGACACGGGCTTTGAGACACGAGATCCGAGATACGGGATCTCTGGTACTCACTACTCACGTGGTAACCACCGAACGAGGTGGGGGTAACTTCTAAACTCTATGTGTTTACTTTTTTCCCTATGTGATATATGAATTGTTGAACTCTACGTGCTGTGTTGATATACTGTGTATCTTACGATGGTGCGATAGAGTTGGCCAGAGTGTCTAGTGGGCTGTGTGTCCTTGGGCTGCGGGTCCAGTAGTGAGTCGATAGAGTGTCCAGTGGGCTGAGTGTCCTTGGGCTGCATGTCCGGTAGTGATTCGATGGAGTGTCCTTTGGGCTTAATGTCCATTGGGCTGTGAGTCCTTTTGGCGAGTCATGGGTTGTGTGTCCGTTTATGAATCGAGTTATGTGTTTTGTATAATACGTGATATGTTTATTTGCTGAATTATTATATATGTTTAATATGCGAATGGCTTAATAATATTAAAGTTTGGAAAGTATCCCCACGAGTGTATTCAACGCACTCACCCCTATTCTGTACTCACACTACAGGAGACGAAGATAATCTTGATGCGTAGAGAGAGAGGTGCCCTATTAGCTGTGTCTTTTGTCCGGTTTTGTCTTTTAAAGTTATGTTGATCATTTTGTAAAATATTATGAGTATTATGTAGATGTGAGATCCTCATTGGTTGTTTCCGCTGCTTTGTTATGTTTTAATAATCGGTATTGAGACCGATTGTTATCGGCCGAGGCCGACTATTGATATGTGATTGTATCACTTCATTCCCTTATCTTTATTCTTCGGTCGTCTCTTTCTCCTTCTTTGTTAAGATCCTGATGTTTTTCCGCTGCGTAAGGTTTCAAAAATCCATTTTATAGGTTGTATCCGATGTTCCAAGCGTACCATTTCTTATCCCCTCCTTTTTCTTTCTATTTTATATCATGTTCGTCTTCTTCCTCTTTCTCTCTTCACGCCCAAAAATTGAAAAACTCTGATATTTTAAGTGAAAGATTTTAGGGCATGACATATTTGATGTGGCTAATGCTTTTGTTGTACAGGCCTGGTGGAAGTTGAGAACCTCTAATACTTTGTGGTTTGAGTATTTGAACAAAAATATTTAGTTTATTGTCATCCTTATAATTTTGAGTACCATATTAAACAATCTCATTTTGTTAAGAGATTGAGTTATTGGTCGGATGTGTGTGAATCACAAATTTTTTGGAGACTTGGAAAAAGGGAGATTTCCTTTTGGTTTGATTGTTGGTATGAGAATGTTTATTTGTGTCAATATGTGGATAATTTTTATTACAATGCTCAAGTGCTGATTTTTCGTACCATGATAATTGGGATCTGTCATCTGTTTCTCATATTCTTCTTGCCCATATTATTCATGGTATTCTTGATCTGAAAATTAATTATTCTGAGTTAGATATACCTGTTTGGAAGCTTTCTCATAATGATTAGTTTTCTTTTAAGTTTGCTTCGAATAGCCTGAGATTTCATAAGATTATTCAGTCTTAGAAATCAATGATGTGGCCTAAATCCTTATTGAATTCTCAAGTCACTTTTCTTTTAAGATTAATTAATATTTTTCTTCCTGTTGATGAAAATCTGAACAAAAAAGGTCTTTTAAGTTGGGAAACTTCTAAACATCTTTATATAAATTGTCCTTTCTCCAGGCAGGTATGGAATCTTTTTTCTTCTAAATTCCACATTCAGATCCCTGATAATTGTGATATTGTTTATATGATTATTGTTTGGTTTAACAAAAGAAGGAGTTTTGATCACATTCGTACTATGTTGCCTATTTTTATTTTGTGGCATATTTGGAAAGTGAGGAATGTTTGTAAATTTGAAGGAAAAATGGTGAATTTTAAGATGATTCATAAATGGGTGATAGATCATATTAGGCTTTGTTGATCATGCTAAACTTCTTAATATAGGCTTCTGAAAAAATTATTGGTTCATTGCTTCTGATTGGGGATTTTCTGTGACTCTTCATCAATCAAATTTAACTAAACCTGTGTTGTGGATACCTCCAAATGATGGTTTGGTGAAACTCAATTCCGATGGAGTCTCTAAAGGTAATCCTAGCTTAGCTGGTGTGGGGGGTTGTTAGAAACGCTCAAGGTAGATTTCTTTTTGGTTTTTGTAAATTTCTAAATACTGTTGACACTCTGACTGTTGAGTTTGCTACTATTTGTGAAGGATTAAATTTGTGTTATATTAGTGGATTTCAAAAAGTTTGGCAACATCGACATCTAGGGAGTTGGAAATTTTAACATATGCTAGCTTTCATCTTTTATACTAAGGCGAAACTTGATTTGTATATTTCTCACATACATAGAGAGGTAAACAAAGCAGTCGATTGTTTGGCTAATCTTGTTGTGAAAATGATAAGTGACTGCATCATTCAAAATCTTGGTGTTTGTAATAGGTTGAAAGGGCATATCATTGTTAATAATTTTAGCCTTCCTAATTTTACGTTTAAATAGATGTTTTTGTTGTTGTGATGGGAAGATGTTTCTTAAAAGTTTGATGTTTGTTTGTAGGTGACAAATTATACTCATGGTCTTCCAAGCTTGAGATTTCCTTAATTTTATGTTAGTGGTTTGATTTTGGTTGTAAAGTGTTTTTGGCTTTGTTAAACTCTTTTTATTTGTGAGAAATATATAGGTTGAAGATTTGCCTTAATCCTCCCATCTTGGATGATTTAACTCAAAAAAATGATATTATAAATATACTTTTTGTCAATACACCCCCTAAATTACCTTTACATTACCTATAATGCCCTATGTATTTAAAAACTAGAAAAACAAATAAAATTTCAACAGAAGCAAATCGATAGGCTAAACCTAACTTTAGGTAGATCTCTCAGTCAGAGCAAACAAAGTCTTGGGTTAAAAAAAACCAAAAGCAAACCCATTTAGAAACTGATCGGCAGAAAAATACAAGAAATGATGAGCTATTGTGGATTTTATATCTGATAATGGCTTGATTGAAAACGTGGAAAGAATGATAGTCTAAAGAGAGCTTTAAAGATCAATAAGTTGTTCAGTCTTTCCAAGGAAGATGATGTGAGGATTAGGAGTATGTCAACACACATATACCAAATGGTAATTAAAGAAGATATGAACTAAGAAGAAACCTCATTATTCATTCCAATAAACCTCATAAGAATCAGTCATATGTGATTAATTTAAGAAGATATGAATCAAGAGAAAAAAAACTATAATCCGTAGAGAAAGTCGAACATTACAGAAGCAAACACATTAAGAAACCAATCTGTAACAGAAGAAACAATTGTGTGGTTATATGGCTTTCGAATTTCTACACCAACACGGATATATAGGAATTTACATTGGAGAAACCAATATCCTTTTTTACAACACTTGGATTGCAGAAAAAATTAGCAAACGAATAAGAGAGAGTTGGTGGTGGGAGAGGGTTCAGTAGATCTGTAGATGAAGACAGTGCTTAATTAGGATGGAATTAATTTTCTACAAAAGGGACGTATTTCTGTCAATCTATATAATGATTTTTTATCTAAAAAGTTAGGTGGTGTATTCATAAAAAATAGGGGCGTTAATAGTGTTGTCGGGAATGTTGACAATACTACGGGCAACACCACATGCAACACTGCAAAAACTTTTCAAGACAACTTTCTACTTCGACTTTCTTCGTCTTCACAACAACTTCCAGCTACAAGCAAGCCTCCTCACGAGCAAGGGAAAAGTCAGGTTAAGGTTAGACATTTTCCCTAAAAAATGAACACATCCCGGCTAGTGCTCACAGAATGATATGATATTTCCAAAGGTAAAACGACTTTGTCTTCACGTTAGTAGCACCACAAAACTTGAAGCTTCAATGAGTTGTAATAAGAGAATGAATAGAATGTATGAACTATATGAAAAATAATGCAAATTTGCACTTTTGATTTCAAAGTATGCTATGATCTTTGATGCTGAAAAATCAAAGAGAATATGATGCTCTCAAGAGTTTCAAAGGTGATAATATGATGATCAAATTCGTGCATAAAGAATGCCTACATAATAGACTTCATTCCACACTCTTGGAGATCATAGGAAGGGCAAAACTACCCCACTAAGAGAGTGGTTAATCCACCTCTCTATCATTTGGAAACACCATAGCCCACTACTCAACTCTAGGCTCAGGGAGTTAGGGCTCCATCATGGTTGACCATGGGCTTCACAAAAATGGGTCATAAATCTGACAGGTCGCGCATGAACTGGACTGGGCCAAGTTGGCATCGATGTTGCCAAATACGTCGGCAACATCTCAGACAACACTCAACCCTTTATGGGTCAAATCAGAATTTTCTCATTTTTAATCCACATACTTTGTGCATTAATTTCTAACTCATCGAAAATCGATTTTGAGTGTTTAAATACACTATGAACATCTACTCGAAACATAGATTAATCATTTGTCTTTTAATTTCATAATAACCCACATATGGTCCCTCAATTTTATGTTCAAACATGTGTGGTTACACATCACAACATTGGTGAAAATCAAATTTCCCAACAAATAGCCTTGGTCTTTTATGCATGGTTTATTATTCAACTTTTCAAAATAAGTTTAGTGTAATTGAGTTACTGTAATTTTTATTTATGAGTAAATCTTCTATGCATCAAGTGCATGGATCTTAGATTCATGTACTCAAGTCGGGCTAGGTTGGACCGAATTCGATTTGGATCCACCTTGACATTTATGTTATATTAGTTCTATCTTTATATACAAATGTAATATCTTTATGTAATACTTTAACTTCAAAAAAAATCCTAATTTCAGCATAATTTGTACATGTATACCTTTATGTGGTATTACTCATATATTTATGTAATACTAATCATACTTTTATATCAAGGTAGTCAAACCTTTATGTAATACATAAATGTACAACTAACATAACTAAAAAGTATTACCAATATAACTAAAAGGTATGACTAACATCAAGGATGAAAATATCGATATCGCAACAAATATAGCAATCTTAATTTTACAGAAATATGGATGGATATACCGATATCGCATATTGGTATCGTAAAGTTTTAAAAAAAATGACGAAAACTTTATTAAAAATTTGGATACTTAAATGAGATTTTAGAGATTATTATAGTACCTGAAAATGCATATATTTAACTTAAAATCTCAACAAAGTAATATGTTTACAACAAACATATATATATATATATAATATATTTTATAAAGACGTTATAACAATTGACATTTGCTCAAAACTAGCTACTTGTGTAACCTCTAACTAGTACCAAAATTATGACCTATGAGAAAATAAGAGGTGCAATGTTATCTTTATCCAAACAATATATAGATATCAATCACATTTGAGTAATTGTGAGTGCATGTATCATTGGTAAGTTTCTCTGGATTCACTCAATCATCATTTTGTTAGTATGCCTTTTTACCTCCATAAGACATTTGAGGGAGTGTGTAATGAAAAAATTTAAGTAGTCGAATCAAGCTCTGAACTCGAGTATGAACATATAATTCTTGAGACATATCACTTTGATTGGTACCACTACTTTAAAAGAACTAGTACCATTACAAATTTTAATTAAATTTTAAATCAAATATAGTTTCGCTCTAATAAATTCAAATTTTGGAAAAATCTCGATTTTTTTAAATTATCGATATCTTGCAATATATCCGCGATATATCCATAATATTTCCCAATTTTTTTTCCAAATTTATACTGAGATCTACTGATATTGATATAGATATTTTCCAATATATCAAAGCTATATTCAAGATATTTTGGAAAAAAAAGTTTACACTCATATCGATATCACACCCTTTAAAAAATGAATTTATCGATGATATATCACACAAATATCGAGATATTTTGATATATCCAAGATATATTAGGATATTCTGGAAAAAAAATTTTTACCGCTAGTCGAGAATAACCAAATTTCTGTCATTCCCCCTCTTGTCTCGATCCTGTCTACTCTCATCTATGGCTAAACAAGCAAAATTTCATCTCGTTCTTGCCGTTAACAATGTCAAGAACTTCATTCAAATAACCCTTTAAATGTAACACGATCATTACTCTTCTTGGGTGGAATTATTCAAGATCCATTGTAGGGCATATCATGTCATCGATCACATTCTTCCATCCACACCACACCCCACCAAGATAGTTGTCAACACGACTATGAAACATTGGTCAAGGTTGGACATTATTGTTCTCTAGTGGATCTACAATCTCTAAGGATTTGTTTCACACAATATTGGAACCAAACCTGACGGAAAAGCAAGCATGCATCTTGAAAATATTTTTCAAGATAACAAGAACTCTCATGCGGTTTACTTGGAAAGCCAATTCACTCAAGTTCATATGGACAATTTTCCTAATGTCTCTGCCTATTGTCAAGAAGTCAAGATGCTTGTAGACCAACTCTCTAACATTGGTTCACCAATTTCCAATCAAATATTAGTTCTTTACCTAATCACAGGTTTAAACGAAAGTTATGATAGTATTGCTACATTCTTACAACAAACCAATCCACTCCCGCCATTTTATGAGGCTCATTTTTGATTGGTTCTTGAAGAGACACACAAATCGAAATAAGCCACCCCAGTAGCTAGTACCGCTGGTACCGTACTTGTTTTCTCCAACTCTTCCAACAACACATTAGCATAAGGTCGTGGTTCAAACAATGGATCTGGTAATTATACTACTCGCAACAATAATAATCCAAACAAAAACTAGAATTGGAACTTGAATCGTGGTGGAAAATACAATGCTGGCTGGGGCAAAGGCCGTGGCGGAAAAAACCACGGTAACAGTGGATAGGTTGGGCGTGGACAGCAACAGCCGCCCTACCCTTGGGGTCAATTCCATCAGTGGCCGACTTGGATGCAGCAGCCATAGGTAAGTCCTCCATGTCCTTATCCCACTTCTGTATGGGCTCGACCAACACCCTCACGTCAACCTGGGAACTTAGGCAGCTGTCCTCAACAAGCCTGCAATGCGAATGCACCTTTCGGTTCAAGTTATGCACCAACAAATATTGAAACAGCCATGCATACCATGTCACTCAATGTCCTTGCTGAAATTTGGTGCATGACACTGGTGCAACATCCCATATGACGTCATCTCAAGGTATTTTCTCATCTTATTTTTTTATGAGAAATCCTAATAATATCATTGTTGGCAGTGGTCATGAAATTCCAATTCATGGATATAGATAGAAAACTTTTTCACCACCACATCCGCCCTTACATTTAACCAATGTCCTTCATGCCCCTAAACTCATTAAGAATTTGGTGTTTGTATGTTGTTTTACTACTGATAATAATGTTTCTGTTGCTTTTGACCCTCTTAGCTTTTCAATGAAGGATTTACAAACGGGGATGCAAATAATGAGATGCAATAGTTCAGGGGATCTTTATCCATTGACCACCACTGCCTCATCATCCACTTTTGCAGCCATTTCACATACTTTATGGCATAATAGATTGGGCATCCGGGTGCAAGTATTTTACACTCTCTTATGAATAAAAAGTCTATTGAATATTAACATTCTTCTTATTCATCTGTTTGTGACTCTTGTGTTCTTGGGAAACATGTTAGATTGTCATTTTATCAGTCTTCTTCTTGCACTTTATTACTTTTTGATATTGTGCATTATATATGATTTGTGGACTTCACCTATTTTGAGTTTAGTAGGACACAAGTATTATATTCTACTTCTAGATGATTACATAAATTTCTTGTGGACTTTTCCCATTGGTAAGAAATCTTAAGTTTACTCCATTTTTTCATCCTTCACTACATTAATTCACACACAATTTGAGAAGAATATCAAGTGTCTCTAGTGTGATAATAGGGGAGAATTTGACAATGCATTATTCAAAACCTTTTGCCAAATAAATGGGTTGATCTTACGATTTTCTTACCCTTATACCTATCCTCAAAATGGCAAAGCCGAATGAAAAATACGAGCCATAGATAACCTCATAAGAACACTTCTTGCTCACTCATCCATGCCACTAACAATTTGGCACATGCTCTACAAATGACAACCTATCTTCTAAACACCCTTCCTACCAAGATTCTTAAAAATTGCTCACCCACTCAAATCCTCTACCAACGGTATCCTTCCTATGCATACTTACGGGTATTTGATTGTTTATGTTATCCTCTATTTCCCTCCACAACCATTAACAAGCTACAAGCTTGGTCCATTCTGTGTATGTTTTTGGGGTACCCATCAAATCATAGAGGATATAAATGATATGATTTATAGAGTCAAAAAATCTTTATTTCTCGTCATGTAATTTTTGAAGAGTCCAAATTTCCATTTGATGACATGCATCAACCCACTATCCATGCCTATAAATTCTTAGATGATGATCTTCATCCACTCTTGCAACATCAGCTAACTAATCCCATCATCACTACTTCAAAGACCTTCCCCATCACCACTTTTTCATAATGGATCACACCAACCAGGCCCAAACATATCTCCTAACCCCACCATACCGCCACTTCCATCTAGGTCTATAGTCACTAGGAGTATGCATGGGATTTACCAGCCCAAACAGTTGGGTGGTGTTGGAGATCTTATTATCTTTAGTGAGCTTTGTCCCCTCACATATTTGTTCCAACTTTTCACAAATTTCCTTGGACGTTCTACAAGTTTTGACTTTGCTGAATGTGTCTTTATCCAAGGTGATGAATAGAGCATTCTTGGCCACGTTGTCTAGGTTGGCTCTCTTCCTGTCTTCATTATTCCATTCTTGTCTTGGTTTAACCAGGAAGTTGAGTGGTGGCAGTGCTTCTTCTTCCATCTCTCTACCGAACATGGGGTTTACCTTCATAGGGATAATCGGTCCTTCGGTGATGACCGTCCACATCTCATCATTCATTGCTGAAAGATGTGCATGCATTCTTATCTTCCAATCGTCATATTCCTCTATGGAAAACATGGGTAACTTATGATTAGAGGAGTCCATGATATGCTGAAGAAAATGAGATTTTCAGGATGCAGAGAAAAACATCGAGACAAAGGTGGATCTGGGTAGGTGACCAGAAAAGTTGGCTTTTAACCCAACTCACTCTGATACCACTTGGTGGTCCCAAGTGGTGTCCGAGGTTCAAAGGGGGGGTGAATGAACCTTGGTCGATTTTGAAAAATATAAAAACTTTCTGTTCTGCAAGTTACTTGAACTTGCAGCGCCAGTCAGTTACTGCTTACAGCACTAGGATGCAGTACCGCACGCTGTAACTTAAGTTTTATACGCAGCAGAAAAATATAGCTTTTAAGACACAAGGCTGGCTGGTTTTCTCAAATATGATCCTTTTCAATGCTTGAATGCTTGAATGCTTGAATGCTTGAGAACTTTAGTGCAAATGATATCGGTTCAGATCTTGTAGTTTCAGTTGTTCATTTCAGTTTCACCCATCCTCTATTTATACTTGTAGAGAAGATATCCGTTGAAGGAGATATCTCCCATTTTGAATTTTTAGATTAGCTGATAAAAGGCATGGCTCGCATTTAATGCGACTTGACTTATCTTTTCGGAGCATTTAATGCAATGGTTGCGGTTCGCAGCTTTTTGCGGCGCGTCAGTCTACGTGGCGTCTTGGCATTGGCTCCGTAACTGCAACTTTGATCTTTTCTGGAACGGCTCTAATTATTCTTATTTGAATCTTCGTTCCTCGTACTACATTTATCCTTTCTCGGATTTCAGGATACTTATTCTGTTTTGTCATTGGCGCTATTTGATAGTTTGAGCAGGAGCTTAGCGTTGTATCCTAGTTTGCTTGCATCTGTTTGTGCTTTGTATTGCTGCTGTAACTTGGACCTTCTTGCAGTGTCTTCGTACAGTACTACTTAATTTTTCTTGCAGTACTCCTGTATCTTCTTCTTGCAGCGATGCTGCATGTCGTTCTTTCATACTTTGCTGAAATGTTGTAGTTGCCTTCTTACAGTGTTGTTGTATCTGCTTTCTTACAGCAGCGTCATTCTGAAATCTTCAATACAACATTATATGCATGTGTACCTCTATCTTTCAGCTTCCATAACAAGACTCAATCCTAGTCTATGTTTTCACTTAAAGATTGTGTAAAAATGGGGTACTAAAACTTCCTATTACATCCTTGGTTTGTCTCATCAAAATCTAGACATTGAAATCCCAACAATTTCCCCATTTTTGATGATGACAAAACCATTACATAATATCGTTCATGAGGAAAGTTTTCATTGCATCAAATCAAATTACATCAGGATTACATAAATGATAAGCATAAAAGCAAATAACTCTGGATGTATCAGCGATGTATCTTGTCTACTCCTCAAAAAGATTATTGCTGAAACAAGGACCCCTTATAGATGTTTCATCTGGTCTTCTTTCAGCAGTTCTTCCTTCTTGCTTTGCTCCCTCTCTTAATCCTTTCCACCAATCTCGAATGGACTCTTGATAGGATTCTTCAAGTTTCTCCTTAATCTTTGGAATCTAAATCCATCTCAGCCAGAAGTCCTTACAGTAAGGCACTATATGGCCTTTCTTCACTAGGTCTATGTAGGAATTTTGAATATCAAGCTCTCCATCCCTAGTAAGCTCTTCATATCTTCTCAGTGCAGATTGGCAGGTTTGAAATCTACTGAATTTACCCTTTCTACACAGAAATCTGAAATATCTGAGATACTCGGATCTTTTATACAGTTTGATTGCTTCAAAGGATGGATTCCTATCTGCAGGCAATTCGATTGCCTTGAAGATGTTTAAGCTCCAGGCCATGTTCTCTCCATCAGGCCTCTGATCCATCAACATTGATAATTCAGCTGATATGTTGTCCGTGTCGCGATATGGAATTTCTTGAGAGGGGTATTGGTAGAGATCTTTGTCAAAGATTCTCCTCTCACCAACCACTACAAGCCTTTGTATCCAGGCATGTTCTTCTCTTTCTGCTCTGGCTCTCTCCGCCCTTTAAGCAGCCATTTTCTCATTGTAGAGCCTTTCAACCTCGGCTCTGTTTACTCTCTTTCTTGAGCCTAGTTGTTGGTTCTCTCTCCCTCTCTTTATATGATGATCAGAGGGAGGTGCCACATCTTTTCTTGTAGCGCTGCTGTATACAGCTCCCACTGCTGATCTGCTTGCAGCAGCTACACCACCCGTTACCCCTTCATCATCTTTTCTCCCTCGTTTTGGAGAAGGAGCATCAGCAGCAGTAGATGATTCAGACCTCTTCCTCCTCCTGCTTAGAGGCTGGTCATCATCTTCTTCATTTTCTTCACCTTCTTTTTCCCCAACACTCTTGTATCTATCTTGAAATCCTTCCCCCTTTTTGGCATCATCAAAAGTCGGGAGTGAAGCAGGGGCACTTGGAACTACTTTAGACCGTAGTCCTCTTGCAGGTATTGGGGCTTCCCTGGATACTTGGGCATACTGGTGCTGGGGCTTCACCATAATGTGGTCCCTCAGTTCGCCTATAATCATCTCCAGGTTCGCCACTCGTTCATCAACACTTCTGGTTCTTCTGGATTGGTCGGTTACATGCTCCATAAGTTTCTCTAGCACCAAGGCGTGAGTTTGAAGTCTTTCTGATGTTGTTTCTGCATGCCGCTTGCAGATTTTGACTTCAGCTCGGGTGAGTTGAGCTTCTCTCACTACAAGAAAAAAAGGCTACGACAAGTGTTTTTAACCCTTGTCGTAGCCATATTCAAACCGTTGTCGTAGCTGGTGTTGTCGTAGACTCTGAAAAAATCCGCTCATAGAGAACGGTTTTTAACCGTCTATGAGTGAAAATTTTCAGACCCCTACCACAACACAGGCTACAACAACGGTTCAAATAGAGCTACGACAATGGTTAAAAACCATTGTCGTAGCCATATTAATAAAATAAAACAATATTTTGCCACATAAGCTTGGCACATCACCTCACACGTCATGCCACATCCTGCCACGTCAACATAAGGATGACATCATCACTGAAATCATCATGATTAATATTATGCGTTGTGTAAGATTCGAGCCCGAGTGGTCCGATGGTACTCTAACCACTAGACCATTGATGTCTCATGTGACAATGTCTTGCATATTTTTCTTTTATAATATATTTTTGATACTTTTCAATTTTCTATTATTACATATTTTTTGTTAACTTTTATAAAGTACTATTACTTATTAATATAAGTAATTGATTTCCAATTTTGATATATTAATATATATATATATATAATTGAATGATTAATGACTATATTAATAATAATTAATATAATTTTCAAATTATACATATAATGAATATATTTATAAAATTAATATATTCTTCAAATTATATATATAATGAATATATTTATAAAATTAATATATATTTCAAATTATATGTATAATTAATATATTTTTAACATTAATGTATTTTTCAAATTAATATATTTATAAAATTAATAATCTATTGTACATATTTTCTAAAATTTCTTTATAATGAAATAAAATTTAATTCTCAAAATTAGTTTATTTCATCAATTTAATTCAACAATATATAGCATTTCTTCTTTCATTTAAAAAAATTGTAATATTTGACTTTTTTTTTAAATATTAGTCTACTGTCTTCTATGAGGCTACGACAACGTTAGAAAACAACTCATGTGACAATGTCTTACATATATTTCTTTTATAATATATTTTTGATATTTTTCAATTTTCTATTATTATATATTTTTTGTTAACTTTTATAAAGTACCATTACTTATTAATATAAGTAATTGATTTCCAATTTTGATATATTAATATATATATAATTGAATGATTAATGACTATATTAATAATAATTAATATAATTTTCAAAAAATATATATATATAATGAATATATTTATAAAATTAATATATTTTTCAAATTATATTTATAATTAATATATTTATAAAATTAATAATCTGTTGTACATATTTTCTAAAGTTTCTTTATAATGAAATAAAATTTAATTCTCAAAATTAGTTTCTTTCATTAATTTAATTCAACAATATATAGCATTTCTTTGTGAACTTTTATAAAGTACCATTACTTATTAATATAAGTAATTGATTTCCAATTTTGATAGATTAATATATATATATATATAATTGGAAGATTAATGACTATATTAATAATAATTAATATAATTTTCAAATTATATATATAATGAATATATTTTTCAAATTAATATATGTATATTAATAATGCATATATTTTTCAAATTATATATATAATTAATATATTTATAAAATCAATATATTTTTCAAATTGTATTTACAATTAATAAATTTATATAATTAATGTATTTTTCAAATTAATATATTTATAAAATTAATAATCTGTTGTAAATATTTTCTAAATTTTATTTATAATGAAATAAAATTTAATTCTCAAAATTAGTTTATTTCATTAATTTAATTCAACAATATATAGCATGTATTTCTTCTTTCATTAATTTAAAAATATATATATTTTAATATTTGACTTTTTTTTAAATTAATTAAATTAGTCTATGACAACGCTTTTACGATGCTACGACAACGTTAGAAAACAACCCTTGTCTTAATTACCTACGACAACACATCTACGACAACGACAAGTTAAAACCGTTGTCTATGAGAGAATTTTTCGGGCTACGACAACGGTAGGTTAAAAACCGTTGTCTATGAGAGAATTGTTTGGGCTACGACAACGGTTTCGACAACAGTTGCTAAAAAACCCTTGTCTATGAGAGAAGTTTTTGAGCTACGACAACGGTTTTATCTACGACAACGGAATTTTAGTCTACGACAAGGGTTTTTAGCAAAAACACATGTCGTAGGGGTGTTGTCTATGAGAGAATTTCTTGTAGTGTCTCTTTAATTCACCCTCTATTCTAACCCTATCCATATACAGCTTGTTAGCATTTTCATTCAGATTTTGCTTGATCATCTTAGGCAGTGCTTCAATATCTTTCTTGAAGCCGGACATGGTTGTAGAGTGGAATTTGGCACCGACCTTCATGCTATTCTGCATGTTAGACTCATGATCCTGAAGAGCATGAATCAGGTGTCTAACAACATCAACTATCCTATCAATCGATTCATCAGGGGTCAGGCCTGTATTCTGTTTTTGAGAGGCAGCAGCCGATGCAGCATGAGGAACTAAAGAACTTGAGGGTTGTGCTGCATCCTGCCTTGGGGCCTTTGGCTCAATCTCTTCATCATCATCCTCATGTAGGCTTGATATGGGACTTAGGCAACCTGAGGTGGGATTTTCTTCAGTGACTTCTTCCTCCTCATCGGATGATATCGTGAGTTCCATATCACCAATATTTCCATATTTCGCTCTTCTTCGTTCAGCCATTATCCAGAGGAATTCAGCCATCTTAGCTTCCTTAGTAACCTCTGCTGCTGTAACCTGGATAAGTTCTTTTGAGCGTTCAGCAGCAGCAGCATCAACCTCCTCATGGGGTGACTCTAGCTGTGT
The DNA here is from genome assembly GCA_954870855.1 of Scutellaria minor. Lineage (NCBI taxonomy): Eukaryota > Viridiplantae > Streptophyta > Magnoliopsida > Lamiales > Lamiaceae > Scutellaria > Scutellaria minor. Next base: position 8,910,367 of record OX940731.1, on the reverse strand, counting down.
AGGGGTTACCTCAGCTTCTTCTTGAACATCTTCTAAGGGTACTGTCTCAACAGCTGTCCCTTCAGAGGTCTTCTTACCCTTAGAGAGTGTTGTCTGAACAACAGCCTCGTCTGAGGTCTTTAGCAAGGACCCTATCTTCTTGGCCGGTCCTGTAACCTCGACAGTTTCTACTGCAAGAATAGGTTCTTGCAGTTCTGGTTGGTTTCTTGCAGCTTCCACAATATGCAGTACTGAAAGCTCGGTTGCTGCAAGAATCTCAGCATCCACCGTTCTTGTATCTTTTGCAGTTTTTGATTGGGTGGCTGCTTGCTGTACTGTTGTCTCTGCCAGTACAGGGAGTACCGTCTCTGCAACTTCCTCCATGGTCGTTTCATCGGCAATCTCAACAATGTCAGAGTGAGCATCTCTGATGGTGGCGGTTGGTTCCCCCTGAGTGTCTACATCTATATCAGAAATGGTGTGCACTGGGAAATCTTCATAATCCACCAGTTGAGGCTCCTCCTTTTCTAAGGAATCAAGTGCGACTATATTGGAGAGGCTTTCAACCATTTGCTCATATGCGGGAGAGTTTGAATTGAGACGACTTGAGCTTTCTTCTCCCCATATCCTCTTAGGAGTGTGCTGCATCCTTGTCTCCTTGACACTTGCTTGCAGCGCCTGTTGCATCATGGCCTCCTCAGCCTGTTCCACTCCCAAGGTATCGATTTGCTCTTGCGTAAATACGATGTCATCGCCCCTTCTTACAGCCTCTGCAACCGGGGTTAGGAAGATTTGAGCATCTTCCATTGCTGCTTTCATCGGCAACTCTGTAGAGTGGGATTCTGCAAGAGCTTTGCCCATCCTTTTATCCGTTGCTTCCTGAGAAGCGGTGCTTCTTGATCTATCTTGCACCTCTGCTGCATACTCAGGTTGTAGGAGTGCCAGAATATCTTCTGAATTGGCCCACTCCAGGACTTCTTTCTCCACAGAGAGGAAATCCTTCCATTGCATCAAGATTTCTCCCTTGGACAGTCTCATCTCCCTCCAGAGACTGTATTGTTGCTCCATATTTCTAGCAGCTGGAAAGGTTGGATCGAGCACAGACTGAACAACTTCTTCATCTGGTTGAACCCTTTGCTAATGTGACTCATCTGCAACAGCATCTACTGACAAACTTGCAGTAGAGAGTTGGGAATCAGTAGCTGCAGCAACTTGCTTCTTGCTGCTCAGGGCCCTCCTGGCCAGGGATGCATCATCATCTGAGGATGAGGACTCAGGTTCAGGTTTTATCCTCCTTGATATCCTCTTGATGACAGGAAGAAGATTTTCATCATCATTATCATCATCTTCACCCCTGCTGCCTACATCTTCATCCTGCAGTGTTAGGGTTGCATTCTTTTTGTCTTTGGTTTTCTTCCGTGCAACCCCAGCAGCAGTTGTCTTTGGTTGGGTCTTACCCTTCTTCTTCTCTCCAAGATACTTCCCAATAGGAATGGGAATGGGAGCTGCAAGCTGAACATCTAGCTTGCAGAGTAGAGAGCAAATGGTAATTCCATAGCTTCTCCTTATTGTGCTCTTCTTTGCTTCCTCCCATATTCTCTTCACGATGAACCTAGCCCAGTTCATCTTTTCTCCGGCCATGATGGCAGACATGATCCGCAACCGGAGATCTGTGCATTTGTCGTAACTCCCAGTTCTACCTTCAATGGAGTACGCACAGATATCATGGAGCAGTTCAAACTTCGGTTTGAAGAGTTTCTTCGGGGCGTTTTTCTTGATCTCTGCCCCTGTATCTCTTATCCTAAAGAGATCCCACATCTCTTGTGCGTTCTTCTCCCCATAAGTCGCAAGTTGACTGGGGATCAAGCCTCCTGAAGAGATGCTGAAGGTAGTGGCTATGTCTCTGACGGTTAGAGACTTTTCTTCTTCGTCTGCACCCATCTTGAACCGAATGCAGTTCCTTTCCTGAGAAGTCTTGGTAAAGACGTAGAATCTCTGAACTGATTCTATAGAGAATCCAGTGTAGGTTGTGAACAACCCTAGGATTTGGGTCTATTCCGGGACATCAAAAATTCTTCGGATGACAGTGTTGTCATACAACCCAGAAACGTAAACGTGCTCCTGGTTGATCAAGCGTCTTTCCAGTACTGTGGTTTATCGAGCCGCCATGGATGAATATTTGAGATATGAGATATTGGGACTCAGGGAATATTGCGATGAAAGGAAACTTCTCTTTGTGATGAAGACGAAATGAATTTGAAAAAAAAAGATTATGGGGTTAAGTAGAATATCAAAGGATGAATAGTAAGATCGACGGTTGAGATTAGAAAGATGGAAATGATCTTACGGTCCTTAGAAAAAATGGAGGGGTTAAATCGTAAATAATCATGACTTGCGCAGACGTGGACTCTGATCGGGCCTCTTTGTCTTCTGACATAGCGGGCTTGCATTAAATGCTGAAAGACATGCGATTTGCCGCCCAATTTATTGTCCTTTTAAGGTTGCAGTAGCCTGGGTACGAGGTTGCAGAGTATTAAATACTCTTTGAAATAAATGCTGCAACCAGGTGCTGCTTACTCTCCCATTATCTTTCTGAGCTGTAAGAATAAAGATATAGCGTTGTTTGAACCCAGTGCTATATGTAGATGTAGCTTACAGTACTATACTTGCAACTTCTCACAAGCATGCAAATATTCCCCCTGGGCTTCTGCATTTTCCTTTCCTCTTCATAAATTCAGAATTCCCAGCTCGTTTCTAAGCACAGAATACCTCGATTCACTCAGCGGTTTAGTGAATATATCTGCAAGCTGGAGATCCATATGAACTTTCTCAAGCACGACATTTTTCTTTTCCACGTGATCTCTAATAAAGTGATGTTGTATATCGATATGCTTTGTTCTTGAGTGAAATACGGGATTATGGGTAATTGCAATTGCACTCGTGTTGTCACAGAGAATTGGAGTCTCTTTTTCTTCAATCCCATAGTCTCTTAGTTGCTGCTGTATCCAGAGAATTTGCGCACAACTTCCTGCTGCAACATATTCTGCTTCTACTGTAGATGTTGCAATCGATGTTTGCTTCCTGCAGAACCATGTAACAAGTCTATTTCCTAGAAATTGACAAGTCCCACTGGTGCTCTTTCTGTCAATCTTGTAGCCTGCATAATCTGAGTCAGAATATCCTTTGAGCTTGAATCCTCTTTCCTTGGGATACCATAACCCTACTTCCTGAGTTCCTTTCAAATACTTGATAATCCTTTTGACAACTGAAAGGTGTGACTCCTTTGGTGCTGCTTGAAATCTTGCACAGACTCCAACTACAAACATGATATCTGGCCTACTTGCTGTAAGATACAGCAAGGATCCTATGAGTCGTTTGTACTTCGTGATATCTACATCTTTACCATCTTCATCTTTGTCAAGGCTTATCGATGTAGACATAGGAACAGATGTTGTTGCCCCATTCTCCATGCCGAACTTCTTGATAAGTTCATTTGTGTATTTGACCTGGCTGATGAAGGTTCTTGCAGCCAGCTGCTTTACTTGCAGCCCTAGAAAGAAAATTAATTCTCCCATCATACTTATCTCAAATTTTGATTGCATCAGATTGGAGAACTTTTCACAAAGCTCTTTGTTGGAGGATCCGAAGATGATATCATCCACATATATCTGTACGAGAAGTATGCTATTTCCATCATGTATCCTGAACAGAGTTTTGTCCACTGTTCCTTTCTTGAAGCTATTTTCCAGCAGATAAATAGATAAGGTGTCATACCAAGCTCTTGGTGCTTGCTTGAGTCCATACAGGGCTTTGTGTAACCTGAACACATTTTCTTCTACTTGATCTTCAAAACCTGGAGGTTGCTCTACATACACTTCCTCTGTAAGAATGCCATTAAGGAATGCACTTTTCACATCCATTTGATATACATTGAAATTCATGTGAGTTGTATATGCCAGAAAAATCCTTACGGCTTCCAACCTTACTACTGGAGCAAAAGTCTCATCAAAATCAATTCCTTCTTCCTGGCAATATCCTTTAGCAACTAATCTTGCTTTGTTCCTCACAACACATCCAGATTCATCTAGCTTATTCTTGAAGACCCATTTTGTTCCAATAACTCTTTGATGAGTTGGTCTTGCAACTATTTGCCAAACCTGATTTCTTTCAAATCCATTTAGTTCTTCTTGCATGGCTTGCACCCAGTTGCTATCTTGTAGGGCTTCTTCAACATTTTGGGCCTCTGTTTGAGATATGAAGCATGCAAACATTGCTTCATGAGGTATGGACCTTCTTGTCCTTACTCCTGTGGATGGATCTCCAATGATAAGATCCCTAGGATGATTTCTCAGTCATGTCCTGTCAGATTCAAAAACATGTACAGGTCTAGGTTGCTCCTCATGTTGCTGTAGGACTAGAGGTTCTGTTGCTGTAAGATTATCTGCTGCATCTAGAGGTGCAGCTTCTTCTTCTTTGTCTTCTCCTGTATGCAGAACTCCTTCAACATATAGAACATAACCTTCTTTCCTATGAGCTTTTCACTTGCTTTCCCTTCTGACAAGCTCCACATATATTCTCCTTTTTGTATGCCACATTCGGCAATCCTCTTACAAGACCTTTTCTTGCTAGCTTGTTGATCGTCTTGAAGTTCAGGTGGCTTAATCTCTTGTGCCATAGCCAGCTCAGTTCTGGTGGATTTTTCACAATGAAGCATGTTGGATGAATAGAAGAGTTCCAGTCTGCAAGATATATGTTTTCTCTTCTTGTTCCTATAAGCTTGACTTCATTTGATGTACTATCCTTGATTAAGCACTTGTTGAGGTTGAACTCCACTGAGTATCCTTTGTCACAAAATTGACTAATGCTCAGAAGATTGTATCTAAGGCCTTTCACATAGGATACTGTTGGAACCGACGGATCACAGGCTCTATACAATTAATTAATCGGGTTCCATGCTAGATATAATAAACGCAGCGGAATAAAAGAGTTATACCTTTTTGATCAATCTAGAAGAAAAGATTGATCTTTCGTAACCCTAGACCTCTTTGATCTTCTGATGTATTCATATAGTCTTTCTCGAACGTGCGTGGCCAACGATCCTTCGAGAAATCTCAGTTCTGCTCTCTCTCTCACTATCACGTATTTTCTGTGATCTGTGTCATATGAGGCGCTGATGAAAAAGGCTATATATAGGCTACACCAGGGACCTAGAGGAGGAATTGGGTTGGGCCTCCTGATGGGCTTAAGTATCCTGTGTTCGGGCCGAACACATAACTTAAATCCATCAATAATAATTCAGTCCACTAAAGAATTATTATTGAACTACCATCCCAATCCCATATTTAATATGGACTCCTTCTTATTATGTGCACGTTTATCTCCCTGTGTTTAAGATATCAAATGTCCGTTAATTAAATAAGTTACTGATAACTTAATTAATTAACATCTAATTCTAAGAGTAGTACCACTCAACTTTATTATCATGACGGATTAAATCCACCTGCAGGGTTTACATGATAATCCTTATGAGCTCCTTAAGGGGACATCATCATCCTAAATAATTAGGACACAAATTCCTTCTATAATCAACAGTACACTATATAGACAATATTGTTTCCCAATTCACCGAGTTTATTGATTTAATAAATATATCTCACTCATTGGCAAATTAAAGAAACAAATATTATGTATACGTGGCTGTTATTATATAGGGATTAAGAGAATGCACATCCATAATAACAGAGGTCTTGTTCTATTATATAGTCAGTATAAAACGAACAATCTCAAATGGTCCTGCTCAATACACACAAAGTGTACTAGTGTAGTTTTATAGTCAAGACAGACTAATACCAAACTACACAACAACCATTCTGATGATTTGTCCAAATCCATCTTGGTTGTGAGCTACTATTTATAATTTATAAGAAATTGATAACATGATCTTCTGTGTGGCACCACACACCAAGTTATCTATAATATAAATTAATTGGACATTGCATAAACATATATAACAAATATAAAATGCAAACATATGACCAAGGTGATTCTCATTCCATAAAAGATGTTCATACAAAAGCTAGGCTTATAGTATACATCCTAACGGATACATCTTTGATCTTTACATTTCCTTTGACTAGGCATCCACTTCCTTTTATGCGTCCTTTGGAATCATTTCCAAAAATGACCTTTGGTCCTTTGCATTCTTGGAAGTCTCTCAGAACTTCTTTACTGTCTGTCATGTACCTTGAGCAACCACTGTCTATATACCATACATCGCTGCTGCAACCTGGCACTGAAACCTACAACAAATTTAAGCAGATTTAGGTACCCATTTCTGTAAGGGTCCTTTGGGGTTAGTTACTTTGGGAATCCATATTTTCTTAACAGTCACTATTTTGCTGTAAGATTTGTTGGATCTCTAAATGTATGTAGTTTTGTTATTAAATTGCTTAAAAACTGTGTGTGCAGAAACTAAATGTGTGTTACCAACACTCTTGTGGTGTGGTCTTCCACCATACTTCTCTTGAGTATATCCTCTTTGAGGTTTAGACATATAAGTCTTAGTATAAGTGGGGAGCTTTCTCTTGTGCTGCAACTTTGTGGGTTGCTGCATCTTGCTGCTTACAGCAGATAGCTTCTGATGTAGCCAATTCTTAGATGCAGGCTTACTTTCTGTAGCTGAGCGTTGGGGTTTCTTCCCCTTATCCATCAATGCTGGTTTGTTCAAGATTCTTTCTGAGTTATAGGATAACTCAATCTCCATTGAAGTTTCAGCTTGAACAAATTTTACAGCCTTGGATGTACTTGTTGTATCCTGAGAGGTGTGAGTGTTGTATCCTATGCTCGATTTTTCAAAAGGACTTCTGTTTTGACTTATGCACTCCCTTGCGTCCTTAGCTGATTTGCTAAATATTCTGATCGTGGACTGCAAGTTTTCCTTCTCAGTTTCTAGCTTAGTGACCAACAGACTGAGCCTTGAGACCTCCATTTGTAAATTACTGCACCTTGAGTTATCAGCCTCATATGCAGTGAGCTTTTCGGCAATATTGATATTTTTGCCTCTGAGGACCTCATTATCGATTCTTAGTTTTTCATTCTCGACTTTCAGCTCCTCATGAGTTGAGTTAATCTGCTCGAAATCACTCATGATCCTCTTTAAAGAGTGGATCATGTTCAGCTCCTCTTTTTCTGGTATAGACAGCGGTTGGGAGATTACCTATTCTTCATCACTATCCTCACAGTTGTTTGCCATCAGGCATATTAGTGCCTCTTCATCGGAAGATGAGGTTTCAATGTCGCTGTTAGAGGATTCTGCAGCTTTCAGTATCTCTTTTGAGACTGTTGTATCCTTGGCCTTCTCCATCTCTCCAATGAGAGCTCGAAGTTGTGTCTTTCCTCTTTTCTATTTTGTCTTTTTTGATTTCTCTCTTCTTCTGGATATTTGTGCACTGTTGGGTGTGGACAGCTTCTGGCAAAATGTCCAAGCTTTCTGTAATTATAGCACAAATCAAGATCAGTCGTATTTGAGCGAAGAGAGGGGAGAGGGGATACCTGAGGAGGTAGATGACTTCTTTTGAAGTCATTCCTCTTATTGAGGTTGGTGTTGTTGTTGTTCTTCATGAATCTTCTAAATTTCTTTAGAAGAAGAGTCATCTCCTCTTCTGCGTCTTCTGCTGCAACCTCTGATTGCTTGCTGCAACTTGTGGTTGTTGTGTCTTTAGGTCCTCTGGCAGTTAGCGCTGTAACTTTGGAGCTCGATTCTCCTGTCTCCTTTCTTCGTCTGTTGATATCGTATTCGAATGCTTTGAGGTCGGAGAATAGATCAAACGTACTTATGGATTTCAAATCCATGGACACTCTCATGGCAGTGGTCTTGATATCCCACTCAGCAGGCACGACTCTAAGCACTTTCATGTTCTTTTCCTTTTGAGTGTAGTGCTTGCCCAGAGCTTCTAGTTCATTCACAATGGATGTGAATCTTAAATCTAGTTGCTCAAGGGTCTCTTCATTCTTCATCTCAAAGAGCTCAAACAGTTGTGTGGCGTTGGAAATCTTATTATCTTTAGTGAGCTCTGTCCCCTCATATATTTGTTCCAACTTTTCACAAATTTCCTTGGACATTCTACAAGTTTTGACTTTGCTGAATGTGTATTTATCCAAGGTGATGAATAGAGCATTCTTGGCCACGTTGTCTAGGTTGGCTCTCTTCCTGTCTTCATTGTTCCATTCTTGTTTTGGTTTGACCAGGAAGTTGAGTGGTGGCAGTGCTCCTTCTTTCATCTCTCTACCGAACATGGGGTTTACCTTCATAGGGATAATCGGTCCTTCGGTGATGACCATCCACATCTCATCATTCATTGCTGAAAGATGTGTCTGCATTCTTATCTTCCAATCGTCATATTCCTCTATGGAAAACATGGGTAACTTATGATTAGAGGAGTCCATGATATGCTGAAGAGAATGAGATTTTCAGGATGCAGAGAAAAACAGCAAGACAAAGGTGGATCTGGGTAGGTGACCAGACAAGTTGGCTTTTAACCCAACTCGCTCTGATACCACTTGTTGGTCCCAAGTGGTGTCCGAGGTTCAAAGGGGGGTGAATGAACCTTGGTCGATTTTGAAAAATATAAAAACTTACTGTTCTGCAAGTTACTTGAACTTGCAGCGCCAGTCAATTACTGCTTACAGCACTAGGATGCAGTGCTGCAGCTGTAACTTGAGTTTTATATGCAGTGGAAAAATATAGCTTTTCAGACACAAGGCTGGCTGGTTTTCTCAAATATGATCCTTTTCAAAATGTTTTACACATATGACAGAGATATAAGAAGGATCAAGCGCAGATAAGAAAGCAATAAAACACTTATGGCTTATAGTGGTTCGAAGGTGGTGTAAGCCTTCTACGTCCACTCTACTGCTACCTCGAGTAGAAACTTTGTTAAGCAAGATTGAATTACAGGACACTCCCTAACAATCTATCAACTTACAAAGCTAACCATCTACTAGAGTCCAGCGTCCACACAGCAACTGCAAACTCTAAAGGTTAACCCACACAGGGTTCCGCACACCTACACAGGGTTCCACACTCCCACACAGGGAAGTTGCCTAACTCTTAGACAACTATACATACAACAAGGATCTCTCATATCAACTGTACGACACCTAAAACAACCTACGCACACAGCTTCAAGGTTAAAAAGTATATAGATTTGTTCTTCAACTGGTGCGATGAAGTGAGCTTCTGAATCCTTCAAAGGATCTTTCAGCTTTGAACTTGTTTCACTTCACAGAGGTTGAGTGACTGAAACTGAACGTATAGCTTGAATGCTTGAGAACTTTAGTGCAAATGAGTTCGGTTCAGATCTTGTAGTTTCAGTTGTTCGCTTCAATTTCACTCATCCTCTATTTATACTTGTAGAGAAGATATCCGTTGAAGGAGATATCTCCCATTTTGAATTTTTAGATTAGCTGATCAAAGGCATGGCTCGCATTTAATGCGACTTGACTTATCTTTTCGGAGCATTTAATGCGATGGTTGCGGTTCGCAGCTTTCTGCGATGCGTCAATCTACGTGGTGTCTTGGCATTGGCTCCGTATCTGTAACTTTGATCTTTTCTGGAATGGCTCTAATTATTCTTGTTTGAATCTTCGTTCCTCGTACTGTATTTATCTTTTCTTGGATTTTAGGATACTTATTCTGTTTTGTCATTGGCGTTGTTTGATAGTTTGAGCAGGAGCTTAGCGCTGTATCCTAGGTTTGCTTGCATCTGTTTGTGCTTTGTATTGCTGCTGTAACTTGGACCTTCTTGCAGTGTCTTCGTACAATACTGCTGTAATCTTTCTTGCAGTACTCATGTATCTTCTTATTGCAGCGATGCTGCATGCCGTTCTTTCATACTTTGCTGAAATGTTGTAGCTGCCTTCTTGCAGTGTTGTTGTATCTACTTTCTTACAGCAGCGTCATTCTGAAATCTTCAATACAGCATTATATGCATGTGTATCTCCATCTTTCAGCTTCCATAACAAGACTCAATCCTAGTCTATGTTTTCACTTAAACATTATGCAAAAATGGGGTACTAAAACTTCCTATTACATCCTTGGTTTGTCTCATCAAATTCTAAACATTGAAATCCCAACATGTGGGATATGCTTGCACATGTGGCTTGAATGGAATGGCTTATATAGATTAAATACATTAAAAAATACAAAATTGTTAAAAAAAAAAAAGAACAAAAGATAAAATAAACATTAAAAACAAAGATAAATTCAAAATAAAATAAAATTAAAAGATGAAGAAAAAATAAAAGTGGTATCTTTCCATCTCCTTCCCCAGTTATCTACATCTCCTTTCCTCACCACTTCTCTGCAACTTCCGGCAACTCTTTCTGGTAACACCACTTGGAAAAGATGGCAGAAAATTATAAATTTATATATCAAAATGATCCCTCGTTGAACCCATTTCAAACCCCAAAAATTTCAATATTCATATTCGAATTGACATTCAATTTCATCCCAAACTCACTCAAAAATCAATCGAACACTACTCCAAAATCTCACCTCAAATTCTTTTGTGTCTGAATCTGATAGAGTAATCCTCTCTCACTCTACCACCGTCCACCATGGCGGCCACCACCTCTCTCCGGCGGGCCTTCCACCTTCTCTCTCATCTCCCTTCTCTCGCTAAATATTACTAGATGAGTTGTCCCTCGGCTTCAACCTTCTCCATGGTGATGTCACAGATGATCTGAATAAATGCATATCGTTTAAGTATATATACATCAGAAACAATTTCTTCTGTGGAGGCTTCCGAAAATTTCCTCTCTCAATCTCTCTTTATGCCAATTGCAACTGTGGATTTTCTTAGGGTCATTCATGAATTTCCTTTGAATTTATCTTTTTTTTTTCAAAATATTTTTGTATTTTTAATGTATTTTGTAACACCTAGGATAAATCTATGCATAATTGAATTAATTAAATAATTTAATCCTTAATTGTTTGTTTATTATATGCGTTATCAGAATGAAATAAATACATGAATTATAATCGGACTTTAGGTTATAACAATTAAAGAGTATCATATGTGAAGGCCCAAAAGATTTCATAAATGGATGGTTTTAACATGAGGCCCATCAGCCCAAGTGAGAATACATAAATAATGATTTTTGGACACATCTAGGGTATCTTTGGATACAATTTGGAGAGGTGCACAAACACACACACATTCTCTCTCTCTCTCCCCCTCCTTGCCAGCCGATCGATCGTCGTTGTGTCGCCTCCCTCCTCCTTTTCGACCGAGTTTAACCTCAAAACATAGCCCTCTTCGAGCCCATCTCAGATCTAAGCTCAGATACGTGAACTGTCGCCGCCTCCGCCACAAATCACCGGTAAAAAGTATGGTCAACCCTTCTTTCTTTCCCCTTTCTTCTCTATTTCTCCCCCTCCTCTTCCTCGGCTATTTTCCGCTCTCTTTCACCATGTTCGCCAATGTTGGGTTGTAGACCGAGTTGAGCCAACACAAGGGTTGTGCCGGCATGTCGTCGGGGTGCTGCGCCACCAAAGACGCGGCTGTGTACGTGAGTTTGTACATGTGTGCATGTGTTGTCCGGCGTAGGTGTGTATGAGTGTGCTTGTGTGTGCTACGTGTGTTGGTTTGTGGGGTTGTGTTCACCGGCGACATAGTGTAGCCGGTTGTGGCTGCCGGAGGTGGAAATGGGGGTGGGGCGCGGCTGAGAGAGGGGTTGGCTGGGGGTGGAAGCGTTGTTCCGAAAATTTGAAACAATTCAGAGACCTAATTGCAAACCCTAAGTTTTTGGTGTACTTACGTTTTAGTCCCTGAACTTTCTAAAATCTCTGTTAAGCTCTCAAAGTTTTTGGAAATTCTGTTTTAGCCCCCAAAACTTTTTGAAATTTATGTTTTAACCCAAAGAACTTTTGGAATTTCTATTTTGGCCCCAAAGGTTTTCAAAAATATCAAAAAGACCCCAAATCTTTTCTGATTTTGTAAATTGACCCTTTTGGTCAAAGACAACATTGTAGAATTTATAAAATTACCCTTATGCTTCAAAAAACTCTATGTAAAGTTCATTTTACCTTCGTTTAAGCCCAAAACAATTTCCTTAAACCCAATGATCGAGATTCAAGCTTTCATGATCGTTTCAATACTTTTAATGATTTTGAAAGCTCCTGTTTTCTTTCTTTTATCGTTTCTTCTCTTGAGAGAGATTTCTAAGCAAACCTTGAACCCTGTAGTATAATTAGACATCTAAAAACTCCTTTTGTAATGTGTAGGGTTTCGGATGAAAGAGCGGACATAGGCTTTAGAGCACCAAGTTTCATGTAGGTCACCACCAAACAAAGTGGGGGTAATTTTTGAATCAAACTCTTTACTTTCCACTTTTATATGAATATTTAAGCAATGAAAGATATCATGAATGCCCGATTGAACGAACGAATACCACGTGAACTCATGATCAATTAAATGTGTCTTTAATGTTAAGTTACGTTTATTTTCCCTAAGTGTGTTGTGTTTATGTGATGTGGTATATATGTGTGAATGCAATGAATGACTGACGACTGCTATGACGTCTCTGCCGCAAACTACTAAATGGGGATTTCGATCCTGTAGCTACACTAATGGAATAACAACTATTTGTAGGATAAGATGGGAAAAATCCATGCCTATTTATAGCCACATGTCACGTGATATGTGTTGTATTTAACTGTTGTGTTTATGAATGTCTGTTTATCTTTGTTGCCTTTAAATGTTAATTTTAGAAGTACTCTGACGAGTGTATTCCAGACACTCAATCCATGTGTATTCACACTACAGATATAAATGAAAACAAGGAGGCGTGAAGAGAGGGATGCCATATCAAAGAAACCTTTTAATTTTTTCTATATTTAGATTTTTTGTAATGATTATCGGTTTAGTGTTTTTGCAAAACTTAACTGTTGTTATGGATCCTGTAATAGACTTCCGTTGTATGGTTTTCAAACGTCTTTCCTATTATTTTCAATGGTTTCAGTTATGTAATAGCACAAATTTAAAATGTTGTAAAGATCTTGTTGTGGATGATATCTCAACCCTATTTATCATTTATTTTATTCTCGCTTTCAAAATGTATGTTTCTTTTCTTCTTGCTAGACGCCCAATACGTTAAACTCTGATATTTACATAATTTCAAAATGGGGCGTGATATATTTAATCCACATAAGCCATTTCATTCAAGCCACATGTGCGAGCATATCCCACATAAGTGTAAAATGAATTCCACGATAGCAATTTGAGCAAAAGCCAAAAACTAAGGGCTCATGTGCATATACACGTGTGATTCGACCCAATTGAGCGATTTGAGTTTACATTAGGCAAAATTCACGAAGCTCAAAAAGGTAAAGTCCTAACGAAATTACCAGGCTCCCTAATTTACTGGGAAAAATACATAATAAACTCTATTTAAAATAGATATAAAAATAAATAATTAAAGTATTAGATAACTATTTTATTTAAAATTATTAAAAAGTCAAAAGACACCATGTAGATATATATATATATTAAAATTAATACATAAGTTTATGAAAAAAAAAAGTCACTTGACATGTTATAGTAAGTTCACAAAACTAATTCAATATTAGAAGTTTTTATAATTACTAGACAAATAAAAAAAAAAGAGATTGGATAAATGACTAAATTTAGACGACTATAAAACATATTTTCCATATATATTAATTAATAGTTACTTAAATAGTCTCAGTGATGTGATGAGAGAAGTTCCATTCATCATTAATGAGCATAAATACAATACAACACCAATACAATACCATCCCAACACTGGGAAAACATAATGAAGAAAGAAACCCACATAGATTTGAAAGAAGAGATAGACATTGACAATCTCACACGATCTATCTCACTTATTCACAAAAAAGCAAATAAGCAAACAAATACACCACGATCAAACTAAGGCATACAATAGGTGATAAGAAACATTCATTTATTGGAAAATCACACCATATATTACTTGTGGAAGTAGTAACTTCTGATTCAAGCTGGTTGGCCAATATGATGATTCTCAATATCTTTGGTAAGATCAATGAAATAGGAGAGCAATGAAATGGGATGTTCAACATTCTCATTAAGCATCTCATACTCTAGGGTCCACGTGACCAAGTCGATGTCACCATTAGTCTCTACGTGGATTGTTATCAAGAAAGTTTTGTATTGCTCCATCAAATCTCCTTCAAGCATCTTGAATTCCATCATCTTCTTTTCTTCATCAATTGCTTGAATCAATTGTTTTGCTATCTTCTTTTTTCCATCTGTGAATCACAAATTAAACTTGTGAAGTAAGCTTGAAAAACGTGTGAAGTAAGCTTGAAAGAATATACAAAGAGAGATAACATGATCACACAAATTTTATTTCGTTTTTGGAAAATAATAACATACTTTGAAAATGACAAAAATAATGATATATAAGAATGCATAAGAGGAAATTGTTCGATACATAATGTTTATAATCTACGAAAAATGTCTTGATCAAGATACAATACTTTGAACTTGATCAGGATCATAGTACAACAAATCCAAAAGTTATCGACAAATATTTGAAAAATTCTTAGATCCAAAAAAAAAAAAAAAATGAAAATAAAGATCAAAGTAATATAAATTCTAAAAGTAGGTACGAAGTGTAAATTTTTCTCTAAAGCAAACGTGTGACGTGCCTAGACTCAAGCTTGGATGATGCTTGTAGCAACATGGGTTACCAGGATTAGACGATATGCTAATCTAAAATTAAATAATTCGCTGGATTGCATCAAATGAGGACTACACATGATTAATCTAACCTATAATGAATTTATTAATTAGGCAATAAATCCTTCCTCACTTTTCCGATGTAGGATATGGACTTTCCATATTTCACCTCTCCAAATTACATCATTTCAATATGTTTAGTTGCTTACATTAGACATTATTTTTTCATTACTACAAGAAATTACAGAAAGATAATGGTTCAAAGATAATCAAATTGAGTAGAGACCGTTGTTGTAGTAAAAAAAAAATTTATCATATAAGAAAAACGTTGTTCTTTAACACAAAAAATGTGCCGAAAGAAAAATGTTTTTGTTTGGCATTGTATTTCGACCTTTGTTTTTAATTCACAACATGCCCGAAGACAAACAGTCTGTCTTTCACCTTAATTTGTGGAAAACTAAAATTAAAGCAAAAAATTATTCACATCTTGAGACTTAAAGGTCTTCTCTCTCTCTCTCCCTCCCTCCAATATATATAGTAAAACGAGGTATATTTTTGCACTCATTCATGTCTAAACATTGTTTTTATATTTAATATGAATTATAAAATAAACTGAAAAATCATCCTTTCTTAAAAATTATTAGATTAAAAAATCTGATTTTTTTATTTGATTTAATTTTTGTACTAATCAATTAAGTAAGTTTTGTATAATATATATATATATATGTATTTCCAATTTAATTTTTTAATTTCTATATATTAATGTAAATATACATAAATAGTTGAAAAGCATAAAAGATAGCGGTTAATTACAACAACAGAAACACAATTAGTTTAGAAACACAAATGTTCTTCACTGTTATCTTACATATCTATGCATGATTATGGTTAATACTTGTTGAAATGTTATCCAACTATTATCTTACATGTCAACGCAACAGTTAAAAATTGTTGTGCAACTATTGCCTTAAACAACAAGAACAATGATTTTTAACTATTGTAATGAAGTCAAAAAGAAATTGTCATAAATGAAAGAACAACGTTCGTTGACCTTTTCAGAAAAAAAAATCGGGTCCAATAACAATGGTCAATTGTAGGCTACAACAATAGTGAATTCCGAAATTGGTTTAGACAATGTAATTATACTAAATTCATCTACTTGAACCTTAGATTTCAGTTTTACTAACTCATTTCCATTTTCATCAAATGAAACATGTAAAAATTCGTCCGCACAAATCTAATTAAACCAATTTCTAACATTTTTAATCTTATTTTGTTGTCATATTATTCACATTTAAAGATGATGAGTCCAATATACCACATCATTTCTAGAAAAAAGAGTCTTGTTTCTAAATCTTTGTTTTCTCGTTTTCTTTTCCTAAAATCAGATTTAATTTTACCTTCTTCTATATGTGTCCGACATAATTCACCGACTATATGAGTAATTGTGAACGGATAAATTAAACCAATAAATAAATGATATGGTGGAAATCGAAACTTAATTTAAAAAAGTTGTAACTTGATTTAGTTTCATCATACAATAAAAAATCATACCATGTACAAAAAAACAATTTTGTTTTCTTTTAATGAGAGAATACTAATTTATGTAAATAGCGAAGTTAAAGGTGATTAGGTGAGTGTCCAACTAAGTAAAGGTCCTATTCAAAGTCTACCATAATGAAAGTCCAGTTTATTCATTAAAACTAAAAATTATTCAGATTAAGTTGAATGAACCAAATCATATCTGGCCTCTGCATTTTGGCAGTTTCAGTTTCACATGGTTTGGCATGCATGGCTGTGTGTGTGTGTATATATATATATAGTAGTGTTTGAGGCAACTGGTCCATATTAGTGCAACTAATATTGGGGAATCAGAAAGAAAGAAGAAAAGAGTCAAGGCAATTAATGCATGACGCAGAATACCCCCACCTCTATCATGCATGGACAGCAATTAACTTAATCATAATTAAAATCTACCAAGTAGTTTAATGCAATCACTAAAGCTACGGTCTGTATGGAAAAAGACAACTGGATGCATGCAAACTAGATGACAAGTTGTTTGAACAAGTTAAAAAGGATAGAGATTAATGAAGGAAAATGTATTCAAATCCGATCCATGGTTAGAAACGTCATATGTGCACAGAAGTTTTGCTGACAATTAATGATATGTAATATACTCCATAAACTAAGCTCTATCAACACAATGATAAAGCCAAAATAATATTTCTTTTATCCAATAATCGAACCCAACTCAAGTTTAAATTTGTAGGACTTGTAGCTCAAAGTGACAATTAATATTGATCGACTCATTGA
This sequence comes from Scutellaria minor, assembly GCA_954870855.1. Classification (NCBI taxonomy): domain Eukaryota; kingdom Viridiplantae; phylum Streptophyta; class Magnoliopsida; order Lamiales; family Lamiaceae; genus Scutellaria; species Scutellaria minor. The sequence goes on along the minus strand of OX940731.1, from coordinate 8,893,328 downwards.
CTGTGGGAGGCTAAAATACTATAAAACGAGTATTTTAATACTAAAAAAAATTCAATACAAAAAATATATATATAATTAAAAAAATTTAAAATCTTTGGGTGGGAGGGGGGGACAAGAGGCTCCGCCCCTGCTCAAGTAGTACCCAACATTTATAAAAGTGCAAATTATGATAAATAGAGTTCGAACCTGAATCACACAAGTTTTTTAGTATTTATTTCCTCCCTTTCACTCCCTCTAGCTCATTAAAAAACAAAAAAAAAAATTGAAAATGAATGCTTTTTTTCTGATTTAAATACTATATATATACCGAATTATTCTTATCTACATGAAAACCACTACTAGTAGAGTATTTCGTTCTAATTCATTATGTGAGAGGCATGTGACATGCTATAAGTACAATATGGTCTGATGTGTTCTCCCCGTATTTCAAAGGTCTGATGTGTTCTCCCTCTATTTCAAAATATGTGTCGCTCTTAAATCTAAATTTTATTTCAGATTAAGTGTCGTTATAATAAAACTTTTATATAATTTTATTTCCAAATTATCCCTATTAATATTCTTAACTAAAATTTATGGATTTAATATGATACTTTTTATGGAATTAATTTGGTTTTTTTTTCCAATTTTGAATCCAAAAATCTTTGATTAGTTAAGAGTATATTTGTCCAATATTTATGCTCCTTAATCGATGACAAAACTCCGGAGTGCACTTATTTTGAAATTGAGGAAGTAGTATTTTTGCCCAGGTTTTAGTCTATAATTGTATTTCAGGGTTTTTTTAATTCTAATTATGAAAAAAAAAACACTTAAATAGACTATATATATATATATATATATATATAAAATAAATCTTAATTACATCATGCACGTCTGTGTCCTCTCACGATGCAATCTTGCGAAATATCTTGTCACATACCTCGGATGTTTAAGCGCCACAAATAATATGTTAAAAGGATAAAATGACAAAGTTATAAAAGTTTAATGGATAAAGTTTAATTATCCGTGAAAATTAACAAATCTATATACATTGTTAAGCTTAGAGTCATATCATACTTACCATGAGTGTACCTCCAGCAGATGATGGAGCCAACATGTCCAAAGTCACCATCATGCAAATCGCATCCTTGTACCTTATCAGGGCTTGCTGTGGTTATACCATGTGGCTTGTACCTGAAAAGCTCATGAAATAAATCTCCACCAGCTTTGAACTCTATTGCAGCAACCAACTTACCAAGTAATCCCATTTCCAAATCAAAGATAGATATATCTCTGTTTCTTTTACTATATTTATATATTAGTGAGGTGCAGAGAGATGCTTCTTTCTTCTCTTCTTTATATAGACCAGGCTGATGAACATCTTGAGCTCCACATGATAAACGATGTACCCCACTTGCTAATTTCATATTCTATCTTGTATATGTTGATGCGAAAGATCAACTTTCAAATTAACTTGATGCTCTACGAATAATTTGATAATTATGTGTGGTTAACTATTTTCACCGATTAATTGACGATTTGAAACGGTGGATGAGTATTGAGGCTACTTTAACCGACCGATTAGCGATTTGAAATGGTGGATGAATATTGAGGCTACTTGGTGATCAACAATGAGAAAGTATGCTAGAAATTGATAAAAATATGAGAAGTAAAAAGAAGTTTTTATTGCTGGATCTGTCCTTTTCTTGGGCATTTTTCACCTTTTTATAGTCAAAAAAATAGTAAAACAATCATTATAGCTACTATAGTAGCTTGCACAAGTGTAAACCCTACTTACATGTATACTGCTGCATGAAGTAGTAGGTAATAGCTAGGTCATTGTATGCCCAACACCTATCTCAACAGGTGTTGTTCTTTGAGTTTATCCACTTGATCATTATCCTTCAATTGTTTTATTAGTTTGAAAACATTTCTAACCGACCATGAACATTTGATGTCAGCAGTAAAAAGGCCAAATCGATGGTTCAGCAGGTGACCGAATGTGAGTTTGTTGATCGTTTTCCTTTGCTAATCAGTAGCTCAAAACGAAATTTAGTAGCTTTATCAGTAGTCTAAAGACTTAATTTAATCGGTGGTCAGTAGTCTTATCAGTAGCCCAAATGACTTAATTTAATCGGTGGTCAGTAGTCTTATCAGTAGTCTAAATGACTTAATTTAATCGGTGACTAGTAACCTTATCAGTAGAATTTTATCTACCTAGTATAACAGTATACATTAGTTCCTTAATTTATTAATTATTTTGTGGATAGTGATATGTCTGGCCTCTATATTGTAATTTCTAGATTTATTAACTGCTAAAAAAAAAATTGAAGATAACAAAATATTGTTGGAATATAACATTGATTATTGTTGTACAAATGTTTTTGCGCACTTAATTATTATCTTAAAATTCTCTTAACAATATTTTTTCGTGACAATTTTGTTATTGCTAATACATTAGGGACCACGTCATGTTGAAATAATTAGGATTATTTTTTGTTTTTTTCTAAGGTTTTTTTTTTTTCAAAAAATTATTGTCAATTTATATTATTAGTTCATATTTTTGTTAAAAAAATAGAATTTTCTCGACAAATTTTGTATAAATTAGTTCATATTTTTATAAAAAAATAGAATTTTCTCGACTTTTTGTCATCACAAAAAGTCACATCGCAAACAATATATATTTTTTATATGCTGATTGATTAGTTGCATAGTATTTATTACGTAACTTTATTCCATAATTGGTCTCTTAAACAACATTTTTTTAATGGTGATTGATTAGTTGCATAGTATGTATTACGTAACTAATTTCTTCCATAATTGATCTCTTATTGACTTTGTAGCTCCCCATACCGCACCCAATCCAATTTATGTCGAAATGTTTGGTGGATGTTGTGCGGTGAATTAAATGAATTAGAGACTCATTAATATATTCACCGAAAATATAATAATAAATTGGTATTCGTGCAGGTTTGGATGAAAAAGTTAGTTAAAATTTTTCATCGTGTAAAACAATATATTATATTATATTGCATATATTTTAACATTATGATTTATAAAAGTGATGAGTAAGGCTAAGTACTACAATATACACTACAACACAAATGATTTTATATAATACTGTATTGTAATATTTTTAATTTATGTGACACACTATTGGGATAATATATTCTTTTGTATATAACTTTACATTGGTTGTCCCACATCGAGAGTTGTATCTCTTAGTCTTAGGTTGTACTTGTATATATTATGCAATTCTTCTCAATACAATTATCACAAAATATTCCTTATATGGTAACCAGAGCAAAATTTGGCCAACACTCTATGATCCTGCTTCTTGCAAACCCTAAACCTATTTCCTTCGCTGTCGATCTCTCTTATCATGTCTCTGCCGGCGAACCCCAACACCTCTACAGACTCCTTTGTTGCCTTCAATGTATCAGCACAGACGCCTCTCAAACTCTCTTCCACGAACTACCTGGCCTGGAGTTTTCACTTTCGAACTCTCCTCACTAACTACGATCTCTATGGATTTGTTGATGGTAGTCGTCCATGACCTTCTCCCACTGTCACAAAGTCTGGCTCAACTGCGTCCACCCCTAATCCAGATCATCTTCTCTAGGTTCGACAGGACCAATTGATTTTATCAGCTATCATTGGATCCCTCTCCCTATCGTTAATCACTTTCATCACTGCAACAAAAACCTCTCGTGATGCATGGGAAATTATGTAGAATACTTATAGAAAAGCTTCTATGGTCGTATACTGGCTCTCAAGAATAAATTACACAATCCCACTAAGGGCTTCAAGTCGATTACCGATTTTATGATGGAGATAAAAAGTATTGTTGATAAACTTGCCTTACTCGGGGTGGCCACCGATCCTGAAGATCTTGCTCTAAAGGTATTGAATGGTTTAGATGACTCTTATCGTGAATTATCTAATATATTCAAGTCCGTGACTCGTCAATCTCTTTTGATGAGCTTCACGAAAGACTCCTTACCACTAAAGCCCAGATTGTGTCTCGTCCAACAAACACACCCAATCTCCTTGCTACTGCATTCTTCTCGAGAAAATATGATTCTTCTCGAGGGCCTACTTCAACTCACCAATCCAAGCAACAACAAAAACCTATGTTCAGGCAGCCGCCTATTGGTCAGAATCGACCTTATGGGTCTACTGGTCAACAACAGAATTCTTCAGGTAGTCCCAAACCTTATTTGGAAAAGTGTTAGTCATGTGCTTACACAAGTCACATCGCTCGTGAATGTCCTGATTTTTGACCGGTTCCTATTTCTCCGGTGAATAACACGCCACCTTCAACTGCCTATGCATCACATCTGCTTACACTGCAGCTTCAGCACCATCTGAGTCAAATTGGATCCTTGATTCTGGTGCATCTCACATCACAACGGATCTTTAGAACCTCTCAATTCATGCACCATACAATGGACATGATGATATAATCATCGGTGATGGTACCAGTTTACAAATGGCTAATATTGGCTCTTTGCATTTTTCTGGTCTTCTATCTTTACAATTCAATGATGTTCTGTTGTTTCCAAAAATGGCTAAAAATTTGATTTCAGTTTCTAGCCTATGTCGATTTAATGATGTTGATGTGGTCTTCTATGATTCTGGTTTTCAGGTAAAGGACAGTCGTACGGGGGACATTCTTCTTCGAGGTCCACACATTAATGGGCTCTATCTGTGGCCGGCAAAAGTGTGTGTTTCTCCTAAACCCACTGCTCTTGTTTCAGTTAGACAACCTGTTTCTATTTGGCATGCTAGATTTGGCCACCCCTTGGCTAAGATTTTGATCTTTATCTTGTCTCGCAATAAAATTCCATTTCATAAGTTATCTAGTTTTGCATGTGACTCTTGCGACTATATTAAGAGCCATAAATTGTCATTTGCTAATTCTAGTATTTGTTCTGTTAAACCACTTGACACAATTTATTCGGATGTCTGGACTTCTCCTATTTTAATTGCATGATGGGTTTAAGTATTATGTTGTTTTCATTGATCACTTCAGTAAATACATTTGGTTGTATCCCCTGAAACGCAAATCCGATGTGCTTGCAACCTTTCTTACTTTTCAATCCTTAGTTGAGAACTATTTTAAAACTAAGATTGTTACCCTATATACTGATAATAGGGGGGAATTTATAGCTCTACGCTCTCATTTACAATCTCAGGGCATTACTCATCTCACAACTCCTCCACCACTCCTGAATATAATGGAGCCTCTGAATGACGGCATCGCCACATTGTTGATACTGGCCTTACTTTACTTCATCAAGCTTCAATGTCGCTTCCTTTTTGGCCTTACGCCATGTCCGCTGCTACATATCTGATAAATCATCTTCCTAAAGTCGATCTATCCATGCTTTCCTCCTACTAAAAATTACTAAATCAATCACACAATCTCACCAAACTCGGTGTCTTTTGTTGTCAATGTTATCCTTGGCTTGACCGTACTCCTCTCACAAGCTAGAAAATTGATCAAACCCATATGTCTTTATTGGGTACTCTTTAACCCAAAGTGCATATTTGTGTCTTGATCCCACCACAAACAAGGTCTTCACCTCCAGGCATGTGGAATTTGTTGAAAATGTTTTTCCATTTGCCACATCTTTACCTGTCTCTCCGGCCTCACCTGATCACAAACCCAATCCCAGGTATTATCTCATTTTTTCTCTTGAATCTGAGATTGAACCTTCTCCTGTCTCTCAAGCATTATCTGACAACCAGTGGAGAGAGGCTATGTTCGATAAGTTTAATGCTCTTGTTGGGATATTTCTGTTAGGTTTTGATGAGATAATGTAACTTTGGATAGGAAGTTAGAGTACCCATTTTCCACATTGTTTGAGTGGATTTTAGCATAAAAAGTTTATCTTTCTAAGTTATGATTTATAAAGATATGTATATCAGAAAAAATAGAGAATACTAATAGCAGGATTCTGGAGATGAAGAAGTCTTAAAGACTAATATTCAGTAAGGAAAATCAGTAAGTAGAAGAAGAAACTAGGATCAGGAAGCTGGATTAGTAAGCAGCAAACAGATAGCAGTAAGGAAAACTGGAAGCTGACTGCAGGATTCTGGAACAGGAAGCTATTCAGAATCAGGAAGCTGACTGCAGGATTCTGGAATTGAAAACTATTTAGAATCAGGAAGCAGACGCAGGTCAGGAAGCTGACTGCAGGTTTCAAGAACAGGAAGCTATTCTGAAATATAAAGCTGACGCAAAAAAGAAAGCAGCTACTGCAACCTGAGCAGCAAACTGTAAGTCTTTCTATCTTATTCATTATAGTACGAGGTATATGTTGTATGTAGTACGAGGATTTGATCCTGTCCAAGTTACCAGTAGATAGAAGTTAGCGTCCAGCTAATGAGGTGGTGCCACCTAGACCGCAGACCTGTAAAAGCACTATAACCGAGTATGACGCCATTAATGCGGATCAGAGTAGGACATGCCCTACATCTCAATTTTTCCAGATGCATTTATTACGAAGATTTGAAAATCAATTTGAATTTCTCGAAAGGACAATGCCTCTCTTCAACGGGCATTTTCCATACACTATATAAAGAAGGTGAAGTTGACTGTGAAGACTACTGAATGATTTACCAATTTCATAAGCTATCAAACTCTCAAGTTATTCTAAAGTTTTCTAAGTTCAGTCACTCAACCTTCAGAAGCAGTCGATTTAAGTATTCGAGCTTTCAAGTTCAAGGCTATCTTCGAGTTGCACCTATTGAAGAAATCCTATATACTTTTAACCATTTGTTGTGTGCTAGGTTGTTTTAGTTTGGTGTTCTTAGTTGGAAGGATTAGATCCTCGCTAAGTATTGAGTCTTGTGTAGGCTTATAACTCTGTGTGAGTTTTGTACCCTGTGTGGGATAGAGCCTAGGAATCTTTGATTCTAGTAAGTTAGCTTATTGGAAGAGGATTGTAAAGTGTATCTTGTAAATTGATCTAACCTAGTTGAGTTCCTCCTGTGTGAAGGAGTAGAGTGGATGTAGAAGGATTACACCACCTTGGAACCACTATAAAACCTTTGTGTGTTTACTGTTTTTATTTACTTGCTACATTGCATTGTTGCATTTCTAACGTGTTGCATTTATCATAAGCATACTGCTAAAAGGATTCTGACAAAATCATATTTGTGAAAAGAAAACTGTTTTTCAAAGAGAAACTCTATCTTTATATTTCCGCTGCATACTGTGATAACTGAGACAGTAAGCTGGATCAGTATTCTGCCAGCTTATTGAATCGAGAGGTTGCTGCATTCTCTGTAAAATCAGTAACCTGCTTACAGAAAAGTTTTAAAAGTCAAAATTTGATAGAAGTTCATTCATCCCCTCTGAATCTCTGATCACTTGGGACCAACAGCTCTCCTTCGAAATGGAACTTGGGATTTGGTACCTCCTAAGTCAACTCAGAATGTTTTTGGGTATAAGTGGATTTTTAGAATAAAATGCAAATCAGATGGTTCTATAGACTGGTTCAAGGCTCGTCTTGTTGCTAAAGGTTTTCATCAAAGACTTGAGGTTGACTATTCTGAAACATTCAGTCCTGTTGTCAAGCCCGCTACAGTCTGTCTTGTGCTGAGTATAGCTATCTCTTGTGGCTGGTCTCTATATCAATTTGGCGTAAATAATGCATTTTTACATGGTACTCTTCATGATGAAGTATACATGTCTCCATAATATTTGTATGTAACACTTTATTAATATGTAACACTCTATTAATATGTACACAACTATATGTAACACTTTATTAATATGTAACACTTTATTGAAATATATCACATATATGCACTTTAAATACGTGATATTTTTTGTAACATCTTTTAATTATTCTTTGTAACAAAATATTTGATATTTTATCTAAAATTTGGGCATGGTAGCTCTGATACCATGTGAATAATATTGAAGAATTGAGAAATATTCTTGATTTGTGTAGTGGTTTATGTTTCTTAGCTTCAAGGTCATGGGTTCAAAACCTATAAATCTGTAATCTAATTTTGTTTTTATACAAATAAAAAGTGTTACATTTAAAATAATATTATATAAGGGTTTTATATGTAATATTTTTAAAGTGTTACTATAAAGTGTTACAATTCATACCATAATATAACACTTTTTAAAATTTTACAAAAAGTATTACATTAAAAGTGTAATACATTTAAAGTGTTATATAAAAGTTTATATGTAACATTTTTTAAGTGTTACTATAAAGTGTTACAATTTATGTCCTATCGTAACACTTTTTTTAAAGTGTTACTAAAGTTAATCAAAAGTGTTACAGAAAACTTTACGTAACGGAAGCAAGTATAACACCCATAAAAGTGTTACATAATGACTATTATAACACTTTTTTAGACATTAAGTAACATTTATTTTTTAGATGTTACAAAAAAATCATTTATGTTGTAGTGATAATAACTTCTAGGGTTAATTTCAATTTTGGTCATGTATGTAAGACCATTTCCATTTTTTGGACAACCAAGTATTCGTTTTCCAATTTTGGTCCTATATGTTTGAATTTTTTTTTCCAATTTTGGTTTATATGTTTCAATTTTTTTCCAATTTCAGTCAACTAGATTTCCAATTTTAGTCTTGTATGTTTCAATTTTTCCAATTTCAATCCAATTTTGATCGGATGGCAGCTGGAAAATCTCATGTGACATCGGCGATTTAGGGAATTCCAATAAAAATTGGACTGCAATTGGAAAAAGTTGAAACATATAAAACCAAAATTGAAAAAAATATACTTGATTGGCCAAATATGGAAAAGACCTTACATATTAGGATCAAAATTGAAATTAACTCTAATTTCTATTTTACTTGTATAATTAATGCATGATTCATATTAGTTAATTAAGTAGTATCTACTATCTAGCTAATTACCTATGTATTGTTATGAGAAATTTGGAAAAATAAAAGAAGAGAGCAGGATGCAAGACAAATCAAAACAGCTTGTAAAACAAAATCTTGCACTTTATATTTAGTTCCGTCTTAGGACACTGTATATTGGCTGTTCAAGTTCACATTGTTTTTTTCAATGAAAACAATTACATATTTTGATTGAACCTCTTTCCGAAGTTGAATAAATTAAACCGCTGGATAATCATCCATCTAATGATATATATATATATATATATATATATATATATAAAACTAACTCCATAGGTACTTAATTAAGATCGATATTCTCCTCGCAATGAAATCACAATTTATAAACTTAGTTATTGAATATTAATTATATATACAATTTTTTGCCACGTATTTATTTATCTATTACTAGGCCTCATATTCCAATTTATGACTTAGTAAATAAAACTTGTTATGGATCGGTAAAAATTAACCTAACAATGATACAAAACAAATTAGATATTGAAAACGTAAACCTGAATTAGATCAAAATCCGTCGAAAGATTAGAAGTTGTTTAGTTAGACATAATTAAGTAAAAATCAGAGGCAAAATTTTAAATTCATTTTTAACATCACAAAAAGTAAAATAAAATGATGGATCAATCTTGTCGTTGGGCTCATCTTCATGTCTTTGATGGAGAACAAAATTCGCTTACAAAACATTAAAATTTCGTTTTTGATGGAAATATCGGTATTTTAGTTTCATGAAAATATCGTGGAAATATCAGTATCGTGGAAATATCGGTACAGATATTTATCAACATTTTACCGATATTTCCTGATATTCCATTGATATTTACCCATATTTTCTCGATATTTACCAATATTTCCCTGCCGATTTTTCTATAATCTATACCATGAAACCATCGATATCGAAATTGATATGGATATTTATCGATATTTCACAGATATTTATCGATATTACACCTATTTTCCTATAATTTGTATTGAAGTCATCAATATCGAAATCGATACCGATATTTATCAAGTTTTACCGATATTTTGACAAAATTTCTCGTTTTTATGTGGGAAAATGAAAATATCGGAGATATATTAATTGCACCTGTTTTTGTATCGATCACGTGGAGATATATTGATTGCACCCGTTTTTGTATCGATCACGTGAATAAATGGAAATATCGGGGAAATATCGGAAATATTTCCAGATATTTTCATCCTTGCTTACAACCTCAAATAAGTATATTGTGGGAGATTATAAGGTTTTTTCATTTCAACTTTGTTGAATGTCAATGGTATACATATAGATGATCCATTTTGATTTTTTACAAGGTACCAAACCGTAATATCAATATATATGGTGGTGATGCTTTAGTAAGTAGATGCAAATTTAAGTTGGTAACTATATATATACCAATAAGGTTATTGTGATAAAACATTGGCGAGCACCATATTCTAAGAAGATCTAGAAAATCTTTTCCATGCTTCAAGTTTCTTTTGGACAGAGGAAGAGTTGAGTCATATTGGGCTGGACATATACAGACCACTCCTTTATCGTAGTACCACTGCCCAATCTGCTTTAATCAACCCAAGGATTCATGACTGCTTACTGATTGGTTCAAATCAGGCTAAAAGCGACAAAATTCACTTAAAGTGACTGCAATCAATGAACGAGATACTTTAGATCTTAAGTATTGGACCCAATACCGAATTTCGAGTGAGTTAGGGGTGGGTGTGGCGGATTTCGGCAATGAGATGACCATATAAATGAGTTAATTTATACAAAAATATTGCCTACAATTTAGGGATGAAAATTCATTAACCAATTAAAAAAATGCATGCAAAATTGAGTCATTCAAGAAACGGGAATTCATTAGAAAATTGCAGCTGATTGTCCCTTAAATCGATCTTCAATTGAACTCAAATTTGTAAAATTTGATTTGGGGCTAATGCTATGACATGAGAATTGGAGTGTTTTGATGTAGGAAACATATAGTTTGGTTAAGTTTTCAGAATGATTTGTGATAACCATTGTTTCACTGCTGCCTCTATCGCTGCAATCCACCATAATCATCCTCAAACTCATCCAAAATTTGATCTTCCTGATAAAACTTAATTAAAATGTATGTGATCTACTTCAAGAGTGTGTCTCTTGTGTCCCCGGGGACACACAAGTTTTGGCCCAACTTCAAAACACTCATGCATCTTCCTAAATTTCCTACAGATTTGTTTCCATCACTAATATCGACGAAATTACCATTGGTAATCAGTCGGTATTTTGTTTTTCAAAAAATTTGATTACCGACGGAAATTTGTTGATATTCCGTTGGTAATTAACGAGGGAACGTGTCTGTCGGTAAATTTCGATGAATTACCGCATTTTTGTAGTGCTAAAGAATCAAATCTGTAATAAAATAAAATCAATTTTCTCCTAAATGGACCCCACCGTTAAGATATGCATAAATACATCAAATTAATGAAACATCACATTAATTTGTTCATAAAATCGTCCCATACATATCACATGACGGACGCATCCAATATATTAAAAAATAGATGATATTATTGGTGTTAGGTACGCACACCATCATTTTCTTTTTAATCATTGAAATAGTCAATTCAATGTCATCTGTGAAGATGAGGAAATTGTGAAGATTTATGAAACTATAGGATAAACAAGGACTGATGTCATGTCTGGTTGAGGCCTGTTTTTAATTGGAAAAGGACACTACCACCGAAATGTATATATCTACCAAAAAAATTTATATACACTTGGTGCATAAATCTAAGATCCACACAATTTGTCTGGCTTGATGAATCCATTTTAACACCCTTCCACACACACGCACATGCCCATTCACATATGTTTGTGTTTCGACGAAAAAGTAATACATTTAAGTTATGTTAGTTGTTAGGTAATATATGTTTAGATTTTGATGAGACAAAGCAGTATTATAATAAAAATATTAGAGTATCCCATTTTTCACCCTGTTGAAGTGAAAGCTTAGAATAGTTTTGAATCCTGAAATCGAAGGTGAAGAATGGAGAATTTCGGATATTCAGTAGCCAATCAATCTAGAAGAAACTTTCTGTTGGCAACTGGATGCAGCAGTATATTACTTAAGGAGGAAAATCTGATGTTCAAGAGTGAGCAAACTGCATTGGAAGAAAAACGCTCAGACCTTGAGTATTATAGTGCAAAATGCAATAATCTCATAACAGAAGTCTCCAAGCTCAATCTGCTAGTCACTAAGTTAAAAATTGAGAAGGCAAGCCTGCAAAATACAATTGATGTATATATTAGATCAACTAGGATGACACAAGAATGTATCAACAAACCTCTCAGATTCAGCAAACACAATTAAAGTTGAGAAGTTTGTTTAAGCAAAAGTACTATTCCTTGAGGAGTTCTACCTAGTGGTGCCCACGGTTTGGAAAAAACCGGAACCGGCTGGTTTGAAACTGGGGTCAACGGTTCGGGGAACCGTTGACCGGTTCGGGTTCCAAACCAGAATCGTGAACCGGTTTCATTCGGTTCGGTTTCGGTTCCGTATATTGGAGAACCGTGAACCGGCGATTCAACCGGCGGTTCCAACTGCCGGTTTTCCGAATTTTTATTTTTATTTTTGAAAATGCCACATGTAAGGCCCGGATCACTCGACCGTTGGAGATCAACGGTCGAGATTAGTTGACCGTTGCAAACCGACGGTTCAACCGTCTGGCTATTTTTTTTTTTGCAAATTTTGCAAAAAAAAAAAAAACCGAATAAACCGGCGAACCGAACCACCGGTTCCAAACCAGAACCGTAATCGAAAATACCCCAGTTTGGTTTAAGTTAGCACTTTTCCAGTTGGCCAAACCGTCGGTTCAGAACCGAAACCGGCGATTCGGTTAAACCGGGCACCACCAGTTCTACCAACCAAGGGGAATCTTGAACAAACCAAGCACAACCAATAAGGGAAAGAAACCCTTTCTGGTAATTAAGGAAAGTAAGACTGCACCGACTCATAGATGCAGCAGAGTCAATCTACTGCAACCACAGTCAGAATGCAGCAATCCACAAGTTACAACAAAATAACTTATATCCCTCTTATACCAAAACTTACATGTTTAAACCTAAAGGAGCATATACTCTAGGAAAGTATAAGAGAAGACCATATTCTAGAAGTGGAGGTAACACAAGAAAAGTTCCTATACACACTATTCACAAGTAGTATTTTGTAAAGACTACTTACAAGAAAAGAACCACCAAAGCTTATGACAAATCAATTGTCATTAAGCAGATGTGGATTCCAAATGAAGCTAACCTCAAAGGACCCGTACTTGTGTGGGTACCTAAATTTGGCTAAACTGCATGCAGGAACAGTTGCAAGAAAGCAGCCGTGATATATGGTACATTAACAACGGCTGCTCAAGACACATGACTAGCAATAGAGAAGCCTTGAAAGACTTCCAACCATATAAAGACCCTAAGTTGGTGTTTGGAGATGACTCGAAAGGGAGCACTAAGGGTACAAGAAGCTTGATCAAAGACAATGTATGTATCAATGATGTGTCCTATGTGAAAGTACTGAAATACAACCTTCTGAGCATTAGTCAATTATGTGACAAAGGATGTTCTGTGGAATTCAACCTCAACAAATGTCTGATACGAGATAACAAGTCCAATGAGGTGAAGCTTACTGGAACCAGAAAAGGAAATATCTATCTTGTAGATTGGAGTTCAACAGTGCAGCCAACCTGCTTCATTGCAAAGAGCACGCCTGAATTAAGCTGGTTTTGACACAAAAGGATGAGTCATTTGAACTTCAAAACCATCAACAAGCTAGCAAGAAAAGGCCTAGTAAGAGGTTTACCAAATGTAGCCTTCAAAAAGGAAAATGTTTGTAGAGCATGTCAGAAAGGAAAACAAGTCAGAAGCTCATTCAAAGCAAAGTACAAAGGTCATCTCACTGAATTTTGGATTTATTACACATGGATTTATTTGGACCAGTTGAGCTTGTAAGTGTGAATGAGAAGAAGTATTCTCTAGTAGTTGTGGATGGCTACTCCTGATTTACTTGAACACTCTTTCTAGCCAAGAAATTAGAAACACAAAATACACTACCAGAATTCATAAAGATAATTTAGAATGAGAAAAGTTTGAGTATTGTGAATATAAGATTTGACAGGGGAACACAATTCATAAACAAATTCATTGAAAAATACTGTTCTGAGAATGGATCAGTCATGAATATTTTGCAGCAAGAACACCCCAACAGAATAGAGTTGCTAAAAGAAGAAATAGAACACTAAAAGAAGCAGCAAGAACAATGATTGCAGAAGCTACTATACCTAAAAGATTTTAGGTTGAAGCTACCAATACAACATGTTATACCCTAAACCGATGCTTAATCAATAAAGATCATGACAAGACTCCTTACGAGATTTGATATGGATATACACCAAATATTTTTTTATCTATATATCTTTGGATGCAGATGTTACATCCTGAACAATGGAAAATAACACATGAAGACCTTTGATGTAAAATTAGATGAATGAGTATTTCTAGGATACTCATAAATATGCACTACAAGAAATATTGGATACAGCAACCCCCCAAAGACAACGCTTTTTATGAATTTATGTTGTCTTTTCGAAATTTACAACCCTTTTTCTGAAAAGCGTTGTCTTTGTTCAAAAAATTCGCAAAAAGACAACGCTTTTTGTGGAAAAGACAATGCTTTTTTCATAGGGTTGTTAAATGGTGTCTTTTTTTTTAAAATAGACAACGGTTTTGTGCAACGCTTTTTCAAAGGGTTGTCTTATGGCGTCTTTTTTTAAAAAAAGACAACGCTTTTGTGCAACGCTTTTAAAGAGTTGTCTTATGGCGTCTTTTTTTAAAAAAAGACAACGCTTTTCTGCAACGCTTTTTCAAAGGGTTGTCTTATGACGTCTTTTTTTTAAAAAAGACAACGCTTTTGTGCAATGCTTTTATGCATTGTCTTTTCATAGTACTTTTTTGCCAATAGACAACCCGTTGTGCAATGTTTTTTTATGTGTTGTGTTAATTATAAATTAATTATTTTTTAATTAAATTAAATTTAATTAATTTATAATGTTATCTTATATTATTTGCATTAATATTATCTTATATGAACAAACTCATAATTTTAAAAAATACTATTTTTATAAAATACTATTTTGAATTAATTAAGAAACTACACCTAAAATATTACTCTCACCCTTTTATATAATAATACAAAATTTATATACTCCCTCCGTCCCACAATAAGTTTCCCAATTCTTTTTGGGTGTTGTTTTTAAGGAAAATGTGTATTTTAATGTGAGTGGGAGGAGAGAGGATATTTAGTAGAAAATGGTGGAAGGGAAAGTGGTAGGGCCCACTTACTTATCAAAACAAGGGATGGCATATTTGTAATTTTTGTGAAGTTTTCTTTGCCATTTTTAGTAAGTTTTGAAATGGGAAACTTATTGTGAGACGGACCAAAAAGGAAAGTGGGAAACTTATTGTGGGACGGAGGGAGTATTATTTTAAAACATAATTCGAAAATTATGTTTTATAATTCATAATTCATAAATTATGAATGTTTTTCTAAAATAAAAATAAAGATATAATGAGTTTGGTTTTAAAATTAATACAAAAAACATAAATTATTTTAAAAAATTATTTTATAAAGAAAAAAAAAAGATATATATAAATCATACCAATTATATATATATATATTGTTAACCTTTTAAAATATATTAAAAATACAAATAATAAAAATTAACAAAAAATATGTAATAATATTAATTATTTTTTAATTAAATTAAATTTGAAAAGTTTTATTATTAATTTTATGATTTTATCTTATATTATTTGCATTAATATTATCTTATATGAACAAACTCATAATTTTAAAAAATGGTATTTTCATAAAATATATTAAAAATATGCACTAGTATATTTTATAATTGTCTTAAAATGAAATTAGATTAAACTGTCACGCCCCGTTTTCTTTTCGTAAAAAAATATCAGAGTTTTTCTTTTTGGGCGTGAAGAAAGAAAGGGGAAGAGGGCGAGCATGATATAAAATAGAAAGGAAAAGGAGAGGATAAGAAATGGTATACTTGAAACATCGGATACAACCAATTGAATCGAGTTTGAAACCTTATGCAGCGGAAAAACATCAGGATCCATACAAAACAGAAGAAAAAGATAAGGGAACAAAGTGATACAATCATATATCAACAGTCGGTCTCAATACCGACAATCATCGTTCTTAATACCGATAACAACAACATAACAAAACAGCGGAAATAAATCATCAGGATCTTTTACAACGATGGAGAAATACAAGTTTCTATATCAAATGATTATCATCGCTTTAAAAGACAAAACCTGAAGATGGACACAGCTGATAGGACACCCTTGTGAAGGAGAAATACAGTTTTCGGTTTTATAAACGATCAACAAAGCTTTTAAAAGACAAATCCGGACAAAGGACACAGCCGATAGGGCACCCCTTTCTCTACGCGTCAAGATTATCTTCATCTCCTGTAGTGTGAGTACAGAATAGGGGTGAGCGCGTTGAATACACTCGTGGGGATACTTTCCATGTTTTTACCAGTTATTAGGTGAGCGTAACAAATCCGACATATATTGGCTTGACAAGTAGTCACGACATATAAAATGCATAGCACACAATGCTAAGAACACACGGCTAGAGAGCACTCAACTATACTCGGTACATTCCTGACGTATGGTGCTTTTTATGAGCCACCAGTCCATTCCTAACGTATGGTGCTTTTTACGGGCCACCAATCCATCCCTAACATGACATATGGTGCTTTTTACGGGCCACCAGTCCATCCCTAACATGACTTATGACATCCGTCCACGTTTGTCGTATATAAAAGGTACGCATGAATATAGTAATCACAATATATAATCACAGCACATAGAGTTCAACAGTTCAATTATCGAATATGGAAAACAGTAATCATATTGAGTTTAGAAGTTACCCCCACCTCGTTTGGTGGTTACCATGTGAGTAGCGAGTACCGAAGATCTCGTATCTCGGATCTCGTGTCTCAAATCCCGTGTCTCAAATCTCGTGTCTCAGACCTCATGTCTCAAATCCCATTCTCGATGTTCAATCCAACTATTAGCCTACATACGTTACAGTGTTCTTAGATCCTTAATAAAAATAATTAAAACGATAACAGACTCCGGTGGAGAAACGATCGTTAACTACACGACGGATCGAGAGCTCTAAAGATTGAAGTTGAAGAAATGAGGATGGGTATTCAATCCATATGGTTGAGGTGATAGAGAATGAAATTTGGGTCACGATGGAAAAAGAATGAGCTTAATCGGAGTTCAAACGAGCTCAAACGGAGCATTTTAGATTCAAGGGTATAATGGTAATTTTGGTGAAAGAGTTGACTTTGACCGGGCCCACAACCCTCGGTCAACGATGTCTCATCGGCGATGACTCGAAATGATGAACGGCGGAAAAAACAGGGTTTGGATAAAAAACACGGCGTTGCAGGCGCCGGGGCGCGTACGCACCCGGTGTCGGGTGAAAAACTCGGCGGCTCGGCAGCGTGGCTCGGCAGCTGCCGAGTTTTCTCGGTAGGTCTCGGCAGCTCGGTCTCGGCGGCTCAGAAGCTCTCGGCAGCTGGGTGCGCACACTCGGTAGGGGTCGAGATTTCTCAGCAGCTCGGCAGCCCTCCCAGCGGCTGCCGAGTTTTCTCGGCAGCTTCATCCCCAGCTTCCCGGCTTCGGGCCTACTCGACGCGCCACCTTTCCGGTGCCACCCGGCGCGATGGCGCCGCCCTCCACCGCCGCCACCTAGTTCACCGGATTCCTCGCACCGCCGGCTACCACCTCCGGCCATCCCTCACCGGATTTCAATGGTGAATAGTGCTCAAAACTTCACCGCAAAACCCTTCGAAGTCACGTTTGCAAAACAAAACACCAACCAAACCAAACTCCGGCCGGCGACTGTAAGTCGCCGGCAACCCTCCAATTCCGGCCACCACCACCACCGTAAGCATATACACACACACGCACATACATATACCAACCCTAGCCAACACAGCCCCTTGGCCGGCGGCCACCTGCCGCCGGCGACTCTTCCCCCTCTACCTGGAACTCCGACCGGCGACTCCTAGTCGCCAGCAACCGCCCTACCCAACCACGCAACACACACACAAAGCTAAACACATACACGCATATCAACATATACACACACATAAACATAACCTGGCCGGCGGCCACCAGCCACCGGCCACCACCACCTGTCCTCGCCGGTGCATCCCCAGCGCCGGCCACCGATCCGGTGGCGCCGCCCCAACAACCACAACACAGCCTCACACATTTAACACACTCAAAACTCACACACATGCATGATCACACATATATACACACACTGTTGCTCCGGCGCCGCAACCCACGGCGGCGCCAGCCCTCCGGCATGTCACCCTTGTCACCGGGAGTCCTCCGGTAGCATTGGCGGTGAATTGGCGGCAGAAAACAGGAAGAAATAGGAAAGGTGGTTAGGGTTAGGGTTTAGGTTTTGGAGACGGTTTTTCACCGTTTTCCGACGAACGAGAAATCGGATTTGAATTCCGAGACCTATCCTAGATTCGTCTTGTCGAGACGAACGTCGTGTGCAAAAATTGGCCGAAACCGATAATGTTGAATTTTCCGGCCACCGGCCGGCGGTGGCCCGCTGGAGACAGAAACTCGGAAAGAGAGGAGAGAGAGACTTACTCATTTTTGTTGCTTTTGGCTCGTTCGGCTCGTTCGGAAAAACGGTGAAAAATGAATTGAATGAGCCCCTATTTATAGAATTCCGGAATTCACTATTCATCCAAAATATCTCAATCACTATTCATCGGTTGACTTTTCCGAGTTGCTATTCACATAAATATCTTTCGATTTTCTTTTCCGAAACTCCCTGATTTGCCCTTTTCGTCGCCGTTTGAGCTACGGGTCTCCGATCAACCCTTAGTTCATTTCTATCTTCTCGTCTTCTCGATACGCATCTAATGGTATAGAAATATTCTATATACCATGTCCAAGAAAATTACTCATCCAAAGCGTGCATTAAACACGTGTCTGAAACGCACGTAATAAATTAAACATTCAAAATAAACGCACATACTTATTAAGTCATGTGTTAAATATTTAATTAATCAATTATGCTCGTTTTGTTCCGGGGCGCTACATAAACAATACTAAATATATTAATTAGTCATTAATCTTTCAATTATATATATATATATATTTAACCTTTTAAAATATATTAAAAATACAAATAATAAAAATTAACAAAAAATATGTGATAATATTAATTGTTTTTTAATTAAATTAAATTTCAAAAGTTTAATTATTAATTTTATGATTTTATCTTATATTATTTGCATTAATATTATCTTATATGAACAAACTCATAATTTAAAAAAAATAGTATTTTCATAAAATATATTAAAATATGCACTAGTATATTTTATAATTGTCTTAAAATGAAATTAGATTAAACATTACTAAACATATTAATTAGTCATTAATCTTCCAATTATATATATATATATATATTTAACCTTTTAAAATATATTAAAAATACAAATAATAAAAATTAACAAAAAATATGTGATAATAGAAAATTAAAAAATATCAAAAATTGAAATAAAAGAAATGCATGTAAAATATTATAACATAAAGCATTAGTGGTCTAGTAGTTGGAGTACGACCATGGCGCTCGGATTCGAATCCCAGACAACGCGCATTATTTGCCATGATATGGCGATGTGGCATGATGATGTCAGCACTTCGGCGATGAGGCATAATAACGTGTTGGCACTTTGATGACGTGTCATAAGACAATGCTTTTCTACCGTTGTCAAATAGCCAAATTTCTTGTAGTGATGCATGATATGGCGATGTGGCATGATGATGTCAGCACTTTGGCGATGAGGCATAATAACGTGTCGGCACTTTGATGACGTGTCATAAGACAACGCTTTTCTACCGTTGTCAAATAGCCAAATTTCTTGTAGTGATGCAAGGCCTTTAGAATCTTTAATGAGAGGACCCTTGTAGTAGAATAATCAATATATGTGGTATTTGATGAACCACATTATGATACAACTAAGCTTGACAAACTGAAAGAAGACATATCTTAATTGAAGATCAAGGATCATTGAGTTAAGTACATTGAAGGAGTTCCATTGCAAGTGGGTATTGAAGGAGTTCCATTGCAAGTGGGTATTCAAGAATAAGCTGGATGAATCTGGAAGAAGACATATCTTAATTGAAGATCAAGGATCATTGAGTTAAGTACATTGAAGGAGTTCCATTGCAAGTGGGTATTCAAGAATAAGCTGGATGAATCTAGAGTTGTTGTAAAAAATATGGCAAGATTAGTTGCAAATGGAGTTGTTGTAAAAAATATGGCAAGATTAGTTGCAAATGGAGTTGTTGTAAAAAATATGGCAAGATTAGTTGCAAATGGAGTTGTTGTAAAAAATATGGCAAGATTAGTTGCAAAGGGATATTATCAGGAAGAAGGTCTATGCTCTACACATAAGAACTTCAGTGTAAATCAGATGGATGTTAAAAGTGCATTCCTAAATGTTCTCTTATCTAAAGAAGTCTACGTAGAACAACCTATTGGATTTGAAGATCAATCTAAAGAGAAAGTATTCAGATAAAAGGTTTATACGAATTGAATATCTTATCTAAAGAAGTCTACGTAGAACAACCTATTGGATTTGAAGATCAATCTAAAGAGAAAGTATTCAGATAAAAGCTTTATACGGATTGAATCAAGCATCAAGAGCTTGGTATGATACTCTATCCCTGTATTTACTGAAGAATGGATTTTAGAAAGGAACAATAAACAAGACTCTTTTCAGAATACAGGATGAAGATAGCATTCTACTTGTATAAATCTATGTGGATGACATCATTTTTGGATACACTAACAAAGATCTCTGTAAAAACTTCTCAACACTCATGCAAAAAAAGTTTGAAATGAGCATGTTAGAGTTTACTTTTTTAAACTCTTATTTTATTTTGCATTTCTCACAAAACATAATATTTGGTATTTTTATCCAAAACAAATTAATATTTCAATTGATTTGTTTGGAGTGATTTTAGGAGATTTAATTTTTCTCATATACGTAATTTTCTTGTAGGAATGAAGATTTGACTAAATTCCAAATTAATTTATTTGATATATTATCTTATAGTTGAGATTTTTAAGGGATTGAATGATTTGATATATCTCACAAGATTTATTTGAAAGAGTCTTAAGGAACTAACGTTCCTTTCCTAGATTGTAGGGGATTCGTTTTCTTTATATATCTTCTTTGTTTTGCAGAAACGTGTGATAAAAAGAAGAAGGAAAACGTGGGAGAAGGAAACGTGAAGTACGTGGAAAAAAAAAGAGAAGGAAACGTGAAGTGGAGAAGTGCAAAGTGGAGTAGTGCAAAGTGGAGAAGTGGCATATCTTGAAGATCATGGACATGTCATGAAGATGATGGAGATCATGGAGGATAACACATCATCTACAAAGGTCTATAAATACCAGATCAGAGTCTGGAGAAAATGAAGCGAACAAGCAGAAAGATAGGCAATCAAAGATAAAGAGAGAGTCAAGAATAATTTTTGTTTTCGCTTACAAAGTCGTTTGATGTTGGCACATCCATGATAATATTTTCATAGCGATTCCATTTTCTAATAAGTTCAGTCTTTAGGATTACTTTGTAAACTATTGAGCGTTTGTCACACTCATAGAACTTGAGAGAAAATACTTAGAGTGTGTGTTTTTCTAAAGAGAGTCTTTCGATATCTCTTTAGGATTTTATAATTACTTATAGAAGTAATAAAGTTTTGCCCTGTTGGCATTCCACAAGTATTTTTATATACTTGTGGATAATTTCTCTGTTCTTTTCATCTTTCTTAAAGTTCAATTCCGCTGCTGTTTTGATTAATGTTTTGGTAGATGTTGTGATATTTGACACAACATTTATCATTCTATTTTGTTTTGCAGGAGATTCTACCCACCAGAACTTTCAGAGCATGATGGGAGAACTATGTTTCTTTCTTAGTTTATAAGTCAAACAACTGGAAAATGGTATTTTCATCAATCAAGTTAAGTATACTAAAGAGCTGATCAAGAAATTAGGAATGGAAAATGAATCAGCAGTAAGCAAATCTATGACTACTTCAATCAGTCTTGACAAGGATGAGAATGGAAAAAATGTGGAAATCACAAAATACAGGAGAATGGTTGGTTATTTGTTATATCTTACTGCATGTAGACCTGATATTATGTTTACAGTAGGTATGTGTGCAAGATTCCAAACAACACCTAAAGAGTCACACCTTGAAACTGTAAAATGAATCATCAAGTATCTGAAAGGAACTTAATAGGTTGGGTTATGGTATCTTAAGAAAGGAGGATTCAGTGTGAAGGGATACTTAGATTTAGATTTTGATGAATGTAAAATTGTCAGAAAAATTATTAGTGGTACTTGTTAATTTCTTAGAAAAAGATTAGTATCCTAGTTCTATAAGAAGCAAACATCTATAACAACTTCAATGGCAGAAGCAGAATATGTTGCTGTAGGAAGTTGTTATGCTGAGATTCTATGGATACAACAACAACTTAAGAATTATGGGTTACAGAAAAGGAAACTCCCATTCTGTGTGACAATACAAGTGTAATTGTTATAACACACAATCCAGTTTTCCACTACAGAATAAAGCACATAGATGTGAGACATCATTTTATAAGAGATCATGTTAAGAAGAAAGACACTATGCTTGAAAGGTCCAGACAAATCTATAACTAGCAGATATTTTTACAAAACCGTTGTGTGAATCAAGATTCTTTATGCTCGGAAATGAACTTGGAATCATCAAGTTATGATGGTTAGAAAAAGCTATGTTTAGATGGAAAAGTCAGCATGAAGCAAGGGGTATCTGTACAAGGATACAACAAAACAAAACAACAGAAAGATGGAATACTACATAAATAGGATTCAGTACATCTCAGGATACAATATGTCTGGAATGCAACATTTACTGCTACTGCATTTAAAGCCTTGCAACCTCGTATCAGGAACAGTAACCTTAAACACTAACCATTTGCGCGGCAAAAGCATATCTCACATTTAATATAAATCCACTTTTTCAGAATAGTAACAGTCATATCTTACTTTTCGATCTCAAAAGTTTGTTATATTGTAAAGAAGCCCCTCCGTCATTTTATCCTAACCGTTAGATTTTGTGCTTCTCTTACATTTTTTTAATCATGATCATTGATCATAAACCTCGATATATTTGAATTGGAACTGTTCACCATCTTCTTCACTCGATCTTTATCCATCCCTCAAGCAAAATCACTTCACTCGTATCAGTAAAACCTTAAAAACTTGTTTCCAAAAAATCTTAATCGTTCATCTATGGCTGCCACAAGAGAAACCAAAGTTATTGGAGGACGTCTCGTCAACCTGGAGTCTCGGATTTTAGAAGGAAGCATGAAATATATGTTATTTCAAAAATCTGGAGATGTGTGGAGAAAATCAACATCTTTAGTGTTCTAACCACCAGATACAAGGGCACATCAGTCTCTGCCATTCAAAAATTCTATGCCTTTGCCAAACTTATTGATGATGATAAATGTATCATTTTCAAGATGGATGCAGAAGGAAAAGAGTATACTCTGACGTCGAAGGATATTGCTCCCACGTTCAACATTTCTGCTAAAGGCTTACCTCCATCAGAACTCAAGAAATATAGGACAGAGTATACAAAGGTAATGTGGAATCTATTCAAATAGGATTCCATTACTGGTCCTGCTAGAAAAAGTTTTGAGAATAAGTTGAAGCCTGAGTATGAGTTTCTCCATAATGTCAGTGCATATTCCATTGAAGTGAGGTGTGGAGGCTTCGACAAATGCACTGATCTCCACTTCAAAATCATGACTGCTATCATAAAGGGTGTGTAGGTCAATTGGAGCAGATTCATTCTGAAGAGAATTTGGGAGAAAGCCACCAAGAAAATTAATAGAAGAAGTTTTGGCATCACTATCACCTCAGTTATCTGCAAGCTGAGCATCGATGTTGACGAAGTTGTACCTATTCCTGCTGGATGGTACTTGGGAGTAAAAAAGGCCCTCTCTAAGAAGAAAGTTATGAAGAAAGGTGATGGAATCCAACAAAGGAGACAACCTGCTGCAGTTCATATTGAACGTAAAGAAATAATAGTCTCTTGTACTGCAGAAAGCAGTAATGCAACAAGCAACTCGAAACAAAATACAACAACAGGATGCAGCACCAATGATGAAAATGAAGCTGAAAAACCCTCATCCTCCAACAATGATGATGATGATGATGATGGATATGACAATGATGATATGTCTCTCACAAGGATATCAAAGAAGAAGAAAGCAGATGTATTTCAAGAGAAACATCTGCAGAAGTGCTGGAAGAACAAGAACAACAGAAGGAAAAGGTTCCTTCCGAACAGAAAGATGAGGCCTCTGAACCTGAAAAAACTGATGATAGATAGCCCTTGTGCCAGTACCAGAGGTTAGGCACCTCATACTGCCTAGCCGAAAGGAAATGAGGAAAATAAAGAAGGAAAGATGTAATATCCCAAAAATTTAAGATATAGAAATTAAATAGATTGTTAAATTTAGAGTACAAATTAATTTAGGTCTTGTAATTAATTTTTTTTAAGTGAAGATAAGCTCCGTAGACTGTTTCAAGCCTATTAGACAAACAAATATAGGTTTCCTAAACCTAATCAAATTCTATGCTACCTCTTTGAGAAATAAGGATCTTTAAGTCACTGGACTCTTTAAAACCCTAGATGATTAGATCTAAAACACAACCCATAATTTTCCAGGAATCATACTATGAAATCTTCATTTTCATACTTGATTCAGCCACAACAAAGGAAATAAGATGTCATTATCATCCTCATCTTCAAAAGCATACATAGGTATTCATGTTCTTTCTTTCCAAAATTTCAAATTCATACTTTAACACCTTACAGTTTTATGAGATTTTAGTATGTTATCTCTTGTTATGTTGTTAAGACTCGGTAAAATTTTCAAATCAATCGGAATTGTAATTTATTTAATATATTTTTTCTATTCCTTCAATGTAAGAATCAACGTATTAATGTTTTTGATTTCAGAAATTAAAAATAAATATCTAAAGAACTTGTAATATTATGAAATTTTAAAATATTATGCAAAACTATGATTTTAAAATTTCATGTCAATCAAAGCCTTAATTTATTTAATATGAATTTTATATTTCTACTTGGCAGAAATTAAGATGTTTACCGTTAGTGATTTACAATTTCAAATAATTACTTATATAACTTAGAATTTTATAATATTTTAACAGTGTGTAACTTTAGGGTTTTGATTTAAAGTAAAAATTTCAATTTAATACAACAGGTACTCTATTTAAAAAATATTCTCTTCTCTTCTTTGAAAGATTAAAGATTTAAATTGTTACTGTTTTACTAAATTAATACATATAGATTAAGGTCTTCAAATGCTTTTAAATTTTAATATGTAATACATATAGATTAAGGTCTTCAAATGCTTTTAATTTTTAATATGTTGTACATGAACATGTCTTTCATCTTCTGGAAAATTTTTATATAAAAAGGTTTTATATTTCTTAAGAATTAAATTTATTTTACAGCTCTGCAAATTTTAACGTTCATGTAATTAAAATTTAAAAAAATTAGTAATTATTTGAAATTGTAAATCACTAACAGTAAATATCTTAATTTATGCGGAGTAGAAATATAAAATTCATATTAAAAAATTAAGGATTTGATTGACATGAAAATTTTACAGAAGATCAAAATCACAATATCGCATAATATTTTAAAATTTCATAAAATTACAAGTTTTTTAGAAATTTATTTTAAATTTCTTAAATCAGGAACATTAATACCTTGATTTTTACGTTGAAGGTATAGAAAAAAATGATATTTAATAAATTAGAATTCCAATTGATTTGAAAAATTTACCGAGTCTTAACAACACAATAGGAGATAACTTAATAAAATCTCATAAAATTCGAAGGTGAGAAAGTATGTATTTGAAATTTTGGATAGAAAGAACATGAATACCTATGTATGCTTTCGAAGATGAGGATGATGATGACATCTTACTTCCTTTGTTGTGGAAGAATCGTTTATAAAAATGAAGATTTCATAGAGTTTGACTGCTGGAATACTATGGGTTGTGTTTTAGACTAATCATTTAGGGAGTCCAGTGAAGTTAAAAATCCCTATTTCTCAAAGATGTAGCGTAGAGTTTGATTAGGTTTAACAAACCTATATTTCTGTCTAATGGGCTTGAAATAGTCTAATAGACTTATCTACACTTATAAATATTTTTAACTACAAGACCTAAATTATCTTATACTCTAAATTTAACAATCTATTTAATTTATGTATCTTAAATTTTTGGGATATTACATTTATGGAATAGGTATGTTTGAATTATCTCAATAAGATAACATTGATTATTCCCAAAATGTCCTCCAGCCATTTTACATATGTTGGCTTGATTTAATTTATTTTAAAATTTTCTTTCTACTCCATCATCAGAATTGAAAAAGGAAAACATTTATTATTTAAACAAGCTCATCTTGAGGTGTTGAGTATTTTCTATATACTTACAAATAGCAAACATGTATTCTATCAACAAACATAAACAAACATTTTTTCACACATTTTCAGGGATATTTTTGGTATTTCAGATAAAATATGTTTAGATAAAAAATAGGTAGAAAAATAAAGTGGTATTTATGTTTTATTTCCGTATCAACCTTGCCTCGTTACCTCATCACAATCCGCCCTTCCCCACTGCAGCTCTGCGCCGTCTCCCATGAAGGCACCTTTCTCCACAGCCATAACAATTTGTGAGTGATATATTTTACTCGAATATTGCGATTCATCGCTGAAAATGGAGAAAACGGTGTTAGTTTGAAATTGTTCCAAGGCTCATGCAGTGATCATGTATAAGTTTCCACGCGCAGAGATCGAGCATCTAGGGCAAAATTGGCAAAATTTGCCCAAATGTTCTTATGCGAGGTTATGCTGCTAATTCATATCATATCTTTTGAGGATTCAGTTTCACAACATAGTTATTCTGGGGCTTATGGGACTGTCTCTACTTAATTTGTTGTTTAATTGCTCCAGATCTTCTTAATGCTATTAAATTTGTACAATTTCTGCCAATGCATAAAAGGTGTTGTATGGCTTTCCTTTCTATATTAGAGATGTAGAATTCCATTTTTGCAAATGTAGGATGCTTGCCTCTTGGAGGTGGGCCCAAGCTTTAGTTTTGAGATGTATGTTTAGAAAGGTATTTGACTAGATTCTCGGTTGCTCGTCGTAGGTATAACATATTGGTATTCTGAGATGGGTGTATATTGGGCACTGGCAGTTCACATTATTCATTGTTGCATATTGCAAGGTTAGTATCCGTTGCTTGAACCATGTCGCACAATATATGTATTTAGTGATGATTAGAAGTTACTATTTCTGGCATTTCAAGATATTCTGTTTCTTGAATTAAATGGTCTGAACGTTTTCTGGCACTTCCATCAAGTTTTTCCTTTAGTTCGTTAGCATAATCTCTCATCAGTGCTATTGATTTTGCTTCTCCTATGTAATAGGTGTATGCATCTTCTCACTTGGACGAAGTAGTTGGGAAAAGAGTCTGCACGCTTCTAGATGCAAAGTCTATAATTCAATTATTTCGAGGACTCGACGCTCCAATTGGTACGTTATATTGTTTATGTGTTTTACTCCATTAAATTAGTCTGTTATAAGCAGGGACGGAAATATCGCGATTTATCGCCGATAAATCGCCAAAATCAAGCTTCCGATACAGATTTCAACTGTCAAAAAAATCCATCAAAATATCGGCGATTTATGCCGATATTTCGGAAAATGTCGCCAAAAAATCGTTATCGGAAGAGTTGTATATAGCTTTGTTAGTTTATCGCGATTTATCGCCGATAAATCGCCAAAAAATCGGTGAATATCGTGTCGGTGAGCTGCAATTTTTTTTTTTTTTTTATTTTAAATTGATTTACAGGTTGTTTAGGATATGATATGCCAAGTGTGATGATATTATTGCACATACATATATTTTTGTCCCCCATTTGAATTTGTAAATTATAATTAAATGGTCAAAAGTTATGGATAAATAGATCCCATCCCATTACCCATATTAGTTTGCTTCGTATAGTTTTATTCAACTCTAGATCACTTCTTTTGCTTCTATTTTTGAATCGAAGTTTTGTTACTTATTTCGATTTTTCAATTCTCCTTCGATTTTCCAATCATTGTTCATCAACATCAAGAAGGTTCATCATTGGAAGGTTAGTTAATTTAAATACTTAACTACATATTTAATTTGTTGAAGTAATGTTGTCTTAAAATACATATAAATTATGCTATATTTTATAGTTTTAATTAAGGTATGTAGCTTTTGGATTGAGCTATAGTTTTAATTAAAAAATTGTTCACATATATCATGAAATTATGCATAATAAGTTAATAACTTGAAAGGAATTTCGCCTCCTGCTCCAAATCGAATTTGTCTTATGCACTTCCATACTTAAAGCATGATTAGAATTTTTTCATATTTAAAACTTAAAATTGACTTAATTAAATATAAAAGTTATTGATTCAAGATGTTGAAAATGAAATTATCACCGAAAGATTTATGAAATTAAGATTTTGTTTGATATATTTCAATTTTTTATTATTTAAATAGATTTTTCTAATGATAATCTCAAAATATAATTGATAAACTACACATAAAAAATTATATAATAGTAATACAACTAAAATATTTATATACCAAATATGATCTTATTTTTATAGGATTTACTGGATTCTATATGATGCTATATTACTGTTAATCTATATATAGGACTACTATAATTTAGTGATTGTAAATGAAGAAACATGAATGAGTCATGTGAAAATTATACATTTAAAGAAGTGGAGATATATAATTTTGGGAATTTATTAAATAAATAGAATTTTATTTGATATATTTTTTACATTAATTAAGAAGATATTGTAATGACCAAGATATCAAAAAAATAGATATGTTCGATACCCTTAATTAAGAAGAAATCTTCCTTCATTAAATATGATTCGATGGAGAGTATAGATTAAACATAGTTGAAGCCTAAAACTAGATAAGGTAGATAGATATAAAATTGATTATTTGACCCAATATGTGTACCACACTACCACTGTACCCACAATTACTTATTATAAATATTGTAGCTTTTATTAATTATTAGTTTGTTTATGAAATTTAATAATAGTAGCATTAAATATATAGTATAGTACAAAAGTTCAATGGAATTTCTAGACTATCCATTCACACACACATGCATGTCTTTGGAAAGTAAGATGGCCACATAATATATAAATCTTATTTGTAACGCCCCAAAATCTTTCCGTTAAAATATCAGAGTTTTTTCGTTTTTTTTTTGGGCGTTAAGAGAGAAAGGGGAAAGAGGCGTACATGATATTTAAAAGAAAGAATAAGGAAAGGACAAGGAGTGTTACAGTCACAACATCGGTTACGACCGATAAAATAAAATTTTGAAACCTTACGCAGCGGAAAAAAAAACCATCAGAATCCTTTATAAAGAAAGAGAAATACAATTTTTTTTTACAAACGGACAACATATCTTTAAAAAGATAAAACCGGAAGATGGACACAGCTGATAGGGCACCCCTCTCTCTACGCGTCAAGGTTCTCTTCTTCTCCTGTAGTGTGAGTACAGAATAAGGGGTGAGTGCGTTGAATACACTCGTGGGGATACTTTCCAAGTTCAAATATTCAATCATATAAAATTCAGCAAATAAATACATCACATAATGACACGTAGCTTAGAAATGGACCGAAGTCCCTTCGTAGCACAGTTATGGACCGAAGTCCCTTCGTAGCATCACCATCGTAAAATAAACACAATATATAAACACAACACGTAGAGTTCAACAATTTATCGGTCACGCAGACAATTATCGGTCACAAAGACAAATATCGGTCACGCAGATAATTATCGCTCACGCAGACAAATATCGGTCACAAAGACGATTATCGGTCACGCAGACAATTATCGGTCACAAAGACAATTATCGATCACAAAGACGATTATCAGTCACGCAGATAAATATCGGTCACAAAGATAATTATAGGTCACACAAACAAATATCGATCACAAAGACGATTATCGATCACGCAGATAAATATCGGTCACAAAGACAATTCATATCGTACAATATCATAGCAAAATCATCAATTATGGAAAACAATAAACATGTTGAGTTTAGAAGTTACCCCCACCTCGTATAGTGGTTACCACGTGAGTAGCTAGAACAGTAAGTCTGATAACCCAACACCTCAAAGCTTAGTCCAACAAGTAGCCTACACATTTACGGTATTTTTTAGATCTTAAATATAGTATAAATAAAGTTGTAAAGGGTTTCAGCGAAAAAACGTTCGTTAACGACACGACGGATCGAACAATCTAAAGATTGGAATTTTGGAGACAAGGCTGAAAGTTCAATCCAAAGGGCTGAGATGATAGGATATAAAATAAGGATCGCAACGCAAAAAGAATGAGCTCAATCGGAATTGAAACGAGCTCAAACGAAGCGTTTTAAGATTTGGGATTCCGGTCTTCACGCCCGCGCGCCCGCCCGAACAGGCTACATAAACGGGC
Organism: Scutellaria minor; assembly: GCA_954870855.1. Taxonomy (NCBI): domain Eukaryota; kingdom Viridiplantae; phylum Streptophyta; class Magnoliopsida; order Lamiales; family Lamiaceae; genus Scutellaria; species Scutellaria minor. The sequence continues at coordinate 8,862,649 of OX940731.1, read as the reverse complement.
TTCCAGCAGCCGCCGTCCGGTGAACCACCGGTCGCCGACCACACCCCCAGATTCCCCCCACTTCAGGCTACGAACTCCGATCAACTTCGGCCACAACGGAGCCGCCTAACTCCGCCAAAATACCTGCAAAAATAGCCCGACGGCGGCGTCTCCAGACACCACCACCTACCTTGCTGGATACCTCGCAGCGCTGTCTACGACCTTCAGCCATCCCTCACCGGATTCCGGTATGAATAGTACCTGAAAATTACGCCGCAAAACCCTTCGATACCCAGTTTTTTCCAAAATTCCAACTCCAACCAAAACTCCGGCCGGCGACTTCCCATCGCCGGCGACGACTCCCAACACCTACTCCGGCGACCCCTCGTCGCCGGCAACCTTTCCCGACCAGCCAAACACACACACACGGTCTATATATACACACGCATATACACACACTCTTGCTCAAACACACTCACACATACACTTACCAACCTTGGCCGGCGGCCACCTGCCGCCGGCCACCACCCTCAGCCTTCGCCGTAAAATTGGCCGGCGACCACCAGTCGCTGGCCACCCTTCAACTCCGGCCACCATCACCACAGCAAGCTTATATACACACACGCATGCAAGGAAACACACACACACGCATACTCACACACACACCCTTCCAGCTTGGCCGGCGGCCACCTACCGCCGGCCACCACCACCAGAGCCTCGCCGGCGACCTCCTGTCGCCGGCCCACCGATCACACACAGCGGCGCCACCCAGCGCCGCCCCCAACAGCAAGCACAAGCAACACACACACCACCACCCCGTCACTCACACACACTTGCACAACATACATATATAGCTACTGTTCCTGCCCGGCGCCGCCACCAGCGGCGGCGCCACCTCCCCAACATCACCACCACACCACCAGCAGCTTCTCCGGCCACCGCTCCGGCAAGAAACGGTAGAGAGAGAAAGAAAAACGAAGAGAGAGAAAGGGTGGTGGAAATAGGGTTTGCGGCTGTTTTTCGTCATTTTCCGGCGAACGAGAAATCAGATTTGAAATCCGAGACCTAACCTAAATTCGTCTTGTCGAGACGAACGTCGTGTGCGAAAATCGTCCGATTCCGACAACGTTGAAATTTTCCGACGACCGGCTGGCGGCGCCGGCCAGAAAACAGAAAACGTAGAGAGAGAGAGGAGAGAGAGAACTTACAAGTTTTCGGCGCGTTCGGCTCGTTCGGAAAAACGGTGATTTTCGAGTCGAAACTACTTCTATTTATAGAAATCCGGAAGTTACTATTCACCGAAAATATCCGGATCACTATTCATCCAAAATATCCCGTCACTATTCATCAGTTGATTTTTCAACATTACTATTCATGTAAATATCTTCCGATTTTCTTTTCCGAAACTCCGTGGTTTGCCCTTTTCGTCGCCGTTTGAGCTACGGGTCTCCGATTGACCCCTAGTTCGTTTCTATCTTCTCGTCTTCTCGATACGCATCTAATGATATAAAATATTCTATATACCATGTCCAAGAAAAATATCAATCCGAAACACACATTAGACATGTATCTGAAACACGCGTAATTAATTAAACAATCCAAACATACACACATAGTTATTAAATCATGCGTTAAAATATTTAATTAATAAATTATGCTCGTTTTGATCCGGGGCGCTACATTATTAGAATTTATTCAAATCAAGTAAATGAGCTATGTTGGTAAATGAGCTGTATTTCGCGATTTTCTTATATGTTATATTTTCTTATATCTGAATAAGGAATGACAAGTGAAAGTGGTGCTGCCGGAAGAGACCCTGCATGGAAATATTGCACAGCCATCCCTGGACACAAAAATGCCACTCTTTGTAGCTTTTGTAATCATGCGATTATGAGTGGAGGCATTACACATTTCAAATATCACTTGAGCCACACGGACCCAAATAAAAACGCACGTCCTTGTAAAAATGTACCCCTAGAGGTTAAGAAAGAGATTCGTGAATTGTTTAAAGCTAAGGAGACATCAAAAGGGAAGAAGACTACTAAAATGGATGTTGTTAGAGCAGAATTACGAAGGGGGTTATATGATAAGGATGAAGATGAGGATGATGACGATATTGTGTATCCTGATGACATTATTGATCAAAATGAACGTTAACAATATCGTGCCGCTGTCAGACAATCTAAGGCAAGTGAGTGGGAAAGAGATCAAATGCCTAACTTTGGGCATAACAAAGGAGGCAGTACTAGTTCTCGTGGATTAAATTTTGCACCAGCACCAGCACCATCTTTATATAGATCAGAAGGTGCAAAACAAAAAAAGATAAAGAGTATGTTTTCTGGTGGAAACATTAGAGAAAAAATGGGTCGGATGGTGAGTAAATTTTTCATTTACGATAATGTACCACCAGAGAAAGCTTCATCGCATCATTTTTGAAATATGATCCAAAGTGCGAAATATGATCCAAAGTGCACAGGAAAGTGGTGTGGGGATAAAACCACCAACTCCATATCAGATAAAAAATAAGTATTTATTGCAAATGAAGGTGCATGTGGCCGAACAAATGGAAAAATGGTCGACATACGGGTGTACAATCAAGACCGATGGATGGACAGGACCAACAAAATTGTCAATCCTAAATTTCATGGTCTATTGCAAGGGGAGCACTGTCTTCCTTAAATCGGTTGATGCATCAGATAAGATCAAGGATTATAAATACATCTATGATCTACTTAAAGAAGTGGTGAAAGAGGTTGGGGTGAATAATGTAGTTCAAGTTGTTACAGATAATGGTTCCGCTTTTGTGAAGGCGGGAAAAAAACTCATGCAGAGATACAACTTATATTAGACACCCTGTGCTGCACACGACATTGACTTGATATTTGAAGATATTGGCAAAAATCAAAATGTCAAGATAGTAATTACGAAGGCCAGGCAATTGACGAACTACATTTATAATCATGGGTGGTTGTTGGCAAAAATGTGAGAGATTTGTCAGGGAGACATAGTACGGCTAGGAGCAACTTGTTTTGCAACAAACTATATCGCACTAAACAGTTTGTTCACGAAAAAAACTACGTTGAAACAATTATTTACGAGTGACGAATGGGCTGAGAATCGTTTGAGCCGTTCAGAGATAGGTAGATCAGTGGAAAAACACGTTCTTGACCATCGGTTCTGGGATCAAGTAAAACATGTGGTTGACATTTATGAGTCATTATATCAAATACTTCGAGTTGTGGATACTGAGGTTGTTCCTACCATGCCGATCTTATATGAATTATTTCGTATCATGAAACAAAAAGTAGAAAACGTAAGGTTGGCACAGTGGGTACTTAACGTAATAAATACTCGATGGGAGAACACGCTTTCACATCAACTACATGTTGCAGGTAAATATCATGTGCTACATCCTATATTATGCAATTGTATACATTATATGATATACTAACTGCATTTTGTATTTTGTAGCTTTCTACTTGAATCCAAGATTTCAATATACCCGAGGAGTTGGTGAAGATATGACCCTGATTAAAGCGGTGCACGAAGTGTTCTGCACACTTGAACCCAATTCAGAAGGCATAACCCAATTTGGAAATGAGGTTTAAATAGTAAACAATATAATATGTTTTATATAACTACTATAGTACTACTTACATTCAAATTTATGGAGTATACTTGCATAATTGTGTGAATTTGCAGATCACCTATTTTCGTGATGCGAAAAAAGAATTCAGTGATCGTGCTGCAGTTGCATCACGAAATACAATGACCCCAGATACCTCTTCTTACCGATTATATTCATTATTTCTAATCATTTGGAAAGTATTTATGTTTGACATTTATTAATGCTTGGCAGCTGAGTGGTGGGTTATGTATGGTCAATCATCGCCGACACTTCGAAATCTAGCCATAAGAATACTCTCACAAACAACGTCATCTTCTGTTTGTGAAAGAAATTTGAGTACATTTGCCTTGATACATACTAAGCAGTGAAATCGACTTGCATATCAAAGACTTGAGAAACTCGTCTTTTGCTACTACAACATGAAATTAAGGTTACGAGATATGGAAGCTGAAAATGACAACGTTGCTGGGTTAGACTATCTTGATGTAGCGCCTGACATTGGTGATGAGGAAGAAGATCCATTGTTCCAATGGATTCGGCCTATCCACATGGACGACGCTGAAGGAAATCCAAATCCAAAAGTTGCATCGGCTGCTCGTGAATATGGCATGAATGTGTCTCAGATAATGGAAGATGATGTTGGTGTTTATACTAGTGGTTCAAGTAAATCTATGGATACTTCAACAAATAGTGGAAGCAATGTTGGTGGAAGCGGTGGTGGTGGTGGTGGTGGTGATGGAAATTATTGTGAAAATGATGTTGAAGATCAATTGCAGTTAAGTTCATTTACCGTGAGGGTGACTACACACATGCAACACAAGATTCTGACCATGGAAGTAGGGCAGGGGGTGCAGGGATTACACACATGCAACATAAGATTCTGACCATGGAAGTAGGACAGGGGGTGCAGGGATTGGTGTTATTGAAAAGAATTATGGAAGAAGGCATGCTTGGAATTGGAACCAAGGTGAAAGCTCAAACATTGAATCACTTTCTATGAGTCTTGACTTAATGAATATGAGCAATGATCCGTACAATGAATATCAACCGTCGTATTCTCACGGCAGACATAGCACTTCACAGTTTGATTGGTCTAGTTAGAATCCATTTTATAACCCACTACCTCAATCATCACATGAAGGTTCAAGTATGCATCAACATAGTCAACCATATTGGGTCAATCAACATTATCCGATTTATGGAACTACAGTTGGAAGAAATAAAGAAACATATGAAAGTTATCTCCATGATTACGCTGAAAATTGGTCTAGTGTCCTAAGTTGGCATCAATATTGTTTGACTCAAGATGACATGTCATCTTATACATTTGAACCTCATAGGAGTTCAAGCTATTACTAGGTCATGTATTAATTTTGTATGATAATTTGTCATGTTAATCATATGAGACAACATTTATATAATAGTTTATCTCTAAATTTATTGTCAACATATCTTTTTATTTGAAATTTAAGTTCAATATATGTATTAATGTTACTTATAATATTATATAAAGTACTAGATATTTTTTTCTATTTTTTTTACAAACTTTTAAATTTTTTTGCGTAAAAAACCGATATATCCACCGATATCGATATATCCGTCGATATATCCGTAAAATCAAGGTACCGATATTTCCACCGATACCGATATTTTTGTCCTTGGTTATAAGCATATGACATGAACTGCATGCTTGTTTTAGAGAATCACTAATTAAAATTATTGAGACGCCGCATGAAAAATCTTCTTTACCTAACCTTCTTTCCGTTTTTATGTGATCATCGCTAATTTACATGGTTTGCATCTAAGACTCAAAGATGACTTTTAGAAGGAACAACATGACTTTATTTAAAGCTTTGGTCGATCTTTGTCAAACTTCTGCATATGACTAATTATGTACATCTACAGAACCCTTCATCTAGTGTCTAGAGTATTATATTATCAGTTATGTAATAAGTTCCTCATTCTAATTTTGAAGCAATAGAAGTCCTTATGAGCAGTAATTAGTTAAAAAAGACAAGTATTTTCATTAGATGTTCTGAAAAGTTTATGTTTATTACTTCATTAGTCGGTAACTGAATTCTCACTACTGTTATTTTATAATGCTCAATGCTACGTAGTTTTTCATGTATTAAATGACCTACATAAAGCACTCAGCATAACATTGCATAATTATGTTTGGACAATGTGAAATCTTGGTTGATTTGCTCCAGCCTGTGGTTTCCTTTATATTTAGTTGTATCTTGGATTCTTCAAAATAGTTCGAAGATTGCATTCAGAACCTTCATCTCCCTGCTCTATGCTATGTGACTGATTTTCTTTCATTTGAGTTTACTATTTCGGAAAACTACTTCATTTTTATTTTCGCCTCAAAATGATGCTAATTAGATTATGGAACCTACCAAATAGAATGGTTACGTCCTTGCATGAAAAAAATAATTTTACTTGCTTTCTATTTCTATCAACGGTTAGGTAAGCTGAAAATGCAATCAGTAAATATGAACATAACATTTTATGAAGTCTTTACTTCATGTTCTTTTCCTTCTAGAACAACTTTGATTTAGTGTTGAAAGACTAAAAAGAATGATTATCTATTAGATTGGAGAAATTGCACAAAACCAAAGTTTAAGGGCGAGAAGAGTATCTTACTAAAACCCAACTTCCATTCCAAGTCAATTAGGTTGGGTTTCTATGTTCACTTGTTTGCAAGCAACCTTCTGATCTACGAATTTGATTCCACTTACTCTTTTTTAAGAATTGCTTCAATGACGTATAAACACCCTTTTCGATTGACTATTTTGTTCTTCCTACTGGTGAGATTTTAAGAGCACCTGGATTTCTATAGTTTTTCTCTTCAATTATGAGTGTTTGTATAGACAACCTTTCCTAAACCCTGTTGAAATTTTTATTTTTCAATTAATCAACTAAAGTGCATTAGGAATACAATTGAGATTCTCTAAGCTCTAGGTGTCTCTTATGTATAATTGTTTATGGTTAGCTCACAATATTTCAGTGACATTGTCCAATAGACCCAAAGTCCAAGTTGTATCCCTGGAACTAGTTTATTTCTCAAACTAATATCTCAATCTACATGTCACTCTTCCTTAGGTTTTTAGCGGTCTGTCATGATAACACTCTTGAGTGAATGTTGACATTTAACGAGCAAAAACAGTATAATCACTATTTTACAAAATATACATGCTTCAAATGTATTAATAGGGAGTGAATACCCTAATTAGTTTCTACGTTATTTTCATCACAATACTCTAGTTCATCAGCATCACACATAGAAGTCAGCATCACACACAGAAGTGACTATCAGTGAGACCAACATTTCAACAAAGGCTCCGTGACCACTGAACTTTACTTTAATATTGATAAGTGAGGAACTGCAAACTCTTTCTGGACACATAAACTTCACGGAAATAGATTTGAGTTCCTGGAAGTTCTTAAGGAATGACAAGAACTTGAACCTTCTGAGTGATGATAACTGAATGAATCTAATGATTTCTTCACTAGTAAAACTAGATATTCTAGGAAAAAGTACATTAATGTTATTAATTAACTTATGAGAGGGTAATTCAGAACTGGAAAGAGTTATAGAGACAATTTTAGTGTGATAGATGACAGAAACAAATTGCTAAGACACTAGGCAACATTGACACAAAAACATTAGATCACCCTGTCGGCTTAATATCAATAACAATAAATCCTTTTTTGAATACATGCAAAGAAACTGTCCTTATGTGCTTCTGCTTAATATCAATTTTGTTTGAGTTCTTTTAACCCCTAAACCCTACATATTATCAACAAAAAAATAAAAGAATGCATATTATAAAAAAAAGTTGAAAATGAAATGGTTTCCCACTCTATACTCTTGAATGTAAAACCTTCAGGAGAGTATTTTAAATGAAAATAAGAAAAAAATTCTTTTGAATTGGATAATTTATCATCCCCTTTTGTACTTTGTTTAGGATTTTTAGGGAAAAAAGTTACTGTTTTATTTTTACTATATAGTACACAAGCAATGTCACTGATCACCATCCATTTTACTTCAATATTTTAATTTCAATTTTCTCCTCTTATTTCAGATGATTCTTCTTATCCTTTTGTAGATCATGTTGAATTAACTAAAAGAAATTATATTTTAAGAAATGCAATCAAATTATCTCTAGAAAATCTCACATGATTGTTTTTTTTTTTTCAATTTATCAAGCTTGAAAGTTTGGATTTATACAAGATCTTTCGGCAAATGACATGACAATGTACTTATGAAATATGCTAATCTCTTAGATTGAAACCTTTATCTTTGTGATTTACATGGCCTTGTTGGGATTTTGTTTCTAGTTATGACATTGCCCCACCCTCAACCCCAAAAAAGAAAAAGACAAAAGAAATTGAATAAATACAATAAATAAATAAATAAATAAAGGTCAATCACATCTACATTAAGTGTTATACTAACCAAAAGGGTAAAGTTTGGTCCAAATTGGAAACATGACTTGGTTAATACTTGATACTAAATTAGTAAATGCACCTTTATGAAATCGTGTTACAAAAAAAAACGCAATATATAACCGTATCATTTCATTTATAATACTCCCAAGCCTTTAGAAAAGTTAGAAACATAGGGATTTCCGTCTATTGTTGCAAGAAAGGAAAATTTTCTCACTTCGATCCCCATTTTACATATATTGGCAACAAAGAGGCAAGAATTTCTCCTTCATATTTTTCTTTCTATTTGGTATTCATTTTAATGTTCTTATCGATTCATTGAAACAATTGATGATTTAGTTTTTGCTTATATACTATATTTCCTGCGTGTTCATTTAGATTTCTTTTGGATGAAATTGTACATATGTTTTATCTTCAATAAGTAGTGAGTTATGATCACTTTTCTTTACCATGATGCTCAAATTACTTTTCTTTGAATTTTAGGGATCAATTTATATGACTAGAACTATAGTAAAATAACACGTTTTAATGAATTGTGCATTGCTAGAGCTAATTTGAGTGCTAATTTGGCCTAATTTGTTTGTCAATTTTGTTGAATCAAGGATATAAATCTCTTGAAACTATATGTTAAAAATCCTACAATAAAGTTTGGGATAGGTGTTTAGGTATGTAATAAAGAGCAATTTAGTGTGCAATTTTTGTCCCCTCGTATAGTTTCGTCATATCAGATCAAAATCTTAAAATTGAACACATTAGATGTTTTTGAATGTCATACACATTGTCATTGCAGTAAATTTTGTGCCTGACTTGATTTGAAGCTTGACTTTAAAATCATGATTTGTTTTTGGCTCAGTTTGGTCAATTGTTGCCAGTTTGTTAAAGATCAATTTGTTAAAGATGAGATTTGCCATGTAATATTAGAAATTTTCATTTTACATAATTGAAAGATTGGTTTCCTTTCTTCCAAGTTACCTTGTTTATTCTTATGTGTATTGAAAGATTGGATTCCTTTCTTCCAAGTTACCTTGTTTATTCTTATGTGTATTGGTGGTGTTCCATGCTTATCATAGTAGAGAAATAAATATAATATGTAGTTTTTTTTTTTTTTTGTAAATACTTTAAATGCATTTATATGTGTATGGTTGGCATTGCATTTATTAGCATTTTGTGAATTCTTTCTTAATGTTTTTTCTCATGTAATGTGTATCTTAACAAGCTATATTAGTGTACTATTCATGTTGTCTCCTTACATTTTCTTTGATATTTAAACTACTTTAGGAATGTTAGGGGATATTTGTCTTGAAACTTGATTTTTTCTTGTCGTCATTTGAAATACTCAGCTGAAGGTTTTACAATAAAGAATGTAGAGTGGTAAACCATTTCATTTTTAATTGTTTTATAATGTGCATTCTTTTCTTTTTTTTTTTGATAATTTGCAGAGTTTAAGGGTTAAAAGAACTCACAAAATCATTAAAAATGGATATCAAGCAGGAAGCACACAAGGACAATTTCTTTGCATGTATTCCAAAGGATCTATTGTTATTGATATTAAGCCGACTGGATGATCTAAAGTTTTTGTGTCAATGTTGCCTAGTGTCTAAGCATTTTGCTTCTACCATCTATCACATTAAAAATGTCTCTATAACTCTTTCTAGTTCTGAATTACCCTCTTGTGAGTCAGCTAATAACATTAATGAACTTTTCCCAAAAATATCTAGCTCTACTAGTGAAGAAATCATTAGATTCATTCAATCATCATCGCTTAGAGGGTTGAAGTTTTTGTCATTCCTTAAGAACTTCAAGGAACTCAAATCTATTTCCGTGAAGTTTATGTGTCCAAAAAGAGTTTGCAGTTCTTCACTTATCAACATTAAGGTAAAGTTCAGTAGTCACGGAGCCTTTGTTGAAAAGTTGCTCTCACTTGTACCTACTTTTGTGTGTGATGCTGATGAAGCGGAGTACTATGATGATGAGTACATAGAATCCAATTATAGGTATTCACTCCCTAGGACACATTTAAAGCATGGATGTTTCATAGAATGGCTAATTGTACTGTCTTTGCTCGTCAAATGTCAACCTTCACTTGAGAGTGTTCTCATCACAAATTCCAATGAACAGGGGATATTAGTTCTAAGTGATGAACAACTTGTTGCTTGGAGAAACAACTTGGTTCCTGGGGGACTCTTGGACAATTTGTCACCGGGAGTAAGCTATGTCGGTTGGGTGGCGAGATTGTATTTGCCAACATTAGGATATGTGATGAAGGGTGTTTCTTACCTCATTGTAAAAATGGGATACTCTTCATATTTTGACAAAAGAAATATATATGATTATGATGGTGATGATGATGAAGCGATGGCTTGGGAGTATGGAGGGGAAAAGCAGCTCTTCGAAGAGGCAATGAATGAGGTTTCATATCATTTATCACCATAAAGAGATTCCATCATATCAATATTTCCCTTTTAATTCTCTGATTCTCATTTATTGTGTTATGGCATCTTTCTTTGAGGTACTACCTTTAGCAGACCTCGAATGGAACGAGTGTCTTTTGTCCTAACTTATCTAGTTTATTGTATTGCATTTTCCTACTTTTCGTCTTGGGTGACACTAGACCCTTTTCTTTCTTTTTTTTTTTTTTGGATGGATTTAATGTTAACTTGGAGCTACTCTTTTGATGTTATATTCATTTGAATTTGGTTATTTCTTGTGGGTTGTCATTAGATAGTCCTGCTCTTGTTAATTGTTTGACAAAACCATTTTGTACTTCAATTACATTAATGTCGTTGGACTATAATTTGTGGTAACTAGTGTTTGTTTTTTCCACACTCAAACGAATTACATATGATGCTAGCGTTTTTTTTCCATACTAAGACGAATTACATATGATGCATTATCATTCATTCAATCTACACATGTCCCACATTGTGTGTGATATTGAGTATACTGCATTTTGTGTAATAAATCTGGTATGGTATGTAGGATCTGGTTACTAGATTCTTATACAATAGTTATCTTATATGTGGAATACAAGTTTGTATAACAAATTCGAATCCCTTGTCTTCTATTGTTGTGTTGTGTTGAGTCCATGGTTGATTGCTTCTGCACATAATCCCATTCCCTCTCTTAATCTGTTGTCTACATTGATAACTATTTGCCTAATGTTATGTTTGGAGTGAAATATTTGATGATCGACTCAAATGGTATTGAAAACCTTTTGAATGGACTCAGAAAACTCTTATTTTAAACTGATTCTTTTAGTGATTTGAGTGGACTTAAAATCCACTTAGGTTGTGTTTGGATAGAAGGATTTGAGGAAAGATTTAAAATTCTTAATAGTAAATATTGATTTGAAATTCATTGCTTTTATTTTGAATTAATTATTAAGCAATATGAGTGAATTTTTAATCCACCTTAACTTGAGTGGATTTAAAATTCAGTCATTTCATAATATGTATTTCCAATCCCTAATCCAAACACAACTTTAAAATTTTCATATATTGAAGTCTTTATTTCAAAACCCCTAGTCCGATTTAAAGTAATTTTATCCGACAATTATATTGATGTTAGAATTACACAATCGCTCCGTATTTACCAACTTCAAAAGTTCTCCAATGTGTTTTGGGGAAGGATTTGTAATTCAATTTAAAGTAAATTCCTTTCAAAGTCATTCCAAACCATTCAAAAGAACAATTCAAATGAGGTAATGGATTTCAATCGATAATGAAGCAATCTATACACTAGATTGCTATTATGATTTTAATCTGCTCTCAAAAACTTCATGTCAATTGCAATTTGTGGTTTGTGCTTGTGTGTGTTTTTTAAATTTCATAACATGACCCATTTTATATGTTAATTGTTTTCAATTTTAGATCAAAATTTTAAAAAATTCTCTCTTTAATTTTTTTATTTTTTTCCAATTTAAGGTATGAAATTAAATTGAGTTCTCAATTGAAGATATAATTCCATTTCCTTTTTCATTTCTTTTTATTTATATCTATAGATTAATTTATATTTAAATATGTATTTTTATTTTTGGTTAAATTAAGACAAATTAGTGCACTTTTCAAACGATTTTCATCCGACTTGTCTTAATTTTATTAAAATAAAGAAAAATATAATTAATTTATTCAATTAATAAAATATAATTTATATTTAATTGATTTTTATTAATTTGTTTTCTATACTTTTATTCAAATAATTAAGAAAATAAAGGAATCTTTATTTTATGAATTGAATTAATTATATTTTTTCTTTCTTTCGTTCTTTTTTTTTAATATACTTTAAGACATGTAGGATGAAATATAATAATAATAATAATAATAATAATAATAATAATAATAATTACCCCCTCAAAATAGAAATGCTAAAATTTTCTCATCCATTTCCATCTCCCAAAAATAGAAATACATATTATTTCATAATTTATAAATAATAAATTATTAATTTTATTGTATTAAACATGATTTATATATATGGTAATAATATCATTTATAATATTGACAAAATCTTGGAAATTATTATATATATATATGGTATATGAATGTGAATATGATCTCATCTAATAACTTTTTTAATTGTTGATATAATCAAAAATTAAATATATGTTTGTTGAATAAATTAAAATAACATAATGATCGGATTTCAAGAACTATAGATCATCAAAGTATTTTTTTTTATCTCTAATGTTGTACCTCACATACACATATACCACCTCAATAAATATATCATTGTATTGATTAGGGGCGTTCTTAGTGACTGAGGGGTCGAAGACCAAGAAGTGAGTTATTAATCAAGTCAACCAACATATATAAAACAACGTAAATTAACTATTTTTATTTACTATATTCGAAATATGTATTGTAAAATTATTATAAATATCACACAATTTTATTTGACAAATATGTCGTATACAATACTCCAATTTTTATATATCTTCTATGTAACAATGTTAATAATATAACATAGTGTTTATATATTTTTATTTTATTATACTATATTAATTCTTATTAAAAATCATAAAGATTTGTAATATATCTTGAATATAATAAAAAAATATACATATGATATATTGTTGCACACAATAACATTTAGGAAGTATAAAATTTATGAATTCATATACTTTCTATTAAAAACTACAAATTAAGTATAAAAAATGATATAAAAAAAAACATATCATTTATACTTATACTTATAAAAAATATGTTCTATTTCATAATGCTAAATTATATAAATATATCTTCATTATTAATTATGAAGGATAGATAGTCGATGCTATTTATAAGAGTGATAATACGTAGATGAAGAATTTTTACATATATATTTTAAATACTTTGAATTTTTTATTATGAAATTTCATTGTCTACTTTTTAAAGTAGAAATACAAATATTTAATATTTTATAAATTTATAAATTGTAAATATTTAGTTTTTCATAATTTATGTATATTCATGGTATGAAAATTATTTTGTATATATATGAAAATTGAGGAAAAAAATATGATCGTATTTGATATGTTATAAAATTAGTATGATTCGTGTATATATGGTAATAATATCATGTCATGAAAAGTTGTAAATAAAAATTTGTACCTTAATCTAAATCATGTTATATATCCACGAAAAAATTAGCGAATTTATCATTTTTTTTGTTGTAAGAATAAATAATGTTTCTTCCTTGATTAAAAAGTAAATAAAAATCTGAAATTTCACTATCATGGTAGCATGAAGTTCACAAAACAATGATAAAATATATTTAGTTTATGTTGTAATATAGTTTCATAGTTTTAGATTTATCAAATTTTGAAATGTTTACCATCCAATATGATTTTTCGAATAGATAAATTTTGATTTTAAGACATCTGAAAAAAATAATTATACAGATTTTTTGATGGTATGTTAAACTTAAAAATTTTATTTTGGGGTAATATACAATAATATCAATATTTTAAGCTCATTATGAATAAGTTGTTGAACATATATTTGCACAAGTATTTTCTAGGCCAATTGTGACAAAAACAAGTACTAAAATAGTTAAACAACATATGATGAAAATAATAAATATTTAGATGAATTACATGAGTAGTAGATTAAATTGAAATAACTTTGAAAAACTATATGATTTTTCATGATCATCATTTTTATATCAAAAAATTACTAACACATAAAATTTATTCACTACATCACACAAATACCAAATGAGGTTGAAATATTATCAAGACTTGATTATAATGCTCAATAATATCATCATTTTATACTCATTAGGAATAAATTATTGAATATAAATTTGCATAAGTTTGTTTTAGGACAATAGTGACGACAGCGTATGATGAAAATAAAATATATTTAAATTCGTAAATTATATGGGTAGTAGATTAAATTGAAAACACTTTGAAGAATTATATTATTTTTCATGAACAATATTTTTATATCAAAAAATTACCAACACTTCAAATTTATTTGTCCATACATCACACGGACACGGGTATAGCAAATGAGATTGAAATATTATGAAAACTTAATTTTTTTTTTTTGTAAATTAAAATTTTCACATCAAACTCGAAATATTTAGATTTTATGGTCGTGAGTCACAGAAGTAACAAATCAGACTGAAATTCTCCAAAAAAATTTATTATTTTTCGTGTTCAACATTTTCATATTAAAATATATAAATAATGAAATTTATATGTCCGTGCATCGCACGAGACTAATACTAGTTTGTTTTAAAATTGCACTAACTTGTCTTAATTTATCCAAAATATAAATACATAATTAAATATAAATAAAAAAAAATGAGATTTTGTCTTGAATTGAGATCTCAATCTATTTAAAGCCTTCAACTAAGGGGGAAAATGATAATTTAAGCCTATTATTGATTTCAAAATTTGGATCAAGAATTTGGGTCAAAATTGTTAACATATAAATTGAGTTTTGTTATAAAATTTATTTGTTCATGTATAATATAAGATATAATGAAATTCAAATCATCATACTTATTTTCTTCGACTCCTGTATAAACCATCGTGATAGTAGACTTGAAATTTATTTCATGTGGAGCAAATTTGAATAATTTCTTTAGGTTCCGTTTGGATAGAAGGATTTGAGAATCTAAGTCATTAGAAACGAATGGATTTTGGATTCCTTTGATTTAAAATTCACTTTTTTAAAATTCCTTGTTTGGATAAAGTGTGGATTTATTATACAAATTTACAGATTTCAAATGCATTGTTTGGCAAAACTTAATGAGCATTTGAAATTTCTCTTTCATCATTTTGTTTTATCTTGATTATTATCTAATAAATAATATAGAGAACATAATTTTATTAAAATTTAATATAAAATGTAACAAACAAAAGAATATAGCAGCAATATTTATAAATATAGTCATAAAGTCCATTAAAAAAAAAAACCAACAGAGAATCAAAATCATGAAATGAGAGGATATCTGAAACTTTTAGAAATAAAAGACATTCCATACATCAAGAAATTGATACACATGTTACATATTGAAGAATACCAGTTAGAAAACGAAGCTATGACAGTCACAAAAATTTAAAAACGAGGCAAGTTGAAGGTTTAACTTTTCATTCGTGTTTCTTTACCTTGTTTTTAATATTTTTCTATGATGATTTTTGAGGGAAGAGAGCGACTAGGATCTATGATGTGAGAGAAAGAATGAGGAAGGAGAAGAGAGAAGATCGAGACGGTGATGAGAGAGCGTGTGAGGAGAAGGAGAGAGAAGATCGAGAGACTGTGATGAGGTGTGAAGAGAAGGAGAGAGAGGATCGATAGATGGTGATGAGAGAGCATGTGAGGAGAAGAAGAGAGAAGATCGAGAAACGATGATGAGAGAGCATGAGGAGAAGAGACTGACCAGATTACTGATGAGAAGATCGAGACAACCAAGAGAGAGAGCACTAGGAGAAGAGAGTGATCAGATTAGCGGTGGTCGGTATAGTATATCGTATCAAAAATTTCATGCCGTATACCATACCGAAAATTTCGATATACTAAAATTTGGGCATCAGAAGTAGCCATGTCGTTTCATATCGAAAATTTCGGTATACCGAAATTTATCGTTATACCAAAATGAAAAATATATACCTAAATTTCGGTATACCGAAAATACTGTTATACCAAAATGAAATTTACATATCAAAACTTCGATATACCGAAAATACTGGTATACCGAAATGAAAAATATTATACTTTTTAATTTATTAATGTGGAATTAATATATTTTTTAATTAATATTAATATTTTTCAGTATTTCGATATATACCGAAATACCGAAATTTTGAAAAAACCATACTGATATTGTACCGAATTTTTCGATATTCCGAAAATTCGGTATTTTTCTATATGATAAGCCCAGTATTTTGACAATTCGATATTTTTCCCCACCCCTAATCAGATCTGTGATGAGAGAGAGCACACAAGGGATGAGAGAATACGACATTGTGAATATTGGTGAGGAGAGATTTCAAATGTCTAGGTTTCACAGAATATTGTAAATCGGTCAAAATTTAACTACAAATCCACATGGTCCAAATCAAAGATTTCAAGTCCGCTCTTTCAAAAATTTGGATTTGAGAATCCATTCATTTACTTTTTTATTCAAACTAGTAGAATGAATTTAGATTGTGACTTTCTAATCCATAACCCAAATTCCTCGATCCAAACGCAGCCTTAGATTCTTCTATGGAATCCAAATCCATTAATTTGAATGACATTCACTAAAATCTTTATATGCAACAAAGTGAAAGTTTATTTGTCATATGAAGGAAGTATGATAAAAATTGTTTGCTTATTAAAGTAGCACACCTGTGTTCGGAGAAGATGGTGATCGGAGCTGGATTCGCCGATGGACCAGGTGGGGACGGCGCCGGGCAGTGCCGCCGCAACAAGTGGCTGCTGGAAGGACAGCCAGGTGCGCTGGGCGCGCGCAGGGTGCGTTGGGCGCGGGCTGTCGGGAGCTACCGAGGCCTGTCGAGGGCTGTTGAGGAACACTAGGCGCTGGCGCGCGTGCGCTGCCGAGGGATGCCGGGAGTTGGAGTGCACGACGCCAGGTGCGCGCGCGGCGCCATATTTGTGACGCGAGATGCGTTTTTTCCATCGTACGTTATCATCGAGTCATGGCGATGAGATGTCGTCGACCGGAAGTCGGGGGTCCTGGTCAAAGTCAACCCTTTTACCAAAATTACCAAAACACCCCTCAATTTTAAAACACTCCGTTTGAGCTCGTTTCAACTCCGATTGAGCTCATTCTTTTTCCGTTGAGACCCAAATCTTTTCCTCTTTCTTATCAGTCTACTGAACTGAACTTTCACCCTCGTTTCTTCAACCTCAATCTTTAGATCTTCCATTTCGTCTCGTCTTTATCGATCGTATCTTCTCCGAGATTGTCTATATCTTTAATTATAAGTAAATAATGTATTAAGGATCTAAAAAACTTTGTTACTTGTGTAGGCTATCAGTCGGACCATACATTATGATACTTAATACTTGTTACTTGACAACTCACGTGGTAACCACCGAACAAGGTGGGGGTAACTTCTAATCCCTAATAATTATACGTTTCTGTATTTAACGCACACTGATGATAAATGAACGCATGCTTATGAACTTGATATTAAATGAATTGTTGAACCTTATGTGTTGTGATTATATGCTGTGATTAATGTATTCTTACTTTATGATGATGTTATGAAGGGACAAAGGTCCACTTTCATGTGAAGAGACAAAGGTCTACTTTCACATTACGGGGTAACAGGGTTCCGTACTATTCCATATTCATGTGAAGAGACAAAGGGTCTACTTTCACATTATGGGGTAACTGGGATCCGTACTGTTATGGACTGTGTGTCCTGGCTGTGTGTCCATTAATGAGTCATGGGCTGTGTGTCCATTAATGAATCGAATTATGTGCTATGCATTATATGTGTTGTGTCTAATTGCCGATCTTATATAGGTGTTATTGTTCTATTTTATGGTTGAATTAATTTGTCTGTTATCGATTTAATAACTGTTAAAACAATGAAAGTATCCCCATGAGTGTATTCAACGCACTCACCCCTATCTGTACTCACACTACAGGAGATAAAGAGAATCATGATGCGTAGAGAGAGGGATGTCTTATCAGCTGTGTCCTTTTTCCGTTTTTATCTTTTAAAACTATGTTGATCGATCGTTTTTAAAATTAAACTATCCTTCTTTTATGTAATGGATCCTGATATTTTTCTGCTGCTATGTTTTCTCCCGGCTTTGTGCCGAAGGTTTATTATCATGTATGACTCTTTCCCTTTCTTAAAGTTTCTACTTTAATTATCATGTACGTCTCTTTTCCCTTCTCTTGTATGAGTATTTCCACTGCTATGTTTTCTCCCGGCTTTGTGCCAAAGGTTTATTATCATGTATGTCTCTTTCCCCTTCTTAAAGTTTCTACATTAATTATCACGTACGTCTCTTTCCTCTTTTTCTGTATGAGTATTTCCATTGCTATGTTTTGTCGCGGCTTTGTGCCGAAGGTTTATTATCATGTATGTCTCTTTCCCCTTCTTAAAGTTTCTACTTTAATTATCATGTATGTCTCTTTCTCCTTCTTTCTTCACGCCCAAAAAGAAAACTCTGATAAATTTTTAAGTACGAAAATGAGGCGTGACACCAACGGTATAAAAACCATTTTATAGGGTAAGATGGGTTGTACCCGCACCTATTTGTATATATGTGCTATGCATTCTACGTATTGTGTTTAAATGTCGAACTCTTTATTGTTGGATCTATTTAATTGTCTAACAAATGATAAGACTTGGAATTTATCGCCACGAGTGTATTCAACGCACTCAACCCCATTTGTAATCGCATTACGGGAGATGACGAGAATCATGGCATATAGAGAGAATGGTGCCGTATCAAGGATTTTTCCCTTTTTCTTTATAAAACAGTGTTTGTTTTATTTTCACGTTTTGTAAAAATTATATCGTAATTTCTGTTGATAGATCCTGTAAAAGTATTTTTCGTTGTTTAAGGTTTCAAACTCTTTGAATCGGTTGTATCCGATGTTTCATATGTACATCTTCTTATCGTCTCTTATCTCCTTCTATTTTATATCATGCACGTCTCTTTCCCCTTTCTTCTTGCATGCCCACTAAGAAAACTCTGATATTTTAAGAATGAAAATGGGGCGTGATATCATATGAACTTTAAAATTGATGCATTTTACAGTATTGAACAAATCATAGTCATACAAGTGTCATAAATCAACGACTAGGATTTTGACGAATACCGTAAGATGCATCAAATTTAAAGTTCATACGACAAAGTGCAACATTTCAAAGTTTATACAAAAAAATGTAAGATCACTTATAGTTCGGATTGGGGAAATGATTTTAACCCAAAAATTATGATATTTGTACATAAAGGTTATACAAATTTAACACAAAAATATATCTATACTACATGAACTTTTATGCTGATAGAAAATTATAAGTAACATCACTTAAAAGTTATGGCTATCTTGTTATCCTACCCACCAACATGTGCCCAATGTGTCAGGTATCTAAGATATTCATCAATTTCACTTTTCATATAATGAAATGATGCATGAGATCATTACACATCATCGGTAGACATATAAAAAGTTGTCCATGGAGGGCATTTTATCATTTTCGAATGTTATGATATTTGTGCATAAATGTTATACTAATATAACATAAATTTATAATTATACTACATGAATTTATATACTGAAAGAAAAATATAAGTATTATCGCTTAAAATTTATGATATTTGTACATAAAAGTTATACTAATATAATATAAGTGTTACCACATTAATTTAAAATATATATATATAATTTTAGCACGAATCCAGATCGAATCCGAGCCACATCCAATTACACCATACAACTGGTGCACACAAGTGCTACTATTTTAATTTAAAGGTGTTGATTGTATAACTAAAATATATTATTTCATTGATTAAAATCTATTACTACATTTGATGGATCTATCACCCTATCACAATCAGCTGATGTCCCAAAGAAAACCCTCATTACATACTCAGCTGGATCTATATAACTAAAGTGAATTGTCATTCAGCCCACAAAACTAAAATCTCCACTACCTTCCCCTTTTCCAACAGAGATCCAACATTTATCCTAAACGACTTAGCAACAAGCTTTGTTTGATAATCCTAAGGAAAAACATATAACACATCACCTCTCATCCCACACCTGTCAAAGGAAAGATCATCACAACCACTGTCATTGGTTACCATCTTCCACATTACAAATCTTCAATCTACAGATTGTGCATAAAGGACTGAAAAACTACTTCTAAGAAACCATCAGTGTCTGCGGCGAGAGCTCAGGCTTTCCGAGCTTCATTCAACTTGAGCCCAGCTTTGCTCACCTCATCACCAATGGTGACTCTCCTCCCGTTGTAGTCAATTGCATCCATCGCACGTTGGAAGACAATTTATCGCTCTCCACACTGCCGTTGGGCCGACTGTAATTACAGATGAATGAAGAATAAGCGGAAAAAAAAAAAATTAAATGCTATAACAATTCGAATTTCAAAACCAAAATTGAATAATTAGGATATCGAGCTGGGTAGTTGATTTCTATCCATTTAGATGGAAAATTAATAACAAGGATCAATTCTGATGAGTTTTAGATAACCGATGGACTACTTATGATGACTAGGTACATTTGGGCACCAAAGCACCAAAGCAAAAATAACCCATCTCTTTTAGGACCAAATCTGATATTAACTTTTTTTTTTCTTTAACCTCCAAGCAACTCGCCTCCATTTTCTTTTTCCTCCAATGCATAAATAGAAGTAGCTCATCTTCACAAATAGTATGTCGAATCTTCCCCTATGATCTGATTCTCATTTATAAAACCTATTGGATTTTTGTAGCTTGATGGTTCTGTTTTGATGAAATAGATTTATAATCAGAATGCTAGTACAAATTATTTGTTTTCATCATGATAATTCAAAGTTGTTTTCTGATATTATTAAGCAATGTTTGTGGAACTGAATGGATTATAAATTTAACATTAATATTTTTCTTTTTGAAAATTTGTCATATAATATAATTCTCTATAAAATTGCACGACTACATGCCCAACCCTAGTTTAGGAGCATTTTTTATCAATAAAATATGATGGATGACATTATTACATAACATGTTATGTCAAGTTACATTTTTTTTTTTACAAGTTTTTCTATATTTATTATAGTTACATATGCTAAATACAAGTCTAAATGGAACAAAATCAAAATATAATCCACTACAATTTTATTATTATGACCTATAACCATACAATATATGGATGCTAATACACCAAGTAATTTCTTAAATGTATGTAAAGTGAAATTATGCAGATCAGTATGTATCAGATAATCATAAAACCTAATTATCAATGTTTTGAGATTTTCAAATAGAATTTTTTTGAAACTAAATCAATTTTCTTTTAAGTTCATTGAAGCACACTATTGACGATTCATGCGCTCAAATTGTTCTAATCAATAAACCACAAGAAAAATGCACATAGACAACACCCCTAAGACAACAGTTTTTTGAAAAAACCGTTGTCGTAGCATAAATTACCGTTGTCGTAGACAAAACCGTTGTCGTAGCCCAAAAAATCTCTCATAGACAACGGTTTTTAACCTACCGTTGTCGTAGACTTTTGAAACCGTTGTCGTAGCCTGAAAAATTCTCTCATAGACAACGGTTTTAACCTACCGTTGTCGTAGATGTTTGAAACCGTTGTCGTAGCCCGAAAATTCTCTCACAGACAACGGTTTTAACCTACCGTTGTCGTATACATTTTAAATCGTTGTCTTTGCCCGAAAAATTCTCTCATAGACAAGGGTTTGAACTTGTCGTTGTCGTAGACGTGTTGTCCTAGAACCCCTAAGACAAGAGTTGTTTTCTAACGTTGTCGTAGCCTCGTAGAAGCGTTGTCGTAGACTAATATTTAAAAAAAAATAGTCAATTATTACAATTTTTTTTTTAAAATGATATAAGAAATGCTATATATTGTTGAATTAAATTAATGAAATAAACTAATTTTGAGAATTAAATTTTATTTCATTATAAATAAAATTTAGAAAATATTTACAACAGATTATTAATTTTATAAATATATTAATTTGAAAAATACATTAATTATATAAATTTATTAATTGTAAATATAATTTGAAAAATATATTGATTTTATAAATATATTAATTATATATATAATTTGAAAAATATATGCATTATTAATATACATATATTAATTTGAAAAATATATTAATTTTATAAATATATTCATTATATATATAATTTGAAAATTATATTAATTATTATTAATATAGTCATTAATCTTCCAATTATATATATATATATATATATTAATCTATCAAAATTGGAAATCAATTACTTATATTAATAAGTAATGGTACTTTATAAAAGTTAACAAAGAAATACTATATATTGTTGAATTAAATTAATGAAATAAACTAATTTTGAGAATTAAATTTTATTTCATTATAAAGAAATTTTAGAAAATATGTACAACAGATTATTAATTTTATAAATATAATTTGAAAAATATATTAATTATTAATATACATATATTAATTTGAAAAATATATTAATTTTATAAATATATTCATTATATATATTATTTGAAAATTATATTAATTATTATTAATATAGTCATTAATCATTCAATTATATATATATATTAATTTATCAAAATTGGAAATCAATTACTTATATTAATAAGTAATAGTACTTTATAAAAGTTAACAAAAAATATGTAATAATAGAAAATTGAAAAATATCAAAAATATATTATAAAAGAAATATATGCAAGACATTATCACATGAGGCATCAATGGTCTAGTGGTTAGAATACCACCGGGCCACCCGGGTTCGAATCTCACACAACGCATAATATTGATTATGATGATGTCATCCTTATGATGATGTGTTCGTTGAATACGACAACGGTTTTTAACCGTTGTTGTAGCTTGTGTTGTGGTAGGGTCCGAAAATTTTCGCTCATAGACAACGGTTATTAACAGTTATCATACAACGGTTCAACAGTTAATAACCGTTGTCTATGAGCAAAAGATAACGGTTAATAGTGAACCCTAAACTTGATTGAAGAATTCAACATTGCTTTATCGTCAAGGATTTTGTTAATGTTAGACCATACTTGGCTGAGTGGTGAATAAAAATACTTGTGTAGATAGTGACCGAAATTAAAAAGTTTGTATGAATTAAGATGATGATGATAGAAATTTGTGGACAAAGATTGCATTGCAAATGACGAGTTTCTTCTCTTAAGTATCATTTGGTTCAGAGGATATGATTGTTAAGATTTTTGTACTATATTGTTCATGATTTTTTATGTTTGAATGATTTCAATATTTATTGACCAAGGGTTAGTTTCCTCAATGTATATTTGAATCGAATGTTTAAGAAAGAGAACATTGATTATTCCCAAAATGCCCTTCAGCCATTTTACTTATGTTGGTTTGATTTAATCTCTGAAAATCTTTTTTCTTTTTTTTGAACTAGTTTTTCAGATTTTAGAAAAAGGAAATCATTTATATATTTATAAACAAGCTCATATGCATCCTTAAAGTCTAGAGTATTTTCTATATATTTATAAATACCAAACATAAATATAAACAAACATCTTTTTACCCATTTTTCAGGGATATTTTAGTACTTCAGATAAAATATATTTGGATAAAAAAAATAGGTAAAAAAAAGAAAGTGGTATTTAAATGATTTGGTTATTTGCATATCATCCTTGCCTCGTTACATCGTTCACAACCCGCCCTTCCCCACTGCAGCTCTGCGCCGTCTCCCATGGAGGCACCTTTCTCCAATGCCATAACAATTTGTGAGTGATATCTTTTAGCCGAATGTTGCGATTCATCACTGAGAATGGAGAAAACGGTGTTAGTTCAAAATTGTTCAAAGGCTCATGCAATGATCATGTATAAGTTTCCCCACGCAGAGATCGAGCTCCTAGGGCAAAATTGACAAAATTTGCCCAAATGTTCTTATGCGAGGTTATGTTGCTAATTCATTGTTGGATCGAATGAATAATATAGAGAGATAAATCACGCAGCGGAATAAAATCAGAGAGGAGTAGTGGAGAGGAGAGGAGTGACACTTCTGCAAATATAATTTTCTCACTCAATCAACACTACTTGCTTACTTGCTTGCTCTCTTGCTCTCTTGCATATCATTACAAACGATGATGGGTATTTATAGCCCATAACTACATGCATAAATATAAGTAAATGCAAAATTCGTAACTCCTCAAATTCATAACTATAGCAATTTACATAGGACTCTTCACATGGCCCATCTTCCGAAATTAATCTGTAACGTTTGGCTGAGAGTTAGCTGAAGAGCCACATATGGTTGGAAAGATCTAGAAGTCTAGTTTCCAAAACTTCAAACGGATCTTGATTTGGGCACTCCTACAAAAAGTTATGTCCATTCTACTGAAGGGTGGTCGAACTGTCAACACAATTCGAATTAAGCTTAAATTCCAACATTCATATCATATATTTTGAGGATTCAGTTTCACTACACAGTTATTCTTGGGCTTATGAGATTGTCTCTACTTAATTTGCTGTTTAATTGCTCCAGCTCTTCTTAATGCTATTGAATTTGCACGATTTCTGTCAATATGTCTTTCTTTTCTATGTTAGAGATGTAGAGTTCTATATCTTTAGTTTTGAGTAAAGTATATTTAGTAACATATTTTGCTCCTCGTGGATATAACTTATTGATATTCTGAGATGGGAAAATATTGAGCCTTGGTATTTCCCATTATTCATTATTGCATATTGCAAGGTTTAAGTATTCGTGACATGATTCGTGTCACACATTATATGTATTTAGTGATGATTAGAAGTTACTATTTCTGGTATTTGAAGATATTCCGTTTCTTAAAATAAGTAGTCTGAACGTTTTCTGGCACTTTCTTTAAGTTTTTCCTTTTGTTTGTTAGCATAATCTCCCACCAGTGCTACTAATTTTGCTTCTCCTATCTAATAGGTGTATGCTTCTCCTCACTTGGAAGTACTAGTTGGAAAAAGAGTCCGGAAGCGTCTAGATGCAAAGTCTATGATTCAGTTACTTCGAAGACTCGATGCTGCAATTGGTATGTTAAACTGGTTAAGTGTTTTATCAATAACTCAATTACTCCATTAAATTAGTCTGTTATAAGCATATGATATGAACTGCATGCTTGTTCTAGAGAATCACTAATTAAAATCTTCTTTAACTAACCTTCTATCCGTTTTTGTGTGATCATCGCTAATTTACATGGTTTGCATCTAAGGCTCAAGTATAACTTTTAGAAGGAACAACACAACTTTGTTTAAAGATTTGGTCTAAATGTGGATCTTTAGACTTTAATATAATTGTCAAACTTTTGCATATGACGTGTAACTCTACAGAATCATCGCTTGTGTGAGTCAGCCTAAGGATTTGTGCAATCTGTGTGTAAGCAGAATCCTTATAGGTAAAAATTTGTTTACATGATAGATTGTTAGGAAGAGTCTTGTAATTCAATCTAGCCTAATGAAGTTCCTCCTCGCAGTAAGAGTAGAGTGGATGTAGAAGGGTTACACCACATTCGAACAACTATAAATGTCACGCCCCGTTTTTCATTCTTAAAAATTATCGGAGTTTTCTTTTTGGGCATGAAGAAAGAAGGGGAAAAGACGTGCTTGAAATAAAATAGAAGGAGGTAAGAGACGATCAGAAATATTATATTTAAACATCGGATACAACCGATTTCGAAGGGTTTGAAAACCTTAAGCAGCGGAAAAAGAATGAGCTCAATCGGAGTTTAAACGAGCTCAAATGGAGCGTTTTAAGATTGAGGGGTATTTTGGTAATTTTGGTAAAAAAGTGACGAAGAGGGGAAGATTAGGGTTACAATGGAAAAAGAATGAGCTCAATCGAAGTTGAAACTAGCTCAAACGGAGCATTTTAAGATTGAGGGGTATTTTGGTAATTTTGGTCAAAAGGTGAGGAAGAGGGAACAATTAGGGTTGCAACGGAAAAAGAATGAGTTCAATCGGAGTTGAAACGAGCTCAAATGGAGCGTTTTAAGATGGAGGGGTATTTTGGTAATTTTGGTTAAAGGGTTGACTTTGACCGGCACCCCCGACTCCAGGTCGATGACTCGATGATAACGTACGATGGAAAAAATGGGATTCGTATCGCAAACACGGCACTGCGTGCGCACCCATCACACAGCATCGTGCGCGCACGCTTCCCGTCTCTCGGGGACGTGTGCCCAGCGCGCCTAGCATCTCCTGGCGCCGTGTGCCTAGCGCGCCCAGCGTCTCCCAACACCGTGTGCCCAGACCAGCCCCTCAACCGTTTTCTCCCCCCCAAATTCCGGCCATGGCCGACAACCTCCTATCGCCGGCGACACCACCTGACACGGTGGCGCAACGAGGCGCCGCCCCAACACTCAACTCCGGCCGACGACCTCCCATCTTCGGCAACCAACAACCCAAAAATACACACACTATCACGGAAAAACACACACACACCAACCTACACACAACCACTTTCTACCATCACTTCCGGCCCTGGCGCCGGCGCCACCACCCCCAACTGATAGCCCGACATCTCGAGAAGGTCAGCCACCACTCCGGCGAATGAGGAGAGAGAGAGAGAGAGAACCGAGGAGAGATAAAGGGTAGAAAAACAAGGGTTAGGGTTTTCCGGCGATGTTTTTGCCTTTTCCCGATGAGCGAGACATCGAAATTGAAATCCGAAACCTATCCTAGACTCATCTCGACGAGACCTACGTTCTGTGCGAAAATCAGCCGAAACTGACAATTTTGCCTCATTCGGAAAAACGATGATTTTTGAATTGAAAACGTCCCTATATATAGAATTCTGGAAAACACTATTCATCCAAAAAATCTTGGGTTACTATTCACCAAAAATATCTCAGATTACTATTCATCGAAAATATCTTTCGGTTTTCCGAATCTTCGTGTTTTGCTCTTTTCTTCGCCATTTGAGCTACGGGTCTCCGATTGACCTCTAGTTCACTTCTATCTTCTCATTTTTCCATTACGCTTCTAATGGTATAATAATAATCTATGTTCCACGACTAATTTTTATTTCCATCTAAAACATGCATTAATCATGTATCTGAAACACATATAATTAAATTAAACAGTCAAGATTAACACACACAATAATTCAATTAAGGGTTTAATATTTAATTAATCAATTATGCTTCATTTTTGGCTACATCCCTTACTCCTTAAAAGAATTTCATCCTCGAAATTAAACATGTACTTAGAAACGACATGATTGGCTACTTTGCCAGAATCTCATCCTCTTATTCCCGTGTCATTTCGTTCTTTCCATTTCTCGTCAAAGAACTTGCAGGTCTCGATTATTTGGCTAAGCTTAATGTTTAGAACTTTTGTCAGTCCTGAGCTTCTCCAATTCTTTCTCAAATCTTCCTAACTGAATCGTACTTTTACTTCCCTTTTTTTTCAACCCATACACGTTTTATCATGACAAC